>BSUD01000003.1:107512203-107676102 GCA_033239045.1 Fagopyrum esculentum
TGATCGGTCGGGAGCATTTCCAATTAGAGCCCTTTTGGAACCGACCAAGGATGATCGACACCTGTGGTGGTGTAGGAGGTGAGGGGGAGTGACTACCATCATCAGGGCGGTCCCGGATCTCCAATTGCCTGTTCGAATGACGCATTTTTCTCAAATTAGGGTTTGATCTCGGGTTGTTCTTGAAGGGATCTCGGCTGAAATGACTGGGTTTCAACCGAGACAGACAACACATTGAACTCACAAATCTGTAACTTTCTGCCCCCAAAATCACTACCAATTTCCTCCTAGGGGGTTCTCCAATTATTTCCAAAACAACAAGCAACAAGCAATTTCCAAATATGAGCAGAACTCCCAAAACGTAAAAGAAGGGGTTTTGAATGAAATTACCCGGTTTTAGCAGATTTCGGAAGCTTGAAGTGGAGTTTGATGTTGGAGAAATCGTTGTGGAATTGTTCCTGTTGCTTTAGATCCAAGAATCGTCAAAAATGGGCAAGAAACGAGATTTTTGAGAATTAGGGTAAGCTTCGGTCGAGACGGCGTGAGGAAGAGGGAGGTTGAAGAGAGAGAAATTCGTTCTCCTTTTTATACCCTTCAGAAAATTCAAATGCATCTCAGTCGAGATGATTGTTAGTGACCGAGATGGTCAACCGAGGTCATTCACTGTTACTCTCATTTCGGTCACTCAAAAAGTCACCTCGGTCGAAATGATTTGATGGTGTCCGAGATGGCCCTAACTTTTGTAACTTTACCCAGATTCTCGAACTGTAGCTTCGTTCATATGCTTCCCTTTTGTTGCTTTCTTGAGTGGTACCTAGATCCTGTTATCATGGACATAAAAACACAAACTACACTAATCTATTCTAGAAAGCTAGAAAGAAAGCAATACCTTGGGTTGCCTCCCAAGAAGCGCTTGTTTTAAGGTCGCTAGCTGGACCTAACTCTGAATGTTCATTTGAGATGCATTGATAACATGTATTATAGTCTATATCTTGGGGCTAGTTTAGACGTTTTATCTTCATAAATCTGCATGTATGAATGTATATTCTATGATAATATTGTTGTTTTGTCTACCTTTGCGGGAATTGAGTTCTACACCTAGTTTCGTTGTAATTGTAGGGAAAATGACATGTTTTGCATCGAAATGGAGCTAAGGAAGCTAAAGAGTCATTAGAGCTACATTCTGGAGCTTTAAGAAGATCTCATGAAGCATGGAAATGATAAAGAAGATTAATTTTGGACCAGATTTGAGAGATTTCACATTCAGTTGAGATTCACCTCGGTCAGCTACAGTTAGGGATGGAAATGGGTGCACAACCACCCGATCCAACCGGTCAACCGACCCGAATTCGTGGGTGAAAACCCGAAGGAATCTGGGTGGTGGGCGGTTGATGGGTGAAATTGATGGATGGTGGGTGGGTATGGGTATAGGTACAACCACCCACCACCCGAACCATCCACCACCCGCCCCACCCGGCCCGCATCACCCGTATAAATTATTTAAAAAAATAAAATAAAAAACCCTAAATTCTACCCATATAAATTATTAAAATATAAAAACCCTAAATTATCAAGAGGCAAGAGTGCAACCGCATCACCATTCACCTTACCCCTTCCCCAATCTGAGTTTTTAATATCGATCGCTAATACCCTAGTCGCTAGTCTCGCTAAAACCTTTGGTCCTTCACCAAATCGTCATACCTGACTACCTCAATTTACCGCCGCTGAGCCACACGCTCCCTTCCCCGTTCAATCACTTACTTCTGTGCGTCGCTCGCTTGATTCTCTCAACAGGTAATTAATCTTCACTAGTGACTTCTCTCCATCCTTTCCTCATATCTATATTCGGTTTTGGAGCAACACACCCCCTTTAACACAACACTCACTTCAGGTGTTCAATTAGTTAAACGGTTCATACATCTTAGTTCATACCATGTGTTTGGAATACTGTTTTAGTTTGATAATTTTGGATTAAGGCAACGCTTCTTTGTAAGTTGTTTCATTAGTTAATCATGGGGCCATTACATTTTGCGGGAGCTTGTGCGTATTGTCTCCCTATATGATACTAGTCCAAAATTTTCGAATCTTTAGAATATGAGAGTAGTATATGTTAAGTTACGTTTGTTGTATGCAAAAATATTGCGTTTATTTGCATAGTTTTGTACCAATTGGAATTTATTTTCCACGTTGTTTTGTAATGTTGGATAATGTTCTTTAATTTAGTAGACTTATATTTGTATTACTTTAAAATATAAATTTACTTTATGTATGTAAATGTTTAAAACTGAAAGATGTACGACACAATACACACCCGGTTATTTCACCCGAACCACCCGAACACCCGGTGGGTGATGGGTGGGTGGGTGACGGGTGAAGTGTTAGGCGGGTGGTGGGCGGGGTGGGTGAGAGTTTTAGTAAAGTGGGTGGTTGGTGGATGTGGAACTTCCACCCATAAACCGACCCATTTCCATTCCTAGCTACAGTACCACCTCGACCGAGGTGATCTTGAGGAGCGTCCCGACCGAGGCGAACACCTTGTCGTCGGCGAGATCTTTATTTTTGGTTGAGATCTTTTATTTTTGGAAGGAGGATATCTTATATTTTTGGCTGGATTTCTAGAAGGAAGATATTATATTTGACTGATTTATTTTGAGAGATGTGGATATATTTTCTAGGAAATTATCTTTTTAAGATATTTTATCTTTGGAAGATAATTCTCCTATATAAAGGGTTGAATTTTCCACAAGTTGAACCATGCTGAGAGCATCTAGCAATTGAGGGATTTTCTGGAGTTTTTGAAGGAAGAGTTTAAGGAAGTATTGAAGGATTGAAGTTCAAGGAAGGAAGGAGTCATAGTTGGAGTTAGCTTTTAAAGGAGTTTGTAAGATCTTCTTTAGATCTCTTTTGGTTTGTTGTCTTTGCTAAGTTGTGATTGAGGAGCGCTTGTTTGTTACTTATTTGATTCAGTTATTGAGACCTTTTTCTTAAGGTTTTTTTATTCGAATATTGATTCCTTTTCCATTAAATTGATTATTGTTATCATGATGATTGTTGGCTAAGTTTCTTATGCGATTCTAGGGTGATTGGCTGAAAGTTCTGGGAAAGACGATGATAGAATGATCTTAATCCCAGCAGGACCCTGAAAGCTCGAGCCTTTACTTTAACCTTAGAACACCTCGCTCAGTCATTGAACATCTCGGCCGGGGTGGAATAGAAATGAACGAGGTGAACCTTTCCTGAACCTTATCTGAGTTAAGAGTTTAAGTTTGCCAAATCCTATCCTTATTACCTGGTGATTCCTTTGTTTGTTTATCTAAGATCACGAGTGTAGGTGATAAAGGTTTATCCTTTATTGGGGTTTGAGTGTGCCTTCATCCCATCTTTGAGAGTTAGCCTGAGACTTACCCGGTAAAAGTTGATTCTATTCCCTTGGGTGGTGTGTTGGTTTGAGATTATAGTTCCTTTCTTTAGTACCTTGAGACTTACCCGGTAATAGGAGCTTTGGTTTGGGATAGTGAGTAGTGAGACTTACCCGGTGATCTATTCCCATCTTAGAAACACCTTCCCTTTGCAAACCTCAGCTTTGTCCGCGTTATCTTTTGAGATCTTGAGTCGGAACCACAACTGGATGCTTTAATCCCTAGAATCCGCATTCCCTTTATCTAACTTTATATCATCTTTGATTTCTGTAATTTGTGGTCATTAGCATATTTGGCAACCTGATTCCGTGCTTTGTTTCACCATAGTCTCTGTGTTCGACCCCTAAAATTCTTGCTTTTATTACAATTGATCCGTACACTGTGGGTTCGCATATTATTCAAGCATACTTCTTGGGTTATAAATTTTAAAGCTTGCACATACCTTTTGGAGCGAACATGCATGGATGCAATCTCCTTGACCGGAGGTTCCGGTATGTGCTTCTTCAGCCGACGCCCGTCGACTTGAAAAGTTCCACGATGTTCACCCTATACTTTGACTGCACCATGACATAAAACATTTTTTATAATAAAAGGTCCTATCCATTTTGATTTCAGTTTATTCGAGGGGAGGTGTGATTGATAATTTAAGAGAAGAACAAATTCTCCTTCTTTGAGCCCTCTCTGAGTGATATGCCTTTTGTGACACTTCTTTGTCTATTCTTTGTAAATCCTTGCGACTTTTGCTATCATTATGCGGAGAGGTGGTTTCACCTTCCTATCCTTGTCTTGCGAGGCTTTGGAAGAGTTAAGGTTAGTGCTTGCATCACTTGGTGTTGAAGAATATATCACCACGTTTGTTTCCGATGTATCTCAACCGAGGACTGTTCTGAGGTGTTTCCCTATTGCTTTCACCTCGGTCGAAGTGACTTGCCCAATGTCGAGGCAATTTGTTGTCTCTTCTTCATACTTCTCAAATTCAGCTGTTGGATCTTCCTCCAAAGTTTCCATGTTGTGTATCTCTGCATCACAGGAAACATCTACACCTTTCTCTATCATACTAAAACTTAGAACTCTTTCAAGAGGATCTTAAATAAGGATAAAGCTAATCAATTCTCGTGATTCCTCTTCATCATAGATGATGTAGATGTCCTCCTCGAGGCCTTGGCCTTCCATTAAGGCTGACAACACGAATTCAACCTTTTCTTTCCTGGTGTTAAAAGACAACTTGGCATTCTTGCGATCCACGTAGCAACCGGATGTTGCAAGAAACGGCCTCCCAAGGATGATTGGGACTGGATAATCTGCAGGAATATCCTATACCACACAGTCTATGAGAATGTAGAACTTACCTAGCCTTACCGGAATGTCTTCTAACACGCCTCCGGTCGAGTGATTGATCGATCCACCATGTATAGTGTCATCTTTATTGATTTAGGTTCCCCTAAATCAGCCTTCTCACACAATGCAAGTGGAATGATGCTCACACTTGCTCCTAGATCACATAGTGCATAATATGTGATGTTATCAATTCCAATAGGGATACAGAACGATCCCAGATCTCTTAATTTAGGTGGCATCTTCTCTTTCACGATCTTGATGAGTTCCGATGATCTTGAGGACATCTTCATTTCACCAAAATCTTCCAGCAAGAGAATATTTCCTTCAAGAAATTCCCGTATGCGGGCATACCTAGAATAGCATCAATGAAAGGTATGTTAACATGGAGTTTACTCATAAGGTCTAGAAACTTACTGAAAGGCTTGTCTAGACGTGCTCTCGTTGTAGACAGTGGGAACGGTAGTGGGGGCTTGTATGTAGGAGGTGGCACGTAAATTTCTTCTTTTTCCTTCACCTCGGTTGACCCCAGAATTATTTTGGTCGAGGTCCTTTCCGAGGTGACTCTTTGTTGTGTTCCCCTCGGTTGACCCAGAATTCACCTCGGTCGAGATGGTTGGGTTTACAACTGCTTTCGATTGAGGTTGTGGGTCACTGGTCTTCACATCACTCCTTGTTGTAATCGCCATGATTTGGCTCTCTGGATTATTCTCTGTACGTCTTGGAAGTTTCCCTTGATCTCTAAGAACTTCTCCGGCCTTCCTAAATACTTGATTTTCCAATGTTTTTTGTGCCTTAGAAATCGAAGTAATTGTGCTCTCCAGTCCGCTCATCTTTCCTGCCAGCGCCTCGATTAAAGCTTCCAACTTATCCTTTGGTGGTTGTCTCGAGCTTGATGATGGTTCCTGCCTCTTCAATGAGGTAGAAGAGGAAGAAGGTGGAGTTAGAACATTATCAGCATGTGAATAAGGATTACCGGAATTGTTTTGATTGAATCTCCAATTGTTGTAGTTCCGGTTGTTGTTATTGTTGTAGCTATTATTCCTATTCCCTTGGTAGTTTCCTCTTCCAACATACCCAACATCTTGCTCTTGTTTTGTCGAGTTTTTGTCTTTAAGAACTCCTTCAAAGCTTTCATCTCATTGTTGAGGGCATTGATTTGATCAATGCTAGAAGTGGTGAGGTTCAACTCTTGAGGTCTTGATCCTTGACCTCCTGTCTCTATACTCTGGGGGAGTATTTCTCCATAGTGAGAGTTTGTTTTTCAAAATAGTCCCATGCTTCATCAACTGGCTTATCCATGAATGTTCTAGCTGAGAGTGATTGAAGTTTGAACTGCGCTTCCACATCCAAACCCTTGAAGTAGATCACAAGCAAATCAATTTTTGGAATCCCATGATGTTCGCAATCCACCAAAAGGTCCTTAAACCTTTCCCATGACTTAAAGAGGCTTTCACCATTCCTCATAACACATGCATTTATTTTTGCCCTCAACTCCACCGTCTTTGATGGCGGGAAGAATTTGGCAAGAAACTTTGTAGTCATCTCCTCCTATGTATTCACTCTTCCAGCTGGAAGCGATTGATACGATGCAAGTGCTTTATCCTTCAAAGAGAAAAAGGAAAACACACAGTTTATAATTGTTATTTTCACATCTAGAAGGTCTCAAAGTTTCCATCAAAATCTCATTGTTTTGTAGGTGTTGTTGTGGTGATTCTCTCTCCATTCCTTCAAAACGATTCCGCTGAATCATT
Source organism: Fagopyrum esculentum (assembly GCA_033239045.1). Lineage (NCBI taxonomy): Eukaryota > Viridiplantae > Streptophyta > Magnoliopsida > Caryophyllales > Polygonaceae > Fagopyrum > Fagopyrum esculentum. The sequence continues at coordinate 107,518,709 of BSUD01000003.1, forward strand.
GTGATGACTTGAGGTCTAAACTCATAATCCCTTTTTGCTGGATTGCCTAAATGGAGGCCGGGACACTTGTTTGCTGAACGGGATCCATACGTTGACCAAGTGCTTGCGGAATGCCCACAAGCGGGTCAAGTGGCTCCACCCTCGGTGGAGGCGGTGGTGGTGGCACATAAGTGGGTGCCGGTGGAATTACCACGACTCTATCATCCTCATCTAGTCGTTGAACTAACTCTCTTAGTTCATTCATTTCGGCCTGAAATTGCTCGTTTTGAGCATGTGTTTGAGCTCTCTCTCTTATGAGGGCTTCTTCTTGAAGTCTTAATTGATCTCGAGCATTGGCCAACTCAACCTGAAGATCTTCTACTCCTCCATCATTGACAACAACCATCTTCTTAGCTTCTTTAAACCTTCTCTTGTAGGTCTTTTCTCGTTCAGGATCATAAGGAACGATTTCTTTAACAGTTTTAGTTCTTCGCATAAACCTAAGGAAAGGTTTTGCAAGAACACTCAGATAGAATAAATAGTAGCAAAGCAAGAAGCTTCCAAGTTGGACAACTGTACACTGGATTGGTGTTGACCAATTCACTGGCAACGGCGCCAAAAACTTGTTCGCTCCAAAAGGTGTGTGAAGACAAAGCCTTAAATTTGTATTCTGAATAATAAACCTAACGATAAGAGAACCTGCCGTGTATGGATCTATCGTAGTGAGGGCTTATATTCCGGAGTCGATCTCAAGGAATTGGTGAGAATAGTCACAAGAAAAGCAATCTAACTTAAAAAACATGCAATGGTACTAATCAAAAGCAAAAGACAAGATGTATAACAAGTTGAGGAGATGCGGATTCTAAAGATCATAGTATCCAATTGTGGTTTCGACTCAAGATTTCTACAGGTAACGTGGACAAAGATGAGCTTTGCCGAGGAAAGGTGTTTCAACGATGGGATAGATCACCGGGTAAGTCTCACTACACACTTTATCAAACCAAAGCTACTATCACCGGATAAGTCTCAAGGAACTAGGGAAAGGTAAAAACACTCAAACCAACATCACTCACCTAAGGGTACAAAAGAAACCATCACCGGGTAAGTCTCAGGTTAACTCTCAAAGGTAGGATGAAGGCACACTCAAACCCTAATAAAGGATAAATCTTTATTACCTAACACTCATCATCATCGGTATACAAGCAAAGGAATCACCAGGTAAGTCTCATCGCAGGCTTGTGTATAAACCAGGAAAGGTGTAACAAGGATAGGATTTGGCAAACTATAACCTAAACTCAAGATCTGCAAAGCAGTGGAAGGTCTTGTGTTGTTCTATATCGATCTCGGTCGAGATGCTCAACGAACAGCCCGAGACGGGTCTCGGTTTAAGTAAATCTCAAGCTTTCAAGGTCCACTCAGATAAAGGTTCATTCTTTCATCGTCTATACCACAACCTTCAACTAGTCACCTAGAATTGCAGGGTGTTTATCCAACAATCATCATTATCAATGCAATATCAAATATATCAAGAATATCAAGGAAAGGTGAATAAGAAACTAACAAAGATGTTTCAATTATCAAAGCAAACAAACTAACAATAGTATCCAATATTGTGGTCCAAAAGAGATGATAATAAACTCACAAATAATTCCCAAGAAAATCTCACAATCTAAGGTTCCTTGAACCTTAAGCAATCCTTCCTTCAATCTCTTTCCCTTCAATAGCCGTCTTCTTGATCTATCTATGATCCAACCTCAATTCTGTCTCCAATCAGCCGTCCTTTGCTTCACATTCACCTTCCATTCTTATAGAAGAATTTTAGGTCAAATTATATTTTATTTCCTTGGGTTGTGAGCCGTCGATCTCGATCCAGGCCCAGTGGGCCATCTCGGTCGAGATGCATGACTGTGTTGATCCGATATTAGTAGTGATCTACGTGCATGCTATCGTATCTTCATCTGAATCTTTATTTCTTCCTTCCAGCATCGTATCTTCATCTCATAAACCAACTCTTTCAAAGAGGAGGAAATGTCCGTGTTGAAATTCCACCTCCTAATGCAGCTCATCATCCTCCACAAGGTGCGGCACCTCACCCTCTTGTGAGGAATGTTAGAGCGGATCCAATTGTGGAAGAGCCAGAAACGCTTGGACAAAGAATGAATCCAACTCAATGTACCCGCGCCATCGGAATAGACATCGGAAATCCCGCTCACCATGATTATGAGTCCTGCGCTAATGTCATCTCTATGATCCGCCAAAGTCAACTTGGAGGATCCAAAGGGGAGTCTCCTCATTTAGATTTACAAAATTATTAAATTATGATGGAAACAATAATTAGAAACTAATAATCATAAATTATGAGGTTTTTCTTTTTCTTTGAAAGGCACGGGGCAAGCATGACTTCAATCTTTACCACATGGAAGAATAAACACATGGGAGGTTATGACCTCCGAATTTCTTACAAAATTCTTCCCACCATAAAAAACTGCTGAATTTAGAGGTAAAATTAATGCTTTTACCATGAAAGACAAAGAAAGCTTGTTCGAGTCTTGAGAGAGATTCAAGGACCTTCTACCTGATTGTCCCCTCATGGAATCTCAAGGATACAGCTTCTTGAGATCTACTACAAAGGATTGGATGACGATACACAATTCCGACTTTAATCCCTCTCCGGAGGAACCTTCATGGATAAGCGAGCTGATGATGCATGGGAGTTTGTTGAAAGACAAGCCTTGGTGCAAGAGAAGTACTTGCAAAGGAGTGACGATCGACTCCGGCGACCCGGAGTCCATGAGGTAAGTATTACTACCAATTTATCTGCTGAAGTTGATACTCTTAAACATCAAATGAATGAGTTACAGAAAATCAAGCTCCAACCAAGAAAACTTATCCCCTAAGGAGCATGACGTGAATTTCACAGGGCGAGAAAATTATCAAGGATATAATTATCAAGGACTGGAACAACAACTACAATAACAAAAATTCCAGAAGAGGAGGAGGTTGGCACCCTGATCATATTCATCCCGGATTTTCATACTCAAATCCGGATGGCGCACCGAATCCGCCAGCATCCTCTAGCGCTACTTCACCAGCAAGAACTCAAAATCCCCCACCCTATATTCAACCAACCTCCAAAGGATCCGACGGAGGCAATGTTGGAAAGAATGCTAAAATAGATGAAAGAGATGAAAGTCAATATAACTTCTATTTCTAAGGCCCAAAATGCCTTGGAAAATCAGGTTTTTAACAATGCAGGAGAAGTTCCTAGAGATCAAGGAAGATTTTCCGGAAGAACAGAAAACAACCCAAAGGGACAAGTAACGACTATCACCACAAGAAGCGGAATTAAAATTTGTGAGCTATTACCAAAGAACATTGATAAAGGGAAGCAACCTATGATCGATGAGGAGCCAGAGCCAAGCAACAAAGGAAAATAAAAGGAAAAAGAGTCGGTCTATGTACCTCCTCCCGCATACAAACCACAACTTCCATTCCCGCAATATCGCGCTAGAGCGTACCTCGACAAACACTTCGGTAAGTTCATCGAACTCATGAGTAAACTACATATTAATATTCCTTTTATGGATGCCATTGTAGGAATGTTGGCATACGTAAAGTTCTTGAAGGAAATCCTTTCCAACAAAAAGAAGCTAGAAGATGTTGGAGAAGTAAGGATGAACAAGACGTCTTTCGAACTTATCCAAACGATGAGAGAGGAGATGCCGCCTAAGCTAAGGGATACCGGATCTTTTTGCGTTCCCATAGGAATTGGAAAGGTGAGTTACGAAGCCTTATGTTATCTTGGAGCAAGCGTGAGCATAATACCTCTAGTATTGTGCGAGAAAGATGAACTTGGAGTGCCAAAACCCGTCAAGATGACGCTCTACATGTTAGATAGGTCCATAACGCACCCCGTGGAAATTCTAGAAGACATTCCTGTATCACTAGGTAAGTTTTACATTCCCATTGATTTCGTTGTTCTAGACATTCTTGTAGATCATCCCGTTCCAATCATACTTGGAAGACCTTTCCTTGCAACTTCGGGTTGCATGGTGGATTGCAAGAATGCAACACTCTCCTTCAACATTGGATAAGAGAATATAGAGTTCCAACTAGCTAAGATGATCAAAGGACCGGCAATTGGAGAAGATATTTTCAACACTTATGATGAAGAAAAATGAAGGGAAGAGGTAAGCTCTATCTTACTCAAAGATCCTCTTGAAAAGGTGATAAGTTTAAGCATTATCGAAGAAGGATGTGAGGAGGACTGTAATATTGAAATCCGAGCACTAAGAACATTGGAGGAAGATCCCAAAGCGAAGTCTGAAGTGCTAGAAGAAGCTATAGAAAAATCTGAAAAAATCGACCAATTTTTCCTATTAATTTAATTAAATCACCCAATTTTTTTGGAGGTCGATTGTGAGATTGACCCAAAAATCAACCGATTTTTAGCCAACAAGGGCGATTTTTCTGATAATTTGCAAACTTCTCCGGAGTCAATTGCAAGCGTTCTTGGATGCAATAACACACCTCCCTCAACTTCATAAGCTCCCCCAATCACCTTGCTTGGTCAGAACTCATCAACCAAAGAGCCTCCCACCTTGGAGTTTAAAGCTCTCCCCACACACTTAAGGTATGCATTTCTAGAACCAAACTTTACATATCCGGTCATGGTTAGTGCTAATTTGATTGAAGATGAACTTAATAGATTAATGCATGAACTAAAACTGCATAAGAAAGCTTTAGGATACACAATAGATGATTTTGTTGTACTAAACCTTCTTTATGCATGCATAAGATTTTGATGGAAGATAATCACAAGCCTTCACGAGAACCTCAAAGATGGTTAAATCCGATCATGAAAGAGGTTGTGAAGAAGGAAATCCTTAAGTTACTTGATGCAGGTATTATCGTTCCAATTTCCGATAGCAAATGCGTGAGCCCTATTCATGTGGTTCCAAAGAAGGGAGGATGACCATTGTAACTAACAAAAACAACGAGCTCATTCCTACAAGAACAATTTTAGTGTCGAGGATGTGCATCGACTGTAGAAAGTTGAACGTTGTAACGAGAAAGGATCACTTCCCTCTTCCTTTCATCGATCAAATGCTTGAATGACTGGAGCACTCTCCCTTTTGCTATTTGGATGGGTATAGCGGTTTCTTCCAAATCCCCATCCACCCCGATGATCAAGAGAGGACTACATTTACGTGCCCTTGGGGTACGTTTCCATATAGAAGGATGCCATTCAGACTTTGCAATGTACCGGCCACCTTTCAAAGGTGCATGATGACCATCTTCTTCGAATACATAAAGAATATTCATGGAGGTTTTAATGGATGATTTTTCAGTTTATGGTTCCTCTTTTGATGATTGGCTAGCTAACCTTTCTCTAGTTTTGCAAAGACGTGAAGACACTAACCTTGTCTTGAATTGGGAGAAGTGTCACTTTATGGTTAGTGAAGGCATTGTTTTAGGTCATATGATTTCCAATCACGGAATCAAAGTGGATAGGGCAAAGATCAAAACCATTGAAAGGCTATCTCCACCAACTTCGGTGAAAGGAGTAAGAAGTTTCCTTGGTCATGCATATTTTTATAGGAGATTCATTAAAGACTTTTCTAAGATTTCTAAACAATTGACTAACCTCCTAATGAAAGACGTGGTTTTTGAATTTTCGAAGGATTGTCTAGATGCATTTTACAGAAATAAGGAAGCCTTTATATCCGCTCATATCATTCAGCCGCCAGATTGGAATCTTCCTTTTGAGATCATGTGCGACGCTAGCGATGTAGCCGTATGAGCTGTACTTGGACAAAAGAATGATGGACACACTTATGCATCTATTACACTTGCAAGACGCTAGATGAGGCTTAACTAAACTATGCTACAATGGAAAAAGATTTGTTGGTTGTGGTCTACGCCTTCAAGAAATTCCTCTCCTACCTTGTGGGAGCGAAAGTAATCGTCTACACCGACCACGCAGCAATCCGCTACTTGCTCACAAAGAAGGATGCAAAACCACGACTCATTAGATGGATCCTCCTTCTACAAGAGTTCGACTTAGAGATCCGTGATAAGAAAGGATCCGAGAACTCGGAGGCGGACCATCTAAGCCGACTTCCTTCTATTACAAGCAAGGACGAGGATATGCTCAGAGATGACTCTTTTCCGGATGAGCAGCTGCATGAGATCGAGGAATGCCTTCATCAAATCTCAAGAGGTAATGAACCTTGGTAGCTGATTTTGTTAATTACTTTTTTGTGAAGAAATACCTCCAAGATTGTCATATGCACAAAGGAAGAAGTTCTTCAAAGATGAACAACATTACTAACCTCTTCTTTTCAAAAGAGGGCCGGACGGGATGATTAGGAGATGCATTCTGGAATATGAAGTGGAAAGCGTCATCCGTCATTGCCATTCATAACCTTGTGGTGGACATGCTAGTTCCCACAAAACAAGCGCTAAGGTACTCCAATCCGGTTTCTTTTGGCCTACTCTATTTAAAGATGTGCAAAACTTTGTTGTCTCTTTCAATGCTTGCCAAAGAACAGGAAACATATCTAGAATGAATGAAATGCCTCTTAACAACATTCAAGAGGTTGAGATCTGATAGCACGATTTATGACTTAGTTTTAGGTAATCATTTAGATAGATTTCTCACTCATTCATGCATGGTTTAGCATTAGTTCACGGCGTTTGCACTCAAATCACGTATTTTGTCGAGATAGACGTCTACACGGACTTGTGCATTGCTTTGTAGGTATTTTGGGAGATTTAGGAGCTAAAACGATACGTTTGAGGATCGTTCATCAAGATGACACACCCTCGGACTCATTAGGATGCAAGCTAAAGGCTATGGAGGACTCATGGAACCTTGCCAACACAAGCCATGCACCAAATTGAAGCTTAATGATCAAAGGCAAAGCTGAAGCACAGAATCACGGTTCACTGACACTCCACGGCCGTGATTCTACCCGTGGATTTTGCCAGGTTTTCGTGACAGTTGTGCCACGATCTCTTGGCCAGCTCTTGCAAAGTTGTAGTATAAAAGTGGTCCTGCATTTGCTGAGAGAATAATCTTGGAGCAGCTCTCCATTATCCATTATCATCCAATCAAAATACTCTCTCAACAAGAAAGATTCTCAAGGAAGAAAGCTACCATTGGAGAAGAGCTCCATTGGAGAAGAAGAAGAACACACCATTGATAGACCTAGAGAGCTTTTGTAGTGAAGAATTTTGGAATCAATTTCTAGAGTTGTATGAACCATTTGAACCTTCTTTAAGAAGGATTGTGAGCCATTCTAATTCCATTTTCAGCTTGGTTTTGTTTACTTCACTTGTTCATCTCTTTCTCTTCATTATCTTGCAAATGGATGCCATGATTTTATGTTTGATAATTTCGATTTCTATTATGAATGTTGTAGGCTAAATAGATGTGGTTCTAGGGTAAGGAAAGGATGGTTGTGGCTAAGACTATGATAGGATGGACTTAGATTTACCTTTGGATGACTTGTGTGCTTGAACGTAGCCTCTGTTAGGATCCACGGTTAGTTCTTGCCAAACCACGGCCGTGGTTTAGATAGAACAAACCGTGATTCTCCCTGGTTCGATGGATCTAGTCTTAGATTGTTGAAATGTTGAAATCCTAAGTGTTTGTTGAGTTAAATCTATCCTAGGGTAACCTAGTGTTAGCAACTAAGTGTTAGGAGAGACTTACCCGGTAATCCTTGCTCTTAGATTTCAAAGATAACAAACCCTAGGTAGTGGTGAGCCTCATAAGCCGCCATTGGATTAAGTGTGCTAGGATGGTTGTTTAGGACTAACCTTTCGAGACTTACCCGGTAAGAATAGGTTAGATCCCTAGGTAACAATCCGGTTTGTGTAGAATTCCGTCCCTTAGGTTCTTAGAGACTTACCCGGTGATAAGACCTTAGGAACGGATTAGTGGACCATGAGACCTACCCGGTGATTGATCCCTATCTAGAAACACTTACTCCCAACATATCATAGTTAATCCAAGGAATGATTAGATAGCTTTGAGTCCTATACCGTAACCGGAATTTCCAACCCCTAGAACCCGCTTTTCTCTCTTGATTCATATCTTGTGCTTAGCATTGTTTGTTTGTGTTGATTTGCTAGCTTAGTTGATTTATTACCTTGCATCATTTGTGATCCTTGATTGATCACCTAAAAACCAACCAACCAAAAACATTTAGATTTTCATTTCTTTATTTCCTTTCCTTTCTTTTCACTTAGATCTTCACTAAACCTAATCATAAACCGAATCAATCTCACCTTAGTCTTTGTGTTCGACCTCGGAATACTATCCCTACTACAAACGTCCCGTACACTGCGGGTTCGCTAGGAGTTAAGGAGAAATATAACGAGTATAAATTTAAAACCCATTGTGTATCACATCCTGAGCGTAACAAGTTTTTGGCGCCGTTGCCGGGGACTAGGTCTAGATTGAGTCTATTTTGTGATTGTTTATAGTGTAGATCTTTCTTGTTACTTTTGATCTCTTTTTGGTTTGTGTCTTTGCTTTTCAGGACATCTCTTGCTCTTTAGGTGTATGCGAAGATCTCGTGGCAACGATTTAGCTCCATTCGATCCCGAACCGGAGAAAACCCTTAGATCTGGATCCAAGAGCATTAAAAAGGGGAAAGAGATGGCCGGAAGAGATCTCCAAGCTGAATTGGATGAGGCTTTAGAGCAAATTAGGATAAGAGATGAAGCTTTGGAGAATGAAAGGAGACTTGCCAATGAGAGGCAAGAGGCAACTAGGAGGGAGATTGAGGAGATTAGGCAAGCTCTTGTGCAAAGAGAGCTTAACCGTCAACAACCTCCTCCACCTCCACCTCAACCGCAGCCGGCGGCGGTGAATATTAGGGTTGTGCCCATTGCTATGGAAGAGCCACAAACGTTGAGGCAACGTATGGATCCGGCACAAAGAGCACACCGTCCGGGTGTGAACTTAGGAGATCCCGCAGCCCATGATTACGAACTCCGCCCTCAAGTTCTACAAATGATCCGGCATAATCAATTTGGAGGGATGGAAGGAGAGTCTCCTCATCAACACTTGATGAACTATGAGATCTTGATGGAGACTCTTAGACCGCCTAGATTGGAGAGCAACAATCATAAGCTTAGGGCTTTCTCCTTCTCTCTTAAGGACAAAGATTTGGCTTGGTATCAATCTATTTCACAAGGGCGAGTTGGTACTTGGGAGGAGATGACAACCGAGTTTTTGACTAAGTTCTTCCCACCTTCCAAGACTACCGAGTTAAGAGGGAAGATCAATGCCTTCGTAATGAAGGATAGAGAGAGTTTATTCAAGTCTTGGGAGAGGTTCAAAGACCTTCTCCTAGATTGTCCACACCATGGCATACCGAAAATTGAGCTATTGGAGATCTACTTCAAAGGACTTGATGAAGATAGTCAATTCAAGCTCCAATCTCTTTCCGGTGGGACCTTTATGGAGAAGCATGTAGATGAAGCTTGGGAGTTTGTGGAAAAGCAAGCTCTAGTGATTGAGAAATACTCCCATAGGAAGAGTGAAGGGAGAAAGGCGGGAGCATATGAGGTGAGTGAAGTCACCATGAGCAACTTCAAGCTTGACGCCATCAACAATGAGTTGAAGTCTTTGAGAGAGTTGTGTGCTACAACTTTGAAGAACCAAGCAATTCCTCAAGTGCCTCCACAAGTTAACTTGTCTTCTAAGGAGGCGGATGTGAATTACATGGGAAGAGGCAACTACAACAATTATCAAGGCCCAAGGAACTTCAACAACAACCGGCAATTCAACAATTACCGGCCTAACCACAACCATCCCGGGTTTTCCTACTCTAACCCGGATGGAGCCTTGAACCCTCCCGCTTCCACAAACACAACTCCACCGCCAAAAGCTTCACAAGAACCTCCACCCGGATTTACTCAACCTCCAAAGGATAGAACCGAAATGATGTTTGAGCAATTGCTTGGAAGGTTGAGTGGTCTTGAGAGCACCGTGACTTCAATTTCTAAAGCTCAAAAGGTTTTGGAAGCACAAGTGTTCCAAAAAGCGGGTGAAGCCCATAGAGATCCGGGAAAGCTTCCCGGAAGGACCGAAGACAACCCAAGAGGCCAAGTGTTGGCCATCACAACGAGGAGTGGGTTGAGTATGAAAGACCCTTTGCCCAAGGAGAATGCTAAAGGGAAACAAGTGGTGATAGAGGAAGAGACTTTGCAAGAAGATGGAGGCAAGAGCAAGGATGTTGAGCCAACATATGTGGCACCGCCTCCATACAAGCCACCACTACCATTCCCTCAATCACGAGCAAGAGCTCGCTTGGACAATCACTTTGGTAAGTTCCTTGAACTAATGTCTAAATTGCATATTAACATTCCGTTCATGGATGCTATTTTAGGAATGCCGGCATATGGCAAGTTCTTGAAAGAGATACTCTCCCACAAAAGGCAGTTGGAGGAGTATGGGGAGATAAGAATGACCAAAAGATCTTCGGAATTGATCCAAACAATGAAGGAGGAGATGCCTCCCAAGCTAAGAGATCCGGGTTCCTTTTGTGTCCCAATTGGAGTGGGAGATGTGAAGTATGAGGCCCTTTGTGATCTTGGAGCAAGTGTAAGCATCATACCGCTTGCACTTTGCAACAAGGTTGGGCTAAGAGAGCCAAAACCGGTCAAGATGACCCTCTATATGGCGGACCGTTCTATCACTCATCCGGTTGGGATTTTAGAAGACATCCCGGTGCAACTAGGAGGATTCTATGTGCCAATTGATTTTGTTGTCTTGGATATTCCGGCGGACTATCCGGTTCCCATCATCTTAGGAAGACCTTTCCTAGCCACCTCCGGATGCCTAGTGGATTGCAAGAATGGAACTCTCTCCTTCAACATTGGGGAAGAGAACATCAAGTTCAAGTTGTCCACAATGATGAAAGGGCCAACCCTTGATGAGGATGTCTTCAACATAGTCGAGCAAGAGGAATCTAGAGAAGTTGTGAGCTCGATCTTGATCAAGGATCCATTGGAGAAGGTTCTTACCTTAAGTATGATGGAGAAAGGTGTTGTGGAGGCTTGCAATGAAGAGATCAAGTCTTTAGAAGCATTAGAAGAGGAGACAAGGGCTCAAATTGAAGAGAACGAAGAGGTGCTGAACAGCTGCAAGAACCACGGTCGTGGAAGTGGTTCCACGGCCGTCAAACTCTCTGTAAAGCCTCAACAAACGAGCCAGGCAAGGTCCACAGCCGTAGACTTGGAGCAAACCGTGGAGTTGGCCGTGGTTTCCCCTGAATCAGCCCTTGATGGTGATCAAGCTTCTAGGAGCCATGGAGAGCCTTCATTTGCTTTGGATTCATCTCATCCAACCTTATTTGGGTCGTCTACACTCGATAAAGGTCCTCCTAAACTTGAACTTAAACCACTCCCCTCTCATTTGAAGTATGCTTTTCTTGGTGAGAATTCAACATATCCGGTGATTGTTAATGCATGCTTGAGTGATGATGAACTTGCTAAGTTGTTGCATGAACTAAGATTGCATAAGAAAGCCATTGGCTATACTATTGATGATTTGGTTGGCATAAAACCTTCTTTGTGCATGCATAAGATAATGATGGAAGATAATCATAAACCCTCTATTGAACATCAAAGAAGATTGAATCCTATAATGAAAGAGGTAGTCAAAAAGGAGATCACTAAGTTGCTAGATGCGGGGATTATCTACCCTATCTCGGATAGTAAGTGGGTTAGTCCCGTTCATGTAGTTCCTAAGAAGGGTGGGATGACCGTAGTGACCAATGAGAACAACGAACTAATCCCAACTAGGACGGTTATGGGGTGGAGGATGTGCATTGATTATAGGAAGTTGAACATGGCCTCTAGGAAAGATCACTTCCCTCTCCCCTTCATTGACCAAATGCTAGAGAGGTTAGCTCAACATTCTCGTTTTTGCTACCTAGATGGCTATAGTGGATTCTTCCAAATCCCTATCCACCCCGATGACCAAGAGAAAACAACATTTACATGTCCATGGGGAACCTTTGCCTATAGGAGAATGCCATTTGGGTTGTGTAATGCACCCGCCACCTTCCAAAGGTGTATGATGGCTATCTTTTTGGAATACATAGAAAATATCATGGAAGTGTTCATGGATGATTTCTCTGTTTATGGTTCTTCCTTTGATAATTGCTTGGCTAACTTGGCATTAGTATTGCAAAGATGTGAGGAGACAAATCTTGTCTTGAATTGGGAAAAATGCCACTTCATGGTAAGTGAAGGCATTGTGTTAGGACACTTGGTGTCTAACCGTGGCATTGAGGTTGATAGGGCAAAAATTGAAACGATAGAGAAGTTGCCACCACCTACCTCGGTGAAAGGGGTAAGGAGTTTCTTAGGGCATGCCGGTTTTTACCGGAGGTTTATTCAAGACTTCTCTAAAATTTCTAAGCCTCTTACTAACCTACTAATGAAAGATGTTGAATTTGTTTTCTCCAAAGATTTCCTTGAGGCTTTTTGTAGGTTGAAGAACGCCTTGATCTCCGCACCTATCATGCAACCTCCGGATTGGAGCCTACCATTTGAGATCATGTGTGATGCAAGCGGTGTAGCCGTTGGGGCTGTTTTGGGGCAAAGGAAAGATGGGCGTACTCATGCCATTTATTATGCTAGCAAGACGCTAGATGATGCCCAACTCAATTATGCTACCACCGAGAAGGAGTTGCTAGCGGTTGTGTATGCATTTGAGAAGTTCCGCTCATATCTTGTCGGAGCGAAGGTCATAGTTTATACGGATCATGCTGCGATCCGTTATCTACTTACAAAGAAGGATGCCAAACCAAGGTTGATTCGGTGGATCCTTCTTCTTCAAGAGTTTGATTTGGAAATCCGGGACAAGAAGGGATCCGAGAACTCCGTGGCGGATCACCTTAGTAGACTCCCACCATTGGAGCTTGAAAGAGATGGCATCCCGATTGATGAATCATTCCGGGATGAGCAATTGCAAATGGTGGAAGAATGATTGTTCCAAGTGTCTAGAGGAAGTGAGCCATGGTATGCCGACATTGTGAACTATCTTGTGTGTGAGGAAGTGTCTCCCGGTTTGACATATGCCCAAAGGAAGAAGTTCTTCAAGGATGTGAGGCATTACTATTGGAGCGAGCCACTCTTGTTCAAGAGAGGGCCGGATGGGATGTTTAGAAGATGTATACCGGAAGATGAGGTGGAGAGTGTGATCCGCCATTGTCATTCCTTGCCATGTGGAGGGCATGCTAGCTCACACAAGACATGTGCTAAAGTGTTGCAATCGGGCTTCTTTTGGCCAAGCTTGTTCAAGGATGTGCAAAGCTTTGTGGTAGCTTGTGATGCTTGCCAAAGGACGGGCAACATCTCAAGGAGGAATGAGATGCCCTTGAACAACATTCAAGAAGTGGAGATATTTGATGTATGGGGTGTGGACTTCATGGGACCATTCCCTTCTTCATGTGGCAACCTCTACATCCTATTGGCGGTTGACTATGTTTCAAGATGGGTGGAGGCAATCGCCTCTCCTACAAATGACGCCAAGGTGGTGGTGCGGTTTTTCAACCAAGTGATCTTCCCTAGGTTTGGAACACCAAGGGTGATCATAAGTGATGGAGGAAAGCACTTCACCAATAGGAATTTTGGGGCGCTTTTGGCTAAGTATGGGGTGACTCACAAGGTGGCAACACCTTACCATCCCCAAACTAGTGGCCAAGTAGAGATCTCCAACCGGGAGATAAAGGGAATCCTTGAGAAGACGGTCTCTAGAACAAGAAAGGATTGGGCTATGAAGCTCAACGACGCATTATGGGCATATAGGACCGCTTTCAAGACACCAATTGGCACCACTCCTTACAAGTTGGTCTATGGCAAGTCTTGCCACCTTCCGGTAGAAATAGAGCATAGAGCGCATTGGGCCATCAAGTGGCTAAATTTTGATCTCAAAAAGGCCGGAGAGAAGAGGTTGCTTGATATGAACACACTTGAGGAGATCCGGTTGGATGCATACGAGAATGCCCGGATCTACAAGGAAAGGACCAAGCGGTGGCATGACAAGAGGATCATCCCAAAGGAGTTGAGTGAAGGCGACCTTGTCCTTATCTTCAACTCAAGGCTGCGGCTCTTCCCTGGAAAGCTAAAATCAAGATGGACCGGGCCATATGTGGTGAAGAAGATCTTTCCCCATGGAGCTATTGAGATAGGAGGAGAGCATTGTGGAAACTTTAAGGTGAATGGGCACCGTTTGAAGAGGTATATCCCGGGAGCTCCGGTGGATATGATTGCCCCACTTTACCTTGAGTAGACGCCCTCGAGTTTGGTCAAGCTAATGACCTTAAAAGAGCGCTTGGTAGGAGGCAACCCATTGGTAACGTTTTTCCCTTTCTCGTTTTGTTTTTGTTTTAGATTTTTCTACTTTTGTGTGTGTTTTGTGTGCTAGAGCCTTAGTAGCATTGAAAGCCTTGCTTGGCAAGTGAATGATGATGATGAACCCCTCATCAATTATGGGTGGAGCGGACGCAGAACTTGGACGGCTAGCGGTGCCTAGCGCGGGTCCCGACGCCTTGATGAACGCTTAGAGCTCTCTACCATGGTTGATAGGATCATCCAACATCAATTCCACTTAAGAATCCCAAATACCGTAGCAAACCATTTTTACATTGTGAGAACCCTCTTTCACTCTTCTTTACTTCATTTGCACATTGGGGACAATGTGTTTCTAAGTATGGGGTGGGGTTTGCATGATCTTTTGCATGATGAGCATCTAGGATAGTTTAAAATTTTCACATGTCTTGCATTGTATATATTCATTTCGAAAATCCCATAAAAATTCAGAAAATTTAAAAATTTTTGTGCTTTCTAGGCTTGGATATGACCCTAATGATGAATCTTATCTTGTGGATTGGCTATGGATGGCCTTATGTGTTAAATTGATGAATGCATATGTGGACTTGAAGTACTTCTCTTGAATCCCATGAATGATTTGTGATCATGATGTTTGCCTAGAATGGATTGAGTATTGAAAGTCGAAATTACATGATAGTTCTTGCATACCATTTAGGAATGAATGAGGCAATTCATCTTCCTCTAATTCTCACCTTGATCATGTTGTTTGAGCACCTCAATTGATATAAATTTGACCCCTTTTGACCCATCCGGGAATAGGAGCATGTTAGTGTGTTGATGTGTGTGAAAAGCAAGTGTGGGGTGAAGATGTTGATGAAAGAATGTCATGAATAAAATGCTGAAATTGTTGTGAAAATGTAGACAAAAACATAGGTTTGGGGACGTTGGTTTAAATGACAAGTAACTCGGTACACTTCACATAATCGGGTGTTGGTGCCTTGCCAAAGTCAAATAAACCAATAGTCCTGACGAGCTTTGGTATGTGTGCCCGGTGTGGATGCACCTCGAAAAATAGAAAAAGCCCGAGGATGGCTAATCACCAAGGTTTCGGCTTTTGTACACCAATGCCATTGTCTCAAAGATAAGAAAAAGAAAAGAAAGAAAAAGATAGAGAAAATATACAATTGAGGGAAGTTGATCGAGGACAAGATTGTGGAGTTAGTTCCATTCCTGGATTAGCATCACATAACCTAGAAAATCCCCACCTAATTACAACGTTTCTTGGCCTTTTATTTCACAAGACCTTATGACTTATTTGCATGTTTGTAAGACTTAGTGATTTAGATTGGATATACTTCTTGATCTTCTTGACCTCTTCATCTTTACATTTCATGCATACTTTCGAGTTAAGTACAATTGTCTTTCCATGCCTTCACTTGTTTAATACATAATTGCTTGTCCGTTGCCATAAAACATGACTATGAAGGTGATCCAATAGTAGAAGCACAAACCCAAAAAGATTTTGCCATTTTTCTGCATACATAAATCATGTTATCTTGTAGTCTATAGTTGAGAATTTGCTCGGGGACGAGCAAACCTTAAGTATGGGGTATTTTGATAGCACGATTTATGACTAAGTTTTAGGTAATCATTTAGATAGATTTCTCACTCATTCATGCATGGTTTAGCATTAGTTCACGGCGTTTGCACTCAAATCACGTATTTTGTCGAGATAGACGTCTACACGGACTTGTGCATTGCTTTGTAGGTATTTTGGGAGATTTAGGAGCTAAAACGATACGTTTGAGGATCGTTCATCAAGATGACACACCCTCGGACTCATTAGGATGCAAGCTAAAGGCTAGGGAGGACTCATGGAACCTTGCCAACACAAGCCATGCACCAAATCGAAGCTTAATGATCAAAGACAAAGCTGAAGCACATAATCACGGTTCACTGACACTCCACGGCCGTGATTCTACCCGTGGATTTTGCCAGGTTTTCGTGACAGATGTGCCACGATCTCTTGGCCAGCTCTTGCAAAGTTGTAGTATAAAAGTGGTCCTGCATTTGCTGAGAGAATAATCTTGGAGCAGCTCTCCATTATCCATTATCATCCAATCAAAATACTCTCTCAACAAGAAAGATTCTCAAGGAAGAAAGCTACCATTGGAGAAGAGCTCCATTGGAGAAGAAGAAGAACACACCATTGATAGACCTATAGAGCTTTTGTAGTGAAGAATTTCGGAATCAATTTCTAGAGTTGTATGAACCATTTGAACCTTCTTTAAGAAGGATTGTGAGCCATTCTAATTCCATTTTCAGCTTGGTTTTGTTTACTTCACTTGTTCATCTCTTTCTCTTCATTATCTTGCAAATGGATGCCATGATTTTATGTTTGATGATTTAGATTTCTATTATGAATGTTGTAGGCTAAATAGATGTGGTTCTAGGGTAAGGAAAGGATGGTTGTAGCTAAGACTATGATAGGATGGACTTAGATTTACCTTTGGATGACTTGTGTGCTTGAACGTAGCCTCTGTTAGGATCCACGGTTAGTTCTTGCCAAACCACGGCCGTGGTTTAGGTAGAACAAACCGTGATTCTCCCTGGTTCGATGGATCTAGTCTTAGATTGTTGAAATGTTGAAATCCTAAGTGTTTGTTGAGTTAAATCTATCCTAGGGTAACCTAGTGTTAGCAACTAAGTGTTAGGAGAGACTTACCCGGTAATCCTTGCTCTTAGATTTCAAAGATAACAAACCCTAGGTAGTGGTGAGCCTCATAAGCCGCCATTGGATTAACTGTGCTAGGATGGTTGTTTAGGACTAACCCTTTCGAGACTTACCCGGTAAGAATAGGTTAGATCCCTAGGTAACAATCCGGTTTGTGTAGAATTCCGTCCCTTAGGTTCTTAGAGACTTACCCGGTGATAAGACCTTAGGAACGGATTAGTGGACCATGAGACCTACCCGATGATTGATCCCTATCTAGAAACACTTACTCCCAACATATCATAGTTAATCCAAGGAATGATTAGATAGCTTTGAGTCCTATGCCGTAACCGGAATTTCCAACCCCTAGAATCCGCTTTTCTCTCTTGATTCATATCTTGTGCTTAGCATTGTTTGTTTGTGTTGATTTGCTAGCTTAGTTGATTTATTACCTTGCATCATTTGTGATCCTTGATTGATCACCTAAAAACCAACCAACCAAAAACATTTAGATTTTCATTTCTTTATTTCCTTTCCTTTCTTTTCACTTAGATCTTCACTAAACCTAATCATAAACCGAATCAATCTCACCTTAGTCTTTGTGTTCGACCTCGGAATACTATCCCTACTACAAACGTCCCGTACACTGCGGGTTCGCTAGGAGTTAGGAGAAATATAACGTAGTATAAATTTAAAACCCATTGCGTATCACATCCTGAGCGTAACAATATCTTCGACGTATGGGGAGTGGACTTCATGGGACCATTCCTATCTTCTTGTGGAAACCAATATATACTTCTAGGTGTATACTATGTTTCAAGATGGGTTGAAGATATTGTTTCTCTCACTAATGATGCAATGGTGGTAGTGAAGTTCTTTAACATAATGATCTTCCCAAGGTTTGGGACGCCCCGAACCATCATTAGTGATGGAGGAACACACTTCATAGCCTGTAAGTTTAAAACTTTATTGTCTAAGTATGGGGTAACCCACAAGATCGCTACTCCTTACCATCCTCAAACAAGCGGGCAAGTAGAGATCTCAAATAGAGAAATCAAGAGTATTCTAGAGAAAATTGTCTCTAGAACGAGGAAGGATTGGTTGATGAAGTTAGATGATGCGCTTTGGGCATATATGAACGCTTTGAAGACTCACATAGGCACAACACCTTACAACCTTGTATATGTGAAGTCTTGTCATCTTCCGGTGGAGTTAGAGCACAAGGCATACTGGGCAATCAAATGGCTCAACTTCGATTTGAAGGAAGCAGGAGAAAAGCGCCTCTTGGACATAAACGAGCTAGAAGAGATCCACTTGAACGCTTATGAGAACACACAAATCTGTAAAGAAAGAACAAAGAAGTGGCACGACAAGCACATCACCCCTAAGGAGTTGAAAGAATAAGATCTTGTCCTTTTCTTCAACTCTAGACTTCGGTTGTTTCAAGGTAAGCTTAATTCCCGTTGGACAGGATCTTATATTATAAAACATGTTTTTCCCATGTGTAGTTGAAGTATGGGGTGAACATTGCGGAAGTTTCAAAGTAAACGGCCATCGGTTGAAGAAATACACGCCACAAATACCGGTTGAGGGCATTGCTCCTATTCTTCTCAAGTGATCATAGAGGGAGATATGTCCAGCTAACAACCTTAAACCAAGCGCTTCTTGGGAGACAAACCAAGGTATTTCTATGTCTATTCTTTTTTTCTTAATTAGATTAGATTAGCTTTATGTTTCTTTTGTTGGTACGCTCCAGGTTTTTCTTGTGTCGTCGATGGCAGAAACTAGGTACTGTCTCAAGGAAGAACAATAATGGACATAAGATCGAGATCTTGATGGAGAATGAATGAAGAGATGCACTTAAAAGGGAATGAAGAAAAGAAGACACAAAAAGCGACCTTCACAAGAAAACCGGTCAATCTACCAGATTTAAATTATTTAATTGAACCGATTTTTCCTTGTCGTAGGGGAAATCGACCCCCAAAAAAAAAGTGGTCGATTTTCTTTGTTTGTGGACGGAAGGGAAGAAAATCGGATCAATAAAAAAATCGACCCCATAAATCGGTCGATTTTCTTTACATTTCAGGGAAGGTATAAAACTCTCATTTCTTCATCTTCAACCTCATTTCTTTCATCTCCCAGGACAAAGGAGGGTTGTCTTCAACCCCCAACACCTCAAATCTTTATTTCCTAATCGTTTTCGCTCATTTTTGGGTCAAAATTGAAGCTCTCGACACGATATAGAAATTTCAAGGCGCGAAGGGAACGACAAACCGACTAATCGTCCGATTTTCAGGTTTTTCGCTCAAAACCCTAACGAGTTTTACTTTGCTTAGATTTGTGAATTTGGGAGTTGTTTGGTTCAATTTGTTGTGCTGAATAGTATAGAAACTGTCTGTAGAAACTTTTGGAAGCGATTGTTGGATGAAAACTTTACAAAATCAGTTGATTCATCATCACAGCCGAAAAATCGACCATGCCTAGAAAAATCGGCCGATTTTTGCTGAAGAACAACCCAATTTTCTTTGTCTAGAATGGAAGCTTTGCGTCGTTCTGCACGTTATTTGGTCCCAAGGAGGGATTCTTCTTTCCAGCCTTCCCAACTTGCTCTTCCACCTCCTGTTAGTCTCCTGGTAATCCAAGAAAAGCACAAGAAAATGTACGATCGCCTCTTGACTCGTCCTATCATTCCTCCTTGATATGTTGTGCATGATGAGCTTGATATACTACATGTTAGAGAGGATATTGATTGGATGATAAGAAAGAATTGGACTATCTGGTTTTGTGAGGATTAGGGAAGATGCGTACATGGAGATTACTTTAGAATTCATAAGCTCTTTCAAACATGACCCTAGGGAGAGAAAAGTGACATTCAGACTTCTGAATAAGAACTATGAGGATCCTATTGATGTGTTTGGGAACATGATTGGATTCCCAGCGTTGTCTGTAGATGCCTTTCCTTGAGGTGTTAGTGCTGACAATTTTTGGGAAAGTATATCTGTTGGAGAAGGGGGAAGGACAGGTGGAGACTTGACAGCGTTGCCCCCGCGGCTGAAGAGTGTCACCGCCCCGCGGCTAAGAGCTACCGCTCCTACAGCGTGTCACCGCTCCTGCACTTTCCCGTTTACACAAGTGCGTCTTGTCCATGACATACCAAGTGTGGTATGTGTCCTTCCTTTCCTTTATAGATTTAGCTGAGTTGTGAGAGCCTGTCAGTGTTGTATATGTTGAGGTTGTTGTTCACTCCAAAAGGTGTGTGCAAATAAGTCTTAAATTTATAACCAAGAAAAAAAAACGAACCCGCAGTGTACGGATCAATCACAACAATAGCAAATATTTCAGGGTCGAACACAGGGATTTGGTGAAATCAAAATCGATAAGATAATCTAGCAAAGGAATTGATGCAGCTATTGATAATAAAAATAAAGACTTGTGTAATGATTGGGAAAAAGGGATTCTAAGGATCAAAGTATCCGATTGTGGTTTTTGATTTTAGACTTCTAAAGATTATATGGACAGAGCTAGGATTGCAAGGTATATGTTCTAAAACGGGATAATGTACGGTAAAGTTTCGATACCCACTTATCTCAACCCAAAGACTCTAAATCAAGGATGTTGAGTCTCGATAAGATAGAGGATCTAAGGGAAGGATTATACTCTTAAACCAAACACTAAGCCCAATGAAATCAGGTTAACTCACACACGTAAAGGTTTTGGTACACTCAACCTTAATAGAGGGTTTTGCATCCTCTATTACCTAGATCTTGTAATCGTTGGCAACCAAGAACGGGAATCACCGGGTAAGTCTCTTCCCACACTCGGATATAGGTTAGAAAGGTTCAACAAGGCTAGGGTTTAAGCAATCTTTAACCAAAGATTAAGGATAAAGAGAGATAGGTACGACAGAAGAGAATATTCGGCTGTTCTTCATCATAAATCGGTCGATTTACTCAAGAACACACCAAAATTTTCTTCTCTACGATGGTTAAACTGAACTCTCAGGGTCCAAACTCAACGTCAGGTTCATTCTATCATCATCTCAACCAAAATCTTCAACCAATTACCCTAGAATCACAAGGGTTTTAGCCAAGAATACACATTATCAAAGTCAAAGAAGAGATTAAATTAAGAATATCAAGAATGTAAGAAAACTTTGAATCTTGAAACAAAAACGAAATCTCATTGAACAAAGGTTCAATCCTTCAAAAACAAACTAAAAACCAAAACAAAACTCCAATCTTGCGTTCACAATGACAAAATAATAATCAAAACTGACAAAACCTCAAGAACGACTTTCTTGCTTCGATCGTGGACTTCGATCTTCAAAACTTCCTTCCTTCAATGCTTCCTTGTTGTTTCTTTCAACTATAACTGAATGGTATTGGATGATGAATAATGTGGTAATGCATCCTCTATTTATAGGAGAAAACTAGGGTTTTGGTTCTTGATCATTTGTGCAATCCTACACTAAATCGGACGATTAAAGATAGAACTCGAGTTAATTGTGATAAAACCAGCCGATTTTTATAAGTATTGATCCGATTTCTTCTTTTGAGCGTGTTATCTTTTAGTACCGTCTTCTATCTTCTTTTGTGATATCTTCTCATATAGTTTCCTATCTTTAAGCTTCCTTCCTGATCCGATCCTTATGATGTCATGCTTGATATTGCACCATTTCTACACCAAAATTCCACCATTTTACCTAACGTGTGTAGACCTCTATTCTCGAAATATATGAATATGGACTTAAATGCACACAAAATTCCACCATTTTACGAGTATATCATATTCATGCATATTACGAGTACATCGCCTCAGTTTTACGAGTATTCCACCAAAATTCCACCATTTTACCTAACGTGTGAAGATAAAACGTCTAAACAGGTCCCAAAATATTCACTATAATTCATGCTATCACAAATCATCCAAGGTTACATTCAAGTCTATTCTATCATAGTGCCAATCCATAACCATCATTCCATTACCCTAGAATCACAATAGCCAACAACATGCATTTTAAGATTCAAACTCAACAAGCAAACATTCATGGCTTCCATAGCAAGTAAATGAAATGATAGTGAAAAGAAACAAGTAGTCTTATCTGAATATGAGATTTAAACAAGTCTTACAACCCTTCAAACACAACTCCAAAACGTTCCTTACAATGCCTTCAAATGTTCTTAACAAAAATCACTCAAAACTCACTCAAAAGTTCACTCTAAATCTTTATCTTTGTGTGTTGTTCTTCCTCCAAAATGAGAGTGTTTCTCTTCTCCTCCTAGGATTCCCAATGTGGATAGTGATAATGTGTGAGAGAATGTGGGAGAATCCCCTAGCAACAGCCTACAAGACCACTTATATTCTCCACCAAGAGCAAGGGTCGGGCAAGGAGATCGTGGGACAGCTGTCACAGCTGTGCAGAGAAAACCACGACCAAAATTACGTTCTGGCTTCTGGACCGTGGAATTCCCTGTTCAGCTCTCTTTTGATCATTAAGCCATGAGTTGGTGCAAGGCATGCACCAACAAGGTCCTATGTGTTCTCCTTTGCTCCTGGCTTGCTCTTTAATGAGTCCGGAAGTGTGTCATCACGAGGAATGATCCTCGAATGTATCGATTGCGCTCCAAAAGCTCCCCAAAATACCTACAAAACTGACAAGAGTTCGTGTAGACGCCTATTTCGACAATATGCATGAATTAAGCGTAAACGTTATGAACTAATGCCAAACCATGCATGAATAACGGGAAAAACTATCTAATGAATGTCTAAACTAACGTCATAAATCACGTCATCAAAATACCCCATACTTAGCACTTGCTTGTCCCCGAGCAAGGTCCAACTATAGGCTACGAGATGGCATGATTTATGAATGCAGAAAAATAGAAAACTAATTTTGGAATTGTGCTTCTAAAATTAGATCACCTTCATAGTCATGTTTCATGGCAATGGACAAGGAATCATGCATTAAATGAATGAAGGCATGGAAAGACAATTATACTTAACTCGAAAGTATGCATGAAAGGTGAAAATGAAGAAGTCAAGATGATCATGAGAATATCCAATCTAGATCACTAAGTCATACACATATGCAAATAGGTCACAAGGACTTAGGAAAGAAGAGGCCAAGAAACGTTGTTATAGGTGAGAACTTTTTTAGGTCATGTGATGCTAATCCGGAAAAGGAACTAACTCCACAATTTCATTTTTGATCAACTTCCCCACAAGTGTATATTTTTCTCCATCTTTTCTTTCTTTTCTTTTCTTTTTCATTTTCTTTTTCTTTCACTTATTTTTGAGACAATGGCATTGGTGTACAAAAGCCGAAACCTTGGTGATTAGCGGACCCCGGTATTTTTCCGAGGTGCCTCACACCGGGCACACATACCAAGGCTCGTTAGGACATTCGGTTTATCCAACTTTGGCAAGGCACAAACACCCGATTATGTGAATGGTGCCGAGTTACTCGTCATCAAAACCAAAGTCCCCAAACCTATATTTTTCTACACTTTTCACAACAAATTTAGCACTTCATTCACAACATTCATTCATCAACAACTTCACCCCACACTTGCTTTTCACACACTCAACACACTAGCATGCTCCTATTCCCGGATGGGTCAAAAGAGGTCAAATTTTTATATCAAGTGAGGTGCTCATACAACATGATCAAGATGAAAAGAATAGAGATGAATTGCCTTAATTATTCCTAACTGATGTGTAAGAACTAGCATGTAATTTCGACCATCAATTCTCAATCCAATCAAGGCAAACATCATAATCACAACTCATACATAGGATTCAAGAGAAGTATTTCAAGTCCACATATGCATGAATCCATTCAACATACAAGGCTTTCTATAATCAATTCACAAAACAATCTCATCATGAGGGTCATATCCAAACTAGGAAGCACAAACTTTTTTTTTTAAATTTTCTGATTTTTTGGAATTTTCGAAATATATATGTACCATGCAAAAGCTAATGAAACATGTGACGATATGAAACTATCCTAGATGCAATCATGCAAATGATTATGAAAACCCCACCCCATACTTAAAAACACATTGTCCCTAATGTGCAAATTAAATAAAGAAGTGAAAGAGAGTCCTCACAATGTAAAAATGGTGTTTTCGGTATTTTGGTTCACTCATGTGGAATGATGGTGGATGATCAATCAAAGGTGGTAGAGAACTCTTGATGTTCATTATGGCGTCGGGACCCGCGCTAAGCACCGCAAGTCGTCCAAGTCCCACGTCTGCTCCACCCACGTTTGATGCGGGATCATTATCATCATCAACTCCATGCCTTGCAAGACTTCCATGTTACCTAGACTCTAGCACACAAACACCAAACAAACACAAACACACCAAAACAAAAGCAAAAGCAAAAATCAAAAATGAAAACAAAAACGAAAAGGGAAAGATATGTACCAATGGGTTGCCTCCCATTAAGCGCTTCTTTAAGGTCATTAGCTTGACCAAATTCGGGGGCGTTTCACTCAAGGTGAAGTGGGGCAATCATATCCACCGGAGCTTCCGGGATATACTTCTTCAAACGGTGCCCATTCACCTTAAAATCTCCACAATGCTCCCCACCTATCTCAACCGCTCCATGGGGGAAGACCTTCCTCACCACATAAGGACCCGTCCATCTTGACTTTAGCTTTCCGGGGAAAGCCGCAGCCTTGAATTGAAGAGAAGGACTAAGTCACCTTCACTCAACTCCTTTGGAATGAGACGTTTGTCATGCCAACGCTTGGTCCTTTCCTTGTAAATCCGGGCATTTTTATAAGCATCCAACCGGATCTTCTCAAGAGCATTAATGTCTAGCAACCTCTTCTCACCGGCTTCCTTGAGGTCAAAATTCAGTCACCTTATGACCCAATACGCCCTATGCTCCATCTCCACCGGAAGGTGGCAAGACTTGCCATAAACTAGCTTGTATGGAGTGGTGCCAATTGGTGTCTTGAAGGCGGTTGTATATACCCATAAAGCATCATCAAGCTTCATAGCCCAATCTTTTCTTGTCCTAGAAACCGTCTTTGTAACACCCCAAATCCGCGGGACTTGGAGTGTCACATTGGGCTAGGATCTCACAATGGATCATGACCCTAGCCTGAAAACAAGTTCACTGGATCTTAAAACAAGGCACAGGTAGATTAAAATCAAATACATAAAAGCTGAGTATGATACATCAAAAGAGTTTACAAACTCATAGCCGAGTACAAAACAACAACATAAACCACAACCACAAAAGCTCCCACATCCCACGCATCCTAATGTACAGAAGTCCTCGGCTTGTCACACCATATGGCTCACTCTGCAGTATTCCTAACCTGCAGAACACTACAACACGGTATGAAACCGTTAGCTACAGCAATGAAAAGCATGAAGGTAATAGCACAACGACACATCAACATCTCAAACATGCAATGCCACACACATTCATTTATTATCTTTCATTACATTAATCCATTACTAATTCAACTTATTTTGTAACACGAGGAGCCTCAAGAACCCCGTTCCATCCAACATAACACAGGAGTTTTGCATGGGGGTGACCTTCACTCGTCCCCTCCTGTGAGATCATCTTCAGGGCACCTCCTCCTAACCAACAGGCGGAGACCGGCGGTTACCGCCCGTTATAATACACTTGGGCCAAATAAATGTAATGAATGGTCATCCTAGTCCGGTTTAGGTTATAAATGCACAATCATATGAACACACACAACCATCACAATAATACAATCCACAACTGCACGCTAAGTAAGTCCTATGAACTTACCTCATATACTCGTAACCTGTACCACGTCACAGCTTCCCCTTGGGGAAGTAATCAACACCTCCAATAGCAAGGCACACACAATCACATACTGCAAAGGTTAGGAGACTCGTCTCACTAACCACAACCAACCTATATCTCAAATCTAAACCTCAGATCCTCAACACATTCATAAATGCCTAAGGCATATCCTCAACATAACATCTCATGATCCTCAACTCATTCTGACACCTAGCATGCATCTAATCAGTATTCCTCAATCTCAAATTTAATCCTAATTTAATTAATTAACCTTTAATTAATTAATTAAATTTTGCCAGAATAACATTTTGCCCGCATGCCATTTCTAAACCCACCTGTCATCAGATTTCATCAACCAAACAACCCATAACACCAGAATAATATAATGATCATAATGGAGTTTCTAATTATCCATTTTGAAAAGCCTAAGGTCAATTTAGGCCAAATCGCAGTACGAAAAACGAATAAATTTATAACTTATTTGTTACTAACCCGATTGACGATCTGAAAGAAGATTTGGAATCACAACGACGCAAGCTACGCATGTACAACATCAAATTCACCGGAATCTGAGCGACGGAACTGTCCTAGTGACATATATGCTCGATCAGGTCTTCATCTGCTCAGAAATGCAGAACCTCGGTACCGATATGAAGAGAAGAATCCAAAAATTCAAACGGAATTGAAATCGGATTAGAAACGGAGAGTAGGTCTGAGTTTAAAGTTTGAGAGAAATAAGAGCTTTTACGAGGAAACGTGAAAGGAAATGAATTAATAAACGATTTTCCGCTATTTATAGTGAAGTCGATAATTATCCTTTAGCGAAGTCGATAATTATCCTTTAGCGAAGTCGATAATTATCTTTTAACGATCCAATGGCGGGTTGAACCCCCTTCTCCAAACTTCTCGAAATTGGAATAATAGATCTTGAATATTGTAGGGATAATTATTCCACAATTGCCTTGGAAAACGTGTATTCCTAAGCTGTCTTTCTTAGCCGTTAAGAAACGAAATAGCGACTCTTTTGTCCGTTTTGCCTTTCCATATTATTTCATATCTAGGACATGTCCGATGTCCTGATCATTTCTCTCAACTGTATTTTTATTAATTGGAGCTCCCAAATGCTCCAAATAATACCGGAGGGTAAAAATAAATACCCGGGGGGAAAAATTGAAAATTTCACCATAAGCCCAAAATTACGCCAGGAACATAACGGTGGGACTTATACTCAACACTTACGCAATCTTCGCGAGTTATATGTCAATTACTATCACTGATTAAGTTAATCAACATTAATTAGAATTCGAAAATCCTAGCTATTACAGTCTTCTCAAGTATCCTCTTGATCTCCCGGTTGGAGATCTCCACTTGGCCACTAGTTTGGGGATGGTAACGTGTGGCCACCTTATGAGTCACCCCATACTTAGCCAAAAAGTGTCCCAAAGTTCCTATTGGTGAAATGCTTCCCTCCATCACTTATGATCACTCTTGGTGTTCCAAACCTAGGGAGATGACACAGTTGAAGAACCGCACTAGAACTTTGGCATCATTTGTGGGAGAGGCGATTGCCTCCACCCATCTTGACACATAATCCACCGCCAATAGAATATAGAGGTTGCCACATGAAGCGGGGAATGGCCCCATGAAGTCCACACCCCAAACATCAAAGACCTCAACCTCTTGAATATTATTCAAGGGCATCTCATTCCTTCTTGAGATGTTTCTCGTCCTTTGGCAAGCGTCACAAGCTCCTACGAAATTCTGCACATCCTTAAACAAGTGAGGCCAATAAAAACCGGATTGCAATACATTTGCACACGTTTTGTGTGAGCTAGCAAGGCCTCCAGATGGCAAGGAGTGACAATGACGGATTACACTCTCCACATCATCCTCCGGAATGCACCTCCTAAAGACTCCATCCGGTCCTCTCTTGAACAAGAGAGGCTCACTCCAATAGTAATGCCTCACATCTTTGAAAAACTTTTTCCTTTGGGCATATGACAAACCGGGTAGCACCTCTTCACACACAAGGTAGTTCACTATATCCGCATACCATGGCTCACTCCCGAAGCAATCACTCCTCCATCATTTGTAATTGCTTATCCCGGAATGAGTCATCAATCGGGATGTCATCTCTTTCAATCTCCAATGGTGGTAGCCTACTAAGATGGTCCGCTACTGAATTTTCAGAACCCTTCTTGTCCCGAATTTCCAAGTCAAATTCTTGGAGGAGAAGGATCCACCGAATGAGGCGGGGCTTGGTATCTTTCTTTGTGAGGAGATAATGGATCGCAACATGATCCGTGTACACAATAACCTTTGCTCCAACAAGATATGACCGGAACTTCTCAAAGGCATACACTACCGCTAGCAACTCCTTCTCGGTTGTGGCATAGTTGAGTTGGGCATCGTCTAGTGTCTTGCTAGCGTAGTAGATGGCATGTGTAAGCCCATCTTTCTTCTGTCCTAAAACAGCCCCAACGGCCACATCACTCGCATCACACATTATTTCAAATGGTAAGCTCCAATCCGGAGGTTGCATGATAGGGGCGGAGATGAAAGCATCCTTCAACCTACAAACGCTTCAAGACAATCTTTGGAGAAAACAAACTCAACATCCTTCATTAGTAGGTTAGTTAGGGGCTTAGAAATTTTAGAGAAATCTTTTATAAACCTCCGGTAAAAACAGACATGCCCTAAGAAACTCCTTACCCCTTTTACCGAGGTAGGTGGTGGCAACTTCTCTATCGTTTCTATTTTTGCTCTATCAACCTCAATGTCACGGTGGGAAACCTAGTGTCGCAACACTATGCCTTCACTCACCATGAAGTGGCATTTCTTCCAATTCAACACAAGATTAGTTTCCTCGCATCTCTTCAACACCAAAGATAGATTAGCCAAGCAATCATCAAATAAAGAGCCATAAACCGAGAAATCATCCATAAACACTTCCATAATATTCTCAATATATTCAGAAAAATAGCCATCATACACCTTTGAAAGGTGGCGGGTGCATTACACAACCCAAATGGCATCCTTCTATATGCAAATGTTCCCCAAGGACAAGTAAATGTTGTATTTCTCTTGGTCATCCGGGTGAATAGGGATTTGAAAGAACCTACTATAGCCATCTAGGTAACAAAAATGTGAATGTTGAGCTAACCTTTCTAGCATTTGGTCAATAAAGGGAAGAGGGAAGTGATCTTTCCTAGAGGCCACATTAAGTTTCCTATAGTCAATACACAATCTCCACCCCGTAACCGTCCTAGTTGGGATTAGTTCATTGTTCTCATTAGTTACTAAAGGGAAGAGGGAAGTGAACTTCCCAAGCTGAGCCGGTATGCCCTCTAGGATTCCCACGGGGTGAGTGATGGATCGGTCCGCCATGTTGAGGGTCATGTTGACCGGCTTTGGTTCTCCTAGCCCAACCTTGTTGCAAAGTGCAAGCGGGATAATGCTTACACTTGCTCCAAGGTCACATAGGGCCTCATATCGCACTTCTCCAACTCCAATTGGCACACAAAAAGATCCCGGATCTCGCAGCTTAGGAGGCATATCCTCCCTCATGGTTTGAATCAACTCGGAAGATCTCTTTGTCATCCTCACTTCTCCATACTCCTCCAACTTCCTCTTGTTGGAGAGTATCTCCTTCAAAAACTTTCCGTAGGCCGGCATACCTAGAATTGCATCCATGAACGGAATGTTGATATGTAATTTAGACATGAGTTCAAGGAATTTACCGAAATGTTTATCCAAATGAGCTCTTGCTCGTGATTGTGGGAATGGTAGTGGTGGCTTGTATGGAGGAGGTGCCACATATGTTGGCTCATCATCTTTTCTCTTGCCTCCTTCTTCTTGCAACGGTTCTTCCTCTACTACTACTTGCTTCCCTTTATCATTCTCCCTTGGTGAGGGATCTTTCATGCTCAGCCCACTCCTTGTGGCAATGGCCAACACTTGGCCTCTTGGATTGTCCTCGGTCCTTCCGGGAAGCTTTCCCGGATCCCTTTGTGCTTCACCCGCCTTTTGGAACACTTGTGCTTCTAGCAGCTTTTGAGCCTTAGAAATGGATGTCACCGTGCTCTCAAGTCCACTCAACCTTCCAAGCAATTGTTCAAACATCATTTCGGTTCTAACCTTTGGAGGTTGAGCAAAACCGGGTGGAGGCTCTTGTGAAGCCTTAGGTGGCGGGGCAACGCTTGTGGAAGCGGGAGAGTTCAAGGCACCATCCGGGTTAGAATAGGAGAACCCGGGATGGTTGTGATTATGCCGGTAATTGTTGTATTGCCGGCTGTTTTTGTTGAAGTTCCTAGGACCTTGATAATTGTTGAAGTTACCCCTTCCCATGTAGTTAACATCCTCCTCTTTGGAAGCCAAATTGGCTTGCACTTGCACTTGAGGACTTGCTTGATTCTTTAAGGTTGTGGTACACAACTTCCTCAAAGACTTAAGCTCATTGTTGATTGCATCAAGTTTGTAGTTGATCATGGTGACTTCACTTACTTCATATACTCCCGGTTTTCTCCCATCACTCTTTCTATGGGAGTACTTCTCTATCACCAAGGCTTGCTTCTCTACAAACTCCCAAGCCTCATTCACATTCTTCTCCATGAATGTTCCTCCAGAAAGTGATTGAAGCTTGAATTGACTATCCTCATCAAGCCCCTTGAAATAAATCTCCAATAGCTCTATCTTCAGTATCCCATGGTGTGGACAATCTAGGAGAAAGTCTTTGAACCTCTCCCAAGATTTGAATAGGCTCTCCTTATCCTTCATCATGAAGGCATTGATCTCCCCTCTTAGCTCGGTTGTCTTGGAAGGTGGGAAGAACTTTGTTAAGAACTCGGTTTTCATTTCCTCCCAAGTACCCACACGTCCTAGTGGAATGGATTGGTACCAAGCCAAGGCTTTATCCTTAAGTGAGAAGGAAAAAGCCCTAAGCTTGTGGTTGTTGCTCTCCAATCTAGGTGGCCTTAGAGTCTTCATCAAGATCTCATAATTAATCAAGTGTTGATGAGGAGACTCTCCTTCCATCCCTCCAAATTAATTGTGCCGGATCATTTGTAGCACTTGAGGGCGGAGCTCATAGTCATGGGCTACGGGATCTCCTAAGTTTACACCCGGACGGTGCACTCTTTGGGTTGGATCCATACGTTTCCCTAGCGTTTGTGGCTCCTCAATGATGATTGGCTCAACCCGAACATTGACCGCCGGTTGCGGTGGTGGTGGTGGTGGAGGTTGTTGACGATTAAGCTCCCTTTGCACAAGAGCTTGCCTAATCTCTTCAATATCCCTCCTAGTTGCTTCTTGCCTCTCATTTGCAAGTCTCCTCTCATTCTCCAAGAGTTCATCCCTTAGCCTAATTTTCTCTAAGGCATCATCCAACTCATCTTGAAGATCTCTTTCGCCCATCTCCTTCTTCTTAATGCTCTTGGATCTAGTCTTAAGGGTTTTCTCCGGTTCGGGATCGAATGGAGATAAATCCTTGCCACGATATCTTCGCATGCACCTAAAGAGTGAGAGATGTCCTGAAAATCAAAGATACAAACCAAACAAGATCAAAAGCAAAAAGAAAGACCTACACTATAGACAATCACACACAATGATTCAATCTAGACCTAGTCCCCGGCAACGGCGCCAAAAACTTGTTACGCTAGAAATGTATAGCACAAAAGTCTTACAATTTATAACTTGATATAATTTCCTAACTCCTAGCGAACCCACAATGTATGGGTCGTTTTGTAGCAAGGATAGTATTCCGAGGTCGAACACGAAGACTAAGGTGAAATTAAATCAAACAAGTGATCATGGATGGTGCAAATCTAGTCTAAGAAAAGAGAAGGAAACAAAGAAATGAAAATCATGATATTTTTGGGGTTGGTTTTTGTGGTGATCAAGCAAAGATCACAAATCATGCAATGTTATAAATCAAACTAACAACTCAAGCTAGCAAAACAAACAAGCAACACAAACACAAGATATGTGATCAAAGAGAGAAAAGCGGATTCTAGGGGTTAGGACTTCCGGTTATGGCATTGGACTCAAGCTTCTAATCAACCTTGGACAAGCTAATGTTTGTTGGGAAAATGGTGTTTCTCAAATGTTATCAATCACCGGGTAGGTCTCATGGTCCACTAATCCCTCACCAAAAAACCTATCACCGGGTAAGTCTCTAGGAGCCTAAGGTTGGGAATTCTACACAAACCGGATTGCTATCTAGGGGTCAAACCTCTCCTTACCAGGTAAGTCTCGGGAAGGCAAGTCCTAAGCATCAATCCTAGCACACTCAGTCCAATAGCGGCTTGTGAGGCTCACTACTACCTAGAGTTCATCATCTTTGGTATCTAAGATCGAGAATTACCAAGTAAGTCTCTTCCCTCACTTAGTTTGCTAACATGAGGTCACCCTAGGCTAGATTATGCTTAACAAACACTAGGATTTTAACAATCTAACATCCTAACATTCAGATTCATCAATACAAGCACAACAGAACAAACCACGGGTAGATCATATAGAACCACGGTCGTGGAATCACATGAACAAACCGTGGTTTTCATCAGAGGTTAGGTTCGAGCAAGCAAATCATCCAAGGGTACATTCAAGTCTATTCTATCATAGTCCAAGCCATAACCATCATTCCATTACCCTAGAATCACAACTATTTAGCCAACAACATGCATTTTAAGATTCAAACTTAACAAGCAAACATTCATGGCTTCCATAGCAAGTAAATGAAATGATAGTGAAAAGAAACAAGTAGTCTTAGCTGAATATGAGATTTAAACAAGTCTTACAACCCTTCAAGCACAGCTCCAAAACATTCCTTACAATGCCTTCAAATGTTCTTAACAAAACTCACTCAAAAGTTCACTCTAAATCTCTATCTTTGTGTGTTGTTCTTCCTCCAAAATGAAGTGTTTCTCTTCTCCTCCTAGGATTCCTAATGTGGATAGTGATAATGTGTGAGAGAATGTGGGAGAATCCCCTAGCAACAGCCTGCAAGACCACTTATATTCTCCACCAAGAGCAAGGGTCGGGCAAGGAGATCGTGGGATAACTGTCACAGCTGTCCAGAGAAAACCACGGCCAAAATTATGGGCGTGGTTCTGGCTTCTGGACCGTGGAATTCCATGTTCAACTCTCTTTGGATCATTAAGCCATGAGTTGGTGCAAGGCATGCACCAACAAGGTCCTATGTGTTCTCCTTTGCTCCTAGCTTGCTCCTTAATGAGTCCGGAAGTGTGCCATCACGAGGAATGATCCTCGAATGTATCGATTAAGCTCCAAAAGCTCCCCAAAATACCTACAAAACTGACAAGAGTTCGTGTAGACTCCTATGTCGACAATATGCATGGATTAAGCGTAAACGTCATGAACTAATGTCAAACCATACATGAATAACGGGAAAAACTATCTAAATGAATGCCTAAACTAACGTCATAAATCACGTCATCATCGTCCTCTCAACTCGGACCGGACCTCTTGAAACTCAGTACGAAGTCCTTGATAATTTGTACGAAGTCCATTGACGCTCGTCGTCAATGCTCTCAGCTTCCTATAGACGTCAGAATAGCCCTCTATGTGTCGGCTCCTGCGCCGAGGTGCATGTGAAATCGATCGTCGGGGTGGTCTCAATGGCATCTCGTGCTATCCGGGAAATCTGTGATCTCCTATAGCCATGAACTCATCCTCAGTGGCCTCATCATCGGCTGCTGCTCTACTCGGACCGGCCTCTTGAGTATTGGTGTCCATAACCTCCGTGTCTCCACCGCTTTCTAGCTCTAGCATACCACTAGGCGGGACATGCTCATTAGTAGGATAACCCTCAGTGGCGGCATCATCCTCCTCAATATCCTCCTCATTACTAAAGTGCTCAAAACCCTCCTTCCAATAGTACTCATTCATAATAGAATAATCATCCTTCCAAACAATTTCCTTAGGAGTTATATCCCAAGGCATCACTACATGGTGGTTACCTCTCCATATACAAACACTCACTCATCTAGAAATCAGCCTCTGAAGGCCTAAGGGTTGCGTCTCCGCAGCTAGAGTACATGCTGAATAATCAACGCCCAATGCCTTAGCTACATAGGTCACAAGACCTCCAACACAAATATGACCTCCGGATTTGTTCCCAATCTTCGCTAGATAATCGGAGAGCATGGTGGCATAATCGGGAACTGTCCCCGTGGTCATGCAGTAGAGTATTTACAACTCATCCGCCTTAACCTTCTGCGGAGTCTCAGTGTAACACCCCAAATCCGCGGGACTCGGGGCGCCACATGGGCTAGGATCTCACAATGGATCTTGACCCTAGCCTAACAACAAGTTCACTGCACCTTACAACAAGGCAAAGATAGATTATAACCAAATACATAAAACTGTATAATATATACATCAAAGGGTTTACAAAATCATAGTCGAGTACAAAACGGCATCCATAAACATCCAGGTACAAAACATCCCATATCCCATGAACAACCTAGTGTACAGAAGCCCTCGGCTGATCATCCATCTGGCTCACTCTGCAGTCTTCCTAACCTGCATATCATCTAAAACATGGTATACACCGTTAGCTACAGAAATGAATAAGAATGAAGTAATATCACAAACACACTCCAACATATCACAAGATGCAATGCCACACATACATCCATTTATTATCTTTACTTAAGTTATTCGATTACAAATTCAACTTATTTTGTGACACGAGGAGCCTAAAGAACCCCTTGTCTACCCCCTTTAACTCAAGTTTTGCATGGAATCTACCTCCCCCTGAGCTACTGGATTCCGAGCACCTCCTCCACTCTCGACGAGCGTTGGCAAGCGGTCACCGCCCAATTATAATACACTTGAGCCAATTAAGGTAATGAAGTGGTCAAGCCTAGTCCGGTTTAAGTTATAAATGCAACCATAATATGAACACACACAGCCATTACAAACACTCAAATCCACAACTGCACACTATGTAAGTCCAATGGACTTACTTGTCACAACGTCAACCTGTACCACTTCACGGTTTCCCCTTGAGGAAATAATCAACGCATGGAATAGCAGAGCACACACAATATCAAACGATGCAAAGGTTTGGAGACGCATCTCCTACACCTCATAACCATAACCAACCTATAACCCATATCTAAACCCCAAGATCCTCAACATACATACGAGCAGTGGCGGCCGTAGGATTTCTAAAGGGGGGGGGGGAATTTATTATCGATAAAAATATATATGAAAACAAAATAACGATAAACACAAAGTCAATTTGTCATATCTACTTACACCGTTTTGACCAATCTCGTGTGTAATATCCGGAAATTTTTTTCCGTTATTTCCGAGTCATACTAGAAAGAATAAACTTTGGGGGATTTAAGTGACTAACAGGTGGACACGATAATACAAGTAACGGGTAATTCACGAGATACCTAACCATAAAAGTAAAAGTACGAAAAAGAAATTGAGAAGGAAATACTTGAAAGAATAAACTTTGGGGAGAGAGTCTGATATACAACTCACTTGGTTCAACATCCCCTTCAAACCAACTGCAGTTGTGCATTCATTTTTGGAAGCACTACTAAACTAGTCTAGGTTATACATTTTATCTAGTGTCTCCACAATAGTTGATTCATTACTCCTTCTCACTTTAGCAAAGAAGATCTCACCATTTGAGCTTATATTGATGTGGTTGTTTATTAAGGTCTCAAACTACCCACTGCCGGATCTCTGAGTTGACAAAATGGTAAAATACCGTATTGGATTACAACTTATCCTCTAACAAGATGACTGGTCCCTGTCAATCACACAAATTTCATTTAACAAGTATACTATGGACAAGTTTGAATGCTTCCTTGTGTTTAAGAAGATGACGGTTCTCACCCAGATTTCTTATGCTTTTTTTTTGGAGGGATCGGCTTACTCTCTTCCTTCTCTTCGGAATCACATAAGAAAACTTGCCTGCATTGGTTCTCTTAAGGTTACATCAAGATTTCCACAAACAAAAAGGGAAAAATAAACTTGCGTGCTAAATATCAAGATACAAATAAGACCATTGGAAAAAGTAGATTAAAATAGGAATACTTCTCTAGAGCCGTAAGCAAATCAACAATGTCATTTGGCAGCATTCCCACGTTAAGTCGGGATTGACAATACTTTCGGCCATTTTCTGTCTGAATAACAAATTTATCCCTTTTCTAAACAAATCAATTAATCAATTACAATTAAACACAATTCAAAACTCAAATCCTAACGGAAAAAATCAATCAACAAATCATCATCAATTCAACAAATCCAACAACCAATCATCCTCCAAACATCTAAATAAATCTAATCCATATCTAACAAAATTACAAATCAATTTTAAACAAAAAAAATAAACAATTTAAAGTAAAAAAAATCAGATCAGACTTACAGAGAGTTGAGTGACTGAGGTGTTGAGGACTGAGGAGTAGAACCGTTGGAGAAGTGGCAGACTGGCGGCAAGTTAGGGGAGGGCACGCCCGGCAGGGTGGGGCGCCACCAGTGAAACCGTGGAAAGACGGCGGCTCGGCAAGAGACTGGGTTGAGTCTAGGGCCGGGAGTGCCGGAGTGCGACTGGTGCGAGAACTTGAAGCCCGCGACCTGTTCTGTGGCCGGGAGTGCCAGAGCGACTGGTGCGAGACTGGGGCCGGGAGTGCCGGAGTGGAACGCGAACTCGAAGCCTGCGACCTGCGAGAGTCGGGAGGAGAGGCTGGAGAGCGAAGCACGCTGCAAACCCTACCCTTTTCTAAATTTTTTTTATTCTCCACACTACGCAAAACGACGTCGTTTTGATATGTTTTTTTTTAATTTTTTCCTGGAGGGTGGGGCAGCTGCCCCACCCTAAGGCCGCCACTGCATACGAGTGTCAAAGGCGCATTCCCAACATACATCTCACCAAGCTTATCCTAACCATACTAGCCCAGCCATACAACAAAACCAAGGCCAAAGGAAAGGAAGGAAGGAAACATACCAACTAGGTATGCCCTGGACACGCAAGGGCGGAAACAAGAGGCGCATTGCACATCATTAGTGAGGCGCATGGATGTCTCACACTCAAGCGTAGGGGCGGCCCAGATCAGAGGGTTGGTCTTCGACTTCTCTTCGATCCTTCACTTGATCTTCTCTTCACTTCATCAACCACAACCAAAATACACACACACACACACACACACACATATATATATATATATATATATATATATATATATATATATATATATATATATATATATATATATATATATATATATATATATATATATATATATATATATATATATATATATATATATATATATATATATATATATGTATATATATGAGTATCAAAATGTCCAGGAAGATCCACACAAGTCTAAGCTTATGAATCTTAAGCTAAAGAATAAGATAAGAAGAAAGGAAGAAAGGATGAAGAGAGAGATGAAGAACTCACCAACAAAAACCTAAGCAGAAGGGAAGATCAACAACAACCTCACCTCATCTAGCTATGTACAACACAACAACAACATCAACCAACATCATTATCCAAATCCAAGCTCAAAACTCTCATAAGCTCACATAAGATCAAAGAAGATCAAGAAGAATATTCAAAGGAAGAGAGGAAGAAAAGAAGATGAACGTGAGGGGTAGAAGGCTAGAGAAGATGAAGCAAACCCTCTTCAAGAAGCAAGGGAAGCTTATATAGGAAGCCAGCCAAAATCACGCGTCAAGAGTCAACAAAGACGGCTGCAGCCGCACAAATCCACAAAGGCGGATCTGGTGAGGCGCAGGGCGGTCCAAGGGATGCGCAGGGGCGGCTCGGCCTATACTCAACACCGAAAAGACTAAGGCTCTTATGTAATAACCGAAAATTTTAAAATCCGTTAACCTTGATTTTAAACGAATTCCGATATGTCAATCTTAAATAAATAAATAAATTAAAACGAGTTTTAAGTTCTATCATTTTATGTGACCTTAATTCACATAAAATGATGAGACTATGTGTTTGAAAATAATTTTTACGTACGTTAAAATTTAATAATAATTTATACAATACGAAATATAATTTCGTATTATATAAATTCCCGCACATAAACGGAAAATCCGGGGCGAGTAACGAGTTTCGGATCCGTGTTATACTGTGAGGGCAGGCCGGATGTGGCCCACTACTAGGCCCACCTACTAAGCCCAGCAGCCCATTTCCCAAGCTAACCCTAAACCCTAATCCTGCTGCTAAACACGTTTAACCTAATCCTCTATTCCCCTACTTGCCGCTTCTTGCTACTCCGTCTCTCTCTGTATAAAGGACAGCCGCAACAACATACCACACCCAAGCCGCCACCGTGCCACAGCGCCGCCTCCGTCGACCGCCCAGACGACGCCGCCACCACGCCTCGTCCGCCTTCCCTGTCCGCCGGCGACATCAGCCCTAACAGCGTCTTCCTCGCTTGGCTGTCACTGCGACGACGCCTCCCTCGCCCTTGCTGCCGCCGCCTCGAGCCAGTAGCAACAACGACGGGATTGTTCCGCCATGCCGTCAACCGCCAGTGCCGCCGAGCTTCCCTCCGCCGCTGCAGTGGGTGAGACCGCCTCCCTTCTCCCTCCTTTCTTTCCGCCTTCCTTCTCTCGACTCTTGAATCGCTACACTGCAGCCTCTCTTCGGCCTGCAGCAGCTCCGCACCGTCGTTTCCGACCACCAGTGAGGATGCCGGACTACAGCCGGTAAGAGCCTCCTCCGGTCCTTCTTCTTCCTGTCCTGCGAATATAACTGTGAATGAAATATGTATAAAATCAAGTTTTAATACATGTATATATGTGAGTTAGAATACGTATATATTAGAGAGTGTATCCGTAATATATTTGAGTTGGAAAACATATATAAATTTAATTTGAATACATATATAAACCACAGATTGGAGGTGGTACGGGTATGCAATACGGTAGGTTAGTAAGAGCAGGTGTGAGCTTATATGAGAGTTGTGTATGCCGAGTATATACATATACGTATATATATATATATATATATATATATATATATATATATATATATATATATATATATATATATATATATATATATATATATATATATATATATATATATATATATATATATATATATATATATATATATATAATATGAAATAAAAGTGTACACATAAGTGTTTTAAAGTCTATTCATGTTTATAGAAGCTTGGAATTTAATGGATATATAATCTTTATATAAGAGTATATTTATAAGCATAAATATAGAATATATAAAAATGCGAGTATATATATAAGTACGAGTTGGGATTTATGAAATTATGTAGAATAGACATAAATATGTATATAAATAAGTTGGGATTTCAGGATTTGTATATATAAAGAAACATAAGAATATATATATATACTCATGACGTAAGTGTACCTAAATCCGTACAAGATGGGAAATAAAATATGTAGATATATATATGAGTACCGAATAATTACACAATTAAATAAGTGAGTTGAGGAGAAAAGTTAAAGTATATAATACGGATTATATATGTAATAGATGGTAACCGGGAAGGAGGAAGAGTGTTATTCTTTTCGAGTGGATTCAAGTTTGAACTGGTGACCTATAAGTAGCTAACCGAGAGACACAAAGTATGGAAACAAGTTTTAAAAGGAATAAGAAAGTTTAAGAATAAATTTGAGAAGCCTTCGGCTGAGGGTAAAATGGTCTTTTACCGTAAGAACTTGTTCCGTAATTCCTTAGCATGAGGTTGGACATCTGGATGTGATTTTGATGCACATGCCTTATTTGACAGGCGTTTGAGTTACCACGAGTACGGACTGTTTGAGACGTGTTAGAGTGTATTTTGACTCAGGTAAGTCCTTGCGACTTACTTAGCCAGTTTCTGGATATTAGTTGGGTGATAATGGTTGTGTGTGTGCAATGTGTGTTATAATAAATAACAACTTGTTAGGACGACCGTGGTTATTATGTGTTAAGGCCCAAGTGTATGTATAACGGGCCGTGACATCACTGCCCAGCTCTGCCAGGAGATTGGGAGGTTCTCTATACCCAGGCTATACAGGTACACGGTGAGATGCATCGGATCCACTCCTGATGGGTACACGGGGGCGGAGGCGAGGTTTGGGAATCCCTCGTGTCACAAAATAAGTATCATTAGAGTGAATGACTTAAATGAAGATAATAAATGGATTGTATGAAAGCATGATGAGTGTTTAATATTTTATGTGTGTGTGTGCTATTGTTATTCTCCTAATGTTTAGATAACTAGCTAATGGTTGTTTTGTTGTGTTTTTAGTTTTACTGCAGGTTAGAACAACAGCTGAGTGATCCGGAAGTAGTGGTAAGCCGGGTCTCCGTACTCTTTAGAGTGGGGGTTTGGGTTGTTGTTGTGTTGTCTTTCCCTTTTGTTAAGACAGTTAGTCTTTTCCGTTGTTTAAGTACGATAGGCTGTTAGACTTTGTTGCATTCATCCTTTTTCAAATACATTTTATGAATTTCGGTTTTTCTTATTTGTGTCTTGTTGTAAGATCCTAGTAATATTGTTGTCAAACTGAGGTCGGGACCCATTGTGAGGTCCTAACCAGTAACGCTCCGAGTTCTGAGAATTTGGGGTGTTACAACATGGTATCAGAGCTCTAGGTTGGCAACAATGACACTTGAAATCTTCTGAAAGACCGAATAAGTTTTAAGCAGAACTCGAAAAGGGGTCTGAGTTTTAAAAAGAGAATTTGGTTTTTAAATGCATGCATAGTCTGGTTGGGAATAGAATAGTACGGCTGACCACCACTACTATCGCGGATCTCAGTATGCTTAGTATGGACTTTAGGTTTTACTGTAGTTGAACTTTTAGCTTGTTTATAAAGATATGTTATATAGATAGGTATATGCCGAAGATTAGCAGAATTGTAGTTATGATTATGTCCTTAACGGAGATAACATAATGAGTTTCTCACCCTTGGACACATCTAAGTAGTTTTTGAAGGGTATCAACGTGAGGATTAATATGCACATCTTATGTGCATTAGGGTAGACGAATGTCGGACAACTCCTTCGAGCTTGTTGAGGAACGTCGAGACG
Organism: Fagopyrum esculentum; assembly: GCA_033239045.1. NCBI lineage: Eukaryota > Viridiplantae > Streptophyta > Magnoliopsida > Caryophyllales > Polygonaceae > Fagopyrum > Fagopyrum esculentum. The sequence continues at coordinate 107,559,640 of BSUD01000003.1, forward strand.
GAAAAGTGAAGACTCAAAGACAACACCAATTACGATGACAAGAAGAAAATCCCGAATGAACTCAACGGGATCAAATGAAGGATATACAAGAGAGTAGTTCCAGAGAAGCAAGAGATGATCGCCAACTAGGGAATTGAGAAAGACAACGGAGAGGCTCTTTCAAGTTGTGTAAAGTGACTTCACAAACAAAGAGGATGACGTCGAAAATTTCCATATACATGAAAGTCAAAAGGGAGATATGGTAGCGATCAAGAAAAAGGGACATAAAATTTAAGCTCACTGACAGACTAGGAAGTGAAAGTTGATGCCAAAAGCAAGGCGAAATATGATCACTCTCAACAAGCTAATTGCCACCACAATCCAGATTGATAACCGAGACAGTCAAAAGTATGGAAGTTAACACGAGATACATTATCCATCCAAATAGAAAGAATTAAAGAGCTGCAACTTGGAAGCTTACGCATTGCCAGAAAGGGAAAGGTGGATTTCACCAACGTAGAAGTGGAGTGATCTCGTAGAAACAGGAGAATTCCGACATAGACCGGGATACAACAATAACCAACTTCTGTAAAGGCAGCATTACAAGCAACACCCAAGGAAGAAGAATGATACAACTGAACTCGTAAGAGTATAACAATCTTACCAAAAAAGTGTAGATTGTAGGAGGAGCTAAAGAAGAATAAACAGAGAGACTGGAGGAGATATATTTCACCAAGTATATCAAGCCTCAAAAGAGATGGAAGAAAAGTAAGTCTATGATGTTGTAGAAGGTCAACTACATCCTACTTGGACAACTTAAAAGTACATGTGCGGGTTAATTGTGATGGTTAGTTAACCGATAAGAAGAATAACCACAAGGTTATAAAAGAATTTTATCGACATCTAGTGAATTTCTTTCTGAGATCCACGACGAAAATGGTGAAGTTAAATCAATACCAGTACTAGTAGCCTAGATGGTAACGTTAAATGAGTCCAATATGATAACTCTAATAAAGAAATTTAAGAACAGCTCTTGACGGTCGGTAATGACCCTTGATGATAGTAATGGTAAAAAGGGAATTGTTGGGAGTAGTTACTTACTACTGACTACGAAAGATACATATCGGAGTTAGAATGAAGGGATTCCTGTAAGAAGAACTAGAAGACTAAGAGGAAGCAGATGATTGGAAACATGTCCTATGTCTTAGCATTCCACACAAGTAAGACTGATGGTACTCCTTCGAGAAAAAGTAGGGTCAGACTGTCTAGACACTACAACAAAACTAGGTTTCTATAGCATTAAATTATAGCGTTTATAACATAAATGTTATAGATAACCTGATCCAGTTTTTTTATAGCGTTTCTTAATATAAAAAAACGCTATTAAAAATATATAAACAAAATTCGGCCCTTTTTTAGTACCTTAACGCGTGTTTCATTTTTTTTAACCTATCTCGCCGCGTAGAAACGCTATGCATAACACAGGAAAAAAAAAGTTGAATTTTTTCCTATTCTTCCCCTCCAGAGGCGAGGTTTGACACAGCGGCGCCCCTCTCTTCTCTTCAAATCTTTACAGAACCAAATCCATATCATCTCTTCCCTATACAAATCGGCCACGACCGTTGCAAACTTGCAATCACGTCTTCGTTTTCTGTTAACCGACTAGGGTTTCAGCCACTGTCCTCGATGATTTCCCATTTCCCATTCGACGATGGTTGCAAACTTGAATCAACTAAACAGGTTTTCCCTCTCCCTTTCCTTCGTTATGTTCTATTTCACATATAAGTTTGCTTCAATTTCTGATTTCTCATATAGGAACTGAGTACATTCTCAATAAGAAAAAGAAAAAGAAAAGTGGAAGAAAACCAAAGCAAATAGCGCTAGAAATACAATAACCTATTTATGAATTTGTCATATAGGAATACTTGTCTGGTATTTTGGATTCTCACCCTCTTGTAATCGATGGCATATATGTTTATAATTTACCGGGTATCAAAGTTGGGTAATTTGGATATGTCATCCCTTGTATAATAAGAGTATTTATCTTCTACTCATATATTAAGAAATAGTATGACAGCAGCTTTTATTATCACTTATCTTCTTGTTTTTAGCTAATATTTTCTCATGAAGAAAAGTGGAAGAAAACCAAAGTAAATAGCGGTGGAAACACAGTAATCTATTTATGAATTGTCATGTAGGAGTACTTGTCTTGTGTTTTGGATTCACCCTCATGTAATCTATGGCATGCTTATCAATTTACTGGGTATCAAAGTTGGGTTATATGGATATGTCATCCCTTAAATAATAAGAGTATGTAATATTTGAACTTTTTGAGTTTTGGTAAATATATGCTCAAGCTGTAGTTGATTCTTTTTCTCAACTTCAACTTCCGGTGTCATATCACATATTGAATTTGACAGCCAAGTCGTTGAATCAAGCAAGGTTAGAAGCAAATGTGAGAGTTAATGGTAAAACAAGTCATCGCAAAAAGTGGCCAAGCCTGAATATAATCACGTGTGGCATTTTGCTTGGACTCTCCTTCTTGCAGTATCTATATAGCCCCGTGGAGTGGCTGGCATTTGGAGCTGAGTTGTTGCTTGTGGAATTTGGCCGATTCTTGTCAGAGCGTTTGCAGCAGTAGAAAAACATAACTCTGGATGTCAACGTACTCGTCATCGTTGCTGGTAAGTTTGTTTTGTTTCTATCTTGTTGGAACACTGACTTTTTGTGCCAGCCTTGATATGCATCATTAGCATGTTAGGAAAATGGAAAAGTTCTTCTATTTAATATAGTAAAACTTGTTCATTCTTCAATGATTATGACAATGGTGTTTATATTAAATCTGACTGGTTTGTTTATTACTTCTAACATTTTTATCTATGTTTTAAGACCCTAAAATAGCTTTCACCTTTTCATCTCTGAATTTTCTCTTGCTTTTAATATGTGATTGTATTCTTGGAGGTGTTGGTGTGTTGCTATCAAGGGTATTTTCCATGGATGATTAGGAAAATTCATATTTTGAAATGTATTTGACTAATAAAATTTTTATAATAATTCTAGTTTTCATTTGTATGATATATATAGTAAACCATGTTGGGGAAAATCTGCGTTCCCGACCCACCGAGCTTGTATATAAATGGGTATTTTGTTGCGGACTAGTTGTTGTTTAGTTGTAAAGGATATGCAGAGACATATTTATGCAATTCCAGGTAGCAACTTATTTCACAATGAGCAAGTGTTGAAGATGAGGAAGGTATTGCAGAGTCTAGGATTACTCTTGGAGATTTCTACACAAAGCTTCATAGCCTTCATGTAGGTGTATTATACCTTATATGGATTTATCGTGTCTCTTTTGTTTTTTTTAAAAGGAATGTATATCGTGTCTCTTTTGTTCCTGATGAAAACATTTAAAACATTTGGGAAACCATAATGTTTCAACATTTGGTATGAAAACATTTGGGAAACCATAATGTTTCAACATTTAGCATGACACCTGTCAAGGTTTGGAGACACTATCAGCCTGTTATCCTGGAATTTAAAATCTAGTTATTATCACTATGTGGGATCTTAATAAGCCTGTTTTTTTTATTAATGGATTGTCATATGAAATATGACAGAGAAGCTTTTCATTTGAGCTATCCGATCTACCTTCTAGGGAAAGTTATGTCCTAAAGCTTAACTATCCATACAAGGTAAATTACGTGAGACGTGTGTTAATAATTTTGAATAAAGTTACGTTTGAACTGTAAAACTCTTATGAAAATTCATGATTAGTACACAAGTTTATTTGGTGTTATCTGATGTATAATGTTGCCTTGTAAAACTTTTATTTGTAGGATCCTCCACTTCCATCGAACCTTAAGGGAGAAAAATTTTCTGTAGTATTTGGAACTAATTCTAGGTAAAATGGTAACACCATATGTTGCTTTGTGATTCTGGTAAAATCTTTATTTGCATGCGAAGATTAAGGTTAGGACTTATAAGTAGGTAAATGGGTACTTTCAGATTGTAGATACATTTCATTTATAAAGGTTAGAAATTTGTATTTAGAAAGTCTAGTTGTGCTATTATGTACATGCTTTTGTTAAACATTGCTAGTTGCTTCCCCAATTCAGCTCCCATGGTTTTTGTACTGACTTTCTCTTTTTCTACTTTTTTGGTTTTATATCTTATTAGGTATAACTTTGTGATGGGACGATCTTCAACCATGACCCTCCTAAATGTGTTGGTTATTGGGTAAGTATCAAGTGTAATGTAGTTAAGCTTTTCATTTAGGCAATACTATTTTCCTCGTCAAATTTTATTCCAAGTATATGGATTTTTGGTATTTATTGATGATTTTTAGTATGTATGTTGGCTCATTGGGTGTGTTTGATCTTGGTATGTGTAGTGAAAAAACAGTTTATTTCCTCTGATTCAAGCTAAAAAACTGAAGAAAATTATCACAGTGAGGTCTTGAATCTGTGTATTGAGAAGGATTTCAGCATGTGTAAAAGTTAAAACTGAAACAAAAACAGTTTAGTTAATATAAATGTGCAAGTTAACATATATAAGTTTAGTTAATCTAAAAGCTGAAGTTCTAAGTACATGTAGCATAGAGGGGAGTTTTTGTATCCTTAAATCCTCTAAAAACACCCTACATGGCTAACGAGAGAAGAACAGTAGGAGAACCTAAAGGGAAGATTGTAATCCTTGAAGCCTGATTGAAGATTGCAATTGAAATCCAAGTAATCCTTGAAGCCTGATTGAAGATTGCAATTGAAATCCAACTGCAGCAAGCTCCGCTGGGCTTTTATATATATATATATATAACTTTTGTTATCGGGCATGCATTTTTACATCCTTATTTCTTTAATTAATTTCTAACTGAATTCACTTGGAGTCCTCGGATTGAGGTTGTTGCAAATTTTGAAATTGTCTTCCTTGTTGACTTTAGGTCTAGTTAAGTGTTCTGTCAGATGTTTGATGAAGGTTGAATTACTGGGTGTGACTGATGCTGTTGAAACTGACAGGTTTGTTGCCTTCTCTAAGGCCGGATCAAGTGGATTCTACTATGTTGTTGCTTCACAATGCTGGTTAGTTCTTCTGGATATTTGAGTACCGTGCAAGCCTGTGTTGCAATGGCTGCGCAGTCATAATTACCCACTTTACTCTAGTGTTTTCCCCTTATCAGGGCTCCGTGGAAAATTAGGCATTTGATTAATTTAACCAGGCATCTGAAAATGGTAATGCCATTGTTTTGGGGTCTTTTTGGACTGGTGATTTTAGCTTGTTCTGTTATGGACCTTCTCTTGCATCTCTAAAGCAACATGCCTCTCTAAATAAGCCTCTTAGAGTTTCTGATCCCTTTTATGCATGGGATCTCCCTTCAGATCTGTCACTATCTGGCCTTGATTGTTCTTGTAGTAGTTGTCTTCTTAAAAAAGAGCTTGCAAAGGATGATCTTTTAGAATGGATTGATTGAGACAACAGAAAAAGCAGTTTGCTCCTGGATTTTTTTTATTCTTCATAAAGATCTATCTTCTTTAATGTTCAAGGGGGATGATGATTCTGGATTTGTGCTCATTAGGTTGATGTTCCTGAAGACGTGACCATATATAGTGATTTATGTGCACAGTTCGAGAGCTAATATGTAAGCTACCTTAAATTTCATATCTATTTTTAGAGTTCCTCAGCCTTCTGTTGAGAAAGTCCCTACAAAAGAATGCAATACCTGTTATGGAAATTCCATCACTACATGTGTCCTCTGATCTGCAGTGTTCTTGTAGATATCGAAATTCCATTGATACAAATAAGTTCTTAGAAGTGAGCACTATATCTTCAGCTTTGATGTTACTTCTGAAATTGAAATTTTCTTGCAACTTATTTCCTTGGCTATACATGGTAACTTTTCCATGTTTGAGTAACTTGGATTCAAATTCAATTTATCTTCTTACAACTTATTTCCTTGGCTATACGTGGTAAACTTGTGTTTATACATTGCCTAAGCATATCTTTGTCCCAATAAGTTTTTGAGCGTATAATAGTTAATGAAGAATCTTCATGAGTCTACACGACTACAACATACTTATCTCAGTTTGTGCGTTCTCTGCTCTTTTGCAGATACTTTGTGTGTCAGGTGTTGTATTACATATACTATTTGCTACCCAAAATACTATACTCTTACTCTTGCACCCTCCTTTGTTTTTGTGCTAAGCATATTGTGCCTCATTGTGTCTTTCATTATGCCTTGTTAAATAGAGCAAATCCATTGTCTTTACAAAAGGATTGAAGAAGAAAATCAGCAGGAAACAAGTGCAAATAATGCTTTTGTTTCTTTTACTACCAGGATATATGACCATAAATATTCGTGATGCTTCAGTAAATTATTCTTCTACTCAAATGTTCAAGGTATGTATAATAACACTCTTTTATGAAATATATTGCTTATTATAATAAGTTATGATTACTGTTCGAATGTTAAAGGACGTTTATTGTCATTGTTTGTTGTATGATTGTTAGATGTTTAGCAATTTGTTTTTTTTACTTTCTGATTGTTGGTTGTTTTGACTTTAATTTTTAGGCTAAAAGTGAATAATACCGGGCATTACGGCATACACAATTGCCACATACATGCAGTCGCAAGGGATTGGTTAGATTAGTTGCTTAAATGGTAACATTTTGTGTCTTAATTTTCTTAATTATATTCTTATAGTGCAATTTATTGGATTTGAGTGGCTTAGGAAAAGTAGTTATTGAAGGCCGGTGGTCTTCAAGTGATCTGAATCAACTTGTTCATTTTGTTCCTTTAGGTCCTAATGATGTACGAGTTTGGGTTGACATACCTACGATTCCTGATGCAACACATTGGACGGCAAAATTTGAGTTAGAGTGCATTGAAGATGCTGTTGGTACAACAATTGCATGGCCAGTAGACAAAGTTGTTATAATAAGAAATGACATTAGATGGTTATCCATTTTAGATTAATATTGTCAAACTATGTTCTCTTAGTAAACAATTGTTTGAAGCAACTCATGTTTTGTATCATTTTGAATCTTTAAAATGAAATAATGTGGTTTTTGTCTGATGACGTTATTGAGTTTTTATACCATTTACAGAAAAAGTTATTGTTAGGTTTTATAGCATTTGTAAAGCACTATAAATGACATTATTTCAAATAGCATTTGAGGAAACGCTATTAATAGGTCTACTTTTTCATAGCGTTTCATCAAGCGCTATAATAGATCCACTTTTTTATACCATTTGCACAAATGCTATAGCATGTCCATGTTTTCATAGCGTTTATCAAACGCTATAATAGATCCACTTTTTCATAGCGTTTGTGCAAACGCTATTATTGATTACTTTTCCATAGCGTTTTTGCAAACGCTATAATAAGTACACTTTTTCATAGCGTTTGCATAAACGCTATTATTGGTTACTTTTTCATAGCGTTTGCAGAAACGCTATAATAGGTCTACTTTTTCATAGCGTTTGCACAAACGCTATGAAAAGCTGTAACCCTATTATAGCGGGCTCTGTCATAGCGTTTATAAAAACGCTATTATTGTATATCATAGCGTTTTTCAAACGCTATGAATGCTTCTAAATGTTGTAGTGAGATTGACAGGGAAAACCCTTGTGATTAAAGATGTGACACAGAATAATTAGAAATTCCGAGGCGGCACAAACATAAAGAGTATGATGTAAAGTCTTGGTGAAATGTGTGGTCGAGTTGTGAGGTGATTGCAGATAGAATCTACAGGTTGACTAAAACAGACATGAGAAGGAGTAAAAGTGAAAGACTAAAGGTTGTTATATGGATCCGGTATCACACCAATAAGATGGTTACTGAAAGGACTAAAGACTGTTATTTAAGGAGAAATGGAGGTACTTCATGGAAAAATTCAGCTGGACTAATGACCTAAGAGTTGATGAAAGTAATAAGACCAACCAACGCAGTTGTAAAGCGTGTACGAGAAAACTCAAAGCGACATGAGTATAAGGAAGACATAATAAATGCGATGCGAGAAATTTGATTGGTGAGAAAATCATATGCACCTAATGTGTTGTATACAAATGGTACCATTTGATGTTTAATAAAAATCATACCAACGGACTGATAACACTATGATGAATTTAGTGTAAACCAAGTGTATAACTTATCCAGTGAGAAGGAAAGTCAGGTATCAAAATTGCGGGTTGTGATGAATTTTAAATAAAGTTTTGAGAGGAGGATGTCCTTAGGAAATCTATGCAAGAGTACAAAGCAACTGAAGTTCCAACACAGAATGGGTAGTAATGATCAACAGACAGTTAGAGACCGATGCAGAGAAGAAAAATGTATAAGACGAGTCACCTAGTAGAAGAGTTCACAAGACAAGCTTGTGAGGCCAAAAGAGATAAAATGTCGACCCGGATATGAGGGTCTAAGGTGCATGGAAGGGATACCTACAATGGAGTATAGAAGCATAATGTAGACTTTACAAGTGTGGAGAGGTCTTGACCTCCTCAAAGATATAGGAATTTGAAAGAAATCACAATGCCGGTATCAAAGAGTTGAATCCTTGTAGCGTAAACAACAGAGTTTCATGAAAGCAATATTGCCGGTAACACCAGCAAAGGAATGTATATATGAGAATGGCCTTGGTGGACTCGAAAGTCCAAGGTAACCCCCAATTATCATGGGATCTAAGTCATCAACACCGACGGTCCATGCAAGGGGATGATAACTAAAGTCATCAAAACTATAAAGACATTTACCAGCTATCGTTGAAGACTCGGAATGATTATTTATGTCAAGATGAATGACCCAGTTGGGTTCGAGAAGTAGATTTAGCCTAAGGAAAACAGAAGTGTGGAAGATAAAACGAACTAACAAAGCATTAAAGGATTAATCGAGCAGATGATGTTCACTAGGAATTTAACGCCAGTATAGTTATGAGAAGAGTAAGTCCGGGATATTGAGATAAGTCAATTATAGGCTGACCGACATCAACTGAGGACGTGTAATTGTTGGTTGATATTGACGAATAGGTACCGTTAAGAAGAGACATTAGCGACTGCGAATCTAAGAGGTAACCTTACCGATGCCTTGAAGGATTTCCCAAGTAGGCAACAACAACCTTCTGGGATGATCTAAGGATATGGAGAGAATCGGGTTAGAGGTTGCTTACTAGTTGATTAAGAACAGACTACGGTTGAGTAAGAGAGTAAGGGTATGTTTGAAGAGGATCTTGTTAGTATTAGAAAGAAAGTATATGCGGGTGTGGGTAAATCATGTTGACCCTCAGAAAGACGCCATGGTGACTAATGGGTGTTACAACAGAAGCGTGGTAGGCCCATAACCCGCAGATGAAGAAAATCAATGTTAGATTAACTATGGATTCAAGTTAAGGAATTAGAGATCTATATGAACGGGTTTACTTGGGATTGTGATTTGTTTGAGTTATATAATTTTGAAAGCTTGACAAGAAGTAGGTGAAAATCCACTAATTAAGGAACGATCTGATTAGGTCACATTGAGGAAAACGAGCCAAGCAGTTTGTATTAAAAAGGGCATTAGGCAAATAGTAAAGTGCCGACAGAAGTTTAAGATCATTATTTCAGAATCGATAGACAGGAACTTTCGGAAAAAAAAAGGTGCGCCAATGGAAGGAAAAGTGTGGTAGAGTCATCAAATGAGCTGGAAGTAGTTTAGGAAACAAACCGTTGAGAGAGTACCTACCAAACCCGAGACACGTCGTCAGCCATGAGGACCTGACAGTTGAGCCTGACCATACATTTGTAGAGTACCCAGTAGTTGTCTTGGAGCGCAGTACTAGACGTCCGCGGTCTAAGGAGATACCTAGGTTGAGAATCCAGTGGTCTAGACGAGGAGCTGATGAGGCCACTTGGGAGACCGAGGAGAGTATTAGACGTAACTATTCCGAGTCCTTTGTAGGGTTAGATGTTACGCCTGTATTGACGAGTTAGTACTCGGATGTTGTGTTGTTTGACCTTTCAGGGTTTTTTTTATTTGAGTGATTACATTTTATGGGATACGTGTCTGCTTTCGATGATTGAGTAGTTGCATGATAGCAAACGAAAATGTTTAGAAAACTAAAATATACCCAAGGAAACGTGTGAGTAAAACAATGATTCTAAGTTTCGAGACGAAACTTCTTTTAAGGGGGCACTGATGTAATAACCAAAAATTTTAAAATCCGTTAACCTTGATTTTAAACGAATTCCGATATGTCAATCTTAAATAAATAAATAAATTAAAACGAGTTTTAAGTTCTATCATTTTATGTGACCTTAATTCACAAAAAATGATGAGACTATGTGTTTGAAAATAATTTTTACGTACGTTAAAATTTAATAATAATTTATACAATACGGAATATAATTTCGTATTATATAAATTCCCGCACATAAACGGAAAATCCGGGGCGAGTAACGAGTTTCGGATCCGTGTTATAATGCGAGGGCAGGCCGGATGTGGCCCACTACTAGGCCCACCTACTAAGCCCAGCAGCCCATTTCCTAAGCTAACCCTAAACCCTAATCCTGCTGCTAAACACGTTTAACCTAATCCTCTATTCTGCTACTTGCCGCTTCCTGCTACTCCGTCTCTCTCTCTCTCTCTGTACAAAGGACAGCCGCAACAACGTACCACACCGAAGCCGCCACCGTGCCACTGCGCCGCCTCCGTCGACCGCCCAGACGACGCCGCCACCACGCCTCGTCCGCCTTCCCTGTCCGCCGGCGACATCAGCCCTAACAGCGTCTTCCTCGCTTGGCTGTCACTGCGACGACGCCTCCCTCGCCCTTGCTGCCGCCGCCTCGAGCCAGTAGCAACAACGACGGGATTGTTCCGCCATGCCGTCAACCGCCAGTGCCGCCGAGCTTCCCTCCGCCGCTGCAGTGGGTGAGACCGCCTCCCTTCTCCCTCCTTTCTTTCCGCCTTCCTTCTCTCGACTCTTGAATCGCTACACTGTAGCCTCTCTTCGGCCTGCAGCAGCTCCGCACCGTCGTTTCCGACCACCAGTGAGGATGCCGGACTACAGCCGGTAAGAGCCTCCTCCGGTCCTTCTTCCTCCTGTCCTGCGAATATAACTGTGAATGAAATATGTATAAAATCAAGTTTTAATACATGTATATATGTGAGTTAGAATACGTATATATTAGAGAGTGTATCCGTAATATATTTGAGTTGGAAAACATATATAAATTTAATTTGAATACATATATAAACCATAGATTGGAGGTGGTACGGGTATGCAATACGGTAGGTTAGTAAGAGCAGGTGTGAGCTTATATGAGAGTTGTGTATGCCGAGTATATACATATACGTATATATATATATATATATATATATATATATATATATATATATATATATATATATATATATATATATATATATATATATATATATATATATATATATATATATATATATATATATATATATATATATATATAATATGAAATAAAAGTGTACACATAAGTGTTTTAAAGTCTATTCATGTTTATAGAAGCTTGGAATTTAATGGATATATAATCTTTATATAAGAGTATATTTATAAGCATAAATATAGAATATATAAAAATGCGAGTATATATATATAAGTACGAGTTGGGATTTATGAAATTATGTAGAATAGATATAAATATGTATATAAATAAGTTGGGATTTCAGGATTTGTATATATAAAGAAACATAAGAATATATATATACTCATGACGTAAGTGTACCTAAATCCGTACAAGATGGGAAATAAAATATGTAGATATATATATGAGTACCGAATAATTACACAATTAAATAAGTGAGTTGAGGAGAAAAGTTAAAGTATATAATACGGATAATATATGTAATAGATGGTAACCGGGAAGGAGGAAGAGTGTTATTCTTTTCGAGTGGATTCAAGTTTGAACTGGTGACCTATAAGTAGCTAACCGAGAGACACAAAGTATGGAAACAAGTTTTAAAAGGAATAAGAAAGTTTAAGAATAAATTTGAGAAGCCTTCGGCTGAGGGTAAAATGGTCTTTTACCGTAAGAACTTGTTCCGTAATTCCTTAGCATGAGGTTGGACATCTGGATGTGATTTTGATGCACATGCCTTATTTGACAGGCATTTGAGTTACCACGAGTACGGACTATTTGAGACGTGTTAGAGTGTATTTTGACTCAGGTAAGTCCTTGCGACTTACTTAGCCATTTTTTGGATATTAGTTGGGTGATAATGGTTGTGTGTGTGCAATGTGTGTTATAATAAATAACAACTTGTTAGGACGACCGTGGTTATTATGTGTTAAGGCCCAAGTGTATGTATAACGGGCCGTGACATCACTGCCCAGCTCTGCCAGGAGACTGGGAGGTTCTCTATACCCAGACCATACAGGTACACGGTGAGATGCATCGGATCCACTACTGATGGGTACACGGGGGCGGAGGCGAGGTTTGGGAATCCCTCGTGTCACAAAATAAGTATCATTAGAGTGAATGACTTAAATGAAGATAATAAATGGATTGTATGAAAGCATGATGAGTGTTTAATATTTTATGTGTGTGTGTGCTATTGTTATTCTCCTAATGTTTAGATAACTAGCTAATGGTTGTTTTGTTGTGTTTTTAGTTTTACTGCAGGTTTGAACAACAGCTGAGTGATCCGGAAGTAGTGGTACGCCGGGTCTCCGTACTCGTTAGAGTGGGGGTTTGGGTGGTTGTTGTGTTGTCTTTTCCTTTTGTTAAGACAGTTAGTCTTTTCCGTTGTTTAAGTACGATAGGCTGTTAGACTTTGTTGCATTCATCCTTTTTCAAATACATTTTATGAATTTCGGTTTTTCTTATTTGTGTCTTGTTGTAAGATCCTAGTAATATTGTTGTCAAACTGAGGTCGGGACCCATTGTGAGGTCCTAACCAGTAGCGCTCCGAGTTGTGAGAATTTGGGGTGTTACATCTTACACTCAGTTCTTGCGAACATTGACTCGCTCAGGATCCGATGGGCGAGTTTGAGTGAGAGGTTGTGTATACTCTTTTCCTTGGAGTTTTCCGGCCTCCAATGGTCTCCTTCCTCCTCTCCAATCGAGATACTCTCCCAAAAATCACTCGCCCTCACTCCTTGAGGGAATGTACCTACGTAAGATTTCGGGAATCCAAAACAAGTTCCCGAACTAGCAACATTGTAGGAATAATTTCTGGTCGTCAATCTAAAGGTCACATTCCTTTCCCTAGGGTCATGCTTGAAAGGACTAAGGAATTCTAAGGTAATCTCTTGATAGACATCCTCTATAATTCTAACAAATTCCTACAATCCAGTTCTCTCAATCATTGACGAGGCTAAAAACCCATGGTCGTTGTCTTTTAGATTTAGTCAAAGTAGAATACATAACGTTACACTTAACCGAATTATATAGTGTAAGTAAGGGTCGAACCCAAGACAGTTTAGTCAAGTTTTGATTAGATTCAATTAATGAATTGTAACCGGGGGGGGGGGGGGGGGGGGGGGTGGATTGATTGAACAAACAAGACAAAAGCGATTAAATAGTAAGCAAAGATGGTGATACTATGTATGATTAAAGAGCTACATTAGGTTGGATCTTAGCATGCATACTACTTGGTTGATTCTTTCTAGAAATAATTCATCAATGTTCTCATCTTGATCTTAGATATGTGTTAAGCCAACCGGCATTAACATAACTTAACTAGATTATTGATCCGTAAACCTACAAGATCAAAGCACAAGTTAGTATTCTAGTAAACATAAAAAGATATAAAGAAGAATAAACAAACCGTTAATCTTTCTTTATAGTTATGTTCCTTTTCCTTAGATAATTACAACTAGCTTTTACCTAGGAGTGCACTACTAGATTAAGGGCCCAAACCCGGAATCGATTAACCCTAGTACTTTGCATTCATTAGTACACTTAAGGTGATCAATGTAAGTGAGAAAAGACATGCAAACATAAGTTAAAGCTCAAGGAAACATAACACAATTGGACTGAATTAAACTTCTAATTATAAAAGACTTACCACCAAATAATAATCCAACTTCAATCAACCTAATGTAGCAAAGGAAGCTTAGAAACTCATTACAAATGGCACTTAGAAATATAGAGCTTTTTGGGGGGGGGGAAATGTGGATGATTCTAGCAATCAGCCAAGGGCTCTATTTATACTACAAAATGCATTATAAGGGAGTAAATGAGCTGTCTAAACAGCCACCTTAAATGTCATAAAGGTGGTGCAAACAACCGGAGTTAAGTCCTTTGGCGCTAAACCGCGGGGGCGGGCTTCAGGGCCACAGGGGCGGTTTAGGCCAGAATGTTCCAACTTCTTCTTGGTCGTTGGGGCAGCCTGGCAATCCCACAGGGGAGGGTTCTTTAATGCTCTTGAACGTCTGACTCTTCATCATTGTGTCGTTTCTGATGATGATCCGTAGGGGTGGCCCAGTGTCACTGCAGGGGCGGTGACACCGGCTCTTCGGCTTCACAGGTCCGTTGGCAAGGGCGCTAGGGCACCGGCTTCGCTTCTTCAGGCCGAGTCACCACAGGGGCAGCCAGAGGCGGCCGCAGGGGCGGTGAAACTCATCTTCTAGGCGCATGCGAAGGTTCAGGTTGCGTTTCCGGAGTGTACTGTCACCGCAAGGGCGGTGACACTACTCCGCGGGAGCGGTGTGGCACCAGAAACTTGTCTTCGTTGATCTTCTTCGACTCCCAAGTGTTGCTTAACCCTTTCTTACTTCATTTTGGACTTCTTCATCTAGATCAAGGGATTAGTAACATAATATGACTCAAGGACACTAAAAAGACTCTTTAAACTACCTAAATTGATAGTGATTCCATCACCTATCAATCATCTCTAATGTGCAGTTCATCCAATTCAGTAAGCATTAAATAATGAGGTGGAATGATAGGTCGAGTAAGAAGACGATCATACCGACGTTTGAACTTTTCTTGAATGACCGGAAGCCTTAGTTGTAGTTGGGGAGGTGGCTGAGAGAGTTGGGAGGAAGATCCCCTTCGAGAGAGCAAGGTACGAGCTGATCTGTGCAAGTAATCCATCTTAGGAGGCAAAAATCGGGTTGTTCTTCACCTAAATCGACCAATTTTCCTGGGAATGGTCAGATTTTTGGCCTTTTCTGTTGAATCGATTGATTTTGTAAAGTTCTGCTCACACCAACAACTCAAACAGTCTTCCCAAGCAATTCCTAGACTACTCAGTATAACAATTTCAACAATCCAACACTCCAAATGCACAAATCTAGTCAAGGTGAATTTTTTTAGGGTTTGGATTGAAAAAAAAACCTGAAATATGAGTGATTTGTTGTTTTGCCGAGCTGTTTGTTACTTGAATCTTCTTTTTCTCCTTGAGAACTTCAGTTTGGATTAAGAAAGAGTAAAAACGATTAGGAAATGAGAGATTTTGGTGTGAGGGGAGTTGTCGGCGTTGGTTCTTCGTGGGAGAGAAGGGTACTGAGTGTGGGAGATGTGAGGAAGAAGACGAAAATTGGCCCTTTATAAATTCTGAGTTTTCTGAAGCAAATCGTTTGATTTTCCTTGGTCAGTTTTTTATCGGCCCGGTTTCCTTCATACCCGTCACTAACAGCACAAAATCGGTCGATTTTCCCTGTGATCCGATTTTTCATCCGATTTCAGCTACGACTTTAATCAAAATGGTTCAAATAATTGAATTATATTTAACCAAATCGACGGATTTGCTCCTTATTGATCCGATTTCTACCTTTTTCTTCTTTAATTCCTTCTTATTTCTACTTCTTGAATCTTTTTCTCCAAGATCTCGATCTTACTTCATTCCTTGAGATAATACCTAGTTTATGTCATCAACGACAAGTAAAACCTGAACGCACCAACGAAAAAGAAACAAAACTAATCTAATCTTTACTAAAAGAAAAGAGAAAAGATATAGGAATACCTTGGGTTTCCCCAAGAAGCGCTTGATTTAAGGTCTCTAACTAGACCTATCTCCCTCTATGATTACTCGAGAAGGATAGGAACAATATCTAGGGTTGTGCAAAATCGGACCGGACAGGATTGGAACCGGTACGGTCTACTGTCTAGGTTTTCTTGAAAACCCGGTTTACGGTCCAGTCCGGTTTTGGACCATATAAAAACCGTAACCCAGGTTGGACCGTAAACTACGAATATCCGGTCCGGTCCAATCTGGGTCCGGATGTAATATCCATAATTTTTATTCCGTTTATTTCCGAATCAATTCGGACCTAGAGCCGTTGACAGTTCCCATTCTATCTATTATTTCTTTCTTCAAAAATTTTACCATTTTATGTAGAATTTAATTCACATAAAATGATAGAATTATAGCAAACCCTAATTCTTATAATTATTTATCATTTTATGTAGAATTTAATTCACATAAAATGATAGAATTATAGCAAACCCTAATTCTTATAATTATTTATCATTTTATGTAGAATTTAATTCACATAAAATGATAGAATTATATCAAACCCTAATTCTTATAATTAATCCTTAACGACGACTTTAGACGAGATCATGACAAGGCTGAGACGAGACTGTGACAAAGCTGTGACGAGACCATGACGAGTTATGACGAGGCTATGACAAATCCGTGACAAGATCATGCATGGGCTTGACAAGGCCATGACGAGTTTTGACGAGTTTTGACAACCCAGCCACCTTTGCTTTTTACAACTACAACTCACCTTGGTTCAGCCCAACTCTCATGTCAGCCTCACCTCAGCCCATTTCTGTGTGTGCTCCCAGCCTGCTCTTGACCCGGCCCAACAGTAGATTGCCCATTTGCCTCATCCTAGCCTCTTCCTACCCGACCCTTGCTTCTTGCCCACAACCCTAGCTGCCGTAACACCCACTCTTTGCAAGGATCCGCATCTCTGAACTCTCTCTTCACGCCAGCCATAGTGCCACACCACCACACTCTTTGCTCTGCGTTTCCTTCATCTGTCCCTAGCAGACCCTCCTCGCTTCACTCACCTCCGAAATCGGACTAAACACCGCCACTGCTATTGACAAAGGATCCCTGCTATCGTGCCTCTGGTGTGCCGAGGCTGAAGCGAAGCCGCCCCCTTCTCCAGGTCGGATCGACGCCGCAGGCCGCCGCCCTGAGTGCTTGCCCTGCCCTTCCGCCGCCTTCTCCTCTCCTTATTTTATTTCTCGAGCCTCTGTCGAGCCACCGGGGAAGAGCCGGAGAAGAGCCCTCCTCCGCTGCATCTTTTGCCTATCAAACACAGCCAGAACCAGGCAGCAGCCGCCACCGGTGTCCCCTACCTCGCCTTCACCGGGACTGCCGCCTAGAGCCTTGCCGGAGCCCTACAGCGCCGCCAAGGGGCCTGCTAGTGCTGCTTCTCCAGCCCTCCAATCACGCAGCTACAACGACACAACATAGCCAGCCCTAGAGTGCGTGTCCTACTCACTGCAGATGCGCCACAGGGACAGCAACAGCCTTTGGGCCATCCTCCTTCATGCCTTTGAGCCTCGGAATCGGGTAAGGCTTGTAACCCTTGCTACACTACACTTTAGTCCACCTTTTCCTTGCCTAACGTGTACCCGTTTCGTCTGTTAAACCTACTCAGAACAACCATAGGAGAGATGTACAAATTCTTGCGTTTTCCAGAGTTTTCGGAAGTGAAGAACAGTTAAATTTGGCTCCAGTTTTGGGCAGGTTAGACTCCACCTTTACTACTGATTTTCGGATATGTTTTAGTCGATATTGTATAGTAAAGCATACTAAAATTTTAGAGGAATCAGAGTTACGGTTTGAGAGTTATTGTGTTCCAAAGTTGACGCCTCATGCAGTTTGTATATATGTGCTGAGTGTTGGGGAAAACAGCAAGTGATGCTGTTTTGTGAGATGGTTTTGAATAAGCTATTGATCTCCGTTGAGCCTGAATTTTGGATATGATATTGTTGACAAATTTGAGAGGCATCCAGCGAGTGGTTTGGGATTTATGATTTTTCAAAGATGAAGTCGTAAGCAGTTTTTCTATTGTGCTGAAAATCGGTTTTGTGAGATAGTTTTAAATAGGATTTTGATCTTCTTTGCGGCTGAATTTTGGATATATTATAGATAAGATTTTATAGTAGAACGTATCCAAATTTGGGATAAATCCAGCGAGTAGTTTAGGAGTTATGATTTTTCAAAGTTAAGACAATGTGTTGTTTGTTAAGTGTTGTAACCAACTTTGGAAATTTTTGTAGAAGTGATGGTTGAACAGTTTTAAGAAGTTCTTGCTCCTAGGAGTAGATGAGATATCATAGATGATCTAAGGGATTATTTCGGAATTTTTATAAGATTATTCGAATTTTATATTTGAAGCCGAAGTTGGACCTTAACGATCTTTCCGAAAATAGGGAAATGGGTAAATTGCCAGTTTGTAACCAAACTCATCTTTAGGAGTTAGAATATGACTCTTTAGTCTCAAATAAGAGTTTAGGCATGAATTAGGGAATTTTTGGAAGTTTTGAGACCAAGGGTAAAATAGTCATTTTACCATAAATTAATATTGTAATCAATTCCGTTCTATTAAGACCTATTATCTTAGAAGTCTTAGACTTCTAACCACCCAGAAAGTGTGATGACACACTTGTCTCCTTTGACAGGCAACCGAGTTATACAGTTACAGATTGAGTTGTGATTAAGAGAGTCGAGATTTGATTCTAGTAAGTCCACGGACTTACTTAGCTGACTTCTTGTATGAGTGTAATGTGTATGAGTGGCGTTTGTTAGTTATGATAAACAAAGAAACCGGATTAGGCCGACTTTATTATTTTCGTAATTGACCCAAGTGTATGATAACGGGTCGTGAAATCATCTACCTAGCTCTTGTGAGAGTCTAGGAGGTTCCCTGCGACCAGCCCAGTCCGGTAGACGGTCAGATGCATTAGTACCCTTCCGCGTTGGTAAACGGGGACAGGGGCGAGTTTTGGGAATCCCTCGTGTCACAAAATAAGTATCATTAGTAATGACCTACCCCCTAATTAAAGATAATAAAAGGATTGAGTGTTGCATGTTGATTGTGTATGATGTGTGATTGTGCTTTTACCTTTATACTTATGCATATAATGTTAGCTAACGGTTTTATACCGCTTGTAGATGCCTTGCAGGTTAAGGCAGTTGTAGAGAGATCCGGAGGAAATGGTCAGCCGGGTCCACTTACTCATTTAGTTGGGGACGGGGAGGTCTTCTGTTCTTCATATGCATCATTTTAGTAGCTTTTCTTGTAAGGCTGATACATATTCTCCATGTATATGTTGTTTACAGTTTTCAAATGTTTTAAATACTTTTGTGCCTTGTTGTAAGATCCATGTAAAATTGTTGTCAAACTATGGTCGGGACCCACTGTGAGGTCCTAACCAGTAGCTCCCCGAGTTCTCAGAATTTGGGGTGTTACAATATGGTATCAGAGGTCTAGGTTGGCAACAATGGCACTTGAAATCTTCTGAAAGGCCGAATGTATAAAATAAATAGAACCCGAAATGGGTCTAAATTTACAAAACGGATTTCTGTTTTTACACACACGCATAGTCGGGTTGTTGGGTTAGTAGTACGTCGGACCACCATCGCTCTCCGTGGATCTCTGCAACTTGGATCGATATGAGTTAGTATATAGACTTTTTATGATGTTTCTTATTATATGTTATATACATGTGCATGCTTAGTTTGTTAGTATCCTAAAGGATATTTTATATCCTTTAGTCGTGATATCACGAAGCGATTATCGCCTCATGATAAATCAACTGCGGACTTGAAGAATCTCCAACACGAGGCAATGGAATCGGACCTTGAATTGAGTATTGTACTCGGGTAGGTTGCTTGGTGATCCTTACAAATTATCCAAAGAACAAGTGAGCAAGGAAGTAACGTTGTACAAGGAACTCGAGCATACGAAGCCGAGAGACGGAATTAGAAGAACCATGGAAAAGACTACAAGAGTGCGGAGTAGAGATAACAATATTGGAACAAGACAAGTACAATTGAGTACAACCAAGATTGTGGAATCAAGGACATTACAATCGGAACGGATGCCCCTTAATCCATTATGGGCATGAGAAACCAGAAGAAACAGAGTGTCAATCCGGGTATGAGAATCTAAGGTGCACGGAATGAAGACCTACAATTGAGTGTAAAAGTAGAAAGGCAGACCCCACAAGTGTGGGGAGGTTTTGACCTCCTCAAAGATATAAGAAGTTTGAAAGAAATCGAGACGCCAATATCCAAAGAATGGAAGCCTTTAGCAAGGTCAATGGAGTTTCGTGAAGGCGATATTACCACCAACATCAGTGAAGAAATGTGTATGGGAGAACGGTCTTGCTAGACTTGAGAGTCCAGGGTAACCCGAATTATCACGGGACCTAAGCCATCAACGCAGACGGTCCCTGTAAAGGGACTATAATTGGGAGGTAATTAAAAGTCATCGGAACTACAAGACGCTTACCATCTATCGTGGAGTGTTAGGAACGACTTTTGACGTCAAGCGAATGGCATAGTGAGACTTGAGAAAGAGAGTTGTCCCAGAGGAAGCCGAAGAGTGAAAGATAAGACGAACTAAAGAAGTATAAAAGGATTAATTGTATAGGTGATGCTTACCAAAGAATTTTAATACCAGACGGGTTATGAGATGAGTAAGTTCGGGATACTGAGATGAGTCAACTATAGACTGACCGACGTCAGCTGAGGGTGTGTAAGTGTTGTTTGGTATTGACGAGTTATATACCGTTAAGAAAAGATAATTGCGACTGTGGAGTTATGGGGTAGTTTTACCGACTCCTGGAAGGATTTCCTCAAGTATGCAACAACAATCTTCTTAGACAACTAAGGGTATAGAGAATCGTGTTAGAGGTTACTTCTTGGTTGGTTAAGATCAAACTCCGGTCGAGTCTAGTAGTTTGGATCTGTGTTAAAAGAATTAAGGAAGTAAACGGAAGATGGTTGTTTTCCAATCATGATTTTTTTTCAAGAAGACAAAGTAAGGAAAGTACTTGGTACTTCATCCGGTTAATCATTTTTTACTGACAGAACACGTCCTTATGATTACAGAGAACAACAAAATAATCAGAGTAGCGCAGCGGAAGTGTGGTGGGTCCTAGCCCACAGAGCAAGAAGCTCAAGGGTGTTGAGGGATGTCGTGTCGAGTTTAAGATGGTGATAGTTTATGAAATGCATTCTAGTTGGAAGGAACGTGAGATAGGCTATGGGGAGTTACTAAAAATGTTGTACGGAAACTTATGTGCATGTAGAGGTAATAGAAGGAGACTGGTACCCTATTATGGATCCGAGTGTAGAGTGATGGCGTTGTTGCAGGTTGCTAGGCAAGTAGTTTTGGAATTCTATACCTAATGGAGTATGTTAGAGTGAGTTTCTTGATAGATTGAGAGAAGAATTAACGATGTAATAAAAGTATTGTGCATGGTATGCACTAGAAAGCTCAAAGTGAGTAACTACCATTCTGAGTCAAAGATACATAAGAAAGAGAAGCGACGGGAGTATACTTACAACCCAGTAACCGTGCTTAAAGAAAGCGTAATCCCGGAGTAGATTTTACGTGTAATGTTATAGCAGAACGGATCCGAGTTGCATTTTGAGTCAGAGGGATACTATCGGGTTGGTAACAATGGTGGATAAAAGGGCGTACTGCTGATGGTATGTTAACATTTATTGAGCAGTTATTATCAAATGTCGTCATTCCGGACATATTCTATGTCACTTAAGATCTTGTAAAATTCGTGAGAAGCCTAAGGTTGAGCTAAAGATATATTATAGATCTATAAATAGTATTATAACGCCAAGTGAACACAGAGGATGACCATTGGGTTAATTTTTAGTTGTCTCAAGTGTTAGAGTAGAAAAGGGGATAAGTGATGATTCCTTAATTGAGGAATAATAGGACTGAGTCATATTAAAAGACAACATCAAGTGGGTTGTGGTACAAAGAGCATTAGACACTTGGTAAAGTGTTGGTGGATGTCCAAGACCTTTGGCCTTAGTGTGTAGTCAGAACCTTTTCAGAAGGCCGGACGCAAGTGGTCATAACAAAGAGAAGAAAGTTGAATAAATCATTTTCCGTAGGGTCATCAAAGGATCTAAAAGTGAGTTATGTAAGGCAATCATTAGAAGTTGTAAAGCGGTTTCAAAGTTACTAAGGGACTAGTATTCCTCACCCTATTGGAGAGGGTAGCTTCAGTTTTCCACGGAGACTAAGTTTGGGAACTAAGTTTGAGAATTTCAGTGGAGAGATACCTACCAGACACGGGTTAGGTTATCATATTAGAGAATCAGACTTCTAAGTCGGATGATACCGGTGAGATATCCGGTAACCACTCTAGAACGTGGTAGCAGGAGCTTGTGATCTAAATACCTGAAAAGATTTAAGATTTAGTGGTTTTATGAAAAGCTGATAAGGTTACCTAAGATACTACGGATAGTAAGAGACGTAACCCTTCAAAGACCTATGTAGTGATAGTTGTAACCTCGAGAGTGACGAGTTAGGGCTTGACCTTGGATGTGTGATATTGTTTGACTACTTGTTTATTTCATGATTGAGTGTTTAGTCAGTGATGTGTTCTTTTGGGTAACCTTGATGTGCGGGATACTTAGATGTGGAAACGACAAGACTTTCGTGTAGTGACCAAACACACCCTTTTGGTGCCTTAAAGGCCGATCAGGATTGTCTTACCCTAAGTTTCGGGACGAAACTTATTTTGAGGGGGATTTGATGTAACGACCGGATTTTGTTATGCTTTGATAGGGTTAGAGAAGTTTAGGGAACGAATAAAAATTTAATGAGACTAGGACATACCCGTTTATTTATATGGAAGTCGTTTAATTAAGTACATTGTTCTAAGTTTCGGGACGAAACTTATTTTAAGGGGGTACTGATGTAATATCCGGAATTTTTATTCCGTTTATTTCCGAATCAATTCGGACCTAGAGCCGTTGACGGTTCCCATTCTATCTATTATTTTTTTCTTCACAAATTTTACCATTTTATGTAGAATTTAATTCACATAAAATGATAGAATTATAGCAAACCCTAATTCTTATAATTATTTATCATTTTATGTAGAATTTAATTCACATAAAATGATAGAATTATAGCAAACCCTAATTCTTATAATTATTTATCATTTTATGTAGAATTTAATTCACATAAAATGATAGAATTATATCAAACCCTAATTCTTATAATTAATCCTTAACGACGACTTTAGACGAGATCATGACAAGGTTGAGACGAGACTGTGACAAAGCTGTGATGAGACCATGACGAGTTATGACGAGGCCATGACAAATCCGTGACAAGATCATGCATGGGCTTGACAAGGCCATGACGAGTTTTGACGAGTTTTGACAACCCAGCCACCTTTGCTTTTTACAACTTCAACTCACCTTGGTTCAGCCCAACTCTCATGTCAGCCTCACCTCAACCCATTTCTGTGTGTGCTCCCAGCCTGCTCTTGACCCGGCCCAACAGTAGATTGCCCATCTGCCTCATCCTAGCCTCTTCCTACCCGACCCTTGCTTCTTGCCCACAACCCTAGCTGCCGTAACACCCACTCTTTGCAAGGATCCGCATCTCTGAACTCTCTCTTCATGCCAGCCACAGTGCCACGCCAGCACACTCTTTGCTCTGCGTTTCCTTCATCCGTCCCTAGCAGACCCTCCTCGCTTCACTCACCTCCGAAATCGGACTGAACACCGCCACTGCTATTGACAAAGGAGCCCTGCTATCGTGCCTCTGGTGCGCCAAGGCTGAAGCGAAGCCGCCCCCTTCTCCAGGTCGGATCGACACCGCAGGCCGCCGCCCTGAGTGCTTGCCCTGCCCTTCCGTCGCCTTCTCCTCTCCTTATTTTATTTCTCGAGCCTTTGTCGAGCCACCGGGGAAGATCCGGAGAAGAGCCCTCCTCCGCTGCATCTTTTGCCTATCAAACACAGCCAGAACCAGGCAACAGCAGCCACCGGTGTCCCCTACCTCGCTTTCACCGGGACTGCCGCCTAGAGCCTTGCCGGAGCCCTGCAGCGCCGCCAAGGGGCCTGCTAGTGCTGCTTCTCCAGCCCTCCAATCACGCAGCTACAACGACACAACATAGTCAGCCCTAGAGTGCGTGTCCTACTCACTGCAGATGC
This sequence comes from Fagopyrum esculentum, assembly GCA_033239045.1. Taxonomy (NCBI): domain Eukaryota; kingdom Viridiplantae; phylum Streptophyta; class Magnoliopsida; order Caryophyllales; family Polygonaceae; genus Fagopyrum; species Fagopyrum esculentum. Next base: position 107,583,735 of record BSUD01000003.1, read on the forward strand.
GTCACAGGGACAACAACAGCCTTCGGGCCATCCTCCTTCATGCCTTCGAGCCTCGGAATCGGTTAAGGCTTGTAACCCTTGCTACACTACACTTCAGTCCACCTTTTCCTTGCCTAACGTGTACGCGTTTCGTCTGTTAAACCTACTCAGAACAACCGTAGGAGAGCTGTACAGATTCTTGCGTTTTCCAGAGTTTTAAGAAGTGAAGAACAGTCAAATTCGGCTCCAGTTTTGGGCAGGTTAGACTCCACCTTTACTGCTGATTTTCGGATATGTTTTAAGAAGTGAAGAACAGTCAAATTCGGCTCCAGTTTTCGGCTCCGTTGAGCCTGAATTTTGGATATGATATAGTTGACAAATTTGAGAGGCATCCAGCGAGTGGTTTGGGATTTATGATTTTTCAAAGATGAAGTCGTAAGCAGTTTTTCTGTTGTGCTGAAAATCGGTTTTGTGAGATAGTTTTAAATAGGATTTTGATCTTCTTTGCGGCTGAATTTGGGATATATTATAGATAAGATTTTATAGTAGAACGTATCAAAATTTGGGATAAATCCAGCAAGTAGTTTAGGAGTTATGATTTTTCAAAGTTAAGACAATGTGTTGTTTGTTATGTGTTGTAACCAACTTTGGAAATTTTGGTAGAAGTGATGGTTGAACAGTTTTAAGAAATTCTTGCTCCTAGGAGTAGATGAGATATCATAGATGATCTAAGGAATTATTTCGGAATTTTTATAAGATTAATCGAATTTTATATTTGAAGCCGAAGTTGGACCTTAACGATCTTTCCGAAAATAGGGAAATGGGTAAATTGCCAGTTTGTAACCAAACTCATCTTTAGGAGTTAGAATATGACTCTTTAGTCTCAAATAAGAGTTTAGGCATGAATTAGGGAATTTTTGGAAGTTTCGAGACCAAGGGTAAAATAGTCATTTTACCATAAATTAATATTGTAATCAATTCCGTTCTATTAAGACCTATTATCTTAGAAGTCTTAGACTTCTAACCACCCAGAAAGTGTGCTGACACACTTGTCTCCTTTGACAGGCAACCGAGTCATACAGTTACAGATTGAGTTCTGATTAAGAGAGTCGAGATTTGATTCTAGTAAGTCCACGGACTTACTTAGCTGACTTCTTGTATGAGTGTAATGTGTATGAGTGGTGTTTGTTAGTTATGATAAACAACGAAACCGGATTAGGCCGAGTTTATTATTTACGTAATTGACCCAAGTGTATGATAACGGGTCGTGAAATCATCTGCCTAGCTCTTGTGAGAGTCTAGGAGGTTCCCTGCGACCAGCCCAGTCCGGTAGACAGTCAGATGCATTAGTGCCCTTCCGTGTTGGTAAACGGGGACAGGGGCGAGGTTTGGGAATCCCTCGTGTCACAAAATAAGTATCATTAGTAATGACCTACCACCTAATTTAAGATAATAAAAGGATTGAGTGTTGCATGTTGATTGTGTATGATGTGTGATTGTGCTTTTACCTTTATACTTATGCATAGAATGTTAGCTAACGGTTTTATACCGCTTGTAAATGCCTTGCAGGTTAAGACAGTTGTAGAGAGATCCGGAGGAAATGGTCAGCCGGGTCCACTTACTCATTAGTTGGAGACGGGGAGGTCTTTTGTTCTTCATATGCATCAGTTTAGTAGCTTTTCTTGTAAGGCTGATACATATTCTCCTTGTATATATTGTTTACAGTTTTCAAATGTTTTAAATACTTTTGTACCTTGTTGTAAGATCCATGTAAAATTGTTGTCAAACTATGGTCGGGACCCACTGTGAGGTCCTAACTAGTAGCTCCCCGAGTTCTCAGAATTTGGGGTGTTACAATATGGTATCAGAGGTCTAGATTGGCAACAATGGCACTTGAAATCTTCTGAAAGGCCGAATGTATAAAATAAATAGAACCCGAAAGGGGTCTAAATTTTCAAAACGGATTTCTGTTTTTACACACACACATAGTCGGGTTGTTGGGTTAGTAGTACGTCGGACCACCATCGCTCTCCGTGGATCTCTGCAACTTGGATCGATATGAGTTAGTATATAGAATTTTTATGATGTTTCTTATTATATGTTATATACATGTGCATGCTTAATTTGTTAGTATCCTAAAGGATATTTTATATCCTTTAGTCGTGATATCACGAAGCGATTATCGCCTCATGATAAATCAACTGCGGACTTGAAGAATCTCCAACACGAGGCAATGGAATCAGACCTTGAATTGAGTATTGTACTCGGGTAGGTTGCTTGGTGATCCTTACAAATTATCCAAAGAACAAGTGAGCAAGGAAGTAACATTGTGAAGATAATTTTTACCACATGCACAATCAGATGAGGAAGAAATCCCTGAGGTAGTTCAGTTAGAAGGAATAGAAGGTTGTACAAGGAACTCGGGCATACGAAGCCGAGAGACGGAATTAGAAGAACCATGGAAGAGACTACAAGAGTGCAGAGTAGAGATAACAATATTGGAACAGGACAAGTAGAATTGAGTACAACCAAGATTGCGGAATCAAGGACATTACAATCGGAACGGATGCCCCTTAGACCATTATGGGCATGAGAAACCAGAAGAAATAAAGTGTCAATCCGGGTATGAGAATCTAAGGTGCACGGAATGAAGACCTACAATTGAGTGTAAAAGTAGAAAGGCAGACCCCGCAAGTGTGGGGAGGTTTTGACCTCCTTAGAGCTATAAGAAGTTTGAAAGAAATCGAGACGCCAATATCCAAAGAATGGAAGCCTTTAGCAAGGTCAACGGAGTTTCGTGAAGGCGATATTACCACCAACATCAGTGAAGAAATGTGTATGGGAGAACGGCCTTGCTAGACTTGAGAGTCCAGGGTAACCCGAATTATCACGGGACTTAAGCCATCAACGTAGACGGTCCCTGTAAAGGGACTATAATTGGGAGGTAATTAAAAGTCATCGGAATTACAAGACGCTTACCATCTATCGTGGAGTGATAGGAACGACTTTTGACGTCAAGCGAATGGCACAGTGAGACTTGAGAAAGAGAGTTGTCCCATAGGAAGCAGAAGAGTGAAAGATAAGACGAACTAAAGAAGTATAAAAGGATTAATTGTATAGGTGATGCTTACCAAAGAATTTTAATACCAGACGGGTTATGAGAAGCGTAAGTTCGGGATTCTGAGATGAGTCAACTATAGACTGACCGACGTCAGCTGAGGGTGTGTAAGTGTTGTTTGGTATTGACGAGTTATATACCGTTAAGAAAAGATAATTGCGACTGTGGAGTTATGGGGTAGTTTTACCGACTCCTGGAAGGATTTCCTCAAGTATGCAACAACAATCTTCTTAGACAACTAAGGGTATAGAGAATCGTGTTAGAGGTTACTTCTTGGTTGGTTAAGATCAAACTCCGGTCGAGTCTAGTAGTTTGGATCTGTGTTAACATAATTAAGGAAGTAAACGGAAGATGGTTGTTTTTCAATCATGATTTTTTTTCAAGAAGACAAAGTAAGGAAAGTACTTGGTACTTCATCCGGTTAATCATTTTTGACTGACAGAACACGTCCTTATGATTACGGAGAACAACAAAATAATCAGAGTAGCGCAGCGGAAGCGTGGTGGGTCCTAACCCACAGAGCAAGAAGCTCAAGGGTGTTGAGGGATGTCGTGTCGAGTTTAAGATGGTGATAGTTTATGAAATGCATTCTAGTTGGAAGGAACGTGAGATAGGCTATGGGGAGTTACTAAAAATGTTATACATAAACTTATGTACATGTAGAGGTAATAGAAGGAGACTGGTACCCTATTATGGATCCGAGTGTAGAGTGATGGCGTTGTTGCAGGTTGCTAGGCAATTAGTTTTGGAATTCTATACCTAACGGAGTACGTTAGAGTGAGTTTCTTGATGGATTGAGAGAAGAATTAACGATGTAATAAAAGTATTGTGCATGGTATGCACTAGAAAGCTCAAAGTGAGTAACTACCATTCTGAGTCAAAGATACATAAGAAAGAGAAGCGACGGGAGTATACTTACAACCCAGTAACCGTGCGTAAAGAAAGCGTAATCCCGGAGTAGATTTTACGTGTAATGTTATAGCAGAACAGATCCGAGTTGCGTTTTGAGTCAAAGGGATACTATCGGGCTGGTAAAAATGGTGGATAAAAGGGCGTATTGTTGATGGTATGTTAACATATATTGAGTAGTTATTATCAATTGCCGTCATTCCGGACATATTCTATGTCACTTAAGATCTTGTAAAATTCGTGAGAAGCCTAAGGTTGAGCTAAAGATATATTATAGATCTATAAATAGTATTATAACGCCAAGTGAACACTGAGGATGACCATTGGATTAATTTTTAGTTGTCTCAAGTGTTAGAGTAGAAAAGGGGATAAGTGATGATTCCTTAATTGAGGAATAATAGGACTGAGTCATATTAAAAGACAAAATCAAGTGGGTCGTGGTACGAAGAGCATTAGACACTTGGTAAAGTGTTGGTGGGTGTCCAAGACCTTTGGCCTTAGTGTGTAATCAGAACCTTTTCAGAAGGCCGGACGCAAGTGGTCATAACAAAGGGAAGAAAGTTGAATAAATCATTTTCCGTAGGGTCATCAAAGGATCTAAAAGTGAGTTGTGTAAGGCAACCATTGGAAGTTGTAAAGCGGTTTAAAAGGGACTGAGGGACTAGTAATCCTCACCCTATTGGAGAGGGTAGCTTCTGTTTTCCACGGAGACTAAGTTTGGGAACTAAGTTTGAGAATTTCAGTGGAGAGATACCTACCAGACACGGGTTAGGTTATCATATTAGAGAATCAGACTGCTAAGTCGGATGATATCGGTGAGATATCCGGTAACCACTCTAGAACGTGGTAGCAGGAGCTTGTGATCTAAATACCTGAAAAGATTTAAGATTTAGTGGTTTTATGAAAAGATGATAAGGCTACCTAAGATACTACGGATAGTAAGAGACGTAACCCTTCAAAGACCTATGTAGTGATAGTTGTAACATCGAGAGTGACGAGTTAGGGCTTGACCTTGGATGTGTGATATTGTTTGACTACTTGTTTATTTTATGATTGAGTGTTTAGTCAGTGATGTGTTCTTTTGGGTAACCTTGATGTGCGGGATACTTAGATGTGGAAACGACAAGACTTTCGTGTAGTGACCAAACACACCCTTTTGGTGCCTTAAAGGCCGATCAGGATTGTCTTACCCTAAGTTTCGGGACGAAACTTATTTTGAGGGGGATCTGATGTAACGACCGGATTTTTCGTTATGCTTTGATAGGGTTAGAGAAGTTTAGGGAACGGATAAAAATTTAATGAGACTAGGACATACCCGTTTATTTATGGAAGTCGTTTAATTAAGTACATTGTTCTAAGTTTCGGGATGAAACATATTTTAAGGGGTTACTGATGTAATATCCGGAATTTTTATTCCGTTTATTTCCGAATCAATTCGGACCTAAAGCCGTTGACGGTTCCCATTCTATCTATTATTTCTTTCTTCACAAATTTTACCATTTTATGTAGAATTTAATTCACATAAAATGATAGAATTATAGCAAACCCTAATTCTTATAATTATTTATCATTTTATGTAGAATTTAATTCACATAAAATGATAGAATTATAGAAAACCCTAATTCTTATAATTATTTATCATTTTATGTAGAATTTAATTCACATAAAATGATAGAATTATATCAAACCCTAATTCTTATAATTAATCCTTAACGACGACTTTAGATGAGATCATGACAAGGCTGAGACGAGACTGTGACAAAATTGTGACGACACCATGACGAGTTATGACGAGGCCATGACAAATCCGTGACAAGATCATGCATGGGCTTGACAAGGCCATGACGAGTTTTGACAACCCAGCCACCTTTGCTTTTTACAACTTCAACTCACCTTGGTTCAGCCCAACTCTCATGTCAGCCTCACCTCAGCCCATTTCTGTGTGTGCTCCCAGCCTGCTCTTGACCCGGCTCAACAGTAGATTGCCCATCTGCCTCATCCCAGCCTCTGCCTACCCGACCCTTGCTTCTTGCCCACAACCCTAGCTGCCGTAACACCCACTCTTTGCAAGGATCCGCATCTCTGAACTCTCTCTTCACGCCAGCCACAGTGCCACACCACCACACTCTTTGCTTTGCGTTTCCTTCATCCGTCCCTAGCAGACCCTCCTCGCTTCACTCACCTCCGAAATCGGACTGAACACCGCCACTGCTATTGACAAAGGAGCCCTACTATCGTGCCTCTGGTGCGCCGAGGCTGAAGCGAAGCCGCCCCCTTCTCCAGTTCGGATCGACGCCGCAGGCCGCCGCCCTAAGTGCTTGCCCTGCCCTTCCGCCGCCTTCTCCTCTCCTTATTTTCTTTCTCGAGCCTCTATCGAGCCACCGGGGAAGAGCCGGAGAAGAGCCCTCTTCCGCTGCATCTTTTGCCTATCAAACACAGCCAGAACCAGGCAGCAGCCGCCACCGGTGTCCCCTACCTCGCCTTCACCGGGACTGCCGCCTAGAGCCTTGTCGGAGCCCTGCAGCGCCGCCAATGGGCCTGCTAGTGCTGCTTCTCCAGCCCTCCAATCACGCAGCTACAACGACACAACATAGTCAGCCCTAGAGTGCGTGTCCTACTCACTGCAGATGCGCCACAGGGACAGCAGCAGCCTTCGGGCCATCCTCCTTCATGCCTTCGAGCCTCGGAATCGGGTAAGGCTTGTAACCCTTGCTTCACTACACTTCAGTCCACCTTTTCCTTGCCTAACGTGTACCCGTTTCGTCTGTTAAACCTACTCAGAACAACCGTAGGAGAGTTGTACAGATTCTTGCGTTTTCCAGAGTTTTAGGAAGTGAAGAACAGTCAAATTCGGCTCCAGTTTTGGGCAGGTTAGACTCCACCTTTACTGCTGATTTTCGGATATGTTTTATTCTATATTGTATAGTAAAGCATACTAAAATTTTAGAGGAATCAGAGTTACGGTTTGAAAGTTATTGTGTTCCAAAGTTGACGCCTCATGCAGTTTGTATATATGTGCTGAGTGTTGGGAAAACAGCAAGTGATGCTGTTTTGTGAGATGGTTTTGAATAAGCTATTGATCTCCGTTGAGCCTGAATTTTGGATATGATATAGTTGACAAATTTGAGAGGCATCCAGCGAGTGGTTTGGGATTTATGATTTTTCAAAGATGAAGTCGTAAGCAGTTTTTCTGTTGTGCTGAAAATCGGTTTTGTGAGATAGTTTTAAATAGGATTTTGATCTTCTTTGCGGCTGAATTTCGGATATATTATAGATAAGATTTTATAGTAGAACGTATCAAAATTTGGGATAAATCCAGCGAGTAGTTTAGGAGTTATGATTTTTCAAAGTTAAGACAATGTGTTGTTTGTTATGTGTTGTAACCAACTTTGCAAATTTTTGTAGAAGTGATGGTTGAACAGTTTTAAGAAATTCTTGCTCCTAGGAGTAGATGAGATATCATAGATGATCTAAGGAATTATTTTGGAATTTTTATAAGATTATTCGAATTTTATATTTGAAGCCGAAGTTGGACCTTAAAGATCTTTCCGAAAATAGGGAAATGGGTAAATTGCCAGTTTGTAACCAAACTCATCTTTAGGAGTTAGAATATGACTCTTTAGTCTCAAATAAGAGTTTAGTTATGAATTAGGGAATTTTTGGAAGTTTCGAGACCAAGGGTAAAATAGTCATTTTACCATAAATTAATATTGTAATCAGTTCCGTTCTATTAAGACCTACTATCTTAGAAGTCTTAGACTTCTAACCACCCAGAAAGTGTGCTCACACACTTGTCTCCTTTGACAGGCAACCGAGTTATACATTTACAGATTGAGTTGTGATTAAGAGAGTCGAGATTTGATTCTGGTAAGTCCAGGGACTTACTTAGCTGACTTCTTGTATGAGTGTAATGTGTATGAGTAGTGTTTGTTATGATAAACAACGAAACCGGATTAGGCCGACTTTATTATATATGTAATTGACCCAAGTGTATGATAACGGGTCGTGACATCATCTGCCTAGCTCTTGCGAGAGTCTAGGAGGTTCCCTGCGACCAGCCCAGTCCGGTAGACGGTCAGATGCATTAGTACCCTTCCGCATTGGTAAACGGGGACAGGGGCGAGGTTTGGGTATCCCTCGTGTTACAAAATAAGTATCATTAGTAATGACCTACCACCTAATTAAAGATAATAAGAGGATTGAGTGTTGCATGTTGATTGTGTATGATGTGTGATTGTGCTTTTACCTTTATACTTATGCATAGAATGTTAGCTAACGGTTTTATACCGCTTGTAGATGCCTTGCAGGTTAAGACAGTTGTAGAGAGATTCGGAGGAAATGGTCAGCCGGGTCCACGTACTCATTTAGTTGGGGACGGGGAGGTCTTCTGTTCTTCATATGCATCATTTTAGTAGCTTTTCTTGTAAGGCTGATACATATTCTCCATGTATATATTGTTTACAGTTTTTAAATATTTTAAATACTTTTGTGCCTTGTTGTAAGATCCATGTAAAACTGTTGTCAAACTATGGTCGGGACCCACTGTGAGGTCCTAACCAGTAGCTCCCCGAGTTCTCAGAATTTGGGGTGTTACAATTTTGGACAAAAAATACCTCACCAAAATTGCACAATTTAGGTACAAACCGGTCCGGTCCGAAATATTGAAAATTGCATAATTTAGGTACAAACCGGTCCAACCCGGAACCGGACCGGTCTAGACCGTAACGGTTCGGTCCCGGTCCGGTCTATAGTCTAGGATGTCATCAATTTACGGTCCACTGGTCCGGACCGGACCGGATAGATAATGTTCGGTCCGGTCCGGATAGTATGCACAACCCTAGAAATGTCCTCAACCGGCATTTCCGGTGTATATTTCTTCAAACGTTGACCGTTAACCTTGAAACTTCCGGTTTTCTCACCCCATACTTCGACTACACCATGGGTAAAGACTTGCTTCATTACAAAAGGTCCATTCCAAAGAGATTTAAGTTTATCTAGAAATATCCGGAGTCTAGAGCTGAAAAGAAGGACGAGATCTCCTTCTTTCAACTCTTTCGGAATGATGTCCTTATCGTGTCACCGCTTCGTTCTTTCTTTATAGATCCGTGCATTCTCATAGGCGTTTAGACGTATTTATTCTAGCTCATTGATGTCCAAGAGGCGCTTCTCTCCAGCCTCTTTTAAATCAAAATTGAGCCATTTGATTGCCCAATGTGCCCTGTGCTCTAACTCCACCGGAAGATGACAAGACTTCCCATATACAAGGTTGTTGGGTGTAGTACATATGGGAGTCTTGAAAATGGTCCTATACGCCCAAAGCGCATCATCCAGCTTAAGTGACCAATCCTTTCTCGTTCAAGAGACGATTTTCTCTAGAATACTCTTGATTTCTCTATTAGAGATCTCTACTTGTCAACTTGTTTGGGGATGGTAAGCAGTGACGATCTTGTGGGTAAACCCATACTTAGTCAATAGAGTTTCAAACTTATGGGCAGTGAGGTTCGTTCCTCCGTCACTAATGATGTTTTGGGGCGTCCCAAACTTTGGGAAGATTGTTCTATTAAATAAATTCACTACCACCATAACATCATTAGTGGGAGAAGTGATCGCTTCATCCCATCTTGAAACATAATCAACAACTAGAAGTATGTATTGGTTTCCACAAGATGATGGGAATGGTCTCATGAAGTCTACTCTCCATACATCGAAGATCTCAACCTCTTGAATGTTGTTAAGAGGTATTTCGTTCCTCCTTGATATATTCCTTGTTCTTTGACAAGCATCGCAAGCAACAACAAAGTTTTGCACATCTTTAAATAGAGTAGGCAAAAAGAAACCCGATTGGAGTACCTTAGAGCTAGTTTTGTGTGAACTAGCATGTCCGCCACAAGGTAGTGAATGGTAATGACGGATAACACTTTCCACTTCATCTACCAGAATTCACCTTCTAATCATTCCATCCGAACCTCTCTTGAAAAGGAGAGGTTCGTTCCAATAGTATTGCTTAACATCCTTGAATAACTTCTTCCGTTGTGCATATGATAACCCTGAAGGTATTTCCTAACAAACCAAATAATTAACAAAATTAGAATACCAAGGTTCGTTACCTCTTGAGATTTGTTGAAGGCATTCCTCGATTTCATGGAGTTGCTCATCCGGAAAGTAGTCGTCTATAGTTAAATCGTCCTCCTTGCTTGTGAGATGGGGAAGTCGGCTTAGATGGTCCGCCACCGAGTTCTAGAATCCTTTTTTATCACGGATCTCTAAATCAAACTCTTGTAGAAGGAGAAACCATCTAATAAGTCGTGGTTTCGCATCTTTCTTTATAAGTAGTGGATTGTTGTGTGGTCGATGTAAACGATCACTATCGCTCCTACAAGTAAGAATCAAACTTCTCGAAAGCATAGACCACCGCCAATAGCTACTTTTCCGTTGTAGCGTAATTTAGTTGAGCATCATCTAGCGTCTTGCTAGCGTACGTAATAGATGGCATGAGTGCATCCATCCTTCTTTTTCTCAAGTACCGCTCTTACGGCTACATCACTAGCATCGCACATGATCTCAAAGGGAAGGTTCCAATCCGGTGGATGAATTATAGGAGCTGAGATTAAGGCTTCTTTAATCTTGTAGAAAGCATCTAGACAATCCTTCGAAAAATCAAAAACCACATCTTTCATTAGTAGGTTAGTCAATGGTTTAGAAATTGTAGAAGTCTTTAATCAATCTTCTATAGAAACTTGCGTGACCAAGAAAACTTCTTACTCGTTTTACCGATGTTGGAGGAGGTAGTCTTTAAATGGTCTCGATCTCCACTCTATCCACTTTAATTCCGCGGATGGAAACCATATGTCCTAAAACAATGTCTTCACTAACCATAAAGTGAAACTTCTCTCAATTCAAGACAAGATTAGTGTCTTCACATCTTTGTAGAACTAGAGAAAGGTTAGTTACAAAATCATCAAAAGAAGAACTATAAACTGAAAATCATCCACAAAAACTTGCATGATTATCACAATGTATTCGGAGAAGATGGTCATCATGCATCTTTGAAAGGTGGTTGGAGCGTTGCAAAGCCCGAATGGCATTCTTCTATAAGCAAATAGTAAGAACCTTAGATTTTATAGGGACACCTCCCCTGTCCCATGACTTGGCCGCAGGTGCGGCACCGCCCCCGTATCTTAGGCGGCCTCAACTGCTTTCTTTGACCCTTGACCCGTGCTTTTTCCTTACTTTCTTCCTAAGCTTCTTCTTCTTGAGATGAGGGTTTCCTATCTTCATTCCCATACTTCATCTTCCGCACGTTCTTCTTTCTCTCTTCCTTATCTAGCCTTGGTTTCTTCCTTAGTTCTTTGGATCTTTCCTCTTATGAGAAGCTTTGGTGCTTGTGCTTGAGTTTGATGATGATGTTGTATGTGTTGCTGGTTGAGGTTATGAGGTTTCTCCCTTTCAAGAGTTGTAGTGGTAAGCCTTCCCTCTTCTTTCTCCTTTCTTTCTTCATTCTTTCTTCTTCCTCTTCTCAAGATTAGGATTTTCCCACAAGTGATCTTGTGGTTACCTTCCTGGACATTGATGACGGGATATATGTATGTATATGTATGTTGATTGCCTTGGGAAAAGAAGAAGAGAAGAGATCGAGTGAGGGGAGTGAAGAAGAAGCAGAGAATTGCCCTTTGTTGTGTTACCCGCCTCTGTGCCTTAACAACGCCGCCCTTGCGGCTGAGTGTCACCGCCCCTGCGGTGTGTTGCGCTACTGCGTCTTCCCGCTTCTGTAGGTGCGTGTCCTGGACATACCAAGCTTTGGCATATTTCTTTCCTTTCCTTTGGCCTTGGCTTTAGAGTGTAGCTAGGCTAGTGTGGTGTATGATGGGATGTTGAGATATATGTTGAGGTAATGCCTTAGTCATTTGGTGAGTTTGTTGAGATATTGAGGTTTAGATTCAGATTATGGGTTGTTATATTTACGAGGTGTAGGAGATGAGTCTCCTAACCTTAGCAGAGTTTGATATTGTGTGTGTCTTGTTGACGCAGGCGCTAACCGTTTCCTCGAGGGGAAATTGTGACGTGGTACAGGTTACGTTGATTTCAGGTAAGTCCTATTAACAAACAGTTGTTGATTTGAGTGATTGTGATGGTGGTGTATGTGTGCATATGATTGTTGCCTTTATAACCTAAACCTGACTAGGACGACCACATATGTTTATTAAAAGGCCCAAGTGTATTATAACGGGTCGTGACCACCTGTCAAAGCTCGCCGAGAGTGGAGAAGGTGCTTTGAAACCAGTACTCCAGGGGGGAGGTAGATCCCCATGCAAAACCTGTGTGAAAGGGGACATAGGCGAAGTTCTTGAGGCTCCTCGTGCCACAAAAGAAGTTGAATTAGTAATGGTATAAAGTAATTGAAGATAATGAATGGTTGTGTCTATGACATTGCATATTGTGATGTGTTGATGTGTGTATGTGCTATTACTTTCATTCTTATTCATATTCTGTTAGCTAACGGTTTTATACCGTGTTGTAGATCTTCTAGAGGATAGGAGGACTGTAGAGTGAGTCAGATGGGTGATAAGCCGAGGGCTTCCGTACACTAGGTTGTGCAAGGGTTTTGGGGATATTTTGTACATGTTGGATATATTGTTTCCACTTTGTGCTCGGCTGTGTCTTGTAAACCTTTGATGTATATATTTATACAGTTTCATGTATTTGGTTTTTTTATCTATCTATGCATTGTTGTAAGATCTAGTGAACTTGTTGTCAGGTTAGAGGTAGGATCCACTATGAGATCCTAACCTAGTAGCGCCCCGAGTCCCACGGATTTGGGGTGTTACACAAACGCACCCCAAGGGCATGTGAATGTGGTCTTCTCTTGATCATCGGGATGAATGAGAATCTGAAAGAAGCCACTATATCCATCTAAATAACAAAAGTGGGAGTGTTGTGCTAACCTTTCAAGCATTTGATCAGTGAAAGGAAGAGGGAAGTGATCCTTCCTTGTTGCAACGTTCAGCTTTCGATAATCGATGCACATCCTCCATCCTGTTACGGTTCTTGTAGGAATAAGTTCGTTGTTTTTGTTAGTTACAACGGTCATTCCTCCCTTCTTTAGAACTACATGAACGGGGCTCATCCACTTGCTATCGGAAATTGGGAAGATAATTTCTGCATCAAGAAGCTTAAGGATTTCCTTCTTAACAACCTCTTTCATGATCAAATTTAACCATCTTTGAGGTCCTCGTGAAGGCTTGTGGTTGTCTTCCATCAAAATCTTATGCATACATAAAGAAGGTTTAATGCCAACAAGATCATCAATAGTATAACCTAAAGCTTTCTTGTGTATTCTTAATTCATGCATCAATCTATCAAGTTCATCTTCCGTTAAATTAGCACTTACAATAACCGGATAAGTAGAATTTGGTCCTAGAAATGCGTACCTTAGATGTGATGGTAGAGGTTTTAATTCCAAGGTTGGTGGATCCTTAGTTGATGTATTTTGACCTGGCAATGTGATTGGGGAAGCCTCTGAAGTCGAGGGAGGTGCGTTATTGCATCCAAGAACTCTTGCAATTGATTTCGGAGAAGTCGCAGAAGTATCAGAAAAATCTGCCGAATTTTTTGATGAGTCGGTTTTTGTTCCGAGTTTGGCTACGACTTTGTAAAAATCGGTTGAACTAATTTTTTTATCCAAGGAAATCGGTCGATTTTCCTGTAGTGATCCGATTTTTCCAGCTTTTTCCGTAGCTTCTTCTAGTACTTCAAACTCAGCTTTGGGATCTTCCTCCAAGGTTCTTAGTGCTCTGATTTCCATGTTGCATTCCTCCTCTTCCCCTTCATCTACAATGCCTAAACTAATAACTTTTTCAAGAGGATCTTTAAGTAGGATCGAACTTACCTCTTCCTTTGATTCCTCTTCAGCATCATAAGTGTTGAAAATATCTTATGGATGGTCCTTTGATCATTGAGACTAGATGAAACCTCACATGCTTTTATCCAAGATTGAATGAGAGTATTTTGTTCTTGCAATCCACCATACAACCCGAAGTTGCAAGAAAAGGTCTTCCAAGTATGATTGGGACGGGATGATCTGCAGGAATGTCTAGAACAAAGAAATCAATGGGAATGTAAAACTTACCTAGCAAGACGGAAATGTCTTCTAGAATCCCCACGGGATATGTGATGGACCTATCAGCCATATATAGAGTCATCTTGACGGGTTGTGACATTCCAAGTCCAGCTTTCTCACACAATGCTAACGGTATTATGCTCACAATTGCTCCAAGATCACATAGAGCTTCGTATGTCACTCTTCCAATGCCAATGGGAACGCAGAAAGATCCTGGATCCCTTAGCTTTGGTGGCATCTCTTCTTTCATTGTTTGGATGAGTTTGGAAGACCTTTTGGTCATCCTCACTTCTCCAACATCTTCTAAAATCCTTTTGTTGTAAATAATTTCCATTAAGAACTTTCCGTACGCTGGCATTCCTACAATGGTATCCATAAAAGGAATATTAATATAAAGTTTGCTCATGAGGTCAACGAACTTACCGAATTGTTTGTCGATGCGTTCTCTAGCACGAGATTTCGGAAAAGGTAGAGGTGGCTTGTATGCTTGAGGAGGGATATAGACCGGTGCTTTCTCCTTGTTGCTTGATTCCGGCTCCTCGATCATAGGTTGCTTTCCTTTGTCCACATTCTTTGGTAGCGGATCATTGGTTGTAATTCCACTTCTTGATGTGATAGCATTGATTTGTCCTTTGGGATTGTTCTCCGTTCTTCAGGGAAGTTTCCCTTGATCTCTTGGAACTTCTCCGGCCTTGCTAAACACTTGATTTTTCAAGGCTTTTTCTTCCTTAAAAATAGAAGTAACCGAACTCTCCATCCCATTCAAATTTCCTATCATGGCTTCAATCATTGTTTCCAATTTGTCGTTGGGTGGTTGAGTTGAGCTTGAAGATGGTTCCTGACTTTTTAATGGAATAGAAGAAGAAGAAGAAGAAGAAGAAGAAGGTGGATTTAGAGCTTTTTCATCATGAGAATAAGGGTTACCGGAATTGTTTTGATTGGATCTCCAATTGCTGTACTTCTGTTGTTGTTATTGTTGTAATTGTTGTTGTTCATTTGCCCTTGATAATTTCCTCTTCCCACATAGCCAGCATCTTGCTTTGGTGCTTGTGTTTGTGACTTCAAAAGCTCCTTCAAAGCTTTGACTTCATTGTTTAGAGTGGTGAGTTAAACAACACTTGAGGTAGTAAGATTTAGCTCTTGAGTTCTGGGTCTTTGATTTCTATTATCGATCCTCCGGTGGGAATATTTCTCAATAATTTGAGCTTGTTTCTCAACAAACTCCCATGCATCGTCAACTCTTTTTTCCCTAAACGTTCCAAGAGAAAGGGATTGGAGTTTAAATTGAGTTTCCCCATCCAAACCCTTGAAATAAATTTTCAGCAGCTCAAGTTTTGGAATCTCATGATGAGGGAAATCCAATAAAAAGTCATTGAACCTCTCCCATGATTTAAATAAACTCTCATTATTTTTCATAACAAAAGTATTAATTTAACCTCTAAACTCTGTTGTTTTTTATGGAGGAAAGAAATTGATGAAGAAATTTCGAAGTCATCTCCTCCCATATATTGACTCTTCCGGATGGAAGTGATTGATACCAAGGAAGCGCCTTATCCTTCAAAGAGAAATAGAAATGCCGTAATTGATAGTTATTATTCTCCACTCTTAAAGGTTTCAAATTATCCATGAGAATCTCATAATTTTGCAAGTGTTGATGTGGAGATTCTCTCTCTAATTCTCCAAACATACTTTGTCGGATCATAGTAATAACTTGAGGTCAAAATTCATAATCATGATCAGCTGGATCAATTACAACGCTGGGACGGCGTGCTTGTTGAACAGGATCCATCCTTTGACCAAGTGTTTACGGTATTCCCACAAACGGGTCAACTCTCTCAATCCTCGCGGGAAAATGAGGTGCAGGTGTTGGCACAAAAAGGGTGCCGGTGGGTCAATTACAACTCTAGCATCTCTTTCCCGCTCTTCACGCATAATCCGGACAACCTCTTGTACTTCGGCCATGTTGGCCCTAAGTGCATCCTCTCTAGCGCGTGCATCTTCTCTCTCCCTTATTAGAGCATCATCTCGTAACTTTAGTTTATCTAGAGCTCCATTTAGTTCAGCTTGAAGATCTCTATTCTCATTATTTGCGGCACCTATTCTAGCTTCTTTTAATCTTCTTTTGTATGTCTTTTCTGGTTCAGGATCGTAGAGAACAACTTCTTTACCAACTCGAGTTCGTCGCATAAACCTAAAGAAAGATTCTGCAAGAACACTCAAGTAGAATGATCAATAGAAAAAGCAAGAGCTTTCCAAGCTAGATAACCAAAACCCGAATTTGGTCTAAGCCAAATCCCCGGCAACGGCGCCAAAAACTTGTTCGCTCCAAAAGGTGTGTGCAAATAAGTCTTAAATTTATAACAAAGAATAAAGCAAAACCGAATCTGTAGTGTACGGATCAATCGCACCAATAGCAAATATTCCAGGGTCGAACACAGGGATTTGGTGAAATCAAAATCGATAAGATAATCTAGCAAAGGAATTGATGCAACTACTGATAATAAAAACAAAGACTTGTGTAATAAGTGGGAAAAGGGATTCTAAGGATCGAAGTATCCGATTGTCGTTTTTTATTCAAGACTTCTAAAGATTATATGGACATAATTGGTATTGCAAGGTATATGTTCTAAAACAAAATAATGTACGGTGAAGTTCCAATACCCACTTATCTCAACCCAAAGGCTCTAAAATAAAGGATGTTGAGTCTCGATATGATAGAGGATCTAAGGTAAGGATCATACTCTTAAACAAAACACTAAACCTAAGGAAATTAGATTAACTCACATAGGTAAAGGTTTTGGTACACTCAACCTTAATAGAGGGTTTTGAATCCTCTATTACCTAGATCTTGTAGTCGTTGGCAACCAAGAACGGGAATCACCGGGTATGTCTCTTCCCACACTCAGATATAGGTTAGAAAGGTTCAACATGGCTAGGGTTTAAGCAATATTTAACCAAAGATTAAGGATAAAGCGAGATACGTACGACGGAAGAGAAAATCAGGTTGTTCATCATCATAAATCGGCCAATTTACTCAAGAACACACCGATTTTTCTTCTCTACGATGATTAAAGTCAAGTCTCAGGGTCCAATCTCAATGTGAGGTTCATTCTATCATCATCTCAACCACAATCTTCAACCAATCACCCTAGAATCACAAGGGTTTTAGTCAAGAATACATATTATCAAAATTAAAGAAGAGATTAAATCAAGAATATCAAGAATGTAAGAAAACTTTGAATCTTGAAATAAAAACGAAATCTCCATGAACAAAGGTTCAATCCTTTAAAAACAAACTAAAAACCAAAACAAAACTCCAATCTTGCGTTCACAATGACAAAATAATAATCAAAACTCACAAAACCTCAAGAACGACTTTCTTGCTTTGATCTTGGACTTCGATCTTCAAAACTTCCTTCCTTCAATGCTTCCTTGTTGTTTCTTCAACTATAACTGAATGGTATTGGATGATGAATGATGTGGTAAAACGTCCTCTATTTATAGGAGAAAACTAGGGTTTTGGATCTTGATCATGTAAGACCCCAGTTTTTGCCTTCACCGCCCCCGCAGTGAAGGGAGCCGCCCCTGCGGTTTTAACCCAGATCGCGCCGATCTATTTTAACCCCATTTTTATTTCTTTCCATAGATAGAATATCTGATCTTCTATCTTATGGTTTGGCTTTCCTATCATGTTCTTAACCCTAGAACGTCCTTCCTTCTATCTTTCCAACCCTTTTTTTTTATAAATTCCCTATTTCTCTTCTTTTTCCCGTTTCTTGCATACATTTTCCTTCAACCTCGAAAGTTGAAGCATTCCTTCCTTGTGATTCCTTGTTGAACGTGTAAGGCTTCTCCTTCTTTGTTTCTCCCTCACGTTCATGAGTTGTTGCATGCCTTTCCTCTCTTTTTCGCTTTCTTCTTTCGTTCTTCCTTTTCTTCTTCTCCAAGAATCAAGTTTCGGCCTTGATTCTTGTTGGCCTTACCGTTCTTGATTCGTTGTTGTTCTCAAGCTCCCTTGGTTGAGTCTTGACGTGTTTGGATCAAGGAATCGAGCATTTGTGCCATTTATTGTGAGTTGCTGTCAGAAGGAAGTCCGACGCCACCTTGTGAGTTATGACTACCCCTACGCCTGCATAAAGCCTCCCCCACAGATCTACCCAGCGATGCCCCCGCACCCTATCCAGCCGCCCCTGCGGTTTTGTCTATAGTATTCCCGTCTTTGGTGAGCTGCTTCCTTCCTTGCTTTCCTCGTTCCTTCCCTTGGCTTATGTTGATGTTGTTGACCTTTCCTGATCTGTAAGACTATGGTTGAGACCTTAGCTTATGGAGATCTCTTAGAGATCATGGTGACTAGAAGTTATAGACTTCTAGCAATTGTTTTATTCCTGATTTGTTATGCCTTGTTTGAGCAGCCATTCCTTCCTTCCTTCGGAAACTGAATTGTTCGCTGACCTTTGAGTTTACCTTCGAGTGAGGTAAGTCCCTTGGACTTACTTAGCTATGTGTCGTATATTAGATTGATTGTTTTGACTTGTTTGTGTTGTTGTTATTGTTATAACTGATAACCGGAATAGGATTGACCTTGTTATACCTTAAATGGCCCAAGTGTATTATAACCGGGCGGTGACCGCTTGTCCAGTTTAGAATGCGGAAACTGGGAGGTGCTCTTGCGACCAATCCTGCAGGTGACAAAGGGATGCATCCACTCTATTTATGTTGGTGAAAGGGGACAAAGGCGCGATCATAGTGATACTCGTTTGACAACATAAGTTGAATTAGTAAAGGGATTAACCATAATGAAAGATAATAACCGGTTGAGTGTTATCATGCTATATGTTTATTTTACCTTATGTGTGTTTGTGCCTTTATTGTCTTTCTGATATCTAGAATATTAGGTAACGGTTTATACCGATATTGTAGAAGCCTTGCAAGATATAGGTGTTGTTGAGTGATCCAGATGGTGTGGTCAGCCGGGATTCCCGTACATTATAGGACGGGATCGATTTTATATTTGTGTTGTTGTTTTGCCTTTTCTTTTGAACCTAGTTGCGAGTCTTTTACGCTTACCTTAGTTTTAGCCTTTGGTTTTATATTGAGTTTTGATTTTAATTTATTTGTGTCTTATTGTAAGATCCGATGTTGTCGTTGCTACTATGAGGGTCGGGACCCATTGGGAGATCCTAGCCCATAACGCTTCGAGCTCCCAAAACTCGGGGTGTTACAATATGGTATCAGAGCTCTAGGTTGGCTGCAATGGCACTCGAAATCTTTTAAAGGTCGAATAGATAAATAAATAGAATCCACAAGGGGTCTACGTTTTCAAAAGGGTGTTTTTGATTTTTAAACTTGTCGGTCTAGGATAGATGTACGAGTGACCACCACTACCTCCGCGAATCTCAACAGTTAGTTTTCTTATATGTTGGCCTTTATGTGTTTTTTCTGAATTTTGATGTGGTTGATAGCGTGGCCTTATATATCTATATATTTATCCTTATAGTAGATGGCGCATACTAGAGCTACATCTGCTATAGGGCAAGGAAAGTGTCGATTACCTCTTCCACCTGCAGTCCGTGGACGAAGACTTGCATGAAGACCTCCACTAATTAGAGGTCGGGGCCAAGCCCTAGTTGTTGATCCGCCTATCGTTGAGACATTCGTTGAAAAATTTGTTGAGAGCATTGTGCCTAAGTCTAGGAGTGGGACCGCTTCTAGGTCCAAACTACAAAGAGCGCAGTCGACCAAGAACGATTGAGTGTCCATCGGAGCATTCGCTTATCGAGACTATATCTAGAGAGTTGAGGAGGCTATCAGAACTAGAGGACATGACCCAACACCGCCAGTACCCGTGAGATCAACTAAGGACGTTAGAGTTCGGGATGAAATGGGACTAGGGATGGAGCTTTGGCTAGACCATGTTGTTTCTACTTTGGAGTCGATAAGGAGTATGATCAGGGATCGACCGGATTCCAGGAAGGCTTCTCAAGAAGAAGGTTCTGAGAAAAGACAAAGGAATGGAACAACTAGTGCTAGAGCTAGAGCATTTGGATTCGGGCGTAGTTTGATGCCGGGACGCTTTGGTTTTCAACAGGCAATGCAGAGTTCTGACAAAGGACAATAGTGTCATAACTGTGGAGGAGTCGGAGATATTCGAGTTGACTGTGAGAAGACCACAATGAATTGCTTCACTTGCGGCAAGCCCGGACACAGGGCCGCGTTTTGCCGTTAGCAAGACGATATCTCAGTTGGGTTCTTCACTTGTCACTATTGTAGGAGGTGGACAAAGACCTCAGTACGAGCAACAACAACAAAGGGCTCCTGGTTTTACCGCTCCTTAGGGTTCCGCTCAAGGACAAGGGAGAGGTAAGGGACAAGTTTGTGGTTATGCAGAATGTGAAGCTAAGACAAGGCGTGAAAATGTGAAGCTAAGACAAGGCGTGAAAAGATGACACGTAATAGATTAGCATTGGTTTGTATCATACTTTCATTGTTGCTACCTTATCTAACCTGTAGTTTTGTGCACGGCAAAACTACCTTCGATAAGGCCCAACGTGAGAGATGTTGTCAAGTTCCTCGTTGTTGCTTAGGTTTTAATTCAATGTTTTTTTATTATGTCTTGCCTTTCTATACTTAATTGTTTCAAAATAGTTTGGTGAGGTACCTTGATGTTTAAATGATTGGAGGCAAGGATCTTATAATTTGGGTAATGCGAGTTGCTTATCCTGACGTTTGTACTTTCTATCACCACTAGTGGGCTTATGGCTAAGGAAAGCTTACTTTGATACCTGTTGAAATAACTCTATAGAGATTGAAGGTGAAACAATTTCGAAAATTAACAATTTACTTCCTGCAAAGTGTCTAGTTGCCTAAATGGAACCATCCAAATGACAAGTTACTTACTGGACAGTCGTCAACATATCCAAGTGGTAATTTTACATGTGTTTTTAGGTGTCCTATTAGATTATTTCTTCGCTTTTGTGTGTTACTAGGTACTGAATACTATAAACAGTAATCGTGCATTGTTAAGATGGTCAATTAGATGTATTGGTGTAATGTTGATTTGTTAACTAAAATTATACTTTGTGGGACAACTCTTACAAGTCATGTAACCCTAAAATGATTTACAGAAGAATTTTTCATTATTTTCCAAACACCTAGCAGCATCTTGGCCTTTGTATACTGTTGGTTTTGCACATGAGCAATGTATATAGTAATATATGCTCCTTTTTGGAATTCATAGGTGGTGTTACTGATAACGCTTTCTTAGTTGTTCACTCAGATTGGTTTGTAGCATTATGAGAAAAAAAAATTGTGCATTATTTCACATGACTAACTATAAGTTGCATGTTTTTTAACTATTCTTCTCAACTGTCTATCATTCCTACTTTCAGTTTTGTAAGGTTTTTACAAGACTGTCATCTTTTATTTATATTCTAATTAAATAGCCTGTTGGGACTCCTAATGACTGAAGTCCTAATGTCCTCTAGTTTCTAACATGAGTTCTCAAAATTAGTTTTTGAATTGAATGGACTCACCGACTCATCTTAGTTGCGTTCTTAAATATTTTTTAAAAAAAAGTTTAAGGGGGTTGATCAATCTATCCTGTGAAAATTACTACTTTATGTCTAATCACATAAAAAATTCCTAGCCATTTTTGAGACAAAAACTCACGTTCCAATAATTTGTTTGAGAGATTACTCATTTGCATTTCAAGTTATGCGGATTCGATGACTTTTATCGGGGCGCTTCCGAACCTAGCACCAAACTGAACAAATTTACCTTATAAGCTAAATTTGAACAGAATAATTAACATATATAAATCTAAAGAAAACCCTACTTTTAATACCCAAGTTAAAAACCGTAAATATATATGGTATATATAAATAAGAATATAATTCAAGTAAATCCCAAATTTAAAACCCATAAATACATTTTCCGAATAAAACCTTGGGCCATAATATGTAATTAAATTCCTGCAAGGGCATAAATATCAAATTCCAGAAACTGTGGGTCCAAAACTGAGATTATATAGAATATGGGTCTGTTTTGTAATTATACCAAATAGTAGGGTAAAATCTGTAATTAACCACAACTGAGGGGGGGGCGATTGTAATAATCAAAAAGGGTGTTTCTTCCTCTGTACAAGCGCAGAAGGGGATGGGGAAGATGAGGTCGGCGGCGTAGGTGGAGGAAAGCCGGCAGCGTCGGCGGCAACCGGGGCGGCAGCAAGGGCGTCCCAATTCCGGCGGCAACAGCGGACAAAGAGGAAGGGCAGACACTAGCGAGTGGCTAGGGCAAGCTGGCGGAGAAGGAATGCAGGGCCGGTAGCTGTGCGGACGGAGGAAGGCGGATCCGAGGCTCCGGCGTTCGGAATCATAGGGTGAAGGCGGATCCGGTAGGGGCGAGGCGAAAGCGGTTGCTAGAAGGCAGCGTTGGACGATAGTGGTTCCCGGTGGCTACAGAGATGAAGCAGAGGGAGAAGATTTCGGGAGAGGACAGAGGTTGCATGTGTGGCCTTCAATCCGGCGTCGGTTCGAGGTGGATCCCGGTGAGATCGACGGAGGAGGTGAAGGCTGAGGGAGAAGGAGAGAGCAGAAGTGACCACGAGAGATGCAAATCGGGACAAGGAAGGGAGGGGATGGTGTGTTGGTGGCTGCAGGCTCGATTGAGGGAGCGGAGTGAGTTTGTTTGGACAAGCTTCCGGGAGAGAGAGATTAAGGGCAAGGCTATCACCAGGGTTAACGAGGGGTCGGGTGCTGCAGAGTCGGGCTAATCATGCTAGGCACAGACTGGGCGGATAAACCTTGTCTTAACACTTGTCTTAACACTTGACAAGTAGTCATGGTATTAATGATCTCCTCCGATCTGTTGGGGTGACGACTTTCAAACGCGTGTATTGCTCCATCTTTAGCTACAATGTTGACCGTCCTATTTCAAATATTCGTCTTTTCTTGAATTGGAAAGATTTGTTTGCGTCTTCTGACTCTTGTATTCTCATATAAGTATTCTTTCAACTTAATCCCATTTTCCCTTCTAAATGGCATGATTGTAAAAATCTTCTAAGATTTCTCACTTATGTGCAACCATAAGGGTCAATCGGTAGGACTTAACCGTGTTTCAAAATAATTGACCTTATCTTCTTCCTTTCCGCGACATCCCAACATATGAGAGGAGCTCTTCGTATTCTACGTAAGCTCTCACCATAGACATCCTTTCTTTAAGTAAAAATTATACTTCACTTTCCTTTTGTAAATTCAACCCGACGGTAGAGGTTCTAACCTCAATCTTCCATATACTTTTTGTACATCTCTTGTCAACATCAAACTTCAAAACTTCGATCTTCTCTTACTCCTGTTGGTCACCTTATGCATCTCTCCGTATTCCATGAACAACTTCACAACTGTACCGGTATGCCCCGTGGAAAATGCTAGAAGGAACTCCTCATCCACAACCACTAAAATACCAAACTCATTACATCTCCAGGTACTAACATCATAACTCTAAGTTTGCAGCGTTGCCCTAATCTAGGTCCTCTCTTTCACGTCATAGCCACCATGTCTCTTCCGTGTGAGTCTAGAAACTTGACTTATCTCTTGCCCGCGGTAACGTATCATCCATTGCATACTCTGCATCCTCTATATACTCCCGTTTACGTACCACCTCCATAACACCTTACCTTCTTCTTGATTCACTACTTCTCCTTTTTCCGTGGTCAAACTTTAAAACCTCTAATTCGTGTCGTTCTCCCATTTGCCAATTCCATGACCTACAAAGGTCGCATAAGGTCATCTAAATTCCTCTGTATGCCATAATCTTGTTGACTCATCCCCTTCTACACTCACCAATAGACAACCCGCACATGTACGTTCTCAGTTGTCACCGATTAACTTGTATATGACCTTCTACGAAGTCCACGACTTATTATTCTACTACACTTCTCATGTTACCATTCTCATGAAGGCTACCCTCTTCAGGGTACGTTATCTTAAACTCCGTTAGTTCCTTCTACATTCCATGCTTCCTCTTCCAAATAAGGAAACTATATCTTCTTGGCCTTGTTGTTTCATATAACTCCCTTTCATAGACTTAACCATTCTTCCTTGATGTCTTTCAAGAGCACCTTCCCTGATATTATAACCTTAGCTAGCATCCACTCGCGTTCCTCTTGGTTGGTATCTTAAATCTCTCGACCAAAGCTCTTTGTTTCGTCTTTCATCTTCTTGGGGTCATCATTTATACACACTTCCTCCTTCTTTCATCTTCTTTCGTGATTGGTTCACCCACGCCTCTCATCTCGACTCTCATGCCTAGGAGCGCATAGGGAAAACTTTTACGTCTTAATAAAATACCACTTCTACCCTTGCTAGTTCTTCTCTTCCTCTAGATACGCGTCTTTGGTTTATCGTCATGCCACTTGGAAGAATCCTAAGTTTGCTGTCTCGAATTCGCTTCATTGATGTCCATCATTGCTTCCTCGGAACCACTCCCATAACTTCATGTCGTTTCCTTTCTTGTATAGCTTCAATCTCGGTTTTTGCTTTAGTTTATTTAAAGTTCCCTTCTATTTGTTTGTCCTTACCTCTAATGTCCTATTTATCCTTCAAATGGTTTCTTTGACATTCCCAAAAGGAGTCCGATGAATCGCCAAGGTGTTCGCCAGAACGTGATGTTCAACTCGGTACTTGAGCATACTCATCTTCATATATATACTATCCTAATCCCAAAAGGCGTTTGTCCAAGGGCGATGATAGCTTCCTATCATCTTAACTATAAGGTCCATTACTACTAATATAATAATAGCATACCATATGTATATATAACTATATATATATATATATATATATATATATATATATATATATATATATATATATATATATATATATATATATATATATATATATATATATATATAATTCCTATGTTTACATTATTACTAATATATCACATCAGGGAATCCATTACAACAATACAAGGCATTAACAAGCCCAAAGCATCCTAAGGTCAAATATATAACTATGCATATATATCCAGTTCATCATGCAACATACAATCACAAAGGTACACATCAATTCTATCATGCATAACTACAAACCTCATATCCTAACTATATATACATATACATACATATCAAAATCCAATAAACTAAGCTGCCGAGATCCACGGAAGGAGTGGTGGTCCGTACATTCTACCCCGACTCATGCATGTGATTTTGAAAACGAAAACTCAGAACCCGCGGGGTTCTGTTTATTCCTTATTCGGCCTTTAGAAGATTGTGAGTGCCATTGTTGTCAACCTAGGGCTCTGATACCACTTTTGTAACACCCCGAATCCGTGGGACTCGGAGCGCTACGGGTTGGGACCTCACAATGGGTCCCGACCCTTAACTTGACAACAATTTCACCGGATCTTGCAACAAGGCACAAATAAAGGTCAAACCCGAAATACATTTTTATGCAATGAAAGGAAACCCGAAAGGAAACAACAAAAGACTTCAGCCGATATGAAACACCAAGGACCAAATGCCACCACACGATATACAATATACATGAATAATATACAATACTCAAACCCGACTCCACCCAAAAACCCAATCCTAATATGTACGGAACCCCGGTTGCCCACTCTTCCGGATCTTTCGGCCGCATTCCTAACCTGCAAGGCAATCTACAACATCCGGTATAAAACCGTTAGCTCATATTCGAAGCATTAGAATCGATGGGAAAGGCACAAACACAAGTAAATCATCATAAACACACAACATACGCAAAAGCACACCAATCCGGTTTATTATCTTTATTATTATTAAGTCATATCCCGTTCTAATTCAACTTCTTTTGTGATACGAGAATCTCCCGAAACTCGCCTCAGTCCCCATTTCCGGCATGGAACGGTACGGATGCCTCCGGCCGTCTAACCAACACGGCTAGTCGCCAAGAACCTCCTAGCTCTACGCAAGAGCTAGGCAGTGATGTCACCGCCCGTTATCATACACTTGGGCCAAATAATATAAAGGTCGGTAATCCTAATTCCGGTTTAGTTGTTATAAACAATAAACAATAAACACACACCACCAAACACACATAGATGCTAATACAAGGAATACGAGCTAAGTAAGTCCGGAGAGAATCTAGGCCGTGAGTAGTAGAAGGTTGGAGAAAATAATAAAAATTAAATTAAAAGATGATTACAAATTAAAAGGGCCTAAATCGGTCCGAAGTCCGGTTTGATCTGATTTTAACGAAAATAAAATTTTAAGGCATTACAATTTTCAAATGCTATCCAACAATATGAACTTTTTTGAAAGATTGATTGAAATGTTTTATAAATTTTTTTTTTTGTCTATTGACCTTTCATTGTCTTAAAATTTATATTAAAAAATTATTTTTGAAATGTAATGTATAGACAATGTTACTTTTTTAAAGTATTTATGAAAAACTATTACAATAAATTCCAATAAAGCAAAAGGGGTTAGAATAGATTTTAATTTTGTCTTGTTATACATGCTTGTAAAATTTCTTTATAATAATTTTCAAGAGTGAAAAAGGGGTTATAATAAATTATTCTTGTATTAACTCCCAAATGTCATACGACAATATAAATTTTTTTAAAAGATTGATTGAAAGTAGTTTATTTTTAAAAAAATTGCTTGTATATTGACCTTTCGTTGTCTTAAAATTTATATTAAAAATTTATTTTTGAAGTGTAATGTATAGACAATGTTACTTTCTAAAAGTATTTATGAAAAAAACTATGATTGTGTATTTAATTTTAAAAATAACTTGACCTATTAATTATATTGTTAGAGTATATTAGCCCGTATATTGAGTCATATCCTTTTTTTTACGTATTAAAAATTAATAAATGATACTATTATCAAAAAAAACTAAATATAAGTGTTGTAAAGTTGACGACATGTATGATATATGTGACCGAGCATCAAGTTGGTGACTAGACCTGGTCATATCCGGCCAATCTGTCGGGTCCGGACACTACGCTAGGTCCGATTGGATCGAAAAGCCCGGCCAGTTGGCTCGTTCATTATATCTATATATATATATATATATATATATATATATATATATATATATATATATATATATATATATATTTATAATATATTTAACATAAACTATCTTAAATATATATTTTTTTAAAAATATAATATTAAAAACATTTTTTAAATATTTAAAAAAAGGGTACCCGCAAGTCTGGTCCGCCGGTCTGGACGATCGGGTGCGACAGTCATTTCAGGCCCGGTGTCTAACCCGAAACCGGATAAACGGACTTAGGGTCTTTTTGTTTTAAACTTCAGAAACGGAAAAGGAATATAAACAAATCTAGTTCATATGTATATCTTTGTTCATGAAATTTTATGGAATAATTCTTTATGGTTAAACTAATTGGAGTAAAATTTGATTACTTTTGATACCCTATCCTCCTATAGGTAAAATAAGTGCATTTTGCATGAGATCACAAGAAATAATTCCAAAAATAATTAATGAACAATGTACACATATGACTACATTCATTTCCATTCAATTTTCATTTCCGAAATTACAACCAAACGGGGCTTAATATTTTATAAAAGTCCGAACCCATTCCGACCCGAACACGAAAAGGTATTATTAAGGCCAAAAATATTTTAAATAAGCCCCATCAGACAAACCGGTATTATTAAGGCCAAAACTAGTTTTTCGTCGGTTCTTGAAATTTAAACCGGTTTAGCATAATGTAATAATAAAAACCCAAATTAAAACTAACTGAACCATAACCCCTCTCTCTTTTAAAAGCTCCAGGGAGACATTTTACGCAGAATTGCGCAAGGGAGAAGGGCTGAAGGGCTGGCGAACACTTGAGAGGGACGATTTTGATGCCAAGGCTTAAAGTTGGAGAGTACGCCAACGTGTTCAAGTACGGTGGTTAAGTGGTCATCAGAATTCCATTCAAGGTATGTAAGCTTTAGGGTTTATAATATTCTCCATAGTTTTTTGTCTTGTTGTTTGTAATTCCCATCACTTTGTGTTCTATTCAATCTCATAAAAAATTAGGATCAAGATGGATCGATTATTACTCTACTACTACTAAAGTTGGAGAGTACGCCAACGTGTTCAAGTACGGTAGGACTTAACCGTGTTTCAAAACAATTGACCTTATCTTCTTCCTTTCCGCGACATCCCAACATATGATTGGAGCTCTTCGTATTCTACGTAAGCTCTCACCATAGACATCCTTTCTTTAAGTAAAAATTATACTTCACTTTCCTTTTGTAAAGTCAACCCGACGGTAGAGGTTCTAACCTCAATCTTCCATATATTTTTTGTACATCTCTTGTCAACATCAAACTTCAAAACTTCGATCTTCTCTTACTCTTGTTGGTCACCTTATGCATCTCTCCGTATTCCATGAACAACTTCACAACTGTACCGGTATGCCCCGTGGAAAATGCTAGAAGGAACTCCTCATCCACAACCACTAAAATACCAAACTCATTACATCTCCAGGTACTAACATCATATCGGCTGAAGTCTTTTGTTGTTTCCTTTCGGGTTTCCTTTCATTGCATAAAAATGTATTTCGGTTTTGACCTTTATTTGTGCCTTGTTGCAAGATCCGGTGAAATTGTTGTCAAGTTAAGGGTCGGGACCCATTGTGAGGTCCCAACCCGTAGAGCTCCGAGTCCCACGGACTCGGGGTGTTACAATATTTCTGTTGAACCAAAAACTCTCAAACATCTCATATAGCCCATCAGACTCAAAAACCCAAGAAATTATGGCTAAACAAGACGCACAGTGTGGAAAACAATGCTTGCAACAAGTTGTGTGAGCCCACATCAAAGATTCACAAATATTTCTCTTGAAGGTGAGTTGAGTTTGATAAGATGTTAATTGGTTGCAAGGTTTGTAGGTTAGCAATGTCGAGTAGATTTATCAAGGACTTCGTTTTGAGTCGTGGGAATGATTGCTGCTTCATGTAGGTCGATTGGTTCTCCGGATCTGTTTTTGACTATGTAATTGTTTATCAAATTAGATTTGGTGAGTCAAGGACTTTGAATTGTTTTCAAGTGGCTATTCTTGGTCGAATGCGTTTGTCCTTCAACGACCAATGAATCTATATATGCTTCTAGGAGGGACTTGGAAACCTTTATGGAATAGGAAATTGGCCTACTTCTCACACTTGTGCAAAAAATATTGTGCTACATTTTACCTTCAATTTCCATTTCCTTGCTATGAAACAAATGTATGTGTTTTGACACCACACTTCCTCAAAGTAGTATGAAACCCTCCTTTTCATGGCGGGTCTAGTGAACCACCCTTTCCATGATGGGTATCCGACCCTTTGACGAATGACCCGTTCTACGAGGGTTCTTACTATCAAAAAAAGTGTTTGTAAAACCAAACACTTTTTCAACATTTTTTAAACTATAGTATAAATTGATTCACTTTTTTTTCTAAACTTCAATTTAATCATGCTTAATGATAAACAACTCAATGTCGAATTCCTGATCCTTAAATCTGATGAAGAATTTGAGCTTGAAGTTAAGCCTTCAAAATCAAATTTGAGACCCAAAATTGCAGGGGGTAGAGAGGAGGTAAATGAAAATTATAATATGACAAGTTTGGGTCAATATTGCAATTTCTTGGAAAGTTAGGCAACGTACTTAAAATACGAGTGGGCTATTAAACAGATGAAATGTTTTAGTTATTTTTTTGGGAAATTCCGGTTGATACCCCTGCGGTATGGGGTATTCCTGAATTTGCCCATGAGTTTTTTAAAGTTCGGTTCGTGCCATTGAGGTTTTAAAATTTTGAGAAGATTAAGGTAGTAGGATAACTTTTTTTCCTAAAAAACAAATTAGGCCCCTAATATTAACAATTAAAATAAAAAAGATAAATAAGATGTGAAAAAAATCTTAATTAAGTATTTAAGGTAACAGTTAAAAGATAATTAATATTTTCAAATATTAATTAGGCTAAAAATAAGGAAACTGTTAATGAAATTTGGTAACAGTTAAAAGATCTCCCAATATCCCATCAATCATCATACATTTTCAGCAAAATTCGGATGGGTAGAGGTTGCGAGAGGACCAGTCGAAGGCTTCCATGAGATTTAAGATCCAATCAAGAGAGATCGCACCATCGAGAGGCCATGAGATCGGGAATCTAGGTTTTTCATCGGGAGAAGAGGACGGATTCTCCGGCGACAGAATTGTGGCTGATGGAGGAGGAAACGATGCAGATGAGGGTGATTCCGACGGAATCGTGGTGGATTTGGATGCTCCGGTGATGGAGACGGTGGTGGTTGAAGAGGAAGACGTCGGAGGAGGAGAATTCGCCGCCGACGACATCGGTGACTTAAAGGTACGGAAAGTATTGAGGGCTGACGGAAAATATTGAGGGATGACGTTGGACGAGGAGAAATCGTCACCTCAGCTTGCCGGCCATCAACCGCCCTTCCCTTCTTCCGGTAGTTCAGTGAGCCGTTTTGGGTAGGTGAGACTTCTAAATTATTTTGAATAACTTCAGTCGCCATAGCCAAGTATGATATATTCGGATAGGGGTTGATTATGTACACATGCATATGTTGTTGATTATGTACATATGATGCTGCGAAAATATTACTAAATAACTATATATGTACCAAATATGCAGTTCGTGTACATTTGGAGGGGTTTGATGATACACAAACATATGTTGTGTGTACATATAACATGATGTCGATTTGAATATGTACAGTTTTTGTGTTTGCATGTACATATGTTTGTAGTCTCTAGTGATTATGTACATTTTGACCTGCGAAAATGTTACTGACTAACTATATATATGTACATATATTTGCAGTCTTTGAGATTATGTACATATGTTGTTGCGGAAATCAAGATTGATTCAATATCGTCGCCATGGATGAACGCAAGTTGGAAAGGACGAACATTACGAAAAATATTTTGAATTCCTTAATAAAGGGAGATATTTTGATTCCTTTAATAAATGGAGAGAGAAATATATTTACTTCCTTTTTTTGTAATAATTAATTGCTTAATAAATTGAGAGAGAAAGATATTCTGATTTCCTTAATATCCTCTTTTTATTTTAATAAATATTTTTTATATAAATTAGAGGGGCCTATTTTGCACGTATTATTAACTTGGGGTCCTTTATATGGTCATGGTTACAAAACATACTCACTCCCCCATTTTACCCTAAAATTTTCGACTTTCGCCCAAGACCATCAAATCCCTTTTAACGACCGTTAGTTTTTTCAAAAAAATAATAAAATAAATGTTTTTCTTCTGTTCAAATATGTCTCTCTGGACTCTCTCCATCGTTGAAGCTACGAAGACTACTCTCTCTCCCTCGTCGAAGAAGAACAAATATACCTAATGATTCGGGCAAAGTTGTCGAGTTTCATCCAGGTTTGAAAACCCTAAATCCCGTCTTCATTGGTTCAAGTATGCTGTTTTTTGCTATATCAAAATTTGTTGCTTGTTGCTATAACCACTCAATTTCGAGCTTGACTAAGGGATTAGGGTTTCTGAATTGCTCTAAGTTAAGCTCGACCACTTTATTTCTGAATTGCTACAGCAATGAACCGGTTGTATTGCTACTGCAATCTGAAAATATGTTCTGAAATAACAAATTGGGGGATTTGCTTAATTTCAAATTATAGTCTTCTGAATTTATGAATTGCTACAATAATGAACCGGTGGTTTACTGATTATAGTTTGCTGAATTTTAGACTAGTATTTCCTGAACTTCTATAAATTTTGTGGTTCTTGAACTTCTATAATTGTCTAAACAGATGCTCAATATATCTTTTGTTGAAATGTAGTATAGGCTATAAACCATGTAGTATAAGACTTGCATTATGAACCCAAACAAGTCTTTAAGAACATAATACTTATATAATTGTTTTATAATGCATGACATTTAAACATGCACTAATTGTCTGCACATAGTTGTTTAATGTTTGATGTATGCAATCCAACTCATTGCATTATGATTTGGCATCATGTTTGGGACCTTGGAGGCCGAGACAAGTTGTGGACATCACGGGCCACATATTACTGAGGGACAAATGCAATTATTGTTGTAATTGACATCATTGATAGGACCCAAATTTCAATAATGAAAGACGAGTATTCCCAAAAATAAACCAATATACAACAAGACCTTAGTTTATAAACTTGAAACAAACCCAATCTGAAGTACACATACCCCAAGTTTACTATGAGTAGAGTCATTTAAGTATCGGGTAAAAACATGTGAGTTAGCTGTGATTTTTAATATTTTAGATGTTAAAAATTTTAATTTCTAAATAATTATTTAGGATAATAATTATTTTGATATCGAGAATAATTTTAAACTAGTGTAATTCTCATATTTTGTAGAAAATAATAAATAGGCTTTAAAATTTAATTTATCATGAAATTATTTTAAAGAGTGTTTACTAAATAAAAAAATTCGAAACTTTATAGATACGAAGAATTTCTCAATTTTTTAAATGATACTAGGCAGTAGCGCGTGCTACGCACGCGCTTGAACAAATATTTTGGTTAGGTTTAGGTATACAAAAATCGCAGAACTGTAAAAATTTTTAAACTATTATTTATTAAATTAGTTTTGAGTAAGCAAATAAAGTTTGAGAGGCAAAAATACCATAATTGCATTGTCCATCGACACTAAAATAACCAGACAGTAAGAATTTGTGATCGCTTTTATGATTTGATCTATTGCTAAATGTACATCTTGGTTGGTATGTCTTCAGCTCTGCATGCTATGCTATTTGACTATTTGTGTACTTGCATTCCATGTGACTTTTATGTTTAGTGAAGTTTGTAGAGAATTTCCTGTATGCGAGTGAAAATCAATCCGCTGTCAATTCCGAGAGCTCTAGCTCATCACTTTTTCAGATTCAATGATGTTAAACAAAAGGTTATAATAATATGGCATTTATTAAGAAATGATTTATGAGCTTCTAAATTGTTTAATAAAGGAAAAAGTCCAACCTAAGTTAGGAAGAAGATATTCCTTCTAATGCATAGTCATTGGTATCAAAAATCATTTGTTATTCAATGTATATGATATAACTTTTGACAATGGACAATATATGTAGTGTCTATTATGCAGCTGATAAAGGTTTTAGCAAGCAAAACTCTTGAAGAGTGATCATTTTCTATTGTCTCGAAAGAGGCTTGCATAGTTGCAAGCCTCTCAGCATTTCTTTTCCAATGGTTGTTGCTGGCCAACCCAAGTTCAGCTCAATAATGCCTGACCAAATGATAGAAAAAAGTAATCTCCAGATCATTCTCTCATACTCCTGCGTGCAACGCACGTGGATGCAACCTAGTGATTACAAAAGTGTAAATCTAAACTCTAAAATAACACGAACGTGGAACAATATAAGTCACAATGATGGAACATATAAGAGAAAACTAAGGCATAGATCCAACTCAATGGCAACTCTTTTAACATAAGCATCACAATGATGGAACAAATAAGAGAAAACTAAGGCATAGATCCAACTCAATGGCAACTCTTTTAACATAAGCATCACAATGATGGAACATATAAGAGAAAACTAAGGCATAGATCCAACTCAATGGCAACTCTTTTAACATAAGCATCACAATGATGGAACATATAAGAGAAACTAAGGCATAGATCCAACTCAATGGCAACTCTTTTAACATAAGCATTCATCAGACAAAAATATGTCATGACAATAAACTCTAAGCTCACAGCATGGAGCTCAAAATTCTCATAAGTAAAGCCAAACAACCATCACAAATTCAGAGTGCAGACCACAATGCTGGATTCAACGCAACATATAAATTCCTGGTTCTATTTTCCCTTTTGGGGTTCATAATTGCTTTGTTGCGGACCGGGTTGAACCTCGGAGTTTGTTTGTTGTGGGACGGGTTGGATCCTCACGTACGGCTTCCTAGTTAGTGTCTCCCCTCTCAGAGCTGCTCATACCTATCATTTGTGTCTTCCTTGCGCTGAAGCTCCCCAAGGTACTCGGCAAACCTCTCCTGATTTACTTTGCCCATCATCTGTCAATTAGTGGTAAAAACTGTAATGTTGAACTAAATGTCTAATCTTAGAAGATAAACTTTGAGAAACCGCATGGTTATTTTCTCATCAATTTACAAAGTTTTGAATGTGATCCACTGTTTTATTTTTAATCGAATAAGGATTAGCACATGAACTTGGAGAAATAGAGGCAATCAATTAAAAACCCTACACAAAACCGTAATCTGAGCAAGTAATCACACATGCTCACCGTAGCTTAAACAAAAGGAAGCATGAGGTCTTCTTTAGGTTACAATCTATATAAAAACAACGATATGCAGAAAGTGCATGCTACCATGTACACGATAGGTGTTGCATAATTCAGAGCACTAAACAAATTAGAAATCAGGCTGTGTGCAATCAAAAATAGGTGTTTTCAGTCCATTGAATGATGCAGGACAAATATTAGAGAATTGAAGAGAGCAGACCTTGAGATGTCTAAGCCAAGAATCTGAACATTCAGCTTCTAACATAATAATTAACAAATTTAAGGTCCACTGCACAAAATACTCATGCGAAGCCATACAAATTATACAGCTGATTTGCCCAACGAAACTAAATTGACTAATAAGAAGGATGCATACCTGTATCTGACAAAGGGAGAAAGCTCTTAAGAAAGACATCTTCTATAAATATATACATCACATAGAAGGAATATTTTCAAGACAATAATTTAGCATATATTAACCTCATTTTGGCAGCTTTTGTTGCTTTTAATCCAGCAGGAGCAGTAGTTCCGGTACAATGTGACGGCGTGGAAGGAAGTCAGAGAGGTGCTTAGGTATCATATGCACTGAACACTGAGCACTGAGCACTGAGCATGAGCTAATGAATTTACAAATACATATGAATTTACACCACATTTACCCATTTTGGCAAATATATATATATGCTAGAGTTATTCATTTTGTCAAGATCTCTAGAAAATTTTTATTGTTGTTGATAATTATTTACTTCATTAGTGACTTCCTTCCTTCATGTTAATATTGTCCAGATCTGTTTGAACTATCAAATTATCATTTTCAGTTTAATCTAAGGTAAGCTTTATAGCTTGCATTTACAATTAAAGCTATATAGCTTTACAATATTGGCATGAAATGTGTTGATAATTTCATAGTTGATAATTTTAGCATATGTATGCTCAAAATTAAAATGATAGCTTATCCCCTTGTTCATATGTAGTTGTTATATTTATCAATTAGTAAGGTTTGTGACCTCATTTAGTTGATGAGGTAATAAAGCTTTATAGAATATGTTTGCTCAGTAGACTATTGCAATCAAATTGCTAAATCATAAGGTAGGAAATATTCATTGATGTTGATAATTATTCACAAAATACACAATAGTACAAATACACATATTACATACTATTAAAGAAGAAATTGGGCAGTTTAATCTAAGTATACACTTTTGATGATAATAAGGATTACGTGCTCAGTAGTCTATTGTACTCAAACTTATTCTATATAAAGATAAGGTATACAAGCAACGGCAATAATAGTTACAGACAACAAATAAGGATTATAATCTGCACATACATATTGATATCATATCGTTAGGTATCATCGAATGCAATATTAACCTCATTTTGGCTGCTTTTGCTTCTTGTAAACCAGCAAGAGCATCTTCAATTACAATACACTGACAAAACATAGAGAAAAAACATATATTGGTCAGAGTATTTTACAACCAAAATCTGGTTCCTGAAAAAACAAGAAATTGGACCCAATCCCAATAAACCAATATGTAGAAAGGCATAATTAGATTCAATAGAAGTAGAACTCATTCAATAGAATACAGGAAACAAACCTACGAGACTGAAAGAGGACTGAGGAGAGCCAGAAAAGATTAAGGAACCAACAAACCTGAGTGACAATAGAAGTATAGAAGAAATCACTCTTTGTAACATCAAAATTGAAGAGATGATTGAGGAAGTGAAAGAAAGAAACGAATCTGCTTACATGCGTGACTCACTGACTCAGACAATGTTGCCGGAATAGAGAATAGAAGAATGGGGATGAGAGTTGCAAGTTCGGTTTCGCTGGAGTCGTCGGTGGAGTTGTTGAGACATGGAAAGACATGGGAGGAAACCCTAGGTTGATGGATTTTGTTTAATTTTATAATAATGCAGATTATACCTCGGATGAGATTCCAAATACAAACAGCCTATTTGGCAGTCACCTATTTGGAGCGGTTCCTTGCTTTAAGAACTGTAGATATGAGTTCTTGTTAGTTCAAGATACACAATATAGTAATATACTAACCATTTGAATAATCGAGAATTTGAAAAGCCGTATAGACAAAGAGAGTGATAAGATCTTAACTAGATTTTACCCTCAGCGGTAGTCAAATCTAAACCAGAAAAGGTCAGTGAAGAAGGGGCACAACATTTAACATAATAGTCCATCCCATGAGTCATACTTATATATGCATTGTAGCCAGATCAGTTTTATTCAACAAAGCAAAACCAGAAAACTATAGCCTTTTCCGCTTTCGTTTCCTGGGAGAATTAATCGTAATTAACACACCAATAAATCACCAGGTGAGAAACTCAATCAGCTGCAACATGCACCTTAGGTTTATCAAACAAGTTAATAGATAGATGAAATCAAATTAGAAACCCTAGCCCCATCCAAATCAAGTAAAAATCAAAGAGTCGTTAACCAAGCAAATAAAACTTCCTTCTGAAGTTTACCTCTTGGCTCTCTCAGGATCAATTAGAGTAAGTTTGGCAAGCTTTTTCGGCGGAAGTACCTTTTTAACCCCATCCAAATCCCCCTCAAATGACGAAGATGAACCATCCATGGAGCTATTACGCCGATGCAACCCCATCCTTTTCCCTCCTCCCAGTGGCGGAAGACGTGGAGACTAAGAACTGGGATAAAGAAAATTAAGAAGACGAAAGGGAGACTTAATCGAGGACGAGAAAAAATCAGAGAGTGAAAATTAAGAGAAGGAAGATTACCAGAGGCCGGAGTCGATGGTGTCCTTGAAATCCTGAATCAAAAACCCTAGTACAAAGAAACAAAAACGACTAAATTAATGGAGGTACATATAAATCAATTGAACAACTGCGCAACTGATAGACATACGTAGATCCGGAGGAAGAGGGAGAAGGTTGAAGAGCCGACGGTGTCGATCTATATAATTTGAGGTCCAATACCGTGAGCAGGAAGGAGAACAATGTTGTAGGCTTGTAGCGGTGTTGAAGCGTGTTATGAATCGTACTTACAAAGAAGATGGTGGTTGTTGCTGCGAAACTCATGACATTTGGAATAGCTTCGAAAGGAAACCAGTGCATCAACCTAAAGTTGACAAGAGAAAATTAGATTGGGGATTCTCCAATAAATTGGATTGGAAGAAGAAATTGAATCGAATAAAGAACGGAAGAAAATCATACCTTACAGACCGAAGCAGAAGAAAACGCCATCAAAGATCGGTGGTGATAGTTGCAAATTCTATTCACGATTCAAGAAGATGAAGAGTAGAGGGCAAGCAAGGAAGAGAGCAACACGTATCCTCAAAATCTACACACGTGGCGCAAAACTCAGGAAGTGTGGCAGATATGCAAACACGTATAAGGCTTCATAAATTTGTTTTATGGGCCGAACTTGCCAAAAATAATTGGCCCAAAATCTGGGACGGTAGCATAGCAAATCTACTGTAGCAATCCACCAACTCTCCCTTTTAAAGTATAATAGACTAGGTTGGAGCGCGTGCTCCGCACGCGCTTGAATGAGGGCCCTATATATTGACATTGTTAAGTTAATGTAAAACAACTTCTTACGCATAATAAAACATAAACATATTAAGAAACATGTACATAATAGATTGCTGAACATCATAAGATAACGCAGTAAATATTGGATTGCTGTAGATGAGCTGTAGAGTTGTTGATGTCGATGTCAAGAAGATTTTTTTTTGGCTGATCTTGGTGACCACATGTAGTGACAGAGTTTATGTAGGTGTGGATGTGTTAACCTTCCTTGAGCCACCGAACTGTGATAGGATTATTAATTGATGATGCTGCAAATTTAATATTTAGTAAAATTAAAAAACTAAACATTTCTAAAAAAAATAAAATCTACAAATTGGTAGTGATAGTAAGAAAAAATGGAGGATTCTAATGTTCCTTACGTTAATGGATTAATCGAAGTTATACTCACGAGCCTTTTGCAAAATTTCAAATGACATCGTGTTTTTTATACTGTCATCAAACCCAATGACATCGTCGTCCTTTGTAGCAAATACATGAATACCTTGCCTTCTTTTAACTCGAGATAATGCGACGTAAATTTGTCCATGAGCAAAACATGGCTCGCGTAAGTATAGCGTAACTTGGTCTAGGGTTTGACCTTGAGATTTTTTTATTGTCATGGCGAAACAAAGCTTTATGGGAAACTGTTTTCTCTGGAAAGCAAAAGGGTATTTAGTAGTAGAAGGCTTTAATATTATTCGTGGAATAAACGCTTGCTCTCCTTTATAATATCCGGTAGTTATCTCACAATGGATTAAATTTTTATGGAAATTTTTACATAGTAATTTTGTGCCATTACATAAGCCATTTAGAGGATCCAAATTTCTTAAAAGTATAACTGGGCAATTCTGCTTCAGAACCAAAAGATGAGGGCTCATTCCATTCGGATGTAATGTGGTTAAAAATTCAATCGGATATATGTTACGGCAATCATCTATAACTGAGTCAAAGCTGGTATATGTTTTAGCCGTTCCCGGGAAATTCGATATCATTTCTTCGTTTATGTAGTCTACATCGATGTTTTTTGGAGTTAATATTGCCCGTGTAGTAAAAATGTCATCAGTCAAATAAGAAGTGAGCATTTCTGGGAAAGTATTGTTAATTAATAATTTTGTTGTGCTTTGTTTGATATCTGTAAACTGGATTAGTTCCTGTGGTAATTTGATATATGCTTGCTCTTTTGTCTGTAGTTTTCCGTCGCCTAGATTAAGCAAAAAATTGGCGAATTCAGGATCTTCAGAAGCCCTGATATTTTCATCAAGTTTAAATTTTACTAATCTCGGCCAAATTGTAGAACTGACTAAACTTGCGTTTATTGCTTCTTTCTGGCCTTTATGTGGAACGACAGGCAGCACTTGGCGAAAATCTCCACCGAATACAACTATCTCCCCCCCCCCCCAAAAAAAAAGTTCTGATGAGTTACATATATCTTGCAAAAGTGTATTTAGCGATTCAATATTTTGTTTTTTAGCCATTGAAGCTTCATCCCATATAATTAATGTTGTTTGACGAAGTAAATTTGCTAGATTGCTTTGTTTAAATACATTACAAAACTGATTGATGTTGTCGTCTACGGGTATTTTGAATCGAGAATGAGCGGTCCGTCCGGTTGGTAAATTTGACGCGGCTATGCCAGAAGTTGTTGTTGGTAGGACTATTTTGTTCATTCTCCTCAATTTAGCGTATAATGAACAATATAAAAATGTTTTTCCTGTTCCGCCAAGTCCGTCAATAAAAAAAGCTCCCCTTTGTTATTCTTTACATGTTTCATTATGTATTTGTACGCTATTTTTTGCCTAACATTAAGTAATTTATGCGTGTTTATATATTGTTTGGGTATTGGTGCATTTAAGGCATCCTCAATGTCACGGTTATAATGGCTGTCAGTCTTATCTGCGAAGTGAATATCCTTTATTCTGTAGTGGTTTAAAGACTTGCCCATCCCATCTAAGTAGGCTTCAATTTCATTCCATGTCAATTTATATGATTTATATTTGTCTGCTGGATATTGATGGTTGTAATCTTCTGAGAGCGCCTCATAGTAGGATTCCCATAGTAATTGTGGGTCTGTAGGTGTACAAAAAACAAGAAGCGTTGCGAACAATCTGCGTAAAGTTTTTGGCATGTTGATTGCAACTGCTTCTTGCATGAAAGCTTCTGTGTATCCGTTTAATTCTATGAGTCCATGTTTTAACGCAGCTTCCTCAAAAGTGGGGAAAAGATGACCTCTAACAGTTTTTAGGTTTTCAAATGATGTTGGACCTTTTATGTGAGTTAGTAACAAACGTAGGTAATATCGTTCGCCCTCACATGGGTTAACATACGTAAGTCGGCCAACGGAAGGGCGTTGATATCTTTTTTGTCAGGCTTTATTCTTTTGGTTCCATACAAAGAATTCAGGGAACTGTGCATATAAATACTTTGTATGTGAAGCTATATTCTTGTTTGCCTCAAAGAATCCTGTTAGCATTGTTGTATGTCGACTACCATCCGTAATGATGTCTAGCAAAGTTTCGTTGTCGGAAAAATTGACAGGGTTCATTTGAGGTAAGTGAACCTGTAGAGGTATGACTGCTGGGTATATGTCATATAGGTCAAACGAAAAAATGCGCCAAGCAGATTCAGGAGGCGAGATTGACTTTATCATGTCCTTTGTAAACATATTTGTAAATATACTTTACAGCACCTATAGTTGAACATATCTCGACATTTATATGGCAGTTAAACATAGCTAATAAATAGGGGTTGTATGGAATGACCCATTTATTATCCAAGGATGCACCGCGTATTTGTACACTGTCTCCGTTATTGGGGCGTTTGTATACAGGGTATGAGTCTTCAGTGCTTGTTGTATATTTTGAGTAATTCTTGGGATAACCGAATTTGCAAATTTTCCTTTTCCCTTTTAATCTCATGCAGGCACAGTTTGTATTATACTTTCCACAAGGTCCATGCATCATATGTTGTATTACAAGTCTGCGTAAACCGTCTGAATGTTTAGGAGGTAACTCTGCGCATACATATTTGTCGAAGTTGTCAGCATTATGTATTTTGTGATCAGATGTAAGAATAATTAGTAAATGTGCATGAGGCAAACCTCTTTTTTGGAATTCTACTACATCTACCCTTGCAGCAACCTTACCAAATACTTCCTTTTCAATCAAAGTCTTTTTTAAAGCAGTTAGCTTAGATCTGAAAACACGTGTTAGTAAATCAGGACGATCTTGAGTTTTTTCACCATGAGACAAATGCTCTTTTATTTCTGGCCAATTAGGATTGCAAGTCATAGTAATAAATAAATCGGGCTTTCCGTATCTCTGTACTAGGGTCATTGCATTCAAATATCGACGTTTCATATCCCTGGGTTCACCAATGAAAGACGCTGGTAAAATAACGCGCTTTTCAATGTCAAATGCATTTTTGTACCCTTCGTGAACACTATCGACGATACCCTGATACAATTCACTTCTTATTGTGTTTTGGTTCCGACGTAAAAAGTCGAGTCTTGTGTTTTCAATTTTGACGTACATGTCAATAATATATTGTTGATATATCCGGCCAGCTTTAATGATATTGTTATTGTCACGTATTTGAAAGCGGTAACTGTAGTATTCGCGGCAAGAAATTTCACTATTGTCAGATGTGTGTGTTCTCTGTGATGCTGTAAAAAATAAAAGTAAATGAACTAATTATTAAACAATGCACAATTAAAGAACAATAGTGCTACACAGATTTACCTTGTTCCTCACGCAGTATTAACGACGGAGCGGTTTGACCAGGATCAGATAACAGCGAAAATAAGTTATCTTCTGGTTCTTGTCGCCTACGTGCCTTATTTTTTTAATTCCTTGATGCCACCCACATTGTCCCTTAGGGAATAAAATTGGATATTGTAACAGATCGTAACAACCATAGTAGTGCATAATTTTATACGTTTTCATTTCATTTCCCATGACTATAACGTCAGGACTGTTAATCCTGTTAATATCATCGTTATCTACAATTATAGCGGCAACGTCGTCGGATGTAGGTGCATTATAAACACGTTGATCCAACACAGGATTTTTGGAGATTGTTATTCTGGTATCTGCATCGACAGTGCGCTCTGAAAGTTTTCTAAAGAAGGAGGCGTAAGGGTTTGTTGACATTAAATCAATTAGCAAACATATTATTTCAGGATTAAGTTCCGCGAATGTTTGGATACGTTGTTCCTTTTCTTGTAGTCCATCTTAGAAATATAATTGTAGATATTTCCGGTTTGAGGTATTAGGTGTAAGGCTTGGAAGGTAATGATATAATTGTCCTTGTAGACGGAAGACATAAATTCCTTTTTCTGTTTTGGATTCTATGTTATCGTACCCAAGTGAACTGAATGCGAAAAAGTTATTGTACAAACGAGCATACTGTTTAAAGTGAGTGGCCACTATCGAAGTCGATGTCATAAGTTCGAAGATAGCATGTGGTAGCGGGTCTAAATGGAACTTTATTTCACCATTTGAGCAGCAGAGGTTTGGTGTCTCGTACGCAAACTTTGTGGCGTTACAATGCCGACATGGTTGCTGACGTGGTAAGATATGGGCTGCAAGTGGGACATATTCAAGGCCGATGGCCTTGCAGATCTTCCTTCTTGGTTGGCGTGGACGTTTTTTGGGATTAGTTGAGGATTCTGCTAAGTCCATTTGTTCTCCGACTGGCTGGCAGTTGTTGTTCCTGTGTTAACTATAAAGAAACAAACTGAAGTTATTGTAAATGGCAACTAAAGAGAAAGAAATTTTGAAAAACAAATAGAACGATTAACTCTGCATTGTTGTAATTTATGAGTGGAAACAACAATCAATTTCTTCATAGCTAATTATTACAAACAAGAGTATATGACCATGCAACTATAAACAGATCAATTTATTTATACTTGAGAAACTAAAAAAGTATTTTATGTCCAGGCAACCACAAGCATATAGTTTATGTTCTTGGTTTTTTAAAAAACGTCTTTGAAGAAAAAATAGAAACTGTGCAACATAATTGACAACCTAGTAGAAATGGAGAAATTATCAATCACATCATATATAAAGTGCAGATAATTAAGTAAGGAGGTAAACCACATTATGAAAATAAAACTGTGCAACATAATTGACAACCTAGTAGAAATAGAGAAATTATCAATCACATCATATATAAAGTGCATATAAATAAGTAAAGGAGGTAAACCACATTATGAAAATACTAATTATATTTGCAGAGGCCATTGTCATACTATACAAGGCATAAAACTTCAAAAGTTAAAAGTGGAAACGATAAGCAGCAGCGTACATCAGCGCCCGTATATATTACAAGGTCACAAAATTGGCGCGGTAGTGTAAAACAGTAGATAGTTCATACGTTAATCCGAAGGACAACTAAAACCTTAGCATTTAACAAAAAACGGTTTGTCCATGTCCAAAATATCCCAACAAACAAGCATTCACATCACCACGTCCCTGAGGATCCACTTGAGCTTCTTATTGTTAATTAACAAAGATTTGGCTGGGGCTAGGACAAGTTCAACTGGGTTGGCACGATATTTAGCCTCTGCGGCAAACAACACATTCCTGTGTTCCTGTTTCACGAGAAAGTTGTTAGGAATATATCATTTAGACGAGTACTGATTATAAAGATACAAGAAGTAATTTAGAAATTTCAAGCAATATCATTACAGAAAACCTCTTCATTTTTGCCATGAAAGTCTTCGCTGCGAAGCTGGAGAAGTTTCTCAGCATGTTTCGTATATGCGTCCAAGGTAACAGTACCAGTCCCATCCGTGCATTTAAATCGAAGGTAAAACCTGCATGAGGTTAAGACAATAGGGTTAGGGAACTTTAGTAGGATGATATCAAAAGAATATTAACGAAGATGGTTATTACTTAGCCTCCGGCTTGTTAACAACAGTGCAACTTTCACAAGTATAGTTAGCATTTAGGTCATCAATTGCGATGACGCTAGCTTTGCCACATGCACGACACCCGACTGAGAGGC
The DNA here is from genome assembly GCA_033239045.1 of Fagopyrum esculentum. Taxonomy (NCBI): domain Eukaryota; kingdom Viridiplantae; phylum Streptophyta; class Magnoliopsida; order Caryophyllales; family Polygonaceae; genus Fagopyrum; species Fagopyrum esculentum. Next base: position 107,627,693 of record BSUD01000003.1, read on the forward strand.
GGAGATCACTAAAGCCTATCTCCGGAATATGAGCCCTGACACGGATGAAGAGTGACTCTGCGACATTTGCCGGCTAGATAATAACAAGTAGTAGCATTTTATGATCGAGGTGTTAGAATATGGAAGAAAGATTCAATAAAATGAAAGTAAATTGACTATTAAAACCAATAAGATGTATTAGCTGTAAACTAACTTATCATAAAGGAACTTGCAGTATACATATGTACACAAGTACGATCCCAAAAAACAACCACAGTGATGCAACAATTATAACCTCAGATTCATCACTCCCAGTCATTATTACTCAAACCAAATATATTCTGTAAGTAAAATGAAAAAGAAAAACAATGCAAGGCAGACTAAAATTAATATGAACTTTAAAATTAAAATCAGCGTAAGAATATTTCACAATATAGATCATCACACACAAATGAATTGTAAAAATCAGTGGTAATTTGTGATAATAAAAGAAGCATTGATATTTCCTCGTTAGTTGTAACAAAACATGCTTTGTTCTTAAATCAGAATAAAGCATAAAGCATTACCATGTTTAGATTAGAAGATGACTGTGTTTTTGTAACCGAAGGAATGGGTCATCAGAAAATGTTTTTTCCATTTTTCTTTTGAAATTTATTTCAGTAACTACTACAACTTACGAACTCAAACATAAGTTACAAGAATATGTGCTAAGGATTGCATAGTTGATATAGATAGGCTAAATTGTTGGTTTATATACAACCTGCATGGACAATGTTGTTCCTATGCTTGTCAGTTCGCTGGGATAACCAGGAAGCTGAACTTGTATACTCGCAGTAATCTTGGAAACAACAAGTTCCTTGTTTGCCATAGCCCTACAATTTAGGATAAATATACAAGGTAAATAATATGATAAGATTAATAACAACAACAGTAAATAAAAAAATGGCTCCATATGTAGGCCAACATTTATATACCATTGTCGGAGAGAGACAGCCTCGGCACAATCAGGAGAGAGCTTCAGTTCAGTTGACAGTGATGTTGCAAGTAAGAAACCAGTAAGAAACCACTAAAACGGCTAATCTTGAGGCCAGACAACTCTACAACAGCATCCCTTTCCAAATGGGATTCAATAGCATCAAACAGTTCAATCATGCGCCTGTTCCAAGCTGGCACAAGCACAATGTCATCTCCGCTGGAAAAAAAAATAAACATAAATGAGGTTGTTCTAATGCAGTATACAGTAGACTAACAAAGAAAAAACAATTTAATACTTTCTACACAATGTGGCCTAGGTAAAAACTAATAGAGGGAGAACAAACCTTGAGTCGGTAATTGAGATTTCCCTAACAGGATGCAGGGAACTGCCTTTGGGAACTATCTTCTCAAGGTGAACAGCCAATACATACACAATCATGTCTGAAAAATAGATGAATGAAATAAATTTCAATATACGTTACATGAAACTATAATAAAACGAAACAAATAAATGAATAGCCGGTATTTACCAAACCGGTCATCCGTAGAAGCATCCACCGGAATCTGCTGTAGTGACGTATAAGGGGAAACTATGACGCTTGTCTCGCCTTCCTCTTCCACAAGTAGCACTTCCGTCATATTAGTAAAATGCAACTGCTTCTCGCCAGGGTAGGAGGCAAAATGTGGTGGCACTTCCTTCACAACCATGTTCCTAATATCGTAAATCTTCCCCCTAAGCAAGATCTCACTGTAGACTCCAATGTCGACGCCGAATAACGTGGCTGTTAGCCTAGTCCCCTGAACAACAATAGTATAGAAAAAGTCAGAAAACTTCATGCACTATTAATTGTTTAGGCCTTAACTATTAAAGGCCACGCTCTCTCTTGGTTTCCCCCTTACAGCAACTTCATGCACTAATAACTGACTCATCTAGCTTGTCGTGATGTAAACAAGAACCAAATACAAAAAGTTTGGAAAGCTCTTCAAGGGAACTCTAAAAATATAAGAACTTTTGCCGGCTAGATAAAACAAAAAATAGGGACAAATCTTACTTTATAGTAGGTGCTCCAAAAATATAAGAACTTGAATTAGGAAGCCTTAAATAAAATTGAAGATGTAACGAGGGTATGAAGAAAGAAAAAGGGAAAAGTCAGTGGTAATATGAGGTCGACCGATTCAATTGAAGAAACAAAAATCTCAAATAAGCTGCTATATACATAACAGGGATAGAAGATTTAATAAGTGAATATGAGGTCGACCGATTCAATTGAAGAAACAAAAATCTCAAATAAGTTGCTATATACATAACAGGGATAGAAGATTTAATAAGTGAATAAATTTTGAAAAAGAGAATAACCGCAAAGTTAGCTAGGTAAAAATCTTTACCGGTTCGTCGACCAAAACAATACGCTGGTAGCTGACTCTGGAAGAGCTCTCTTGCTTAGGCTGCTTGTCTACAACCTTGACCCGAACAAATTCAGCACGTGCCTTGTTTGTTAACTGCGCTAGAGTCATGGTTGGCTTCGACATGGTCGCTAACATACAGTTGCCAGGTATACGTATAGGCCGATCTCAGTAAAATATACAATTAGACGGGTGAATCCATTTTTTAATAAAGAAAGGGAGACATGCAAGAGAATATAATAATATAGTAATAATAAAACATGAAATGCGGGAACAAGTGAACACAACAAGGAACACATAGAGCAAACAAGAGAAGATATGAAAGCAAAACACAACGATGAAAGGATGGTGTCTCACCTATATGACCCACAAAGAACGTAGTGTAAATATGTCTGCCTTTAGGAACCTGTGACGCCGTAGGGTAAAAAATGAGTCAAAGATTCGAGTAATCCTCTCTAAATTTATACGTCAACAAACAAACATTTTAATATCGACAAAAAATTACTAGAACTTGATTAGCAAGTGTTAAAGACGTCCCTTTTGGCAAGACTATGCCGTCATCGAGAATGGAAACCAACAAAAAAATAGTTGCTACAATTATCAATATTTTAAAAAACCAAACCGAAGCCGCATGAAGCAACTATATCTCTGGTAGTCAAAATGCGATTGTCATCGAGAAATACCATAATCGAGACTAAACAGTACGAGCACAAATCGAATGCCCAATCTCTGATAGTAACCCATCGGAAGGCACAAAACTGCAATATAAAACAAACTCAATATGAAACATTTGCAGCCAAAAAAGAACTGGAGAAGCTTAATTTTAAACATATAGTTAGGCAACCTAACGGTCGCTATAATGAAGTTCCACTATAGTTCCTTCAAATCGGGAACAACAAACCATATAACAAGGTTAGACAAATATAAAACAAAAAAAGTCGCCCTCAAGGGATAAACATCACCGTCATCGAGCAGACAAGTACCAAAATAAGCACAAACAACACCTTTTTCAACATGCAACAAACACCAATAAAGGCTATACTAAAAAACGTCCCTCTCATGGAAGAAAACCATATGTCATCGAGGCTGATAATGATAATCAAAGCAGCATTCGAAGGCCAAAAATGAAAACCTAGGAAAAAATAATAAGATCGATCCACATAGAAAATAAAGTAAAAAAGTTCAGAAACTAAAAATCTCTCATAGCCTTGTTTAAATCGGCATGTAGATAACTAAATTAAACTACATCACTATGATTTAAACAGCTCTCTGCTAGTAAATCTCATACTGTCATCGAGAGGAAAAAACAACCGAACAAAAAATTATGCAAAAAATAGCAGTAGAATCGGCATGTAGGTAAGCAAAGTAAACTAAATGACTATATTTTGAACAACTCTCTGCTAGTAAATCTCATACTGTCATCGAGAGGAAAAAACATTTGAGCAAACAGATGGAGATAAAGAGTCACCCATTTATCAAATGTATGTAGGTGTAGGTGAGTAATAATAATAATATATATAATAAATAATAAATATATATATATATAACACTAAACGGACGAATGCAAAAGTAGTCGAAAGGGCCAAAAGGCATTCACACCTGCCAAAAGATTCAAGCCGGTAAGAAATTGTTTTTTTCAAACGAAACGAAACGAAAAGTAGAAGCGCATGGGTAATGATCTCCGTGTGAACGTATTTATAGCAGTCTCCATCGATGGGGGATGAAATTTACTCCCTTCACACATGCAGAAGAAGATACACGTCGTTCGCTGCTGAAGGTTACACGTGCATTAATGAGAGCTCCAAGTGGCAGCCCTAGTGAAAAGAACGAAGGGTTCACTTCATTGAGAAGAGGCATCCATCAGCCAGAAGATATGTAAGGAATAAATATGCCGGCGCCTGCAGAGCAATAAATTAAAGCAATAATAAATATAGAGAACATACCAAGGACGGCGCAATGATGAAGTTGTAGAAGGAATAATGCAGGCACGCTAAAAAAAATTATTAACTGCAAATTCAGCATAAACCAAACGGCAGAAGCAACCAGGGTAACGCCACATGTGGGATGTGGGAATATGGGCCACCGAAGAGAAAATGAAGCCAAATATCCACCAACCGAGTGAAAATTGAATTTGATGGGCCACAAAAAGAAGACGAAGACAATGGCCCAGCAGCCCACCAAGCAACAACTGTGGATGTGCCACCTAGACACACAATCAGGCAAATATAATTCACTGTAGCAATCCACCAACTCTCCCTTTTAAAGTAGTAAGGATGTAATTGTTTGGGCTTTATAAATACGTTGCTTGAGCCCAATCCAAATATAGCATATTGCACGACCCATTTGGACTTCAATCAATGAGCCAATTAACAAGAATTATGAAACGGACTTTAAAAATAAAGGAAAGAAAAAAATATGCAGTCACCAATATACCTTTTCGTGTTCGGGTCGGAACGGGTTCGGACTTTTATAAAATATTAAGCCCCGTTTGATTGTAATTTCGGAAATGAAAATTGAATGAAAATGAATGTAGTCCATATGTGTACATTGTTCATTAATTATTTTTGGAATTATTTCTTGTGATCTCATGCAAAATGAACTTATTTCCCCTATAGGAGCATAGGGTATCAAAAGTAATCAAATTTTACTCCAATTAGTTTAAACATAAAGAATTATTCCAGAAAGTTTCATGAACAAAGATATACATATGAACTAGATTTGTTTATATTCCTTTTCCGTTTCTGAAGTTTAAAACAAACAGACCCTAAGTCCGTTTATCCGGTTTCGGGTTAGACACCGGGCCTGAAATGACTGTCGCACCCGATCGTCCAGACCGGCGGACCAGACTTGCGGGTACCCTTTTTTTAAATATTTAAAAAATGTTTTTAATATTATATTTTTAAAAAAATATATATTTAAGATAGTTTATGTTAAATATATTAAATATATTATAATTATATATATATATATATATATATATATATATATATATAGATATAATGAACGAGCCAACTGGCCGGGCTTTTCGATCCAATCGGACCTAGAGTAGTGTCCGGACCTGACAGATTGGCCGGATATGACCAGGTCTAGTCACCAACTTGATGCTCGGTCACATATATCATACATGTCGTCAACTTTACAACACTTATATTTAGTTTTTTTTGATAATAGTATCATTTATTAATTTTTAATACGTAAAAAAAAAAGGATATGACTCAATATACGGGCTAATATACTCTAACAATATAATTAATAGGTCAAGTTATTTTTAAAATTAAATACACAATCATAGTTTTTTTCATAAATACTTTTAGAAAGTAACATTGTCTATACATTACACTTCAAAAATAAATTTTTAATATAAATTTTAAGACAACGAAAGGTCAATATACAAGCAATTTTTTAAAAAATAAACCACTTTCAATCAATCTTTTAAAAAAATTTATATTGTCGTATGACATTTGGGAGTTAATACAAGAATAATTTATTATAACCCCTTTTTCACTCTTGAAAATTATTATAAAGAAATTTTACAAGCATGTATAACAAGACAAAATTAAAATCTATTCAAACCCCTTTTGCTTTATTGAAATTTATTGTAATAGTTTTTCATAAATACTTTAAAAAAGTAACATTGTCTATACATTACATTTCAAAAATAATTTTTTAATATAAATTTTAAGACAATGAAAGGTCAATAGACAAAAAAAAAAAAAAATTTATAAAACATTTCAATCAATCTTTCAAAAAAGTTTATAGATAGCATTTGAAAATTATAATGCCTTAAAATTTTATTTTCGATAAAATCTGATCAAACCGGACTTCGGGCCGATTTAGGCCCTTTTAATTTGTAATCATCTTTTAATTTAATTTTTATTATTTTCTCCAACCTTCTACTACTCATTATATATATTTTAAAACCCTAAATTGTACACCCTCTTCCCTCACCTTGGAACTCAGCCGCACCTCCTTCTCCCGTTCTTCCCTCTCCCTTACTTCTCTCACGGAACCCCTCTCCTCCCTCTCTTACCTTCTCTCACGCCGGCCTCAGACGAACCTCACGCCGGCCTCCTCTCTTCGGTCTACCGCACGCACTAGCATTCCGGCAAGAGGCGCCCAGGCAATTGCGACGCACCGGCCTCCGTCTGCTACAGAGGTGATGCGCGGAGAGTTCCTTCGTCGCCGCTGCAAACCGGCCGCCGAGGACTCTGTCTCCGTCCGCAGAAGGTTGTCTTGCCGCCGCCAGCCTGCCGCCGTCTCGCCCTCACCGACCGCCAGTGCCCCACCCATTTCAGTAGCATGAGTCCGATTCTGTGCCCCGATTGTTTGGCTTAAACCCGGGATTTTGGTGGGTTTTAGGCTTGTTTGATTGTGTGTTGGTAATTGTAAAATTTGGGTTAAGTATTTTGGACATTTGTGTTATATAGTTGGTTAGATGATGTGGGATTAGTGTGATTAGTGTGAGATTGTTGGTGTATCCCTAATCTCTCTTATTATCTTAATTGGATTGGTGAGATGGCCATATATGTTTGTAACAGTATTAAGATATACAAGAGTATAGCATTTGAATAATTTATTCTAACCTTTTTTTCACTCTTGATAAAGAAATTTACAAACATGTATAACAAAACAAAATTAAAAATCTATTCTAACTCCTTTGTACTCTTAAAATTTATTATAATAGTTTTTTCATAAATACTTTTTAAAAACTAACATTATTTATACATTACACTTTAAAAATAATTTTTTACTATAAATTTTTAGACAACGAAATGTCAATATACAAAAAAATTATTTTTTACATAAAACACTTTCAATCAATCTTTCAAGAAATTTCATATTACGGTATAACATTTGGAAGTTAATACACGAATAATTTATGTAATCCCTTTATCACTCTTAAAAATTATTATACATAAATTTTGCAAGTATGTATAACAAAACAAAATTAAAATCTATTGTAGCCCCTTTTGCACTCTTGAAAATTATTATGAAGTCTTTACGATCGATCTCTATAAATACAACACAAGGTCATTAGAGTCCTTAACTCATCCTACTTATTTTTTTGCTTGAGTTTCAATGGGTTAATCATTGGTTTTCAAATGGTTTTTTTGTTTACTAATTGTCCAAACTTATAGATTCAAAGGTTGTATTCAAAAAGAGAAGATTGCTTTGTTAGATATTAAAAAAATCTTTAACTCAATGTCTTTTCTTCCAAATGTTCACCTCTTATCTTCATGGAACGAGAATACAATAGAAAATTGTTGTTTGTGGGAGAGGGTAAAATGTGATCGTTTGCCGGCTCATATAAAAAAGTTGTCACTATGCTCCTTACTAGATCCCAATTTGGACTGTATAAGTCCAAGAATCATCCCATCAACGAAACACCTTCAACACTTCACCAACTCACACTTTTCTTCATCTTTGCACTTTTTTTTTCCATGTAACAAGACACATTCCTTGATTCCATTATCTTATTAAGATGGATATTCGGTATATCTGATTTATGTACCAGAAACTAATAAGTAGTATTATTGTGTGCATATCCGAGAAAATACAATCAACGGTTTTAGGTCCAACAGTGACCTTCTTAGGAAGTGACACTACTACTTTAGCGAGGCAACCCCACGCTTGTAGGTATTTGTACGAAGGTAGGTTACCTTTCTACAACTTCTATGACATTTTGCTAGTTACTTTATGTGGTATATTGATGAGGATGTAGTTTGTGGTAAGAAACGCTTCCCCCTACATGTTCTGGGGTAACACAGATTCCTACAACATTGCATTCATCATTTCTTTCAACGTTCGGTTTTTATGCTCCATAACTCCGTTAGATTGTAGCGAATCAGGAGCGGTTATCTGATGAACAATCCCTATTCTCTACATAATGCGTTGTACGGTTCATCATATTCGCATCCTCTATCACTTCGGATAATTTTAGTGTTTTTACTAAGTTGGTTCTCCACTTCCAACATGTATTGCTTGAATTTTTCCAAGGCTTCATCTTTGCTTCTTAGCAAATATACATAATAGTATTTGGTGCAATTGTCGATAAAGGTCACAAAATAATTTTTACTGCCTCTAGTTTGCACAAATTTTAAATCACACAAGTCCGTATAAATTAAGCCTAGTGGTTTGGTTGTTCTCTCCACATGTGGAAATGAGGTTTTTGTGAGTTTTGCCTATACGTAGACTTTACATTTATCTTTACTTAATTTTCATTTTGGAATTAGGTTCAAATTAATTAGTCTTTGTATAGAATTATAATTTGCATGTCCTAATCTTTCATGCCAAATATTAAAAGACTCAACAACATAAGCAATTAAAGTTTTATTCATTGAACTTTCGGTTAAAAGTTTTGGGATGAATGTCAAAACATTCATCTTGATCAGTCCATCCTTTACATAAACTTTGCCTACGTAGATCCATTTCTTAGTGAGGGTCATTTTGTCGAAACCGATGTTTACATTAAACTCGTTCTTGTTTAGCAAGGTTCCGGATGTCGAAGACGTGCATGACGTTGGTGAGGGTTAACTCTTTCTCGTACGTCTTCCTCAACATTATCTTTCCACGGCCTTTGACTTTTGAGGTGGATGAGTTTCCCATAAAAATAAGCTCATTGCTTTTGTTCTTGAAATAATTAGTGAACATACTCTTGTTAGAACAGATATGACGTGTAGGACTAGTGTCGTACCACCACTCCATTGGCTTGCTTCCGATCATGTTGACTTCAGACAAATTGGTATTTAAAAAAGACAAAATGGTATATTTTGTGACCCCTCGTAGACATATTGGTATTTAAAAAGGCGCGGAAGATATTTTGATATTTTAAATAAGCCCCGTCAGACAAACCGGTATTATTAGGGCCAAAAATAGTTCTTCGCCGGTTCTTGAAATTTAAACCGGTTTAGCCTAATGTAATAATAAAAACACAAATTAAAACTAACTGAACAATAACCCCTCTCTCTCTTCTAAAAGCTCCAGGGAGACATTTTACGCAGAATTGCGCAAGGGAGAAGGGCTGAAGTGTGACACCTATTTCATTTCTAATTTATTACCAATTAATTAACCTTGTTTAAAACAATAAGCGGAAAAACGGAAAACGGAAAATTTATAAAACTTTATCTTACAACCATATTCACAACATATACACATACTAACATACGTCATAAAACTCCGTTTAACCAAAACACAACTGTTTTAAAACCATGCAAAACATCCTAGGCGGTAGCATCCCATAACAGCCCACCTGATATGATCTCAAATCCAGGTGTTGGGTCCAACGTCCTTGCCTTGATCAGGCCGAGTCTGAGTAGCTGGAAAAAAATGTGGATATAACAACAATGAGCCACAAGCTCAGTAAGGGTATAGAAATCACGCTCCCCAATATATATAAGTATCTAATATCCCGTCCCCAAAGAACACTCTATACCCTTTCTCACATTCTAAAGTCCATACATTCGTATCCCCATTCACATTTAATTCCACAACCATTCATATCACATAACATATAAACATTCAATTATGACATCACACCACATACAAACATATCATCTCATATAAACATATCATATCATACCATCACATATAAATAATCATAACATAACATATAACATGCTAGACTCAATTGCATCAATGCATAGGTGATAATTAACTAACTAGCTCCAACTGATCGTACGATATACTTTCTCATGTGCTTTCGTATTTCTTTTCTCTTTAGGTTGGCCAACCCGATAGCGTTGTAGGCCCCCTTGTAGATCAAGCGCTGACATCGGCTATCTAATCTTTGAGACCCCTCGTAGATCGAGCGCTGTCTCTATATATGTCCCCAGGTGGTGCAGGACATTTCCGAGGCCCCTCGTAGATCAAGCGCTGCCTCTGAGGCCCCTCGTAGATCGAGCGCTGCCTCTGAGGCCCCTCGTAGATCGAGTGCTGCCTCTATATAGTCCCCAGGTGGTGCGGGACCCAGTTGGACTAACTAATCAATTACCATCCTATATTATCACTTTTATCTCATAACTCAATTTCATGCTTTCTTCTCATCAAAACCATACTTCTCATGCATACATTACATTTCATATAAATATCATCACATTCTCACATTTGCATGCTTCACATTCATATATAACACAACACCATTCTAAGAATACAATTCATTCACACAATCCACAAGGCATGTAAGAAATCCTAATATCACACATATCATAACAACCACATTGATGCATGCATATCTCTTCATAACATTATACGTAAAACTAATCCCATATTAAATACCTAATATATATTAAGAAAGTGTAATTTATATACACTTACCTCACAAGTAAGAACAACAAAACCTCGAAAACCAACTATTGAGTCCGTTTCCCACTCGGACTATCCTCCTTTCTCGTATTAGGATACGCTCACAAAGCAATTAAGCTATAGTTAGACCGAAACCTTCAACAACACCTGTTGAGAATATCATATTTCTCGTATTAAACTTCTCGATTCAAACACTAGTTAAATTCATTCCTTTGAATTTAACTAACTTATAGGCTTCTCTAGAATCCCAATTTAATTAATTAAATTTTACCCGAATAATGTGACGAGCATAATGGAATTTCCGATTATCCATTTTGACAAGCCTAAGGTCCATTTAGGTCAAACCGCAATACGGAAAGCGAATAAATTCATAACTTATTCGTTACTAACCCGATTGACGATCCGAAAGAAGATTCGGAATCACAACGACGTAGGCTACGCTTGGACATCATCAAATTCACCGGAATCTGAGCGACGGAACGGGACAAGGAAGGATCTGCTCGACCTGGCTTTAACTTTGCTCGGAAAAGCGGAAACTCGGTACCAACATGAAGAGGACCAAGAAAGGAATCCGAAAACTTAAACGGATTCGAAATCGGATTACAAACGAAGAGAAGATCTGAATTTGAAGCTTGAGAGAAATCAGAGCTTTTACGAGGAAATGTGAAAGAAAATGAATGAATTTCCGCTATTTATAGAGAAGTCGATAATTATCCTTTATCTTTATCCTTTAGCATAATTGATAATTATCCTTTAGCATAATTGATAATTATCCTTTAGCATTATCCTTTAGCAAAGTCGATAATTATCCTTTAGCATTATCCTTTAGCAAAGTCGATAATTATCCTCTAGCATTATCCTTTAGCAAAGTTGATAATTATCCTCTAGCATTGTCCTTTAGAAAGTCCATGATTATTCTCTTACCAATTCGAAGTCGGTTTGAGCCCTTTCTCCAAACTTCTCGGAATTGGAATAATAAATCCGGAATACTATGTGGATAGTTATTCCGCAATTGTCTCGGAAAACGCGTATTCCTAACCCGTCTTTCTTAGACTCTAAGAAACAAAATAGCGACTCTTTTGGCCATTTTGTCTTTCCATGTTATTTCATATCTAGGACATGTCCGATATCGTGATTATTTCTCTCAACTGCATTTTTATTAATTGAAGCTCCCAAATGCTCCAAATAACACTGAGGGATAATATCATCTAGGAGCGGGTTACCTCGAGAGGTATCTCTTGTTAAAACGGTTTAATTCCCTTAAACCCGTTTAATTCCTTAAAATTCCCGATTAGGCCATCTTCGATTTTTGACCGTTACATGAAGGGCTGGTGAACACTTGAGAGGGACGATTTTGATGCCAAGGCTTGAAGTTGGAGAGTACGCCAAGGAGTTTCGCCCTTCATGGAATACTCAGAAGGTTCTACTAATAGAACATTTGCTACGGTAAGAAAATGTTTTGATTTAGCATTTTGAATTGGGGGAAATTTATGTGTTCTTTCTTCGATTGAGGGTTTGGTGTGTTTATTTGAATGAGAACTCCAAATATTGCAAGTATTTATCTTACCTAGGATAGGGATTCTAATTTTGTTGATATTAATCACCTTGAACAAATTCAATACCAAATAGCTTATTTGTGAATTTGGATTTGATGAATGTAGCAAAGTGGTCAAAAACGTTTTTTATTCATGAGGAAGTGGAACGATGCAGCAAAAGAGTCGCGATTGATTAGATGTCATTGTGGTATTGTGTGTCGATATCTCACTTCAGTGACAAATGAAAATCCTGGAAGGAGGTTTGTTAGATGTGGAAATTGTAAGGTACTTACCTTATTTACATAGCCTCCTTATATTTTGTTTCAAATTTTATAAAATATGTCATTTCTTATTTTCATGGGAATGTAGGTGTGGAATTGTGGATTTTGGGAATGGTTTGATCCACCAATTAGTGCTACTGCTCAACAAGTCATTTCAATGTTGAGAGATGATATGATTGAATTGATGAATACTTTAACGGTTGAAGAGAATCTTAACTTATCTTATATTAACGAGATAAGAAGGCTTCAAGAGGAAGTGACCAAGCTGAAAAGTTCTCCATCAAGTGACCATGAGGAAGAGCATAGTTTGAAGACAAGCTGCTTCTATAGTGTTAATCTAGTCAAAATGATGTGCTTTTTTGTGGCAATTGCTTGTGCAATAAAACTGTTTTTTGCTTAATTTAAATGAAGAGTAGTTTAGGGTATTGTATGTAAGCTTTGATGTAAGGTATTGTTGTGTAAACTTTAGTGTAATGTAATGCTATTTGACAAGTGATATTTCTCAAGTAATAAGTTGCTTGATTTAGTATGAATTGTTGTTTGCTTATGCATTTACTTCTGAGCAAGAAGTTGCTGATTTTTTTAGCATCACTGTCAAGAAGACCAATAAACAAGCTGCTAATTTTTTTAGCATTTTTTGGATGCAACAAGCTGGTGATTTTTGTAAAGGCATTGTTTATGTTTTTTCATGCTAACCAACACCCTCTTTGCTTTTCTTTTTTTTTTTCCAAAAAAAATGCATTAGTTGTTGCAACATACAACTAAACTATCTACAGGTTTTGTAAAGACATTTTGGACCAGTAAAACTGCTGAAGTTTGATCATCCAAACTACAACAAGTTGCTGAATTTGCTGAATTTTTCTAAAAGCTTATTGCTGATTTTTTTTGAAAGCTTATTTGACAGTTAATGTTATTGCTGATTTTTTTACAACAAGCTGCTGAATTTTTTGGGCTAAAAAGCTGCTGAATTTTTTTTTTCAAAACTGCTGATTTTTTGAGACAAAAAAGACAAAGGCTGTAAGTTAGTAGAAATTTTTTTAGCTTCACTCTCTATGATGCAGTAGGGTAACTCCTCAAAATCAAAATTAGAAAGGTTGAGCATACGTAAGCACTTTAAGTTAGACAGCAAGCCCTTTAGAAAAGATTTACTCACTAAACCCATTGGGCGAATGAATGAAAATTGTCTTGCCTTGCTTGCTTCCTGTAGACTAACTAGGAGATCTTTTTCTGGCAGGTCTTCATGCTCCCACAAAATATGCCTAACTGTTGGGTGAGATTTCTAACTTGCAAGGAAAATAGAACACAGTGGACACATACTATGCTTTAATATAGACAGGTAATTTCTCAATGATGTAACTTAGCACAATTCACTTCAATCAAGTTTGAACGTCAATTAATATAAAAATAAAATTGATCTACATATATAAGATTTTCACAACTCAATCTAAGAATTGCACTATGAATCTACGATTTACAGCTCAACTTAAGCAAGATTAACTTTTTTTATTGATAAAATCAAGATCAACTATTTGATATGCATCTGAAGTTCAAGCAAGATCACAAGCAATTATGCAAGTAGAGATTATTGATACCATACAACGAGAACCGTTTGAAAAAAAAAAGCTAAAAAAACAAGCAAAGGAAGTGTACATAAGCATGTATATCTAACCTGATTTCCCTAGGGCAATTGATCAAGCTTAGTCTCAAAAGAGAAGTGCAATGCTGCAACCTTTTCGGCATTGTCCTCATATTATGACATTTTTCAATTCTAAAATACTGCAAAGAGCCAACAATAGATTCAAATCCATGTGGAAAAGTCAGTAATTTTGGCAATATTCTAAGGTCTAAATATTTGAGGCTTCTTAGACCACACAAACCTTCCCATCCTTCCAAATCAAGATTGCTACAATCAAATATCCTCAATTCCTCAAGATTTGTGACGTGCTTCATGTAATTTTTGCATCCAAACTACAAATTTGAATTTATTGCTGATTTTTTTCCAACAGAAAATAACAAAAAATGGTTTTGTGATAGACAAAAGACATAAGATAAAATAACAAGTGGTCCTTCAATATAGCAAGTGGTCCTTCAAAAGAACAAGTGATATTTTCCAACAGAAAACAACAAAAATAGGTTGTGTCTAGTACTTTAACACATAAGATAAAATAACAAGTGGTCCTTCAAAAAGGGATCTATGCTTTGTAAGACAAATAAAGTGTAACACCCCAAATTTTACAACTTAGGGAGTTACTGGTTAGGACCGCACAGTGGGTCCCGACCTTAGTTTGACAACAACTTAACATGATCTTACAACAAGGCACCGATAAGGAAAAACTAAAAATCATAAAAATAGTTTTATCAATGCATGAATGTGACCAGATCAACTACAGCCGGAAAAGTAATATATCAAAGTACGGAAGGAAACGATGTTCAACTGAAAAACCCACAAATGCAAAAACTGCAAAACGTCCTAAAGTACGACACCCCGGCTGACCACTACCATCTGGATCACTCGGCATCTGCTCTAACCTGTGTCAAATCTAAACAACATATCAACCATTAGCTAACTAACCAAATATAAGCAAAATGATAACAGCACAAACACACGCAGAAACAAAAATAAACAAACAACATGCTGGCACTCAACCAATTATTATCTGTTATTTTAGTGATTCACATTATTCAATTTAAGTTGTGGCACGAGAACTATTATTAGTTCTCGCCTCCGTTCCTTATCCAACTGGTGTAGGTATAGCTGACTTCCTTTGGTAGCGTCACTACAAACCATGTGTGGACTAGTCCCGAAAGAAACCCCCAGCGCCCTGCGAGCTACTGAGCGGAATGCCACCGCCCGTTACTCTTAGGCCAAAATACAGGTCGGTATTTATATATCACAACCTATCTCTCTAACATGTCAATCACACACCACCATCATCATTTGTACTCATATTTAGCAGTCAGCTAAGTAAGCCCAAAGGACTTACCTGTTATAACGCTCGACTCTTTAGTAATCACTTGCTCTGTAACTGTACCCACTCAGTTGCCTGTTAAAGGCGATAAGTGTATTAGCACACTTTCACGTAGATAGAAGTCTAAAACTTCTGAAATTAATTAAGCATTAAGACGTACTAGTTACATTATTAGTTTTAGGGTACAATGACCATTTTACCCTTCGTTCCGATTTTCTCGAAGACCCTAAAATTCATGTCCAAACTCCTATTTGAAGTTCTAAAATATATCCTAACTCTTAGAATTTTATTAGGTGCGAAACAGACATTTTTCCTATGTTTCTATTTTCCGGAAGAACCGAAAAGGCTTAACTTCGGCTCTAAATATAAAATTCTTAACGGCTTATAAAATTTCCGAATTTAATATCTAGATCATCTATGAGGTTCTATCTAGCCTTAGAAGAAAGAATTTCTCCAAACTGTTCAGCCGATATTTTTATAATAAATCCCAAAGTCGGTTCCTCACTCTACTTTCTTATACTTAGTCAAATTTATAAGTTCAGAAAAACTGCTCAACTACCTAACTTCTTGAGCTCGTAACTTTCAATCCGACCGTTCATTTCTCACCAAATTTTAATATGCTAAACTACATATATCTGTCTACAACATATCAAAAATTCAACGGTGGATCTTCATCCAAACGTTTTATAATTGATCGACAAGATGGCTGTTCGCCAACTGAACGCTGAAGTGGTTAAAACGCATTTACAGCAGCTACTGACTTTCCTTTGTTCATAAAATGCAGCAGCCCATCATTCCTCTCCCTAGATCTATATGCTCAGCAGCTACTAAGGTCAACCTAGCCTAAGTTCAAACTCGACTACAGCAGTTCGTCCTTCTAGCATTACGTAAACAGCGTATATACATAATGTTAAATATTACTTCTAGGGTAAGGAATTGGGATGCAGAAACTATGACTCACCTCTACTGGCTGAGGCGTCGTTAGTATAGTTCCGGATGCTTTTCTGGATCCTTTGTGTGACGATCCAGCAGGCGGACCGTCGAGATTGGCTCGGCTCTACCACTGCAGTGACAGGACGAACTTCTTCCAGCCCACTGCTGTCATGGAGTGGCCGAAATGGCGTTGTCCGGCACAGCAGAAAATCACGTGAGTCTTTGAGGAGGGTACAAGAAGAAGATGAATACAGGGAGGTAGATAAGCTCTTACCGAATGGACGAAATTGGACGGAAATGGGTCGAGTCTTCACTTTGCTCAGCCGAGACGTGTTCAGTAGGCCAGGACGCAGAATGGGAGAAGCTGGGACGTGCGTGTAGATGGGAGGGATGCAGACCGAACGTGAGAGGCGTATATGGCAGCAGATCGGACGTTGCACTGGCGTGAATTAATTTAGGCAGTTACGAGATCTCCTTCCCCTATTAATTCGGCAATTATGTGGAAAGAAAAACTGCCAGATTTGGCTGTTACGGATTAACCCTCAGCAATGGTAAGCGTCTGCAGGCTGGAGCGTTCCGGGCTGGGCTGGAGTGCTGGCTGCGACGTGGGCTGTAGCGCTGGGCTGCGACAGGCAAGCAGCTGGGCTGCGGTACTGGGCGGACAAGCAGCTGGCTGCGGCTGGACAAAGGACTGGGCTGCGGCACTGGGCGGACAAGCAGCTGGCTGCGGCTGGACAAAGGACTGGGCTGCGGCACTGGGCGGACCAGCAGCTGGCTGCGGCTGGACAAAGGAAAAATATAATCCGGTACAAACTGTAGTCCGGAATCGAGAAGTCGACTTTAATGTACGGGATAACCGGCCACGGAATATTTTACAGTTTGGTTTTAGTTACGAACTCTATCATTTTATGTGAAGGTAAGTCACATAAAATGATAAGCTTATAAAACGTTCTATCATTTTATGTGAAAGATGTCTACATAAAATGATAATTTTTATCCTAATGTCTAACTAAGTAAACGGAAATGAATTAATAGATCGAGATCTATTTATTAACGTATGAAGACGGAATAAAAATTCCGGATTTTACATAAAGATGCTCTTTTCTAAGGTTGTGATTGAGCATCTCTAATAACAACTCCTGGACCATGTGCAACAGCTCTAAAAATCATTTCTCCTTCATCTCCAAAATGTATCCCCATTCCTCCCCTTCCACCTTGTTCTGGTCTTTTTTCTCTTGCAAATGATCGCCATCTTCCTCTCCCTTTACCTCTTGCTCTTCCAGTTGCAACTATATGATATTTAACTTCTGGTTAGTGAATGCTTTTATATTAATTACAAAAAAAAAACTATTTTTTACATACTAGATGATTACCAATCTTGTTGTTCAGGCTGGTGAACTATTGAGGTTGATGTTGCTTGCTTCTTTCTTGAGTTAGCTAAATATTGAGCTGGTGGAGCTATATCATCTCTACCAATCCTGTTTTTGCTCCCTCTCGGCCGTCCTCTCTTGTTTGATTGATTATCTTGACTGATTTGTTGTGCTCTACTAGCATAAACCTATAAACAAAGTGTTAGGGTTATTTGTCACAAGAAAAATAAAGAAGACATTTTCATGAAGACTTACCATGGATGGGGATGGACATTTTCTTTTATCATGACTTGTTTTACCACAATTACTACATTTATTAGGTAACCCTCTCCTGGAGTAATTGGCTTTCTTTGGTTCATCAATATCCTTTCTTCGATTGGTCTTTCTTCTGCCAGGCTTCCTCCTTACGATAATTGGCGGCAACACCATTCCAGCGCCATCATGATCCCAAAATATAGAGCCACGAACCGGTTGTAGTAGCCTAGAATAGGTTTGAGCATAAACCTCTTCTTTATACCACTTGGCAATGTAGTCTTCAGGAGCTTTGTTCATGTATAATATGACACTCATTGCATGACAACATGGTATTCCAGATAAGTCCCACACTCGACATGAACAACTTCTTTTCTCCAAGTCAACCGCATGACTTATACCATTATGTAAGACCTCAAAACCAGCTTGATTATCACTACCATTCCATTTGCACTCACATTTATTTTGCTGATCGTAAGCCTCTTCCATCTTCAAGCTAATTCTTGGAGCAATACCAGCAATAAACTTAGAAGCCAACTCCTTTTCCTTTCATTCTATCCATTAAAGCAAGTCTAATGTCCTCAAACATGAAAACTATGGGCTTGTACCTAGCTAAAAGGATGAAGGAATTAAAAGTTTCTGCCATAATGTTGTCAACAATATCACAAGAGCTGTGAATATTAAAGTGTGACCTGCAGAAAGTGTTAGGGTCTGGACGCATGAAAGCATCATAAGCATCTTTAGATAAATTCTTCAAATCATTAACCTCCACATTAAACTGACCCGTTGTTGTAGCTTTGACACATCTCCAAAATGAGCGTTCAAGCTCCTTGCCTTTGTGTAAGTTTCTCCAGTTTGAAAGGATGTGTCTAGCACATTGTCGATGTTCAATGTTTGGCCACAAAGCATGGATTGCTGGAACAAGTCCCTGAAAATTACAAAGTAATGTGGTCAATAAATTTTTAAAAAGTTAATTTGAAGGCTTATAAAGAATTATATGTACTAACCTTTTGCTGGTCAGAAATTACAGTCCATCCATCACCTAACCCAACTTTCAAATCTTCTCCAAGTAGTCTAAGAAACCAATCCCAATTAGTTCTATTTTCCACTGCAACTACAGCCCAAGCAATGGGATACATATGATTATTCCCATCACGACCCACTGCACATAAAAGTTGTCCCGCACATGCATGTTTTAGAAAACATCCATCAACTCCAAATATTGGTCAACAAGTCTTTGTAAACCCCTTTTTCAAGGCATCAAAACACACGTAAAATTTGTCAAATACAGCTGGTTCACCACGAGGTGCTTCTAGAGTCTTCAAAACACATGTTGTGCCAGGATTCGTCACAACCAACTCTCGTACATAAGGCCTAAGAATTCCATATTGACGCTTCATCAAGTTATGGACAGCCGTCAAAGCTGTATTTTTAGCTCTTTCACACATCTTTTGATGAACTAAGATATCGTATCTACTCTTCACGTCATTCTTCATTTCTTTTGACGTCATCTTAGGATTCCTCAAAATCTTATCAAGGTACTGATCTGCAAGCCACTTTTCAGATATCAGCTTATTCTTGAATGTTCTCACACACCGATGCTCTCCATGCAAAGACTTAATCTGCCAAGCACCGACCATATCCAAATCCTTGCCAGCAGACATTTCCCACATGCAGCCATGACAACCTACATGAATCCTTTTTTTTTTTTTTGAAAAAGGAAAGCGGTTCGAAACATTAGACGACATGTGGTCTAATGAATCGAAAGGCCGAAAAAAATCGGCAGACGGACTAACCGTCATGAAGTACACAACAAAGTAGAAGAGAAACACACAAAAATACATCAAAATGACCCGAAAGCTAAAAGATCTCCAGGGAAAAGCATATTGATCTAGTCAACACAACAGGTAGCGACGAGCAACAACGTTCATCTATGAAGGAAGTACACATGTAAGGAGCTTGGGGAACAACTGTGGACACCTCAGATTTGGACTGAGACAAAGCCGTCAGGAATCGATCACAAATCCACGCCACCTTCTCGACAAACCACTCGAACCGCAACCAAATGAATAAATCAAAATTGAGAAGACGATGTAGCAGAACACGGGTATTATGATATATAAATGTGTGTTACTTTGATTGTTAAAAGAGTCATGATTTATAAGGAGAAAATTGTTAAAAATCGAGATAAGATCAATTTTGATTATAACACCTTTATAGGCTTGGGAAAAAAGGAATTGAGACAAAACCCGATCGAATTTAATCAAATTTTGTATTAAAGGTGCTTGTTATGAATGATCGAGATACGATCGATTTTGATTATAACACCTTTATAGGCTTGGGAAAAAAGGAAATGAGACAAACCCGATCGAATTTAATTATGATTATATTAATCAAATTTTGTATAAAAGGTGCCGTTAGGCCATGATCGATGTTATTGAGCAGCTATATTGGTGCCCTATGAACGAAATTAACCTCCGCATTCAACATAAAGCCTCTCAAAGAGGAACAAAAACCAATAAATCTACCCATCACATAAAGAGAATTGGTTTCGATAGCAGTTTTTTGTCCTCTCTTTTTTTAAGAGGTCGTTTTTTTTAAGCTCGTGGTGAATAATCAGAGCGTTGTGTAGAGGTGGTGGTTGGCAGAATTTTCCGACGAGGTTGGAGGCGGGTTGCGCCGTCAAAAAAAAAATTTTGGATTTTTTTCATAAGTGTATCAGCCCCAAATTGTAAACGGACAAAAAAAAGCTTTGACCTTCATCGAGTGGGGAGACGGCAGTTTGCTAATGAGGTATTGTAGGCGAATCGAGGGCTTGCAGTAAAGGCATGGAACACTGAATCGACGGAAGAGACGAGGGAGGGGAAGAAGCACCAAGAAACCCTCGAAACCACCGGTGAATCAAGGATCAAGAAGGTGACGGGTGAAAATCAGATCTAGATATGAGGTGATGACGGTTTGTTTGTGGAAGACGGAGGGGTTTAGTCCAATGGTGAAGAAGTGTAAAAGACGGATCGATTGTGAGCTCCCCTTGAAATCAACCACCAAGCAGAAAAGTTGCCAGAGGAATGGAAGATTTGGTATACCAGGTTGTTCATAAATAGGAGATTTGTAGATCTAGATGGTAAGAGATTTGTAGATCTGAATGGTAAGAGATTAGGAATAGATGAGGAAGGGGAGAAGCTCCCTAGTGGCGGTCAGCCCATGGGTGTTCAACCTTCGGCGGTCATCCAGGTTTTCATCTAGCGGCGATTTGCGGTAATGGGTGAAAATGAGGGTTTTTCCTCATGCTCCTACATGAATCCTTTTTTGATCATTCTTAAGATACCTAATGTCCTTCTTCTATTGTACACTATACCACAAAATTGCATCTTTTAAGATCGTTCGAGATTGAAACCTCAATCCTTGCTCAAAGTACACCTTCCTCATATTTGTCTTTTCATTAAAAAAAGGATAGTCCACTTCATTTTCCCTCTCTTTCTCTTTCTTGGCTCTTCTTCAACTTCAGATTCTCCACCTTCAGATTCTCTATCTTCATCACTCATAAAAGGATCTTCATTGTCTGAATCTCGCGGCTCAGATTCATATCCACCTTCATAAGTGGTCCAATATGATGGTCATTTGCTCGGTGACACACTCTTTCCGTTTTCAGGTTCTAGTATGACAGACTGAATATCATTATATGGCTCAATTGTTGTAGTAGGAGAATTATCCTCACATATTTGGGTTGTTATAGCAAGACCAATTTGCTTCTTCTGTGTCTTTCTTAACTCTAAATTTTCTTTTCTAATTTGAACCAACTCATCAGCATCATATTGTAGTTCATCCCCTAGTTGGTCTTCACATTCTAAAGAGTTTCCGGAATTGGCCGACTCATTATCTTCTTCGTCAGAATCTAATGTGTCTATACCATCTTCATGTTCAACTTCTATGAACTTATCGATACCCTCTTCTATCACTGCTATTTCGAGATTACACTCACCTCTTCTTGGAGTCAATTTCGATCTTTCACAGAGTAATAATCGATCCATCTTGATCCTAATTTTTTATGAGATTGAATAGAACACAAAGTGATGGGAATTACAAACAACAAGACAAAAAACTATGGAGAATATTATAAACCCTAAAGCTTACATACCTTGAATGGAATTCTGATGACCACTTAACCACCGTACTTGAACACGTTGGCGTACTCTCCAACTTCAAGTCTTGGCATCAAAATCGTCCCTCTCAAGTGTTCACCAGCCCTTCAGCCCTTCTCCGCAATTCTGCGTAAAATGTCTCCCTGGAGCTTTTAAAAGAGAGAGAGGGGTTATGGTTCAATTAGTTTTAATTTGGGTTTTTATTATTACATTATGCTAAACCGGTTTAAATTTCAAGAACCGACGAAAAACTAGTTTTGGCATTAATAATACCGGTTTGTCTGATGGGGCTTATTTAAAATGTTTTTGGCCTTAATAATACCTTTTCGTGTTCGGGTCGGAACGGGTTCGGACTTTTATAAAATATTAAGCCCCGTTTGGTTGTAATTTCGGAAATGAAAATTGAATGGAAATGAATGTAGTCATATGTGTACATTGTTCATTAATTATTTTTGGAATTATTTCTTGTGATCTCATGCAAAATGCACTTATTTTCCCTATAGGAGCATAGGGTATCAAAAGTAATCAAATTTTACTCCAATTAGTTTAACCATAAAGAATTATTCCATAAAGTTTCATGAACAAAGATATACATATGAACTAGATTTGTTTATATTCCTTTTCCGTTTCTGAAGTTCAAAACAAACAGACCCTAAGTCCGTTTATCCGGTTTCGGGTTAGACACCGGGCCTGAAATGACTGTCGCACCCGATCGTCCGGACAGGCGGACCAAACTTGCAGGTACCCTTTTTTTAAATATTTAAAAATTGTTTTTAATATTATATTTTTTTAAAATATATATTTAAGATAGTTTATGTTAAATATATTAAATATATTATAATTATATATATATATATATATATATATATATATATATATATATATATATATATATATATATTCATATAGATAGATATAATGAACGAGCCAACTGGCCGGGCTTTTCGATCCAATCGGACCTAGAGTAGTGTCCGGACCCGACAGATTGGCCGGATATGACCAGGTCTAGTCACCAACTTGATGCTCGGTCACATATATCATACATGTCGTCAACTTTACAACACTTATATTTAGTTTTTTTTTTATAATAGTATCATTTATTAATTTTTAATACGTAAAAAAAAAGGATATGACTCAATATACGGGCTAATATACTCTAACAATATAATTAATAGGTCAAGTTATTTTTAAAATTAAATACACAATCATAGTTTTTTTCATAAATACTTTTAGAAAGTAACATTGTCTATACATTACACTTCAAAAATAAATTTTTAATATAAATTTTAAGACAACGAAAGGTCAATATACAAGCAATTTTTTAAAAAATAAACCACTTTCAATCAGTCTTTTAAAAAAAATTTATATTGTCGTATGACATTTGGGAGTTAATACAAGAATAATTTATTATAACCCCTTTTTCACTCTTGAAAATTATTATAAAGAAATTTTACAAGCATGTATAACAAGACAAAATTAAAATCTATTCAAACCCCTTTTGCTTTATTGAAATTTATTGTAATAGTTTTTTATAAATACTTTAAAAAAGTAACATTGTCTATACATTACATTTCAAAAATAATTTTTTAATATAAATTTTAAGACAATGAAAGGTCAATAGACAAAAAAAAAAAAAATTTATAAAACATTTCAATCAATCTTTCAAAAAAGTTCATAGATAGCATTTGAAAATTGTAATGCCTTAAAATTTTATTTTCGATAAAATCTGATCAAACCGGACTTCGGGCCGATTTAGGCCCTTTTAATTTGTAATCATCTTTTAATTTAATTTTTATTATTTTCTCCAACCTTCTACTACTCATTATATATATTTTAAAACCCTAAATTGTACACCCTCTTCCCTCACCTTGGAACTCAGCCGCACCTCCTTCTCCCGTTCTTCCCTCTCCCTTACTTCTCTCACGGAACCCCTCTCCTCCCTCTCTTACCTTCTCTCACGCCGGCCTCAGACGAACCTCACGCCGGCCTCCTCTCTTCGGTCTACCGCACGCACTAGCATTCCGGCAAGAGGCGCCCAGGCAATTGCGACGCACCGGCCTCCGTCTGCTACAGAGGTGATGCGCGGAGAGTTCCTTCGTCGCCGCTGCAAACCGGCCGCCGAGGACTCTGTCTCCGTCCGCAGAAGGTTGTCTTGCCGCCGCCAGCCTGCCGCCGTCTCGCCCTCACCGACCGCCAGTGCCCCACCCATTTCAGTAGCATGAGTCCGATTCTGTGCCCCGATTGTTTGGCTTAAACCCGGGATTTTGGTGGGTTTTAGGCTTGTTTGATTGTGTGTTGGTAATTGTAAAATTTGGGTTAAGTATTTTGGAAATTTGTGTTATATAGTTGGTTAGATGATGTGGGATTAGTGTGATTAGTGTGAGATTGTTGGTGTATCCCTAATCTCTCTTATTATCTTAATTGGATTGGTGAGATGGCCATATATGTTTGTAACAGTATTAAGATATACAAGAGTATAGCATTTGAATAATTTATTCTAACCTTTTTTTCACTCTTGATAAAGAAATTTACAAACATGTATAACAAAACAAAATTAAAAATCTATTCTAACTCCTTTGTACTCTTAAAATTTATTATAATAGTTTTTTCATAAATACTTTTTAAAAACTAACATTATTTATACATTACACTTTAAAAATAATTTTTTACTGTAAATTTTTAGACAACGAAATGTCAATATACAAAAAAATTATTTTTTACATAAAACACTTTCAATCAATCTTTCAAGAAATTTCATATTACGGTATAACATTTGGAAGTTAATACACGAATAATTTATGTAATCCCTTTATCACTCTTAAAAATTATTATACATAAATTTTGCAAGCATGTATAACAAAACAAAATTAAAATCTATTGTAGCCCCTTTTGCACTCTTGAAAATTATTATGAAGTCTTTACGATGGATCTCTATAAATACAACACAAGGTCATTAGAGTCCTTAACTCATCCTACTTATTTTTTTGCTTGAGTTTCAATGGGTTAATCATTGGTTTTCAAATGGTTTTTTTGTTTACTAATTGTCCAAACTTATAGATTCAAAGGTTGTATTCAAAAAGAGAAGATTGCTTTGTTAGATATTAAAAAAATCTTTAACTCAATGTCTTTTCTTCCAAATGTTCACCTCTTATCTTCATGGAACGAGAATACAATAGAAAATTGTTGTTTGTGGGAGAGGGTAAAATGTGATCGTTTGCCGGCTCATATAAAAAAGTTGTCACTATGCTCCTTACTAGATCCCAATTTGGACTGTAGAAGTCCAAGAATCATCCCATCAACGAAACACCTTCAACACTTCACCAACTCACACTTTTCTTCATCTTTGCACTTTTTTTTTTCCATGTAACAAGACACATTCCTTGATTCCATTATCTTATTAAGATGGATATCCGGTATATCTGATTTATGTACCAGAAACTAATAAGTAGTATTATTGTGTGCATATCCGAGAAAATACAATCAACGGTTTTAGGTCCAACAGTGACCTTCTTAGGAAGTGACACTACTACTTTAGCGAGGCAACCCCACGCTTGTAGGTATTTGTACGAAGGTAGGTTACCTTTCTACAACTTCTATGACATTTTGCTAGTTACTTTATGTGGTATATTGATGAGGATGTAGTTTGTGGTAAGAAACGCTTCCCCCTACATGTTCTGGGGTAACACAGATTCCTACAACATTGCATTCATCATTTCTTTCAACGTTCGGTTTTTATGCTCCATAACTCCGTTAGATTGTAGCGAATCAGGAGCGGTTATCTGATGAACAATCCCTATTCTCTACATAATGCGTTGTACGGTTCATCATATTCGCATCCTCTATCACTTCGGATAATTTTAGTGTTTTTACTAAGTTGGTTCTCCACTTCCAACATGTATTGCTTGAATTTTTCCAAGGCTTCATCTTTGCTTCTTAGCAAATATACATAATAGTATTTGGTGCAATTGTCGATAAAGGTCACAAAATAATTTTTACTGCCTCTAGTTTGCACAAATTTTAAATCACACAAGTCCGTATAAATTAAGCCTAGTGGTTTGGTTGTTCTCTCCACATGTGGAAATGAGGTTTTTGTGAGTTTTGCCTATACGTAGACTTTACATTTATCTTTACTTAATTTTCATTTTGGAATTAGGTTCAAATTAATTAGTCTTTGTATAGAATTATAATTTGCATGTCCTAATCTTTCATGCCAAATATTAAAAGACTCAACAACATAAGCAATTAAAGTTTTATTCATTGAACTTTCGGTTAAAAGTTTTGGGATGAATGTCAAAACATTCATCTTGATCAGTCCATCCTTTACATAAACTTTGCCTACGTAGATCCATTTCTTAGTGAGGGTCATTTTGTCGGAACCGATGTTTACATTAAACTCGTTCTTGTTTAGCAAGGTTCCGGATGTCGAAGACGTGCATGACGTTGGTGAGGGTTAACTCTTTCTCGTACGTCTTCCTCAACATTATCTTTCCACGGCCTTTGACTTTTGAGGTGGATGAGTTTCCCATAAAAATAAGCTCATTGCTTTTGTTCTTGAAATAATTAGTGAACATACTCTTGTTAGAACAGATATGACGTGTAGGGCTAGTGTCGTACCACCACTCCATCGGCTTGCTTCCGATCATGTTGACTTCAGACGTCACACCACAGGTCATGTTTTATTAGGCCGCCTTCAGTCATGTGGACTTGAGTCTTGCTCTTGTCCTTGTTCTTGCATAGATCACCCTTGCTGCGACACTCGTTAGCTTTGTGACTCATCTTACCACATTTGTGACATTTCAGAAGAAACTTCTTGTTTGTGCTATGTATGAATTGTTACCTAGGGGTTGAAACTTGCGTTTTGTTCCCTTGGTCTTATGCTCATCGACATTGGCTTTTGTAGGTGGATCCCTATCAGCCTTTCGGTTGCTTGACTCAACCCGCATCTTGATCATGAAGTCTTCAACGGTCAACTCCTTAGTCATGTGCATAAGATAGTTTTTGTAGTTTTTTTAAGACGGAGGGAGATTCCCAATGAAGGCCGCCACTTGGAATGCCTCACATATTTGTATCCCTTCTTCCAATATCTCATGAGCTAATAGTTGCATATCTTCATCTTGTTCCATAATTGGCCGTGAGTCTACCATTCAATAGTTCATGAATGTATCGACGACGTACTTTGTCATGCCTGAGTCCTTAGACGTGTACTAGGGTAGTCTAAAACTTCTCAACAGTACCGACTTTCCCGTACACTTGATACAAAGAGGCAGTCATACTGTTCATAATCCAGCATTTTCAAAATTATTCTCCTTGCATCCAAGCTTCAAAGGTGGCTTTGGTCCATGTCCATGTAGGGGAGAATATTGGTTTATTCTCATTTAGGTACTTGTCAAGCTTCATTGTGGTTAGGAAGAACAACATCTTTTGATGCCACGTTTTTAAGCCCATTTCATCGAACTTCTCAGGCTCGAGTCATGTGCTCAATGAGCCAGGCATCGTTATTATTTATGGGACTAAGGAGGGTTTGTTTTTCCCCCAATACCTGAGCTAGGCAGTGATGTCACCGCCCGTTATCATACACTTGGGCCAAATAATATAAAGGTCGGTAATCCTAATTCCGGTTTAGTTGTTATAAACAATAAACAATAAACACACACCACCAAACACACATAGATGCTAAGTAAGTCTCCGGACTTACTTAGCTCGTATTCCTTGTATTAGCATTTATGTGTGTTTGGTGGTGTGTGTTTATTGTTTATTGTTCATAACAACTAAACCGGAATTAGGATTACCGACCTTTATATTATTTGGCCCAAGTGTATGATAACGGGCGGTGATGTAACACCCAGAATCCGCGGGACTCGGGGCGCTACGGGTTGGGACCTCACAATGGGTCCCGACCCTTAGCTTGACAACAATTTCACCGGATCTTGCAACAAGGCACAAATAAAGGCCAAAATCAAATACATTTTATGCAATGCAAAGAAACTCAAAACCAAACAAACCAAAGACTTCAGCCGAGATACAACCGAAAGACCAAATGCCATACACGCGGCATACAATATATAATAAATACAAAACTCAAACATGACTCCAACTAAAACCCAATCCTAAAATGTACGGAACTCCGGCTGCCCACTCTTCCGGATCTCTCGGCCGCATTTCTAACCTGCAAGGCAATCTACAACAATCGGTATAAAACCGTTAGCTAATATTCGAGGCATTAGAATCAAGGTGAAAGGCACAAACACAAGTCAATCATCATAAACACGGAATACACTCTAAGCACACAAGTCCGGTTTATTATCTTATTATTATTAAGTCATATCCCGTTCTAATTCAACTTAGGTTGTGACACGAGAGTCACCGAAACTCGCCTCGGTCCCTACTTACCGGCATGGAATGGTACTGATGCATCCGACCGTCTACCAGCACGGGATAGTCGCCGAGAACCTCCTAGCTCTCGCGGGAGCCAGGCAAGTTGTCACTGCCCGTTATCATACACTTGGGCCAAAATAATATAAAGGTCGGTAATCCTAATTCCGGTTTAGTTGTTATAACAATAAACAATAAACACACACCACCAAACACACATCAATGCTAATACAAGGAATACGAGCTAAGTAAGTCCGGAGACTTACCTCGTCCCAATGATAATCCCGCTAAACACCACTCTCAACTTCCCGTAGGAAGGCACTCAACGCCTGGTCAAAACAAGGCACACAATCAACATCTCCTTCACATGCTAGAAGTCCTTAGACTTCTAGTCCCAATGATCTCGCAAGATCATAAACCATAGCCATGATAGGATAACGACTCCTAATCCTCACGATCTCACAAGGTCATAATCATCACAACACATGCTAGGATACTCTCGTCCTAGTCTCCACAATCTCAACAAGATCATACAACCATAGTCTCAATCCTCATAAGCTCACAAGATCAACCCAAACACTCAACGCCCTACAATCCTCACAAGATAACATCCACACCTCATGCCTTATAACGATCATAAATTCTCAAAAACTCACTTAAGGTCCAAAGCCACTACTTGACATTCACTCTAAGTTATGCTAGATTATCCAACCTAGCATGATAGTAGTACTAAACATTACTAGATCGTGGGAAAGGATACTCACACGACGTCGAAAGACGGAAGTCGATCAATGGATGTCGAGTTTGGACTTGTTAGGCCTTTATCGGGACGCTTCCGAACCTGACACCAAAACTAAGCAAGTTTAGCCCATACGCTAAACTTGAACGGAATATAATATAATTAAATCTAAGAAAAGCCCACTTTTCATAAAAGAAAAAAAAACAACGTTAAACCCTTCCGGGGCGAAAATATGAAATCAACCCACTTGGTCGTAAACCCAAAGTTACAACTCGAACCATAAACCGCATTTAAAATCCGTAAAACTCTTTCTCAAAGCCAAGGGTAAACAAAACCGTTCAACCATTTTCTAGCAAAATATACAATCTTGTAAATGCGGGCCATAAACCGTAAATAATACTTGGGCTATTTTCCGAAAATATCACAACAGAGGGCATAATGTGACATTCCAAAAATTTGGGTTAAATCTGTAAATACAAATTACTGGGTCACTTATGTAATTAACCACAAATGCAGGGGGGCGATTTAATTTGAAGAAAAGGGTTTCTTTAACCCATCTTCTGTTGACGGCGGAAGAAAAGCAATCTGCACTAGGATCCGGCAGCAAGGCGAGGGCTGGGGCGTCCTCTAGTGGTCCGACAGTGGCAAGGTGTGATTCCGGTGAGTGGCGGCGACCCTCCCTGGCTACAGACGCAATAGAGTGGGTAGAAAGAAGGCAGGAAATAGTTCCTCTGGTGGCTCTTGGCAAAGAGATGGCGCCGGTAGGCGGCGGCTGGAGAGTACCCCGGCAGGCGGGCGCAGAGGCGGCGGTGAGGAGCGACTTCGCAGGGCTCCGGCGGCAGCTTCGGTAGGGCTCCAACAGGATGGGGCAACGATAGAGCAGGGCGACAGATTGACGGCTAGGGCTGGGCAGAGCAACAGCGGCTTCGATGGCAGTGGCGAGGCCCGAAGAGCTTTCCGGCTCTGGTGGTGCAGCGCATCAAAGAAGGTAGAGGAAGATAGGTGAGGGTTGCTTCCGGTGCAGCCATACGACAGGTAGAAGATTAGAGAGATGGAGGCAGAGAGGGAACACGGAGGTGGAGGTTGGCCGTGCTTTCTGGCTGTAGCAGTGGTGACGCGGAGATGGTGGCTCTTCTAGAAACAGGGGATGGGAGGTGTGGTGTGAGGTGAGGCAAAAGAGATGAATGAAGCCCAGAGGGTTGACAGGAGAGATGGAGAGTTCCAAAGATAGAGAATCATAGAGAAAGGAGAAGTAGATACAAGGGATGGTTGAAAGCTGAGAGAAAGATACCGTATCATTATTGCACAAAGGGTCGATAGGCGTAGAAGCTAGGCTCGACGGGACACATGTGCAGGCAACACACCATCAGACCATGGCGTGAGGAACAAGCATGAAAAAAAAAAAAGAAAAGAAAGAGGAAAAAGAGTAATAGAATAATTCGATCAAAATAAGGATTTTTGAATCGAAAACTCCCGAACTTTCCATGAAATAAATATCGGAATATATACAAATGTAAATTATATAAACTCACGAAAATTTATTTACAACTTGAAAAATAACCGTAAAAGTATTTAAGTTATTAAAATTCGATGAAAATTGGGGAAAAAAATAATATCGCAAACGTGCCTAAAATTGGGGTGTTATAGGTGACATCACTGCCTAGCTCTTGCGTAGAGCTAGGAGGTTCTTGGCGACTAGCCGTGCTGGTTAGACGGTCGGAGGCATCCGTACCGTTCCATGCCGGAAATGGGGACCGAGGCGAGTTTCGGGAGATTCTCGTGTCACAAAAGAAGTTGAATTAGAACAGGATATGACTTAATAATAATAAAGATAATAAACCGGATTGGTGTGCTTTTGCGTATGTTGTGTGTTTATGATGATTTACTTGTGTTTGTGCCTTTCCCATCGATTCTAATGCTTCGAATATGAGCTAACGGTTTTATACCGGATGTTGTAGATTGCCTTGCAGGTTAGGAATGCGGCCGAGAGATCCGGAAGAGTGGGCAGCCGGGGTTCCGTACATATTAGGATTGGGTTTTTGGGTGGAGTCGGGTTTGAGTATTGTATATTATTCATGTATATTGTATATCGTGTGGTGGCATTTGGTCCTTGGTGTTTCATATCGGCTGAAGTCTTTTGTTGTTTCCTTTCGGGTTTCCTTTCATTGCATAAAAATGTATTTCGGTTTTGACCTTTATTTGTGCCTTGTTGCAAGATCCGGTGAAATTGTTGTCAAGTTAAGGGTCGGACCCATTGTGAGGTCCCAACCCGTAGCACTCCGAGTCCCACGGATTCGGGGTGTTACAAAAGTGGTATCAGAGCCCTAGGTTGACAACAATGGCACTCACAATCTTCTAAAGGCCGAATAAGGAATAAACAGAACCCCGCGGGTTCTGAGTTTTCGTTTTCAAAATCACATGCATGAGTCGGGGTAGAATGTACGGACCACCACTCCTTCTGTGGATCTCGGCAGCTTAGTTTATTGGATTTTGATATGTATGTATATGTATATATAGTTAGGATATGAGATTTGTAGTTATGCATGATAGAATTGATGTGTACCTTTGTGATTGTATGTTGCATGATTAACTGGATATATATGCATAGTTATATATTTGACCTTAGGATGCTTTGGGCTTGTTAATGCCTTGTATTGTTGTAATGGATTCCCTGATGTGATATATTAGTAATAATGTAAACATAGGAATTATATATATATATATATATATATATATATATATATATATATATATATATATATATATATATATATATATATATATATATATATATATATATATATACATACACATATGGTATGCTATTATTATATTAGTAGTAATGGACCTTATAGTTAAGATGATAGGAAGCTATCATCGCCCTTGGACAAACGCCTTTTGAGATTAGGATAGTATATATATGAAGATGAGTATGCTCAAGTACCGAGTTGAACATCATGTTCTGGCGAACACCTTGGCGATTCATCGGACTCCTTTTGGGAACGTCAAAGAAACCATTTAAAGGATAAAGAGGACATTAGCGGTAAGGACAAATAAATAGAAGGGAACTTTAAATCAACTAAAGCAAAAACCGAGATTGAAGCTATACAAGAAAGGAAACGACATGAAGTTATGGGAGTGGTTCCGAGGAAGCAATGATGGACATCAATGAAGCGAATTCGAGACAACGAACTTAAGGGGGGTGTATTCAATTAAGAGTCTATAGGAATTTTTTGGAGTTTAAAAGTCTATGGGTATTGAATATAGATTTTTAAAAGTCAATATAAATCTGTAGGTATTCAATTAGGATTTAAAATTTTCCATAAAATTCCTATGGTATTTAAAAGTTTGTGGATTTTAAAAGAATCTATTATTTCATTGATTTTGTAGGATTCTTCATTACTTTTATACCTACCTAAAATCCATAAAAATCTTCCCCCAACACATAAGATTTCCACAGAATCTGTATTGACTCTATATAGAATTAAAATTTCCCACAGAATTTGCAAATCCTATTATTATTAAGAATCCGTCTAAATCTTTAAAAATCTCGATTGAATACAATCCCCTAAGATTCTTCCAAGTGGCATGACGATAAACCAAAGACGCGTATCTAGAGGAAGAGAAGAACTAGCAAGGGTAGAAGTGGTATTTTATTAAGACGTAAAAGTTTTCCCTATGCGCTCCTAGGCATGAGAGTCGAGATGAGAGGCGTGGGTGAACCAATCACGAAAGAAGATGAAAGAAGGAGGAAGTGTGTATAAATGATGACCCCAAGAAGATGAAAGACGAAACAAAGAGCTTTGGTCGAGAGATTTAAGATATCAACCAAGAGGAACGCGAGTGGATGCTAGCTAAGGTTATAATATCAGGGAAGGTGCTCTTGAAAGACATCAAGGAAGAATGGTTAAGTCTATGAAAGGGAGTTATATGAAACAACAAGGCCAAGAAGATATAGTTTCCTTATTTAGAAGAGGAAGCATGGAATGTAGAAGGAACTAACGGAGTTTAAGATAAAGTACCCCGAAGAGGGTAGCCTTCATGAGAATGGTAACATGAGAAGTGTAGTAGAATAATAAGTCGTGGACTTCGTAGAAGGTCATATACAAGTTAATCGGTGACAACTGAGAACGTACATGTGCGGGTTGTCTATTGGTGAGTGTAGAAGGGGATGAGTCAACAAGATTATGGGCATACAGAGGGATTTAGATGACCTTATGCGACCTTTGTAGGTCATGGAATTGGCAAATGGGAGAACGACACGAATTAGAGGTTTTAAAGTTTGACCACGGAAAGAGGAGAAGTAGTGAATCAAGAAGAAGGTAAGGTGTTATGGAGGTGGTACGTAAACGGGAGTATATAGAGGATGCAGAGTATGAAATGGATGATATGTTACCGCGGGCAAGAGATAAGTCAAGTTTCTAGACTCACACGGAAGAGACATGGTGGCTATGACGTGAAAGAGAGGACCTAGATTAGGGCAACGCTGCAAGCTTAGAGTTATGATGTTAGTACCTGGAGATGTAATGAGTTTGGTATTTTAGTGGTTGTGGATGAGGAGTTCCTTCTAGCATTTTCCACGGGGCATACCGGTACAGTTGTGAAGTTGTTCATGGAATACGGAGAGATGCATAAGGTGACCAACAAGAGTAAGAGAAGATCGAAGTTTTGAAGTTTGATGTTGACAAGAGATGTACAAAAAATATATGGAAGATTGAGGTTAGAACCTCTACCGTCGGGTTGACTTTACAAAAGGAAAGTGAAGTATAATTTTTACTTAAAGAAAGGATGTCTATGGTGAGAGCTTACGTAGAATACGAAGAGCTCCTCTCATATGTTGGGATGTCGCGGAAAGGAAGAAGATAAGGTCAATTGTTTTGAAACACGGTTAAGTCCTACCGATTGACCCTTATGGTTGCACATAAGTGAGAAATCTTAGAAGATTTTTACAATCATGCCATTTAGAAGGGAAAATGGGATTAAGTTGAAAGAATACTTATATGAGAATACAAGAGTCAGAAGACGCAAACAAATCTTTCCAATTCAAGAAAAGACGAATATTTGAAATAGGACGGTCAACATTGTAGCTAAAGATGGAGCAATACACGCGTTTGAAAGTCGTCACCCCAACAGATCGGAGGAGATCATTAATACCATGACTACCTGTCAAGTGTTAAGACAAGGTTATGTCGGTCTTATGCTATGGAGACATCCCAAAAGTTATCTTGAACTCTTGATTTGAAGTTCATATTGGAATATATCTTAAATTTTAGATTTGAAGTTGTTATGTAGAACACCAGTTTGCGAAAAGAGAGGCGGTTATCTCCGTTGTACATCGATTACAGTGAGCCAAACAAGATAACAATGAAGAACTAAGTATCTTTCACCATGGATAGAGGATCTACTCGACCGGTTGCAAGGGTCAGTTGTGTCTTATGAGAATGACTTAAGGTTTAGTCGTCACCAATTGAAAATTCGAGCCTGGAATATTGCAAATACGGCATTCTGGACAAATCATAGTCACGATAAGTTGTAGTGATTCCGTAGGGGCTTACTAATGTTGGATAAGATGTTTTGATCTACTCTAAAAGAAGAGAGAAGTTGTATGACAAGTTGTCTCGGGATGACAACCCCCAAAGGACGCCGAAGAAGTTACAAGTATTCTTGGGTGTGTTGGTCATTTCCAGATTGGTGGAGAGATTCTCCAAAGTAACACCATCTATGGCTAACCTACTCCGAATAACAATGAAGTTTTGAGTGGGACGAAAGTTGACAATGGAGTTGTTGAGAGTTAAGTGGAGATTCATTGGTGCAACTGGTTTGAAATCGCCTCGAGGTATGATGGGTTTGAAGTGTAGAAGTGATTCTCCAAGACAAGGTCTTGATGGAGTATTGAGAAACGATGTAAAAGTAATAGCATGCGTGTTTCGTTAGTAGAAGTGGTGGGAAGTGAAATTCTCCCTTCTTTATTGGGAACTTACTTCAAAAGTTGAAGAAACGTAACCTTAAAGTTGAGTTGACAAGAACCAAAGTCAACTGTGTAAATGGGAAGATTTGATCTTCTTTGTTAGAGACAATCAAAGAGAAACATAGTGGAAATGCTGCATTGAGAAAGACCCGAGAGAGAAGTTGAGTTTATGATATATCGGACCTTTTTGGGATCATAGCGCAAGTAAGGAAAGTGGTTTGCCGATTGGCGTAGCCGCCGAGAGTAGAGAGTGTTCACCCGGTGTTCAGGAGTATCAGTCGATAGAGTACATACATGACTCGAGACATGTTGTCAGTCATGATGGTCTAGTGGAACACGAGGAACCGATGAGGCTAACTAGGAGACGGAGGGTAGTGTCTTTAGTTGAGTTTACGCGGATCTAGTAGCATCGATAGAATCAACGGGTTAGACCTAGTTCTCACCTTGGTTGCGTTATGTGCATATGTGCAGTTTGTGCCTTGTACGGGAATGTGCTATATGACCTGACATATATTGCGGTGGTAGTTTGAGTAGTTTGTGTATGTAGATTAGAAAGTTTCAGCCTTCTTAGAGTGAGAGTTTATACCTCGGCCTTAGGGACCGAAAAGTTCGGCGTATAGCAAGTTTCGGGCCGAAACTTGTTTTTAGGGGGATCTGTTGTAACGCCCAAAATTTTGGCGCGTTTAATATTTAATTTTTTTCCGGTTTTTCTCGATAATTTTCATTAACTCAAATATTTTTACAAGTATTTGTACTTCGTAATTTAAATTTTTCGGGAATGATTTTATGTCATCAACTATATTTTTGAGTATATATATATAGTCCGTATTTCATTTTACGAAAAATGTCGAAAAGAGTTTCCGATCCGAAAATCCCGTTCCGATTATTTTCCTTATCAAGTTATTTTATTTTCTTTCTCTCCTTTATTTTCTCTTTTCTTTTTATTTACTCTTCCCGGATTGTTGTACTTGGCTGTTTATCCGCCCAGTCTGTGCCTAGCATGATTAGCCCGACTCTGCAGCACCCGACCCCTCGTTAACCCTGGTGATAGCCTTGCCCTTAATCTCTCTCTCCCGGAAACTTGTCCAAACAAACTCACTCCGCTCCCTCAATCGAGCCTGCAGCCACCAACACACCATCCCCTCCCTTCCTTGTCCCGATTTGCATCTCTCGTGGTCACTTTTGCTCTCTCCTTCTCCCTCAGCCTTCACCTCCTCCGTCGATCTCACCGGGATCCACCTCGAACCGACGCCGGATTGAAGGCCACACCTGCAGCCTCTGTCCTCTCCCGAAATCTTCTCCCTCTGCTTCATCTCTGTAGCCACCGGGAACCACTATCGTCCAACGCTGCCTTCTAGCAACCGCTTTCGCCTCGCCCCTACCGGATCCGCCTTCACCCTATGATTCCGAACGCCGGAGCCTCGGATCCGCCTTCCTCCGTCCGCACAGCTACCGGCCCTGCATTCCTTCTCCGCCAGCTTGCCCAAGCCACTCGCTAGTGTCTGCCCTTCCTCTTTGTCCGCTGCTGCCGCCGGAATTGGGACGCCCTTGCTGCCGCCCCGGTTGCCGCCGACGCTGCCGGCTTTCCTCCACCTACGCCGCCGACCTCATCTTCCCCATCCCCTTCTGCGCTTGTACAGAGGAAGAAACACCATTTTTGATTATTACAATCACCCCCTCAGTTGTGGTTAATTACAAATTTTACCCTACTATTTGGTATA
This sequence comes from Fagopyrum esculentum, assembly GCA_033239045.1. NCBI lineage: Eukaryota > Viridiplantae > Streptophyta > Magnoliopsida > Caryophyllales > Polygonaceae > Fagopyrum > Fagopyrum esculentum. The sequence goes on from BSUD01000003.1 coordinate 107,664,634, forward strand.
ATTACAAAACGGACCCATATTCGATATAATCTCAGTTTTGGACCCACAGTTTCTGGAATTTAATATTTATGCCCTTGCATGAATTTAATTACATATTATGGCCCAAGGTTTTATTTTCGGAAAATGTATTTATGGGTTTTAAATTTGGGATTTACTTGAATTATATTCTTATTTATATATACCATATATATTTACGGTTTTTAACTTGGGTATTAAAAGTAGGGTTTTCTTTATATTTATATATGTTAATTATTCCGTTCAAATTTAGCTTATAAGCTAAATTTGTTTAGTTTGGTGCTAGGTTCGGAAGCGCCCCGATAAAGGTCATCGAATCCGCATTTGACATTCGTCGATCGACTTCTACCTTTGACCCCGAGTGAGTACCTCTCAATCTTGTTATGTTTAGTAGTGGCTTAGAGTTAATGCCAAGTAGTGGCTTTGAACCTTAGGTGAGCTTTGAGGATTTGATATTGTTTGATGGATTGATGTTGATTCTAAGCTTGAGGTGGTATTGTGGTCTAGTGAGGTTGTTATGTGGATTCGAGTATATGGTTTGATCTTGTGAGAATCATTAGGTTGAGGTTTGGGATAAAATGTTGTTGTTAGAGCATCGAGACTAGGAACATGTTATCCTAACTTGTGGGTTGTATGACCTTATAGAGGTTATTTGGGCTAGAAGTCTAAGGACTTATAGCATGAGAGATAGATATTGATCGCGTGCCTTTTTTTTGACCAGGCGTTGAGTGCCTTCCTATGGGAAGTTGAGAGCGGTGGTTAGCGGGATTATCTTTGGGACGAGGTAAGTCTCCGGACTTACTTAGCTCGTATTCCTTGTATTAGCATCTATGTGTGTTTGGTGGTGTGTGTTTATTGTTTATTGTTTATAAAAACTAAACCGGAATTAGGATTACCGACCTTTATATTATTTGGCCCAAGTGTATGATAACGGGCGGTGACATCACTGCCTAGCTCTTGCGTAGAGCTAGGAGGTTCTTGGCGACTAGCCGTGCTGGTTAGACGGTCGGAGGCATCCGTACCGTTCCATGCCGGAAATGGGGACCGAGGCGAGTTTCGGGAGATTCTCGTGTCACAAAAGAAGTTGAATTAGAACGGGATATGACTTAATAATAATAAAGATAATAAACCGGATTGGTGTGCTTTTGCGTATGTTGTGTGTTTATGGTGATTTACTTGTGTTTGTGCCTTTCCCATCGATTCTAATGCTTCGAATATGAGCTAACGGTTTTATACCGGATGTTGTAGATTGCCTTGCAGGTTAGGAATGCGGCCGAAAGATCCGGAAGAGTGGGCAGCCGGGGTTCCGTACATTTTAGGATTGGGTTTTTGGGTGGGGTCGGGTTTGAGTATTGTATATTATTCATGTATATTGTATATCGTGTGGTGGCATTTGGCCCTTGGTGTTTCATATCAGCTGAAGTCTTTTGTTGTTTCCTTTCGGGTTTCCTTTCATTGCATAAAAATGTATTTCGGTTTTGACCTTTATTTGTTCCTTGTTGCAAGATCCGGTGAAATTGTTGTCAAGTTAAGGGTCGGGACCCATTGTGAGGTCCCAACCCGTAGAGCTCCAAGTCCCACGGATTCGGGGTGTTACAATATTTCTGTTGAACCAAAAACTCTCAAACATCTCATATAGCCCATCAGACTCAAAAACCCAAGAAATTATGGCTAAACAAGACGCACAGTGTGGAAAACAATGCTTGCAACAAGTTGTGTGAGCCCACATCAAAGATTCACAAATATTTCTCTTGAAGGTGAGTTGAGTTTGATAAGATGTTAATTGGTTGCAAGGTTTGTAGGTTAGCAATGTCGAGTAGATTTATCAAGGACTTCGTTTTGAGTCGTGGGAATGATTGCTGCTTCATGTAGGTCGATTGGTTCTCCGGATCTGTTTTTGACTATGTAATTGTTTATCAAATTAGATTTGGTGAGTCAAGGACTTTGAATTGTTTTCAAGTGGCTATTCTTGGTCGAATGCGTTTGTCCTTCAACGACCAATGAATCTATATATGCTTCTAGGAGGGACTTGGAAACCTTTATGGAATAGGAAATTGGCCTACTTCTCACACTTGTGCAAAAAATATTGTGCTACATTTTACCTTCAATTTCCATTTCCTTGCTATGAAACAAATGTATGTGTTTTGACACCACACTTCCTCAAAGTAGTATGAAACCCTCCTTTTCATGGCGGGTCTAGTGAACCACCCTTTCCATGATGGGTATCCGACCCTTTGACGAATGACCCGTTCTACGAGGGTTCTTACTATCAAAAAAGTGTTTGTAAAACCAAACACTTTTTCAACATTTTTTAAACTATAGTATAAATTGATTCACTTTTTTTTCTAAACTTCAATTTAATCATGCTTAATGATAAACAACTCAATGTCGAATTCCTGATCCTTAAATCTGATGAAGAATTTGAGCTTGAAGTTAAGCCTTCAAAATCAAATTTGAGACCCAAAATTGCAGGGGGTAGAGAGGAGGTAAATGAAAATTATAATATGACAAGTTTGGGTCAATATTGCAATTTCTTGGAAAGTTAGGCAACGTACTTAAAATACAAGTGGGCTATTAAACAGATGAAATGTTTTAGTTATTTTTTTGGGAAATTCCGGTTGATACCCCTGCGGTATGGGGTATTCCTGAATTTGCCCATGAGTTTTTTAAAGTTCGGTTCGTGCCATTGAGGTTTTTAAATTTTGAGAAGATTAAGGTAGTAGGATAACTTTTTTTCCTAAAAAACAAATTAGGCCCCTAATATTAACAATTAAAATAAAAAAGATAAATAAGATGTGAAAAAAATCTTAATTAAGTATTTAAGGTAACAGTTAAAAGATAATTAATATTTTCAAATATTAATTAGGCTAAAAATAAGGAAACTGTAAATGAAATTTGGTAACAGTTAAAAGATCTCCCAATATCCCATCAATCATCATACATTTTCAGCAAAATTCGGATGGGTAGAGGTTGCGAGAGGACCAGTCGAAGGCTTCCATGAGATTTAAGATCCAATCAAGAGAGATCGCACCATCGAGAGGCCATGAGATCGGGAATCTAGGTTTTTCATCGGGAGAAGAGGACGGATTCTCCGGCGACAGAATTGTGGCTGATGGAGGAGGAAACGATGCAGATGAGGGTGATTCCGACGGAATCGTGGTGGATTTGGATGCTCCGGTGATGGAGACGGTGGTGGTTGAAGAGGAAGACGTCGGAGGAGGAGAATTCGCCGCCGACGACATCGGTGACTTAAAGGTACGGAAAGTATTGAGGGCTGACGGAAAATATTGAGGGATGACGTTGGACGAGGAGAAATCGTCACCTCAGCTTGCCGGCCATCAACCGCCCTTCCCTTCTTCCGGTAGTTCAGTGAGCCGTTTTGGGTAGGTGAGACTTCTAAATTATTTTGAATAACTTCAGTCGCCATAGCCAAGTATGATATATTCGGATAGGGGTTGATTATGTACACATGCATATGTTGTTGATTATGTACATATGATGCTGCGAAAATATTACTAAATAACTATATATGTACCAAATATGCAGTTCGTGTACATTTGGAGGGGTTTGATGATACACAAACATATGTTGTGTGTACATATAACATGATGTCGATTTGAATATGTACAGTTTTTGTGTTTGCATGTACATATGTTTGTAGTCTCTAGTGATTATGTACATTTTGACCTGCGAAAATGTTACTGACTAACTATATATATGTACATATATTTGCAGTCTTTGAGATTATGTACATATGTTGTTGCGGAAATCAAGATTGATTCAATATCGTCGCCATGGATGAACGCAAGTTGGAAAGGACGAACATTACGAAAAATATTTTGAATTCCTTAATAAAGGGAGATATTTTGATTCCTTTAATAAATGGAGAGAGAAATATATTTACTTTCTTTTTTTGTAATAATTAATTGCTTAATAAATTGAGAGAGAAAGATATTCTGATTTCCTTAATATCCTCTTTTTATTTTAATAAATATTTTTTATATAAATTAGAGGGGCCTATTTTGCACGTATTATTAACTTGGGGTCCTTTATATGGTCATTGTTACAAAACATACTCACTCCCCCATTTTACCCTAAAATTTTCGACTTTCGCCCAAGACCATCAAATCCCTTTTAACGACCGTTAGTTTTTTCAAAAAAATAATAAAATAAATGTTTTTCTTCTGTTCAAATATGTCTCTCTGGACTCTCTCCATCGTTGAAGCTACGAAGACTACTCTCTCTCCCTCGTCGAAGAAGAACAAATATACCTAATGATTCGGGCAAAGTTGTCGAGTTTCATCCAGGTTTGAAAACCCTAAATCCCGTCTTCATTGGTTCAAGTATGCTGTTTTTTGCTATATCAAAATTTGTTGCTTGTTGCTATAACCACTCAATTTCGAGCTTGACTAAGGGATTAGGGTTTCTGAATTGCTCTAAGTTAAGCTCGACCACTTTATTTCTGAATTGCTACAGCAATGAACCGGTTGTATTGCTACTGCAATCTGAAAATATGTTCTGAAATAACAAATTGGGGGATTTGCTTAATTTCAAATTATAGTCTTCTGAATTTATGAATTGCTACAATAATGAACCGGTGGTTTACTGATTATAGTTTGCTGAATTTTAGACTAGTATTTCCTGAACTTCTATAAATTTTGTGGTTCTTGAACTTCTATAATTGTCTAAACAGATGCTCAATATATCTTTTGTTGAAATGTAGTATAGGCTATAAACCATGTAGTATAAGACTTGCATTATGAACCCAAACAAGTCTTTAAGAACATAATACTTATATAATTGTTTTATAATGCATGACATTTAAACATGCACTAATTGTCTGCACATAGTTGTTTAATGTTTGATGTATGCAATCCAACTCATTGCATTATGATTTGGCATCATGTTTGGGACCTTGGAGGCCGAGACAAGTTGTGGACATCACGGGCCACATATTACTGAGGGACAAATGCAATTATTGTTGTAATTGACATCATTGATAGGACCCAAATTTCAATAATGAAAGACGAGTATTCCCAAAAATAAACCAATATACAACAAGACCTTAGTTTATAAACTTGAAACAAACCCAATCTGAAGTACACATACCCCAAGTTTACTATGAGTAGAGTCATTTAAGTATCGGGTAAAAACATGTGAGTTAGCTGTGATTTTTAATATTTTAGATGTTAAAAATTTTAATTTCTAAATAATTATTTAGGATAATAATTATTTTGATATCGAGAATAATTTTAAACTAGTGTAATTCTCATATTTTGTAGAAAATAATAAATAGGCTTTAAAATTTAATTTATCATGAAATTATTTTAAAGAGTGTTTACTAAATAAAAAAATTCGAAACTTTATAGATACGAAGAATTTCTCAATTTTTTAAATGATACTAGGCAGTAGCGCGTGCTACGCACGCGCTTGAACAAATATTTTGGTTAGGTTTAGGTATACAAAAATCGCAGAACTGTAAAAATTTTTAAACTATTATTTATTAAATTAGTTTTGAGTAAGCAAATAAAGTTTGAGAGGCAAAAATACCATAATTGCATTGTCCATCGACACTAAAATAACCAGACAGTAAGAATTTGTGATCGCTTTTATGATTTGATCTATTGCTAAATGTACATCTTGGTTGGTATGTCTTCAGCTCTGCATGCTATGCTATTTGACTATTTGTGTACTTGCATTCCATGTGACTTTTATGTTTAGTGAAGTTTGTAGAGAATTTCCTGTATGCGAGTGAAAATCAATCCGCTGTCAATTCCGAGAGCTCTAGCTCATCACTTTTTCAGATTCAATGATGTTAAACAAAAGGTTATAATAATATGGCATTTATTAAGAAATGATTTATGAGCTTCTAAATTGTTTAATAAAGGAAAAAGTCCAACCTAAGTTAGGAAGAAGATATTCCTTCTAATGCATAGTCATTGGTATCAAAAATCATTTGTTATTCAATGTATATGATATAACTTTTGACAATGGACAATATATGTAGTGTCTATTATGCAGCTGATAAAGGTTTTAGCAAGCAAAACTCTTGAAGAGTGATCATTTTCTATTGTCTCGAAAGAGGCTTGCATAGTTGCAAGCCTCTCAGCATTTCTTTTCCAATGGTTGTTGCTGGCCAACCCAAGTTCAGCTCAATAATGCCTGACCAAATGATAGAAAAAAGTAATCTCCAGATCATTCTCTCATACTCCTGCGTGCAACGCACGTGGATGCAACCTAGTGATTACAAAAGTGTAAATCTAAACTCTAAAATAACACGAACGTGGAACAATATAAGTCACAATGATGGAACATATAAGAGAAAACTAAGGCATAGATCCAACTCAATGGCAACTCTTTTAACATAAGCATTCATCAGACAAAAATATGTCATGACAATAAACTCTAAGCTCACAGCATGGAGCTCAAAATTCTCATAAGTAAAGCCAAACAACCATCACAAATTCAGAGTGCAGACCACAATGCTGGATTCAACGCAACATATAAATTCCTGGTTCTATTTTCCCTTTTGGGGTTCATAATTGCTTTGTTGCGGACCGGGTTGAACCTCGGAGTTTGTTTGTTGTGGGACGGGTTGGATCCTCACGTACGGCTTCCTAGTTAGTGTCTCCCCTCTCAGAGCTGCTCATACCTATCATTTGTGTCTTCCTTGCGCTGAAGCTCCCCAAGGTACTCGGCAAACCTCTCCTGATTTACTTTGCCCATCATCTGTCAATTAGTGGTAAAAACTGTAATGTTGAACTAAATGTCTAATCTTAGAAGATAAACTTTGAGAAACCGCATGGTTATTTTCTCATCAATTTACAAAGTTTTGAATGTGATCCACTGTTTTATTTTTAATCGAATAAGGATTAGCACATGAACTTGGAGAAATAGAGGCAATCAATTAAAAACCCTACACAAAACCGTAATCTGAGCAAGTAATCACACATGCTCACCGTAGCTTAAACAAAAGGAAGCATGAGGTCTTCTTTAGGTTACAATCTATATAAAAACAACGATATGCAGAAAGTGCATGCTACCATGTACACGATAGGTGTTGCATAATTCAGAGCACTAAACAAATTAGAAATCAGGCTGTGTGCAATCAAAAATAGGTGTTTTCAGTCCATTGAATGATGCAGGACAAATATTAGAGAATTGAAGAGAGCAGACCTTGAGATGTCTAAGCCAAGAATCTGAACATTCAGCTTCTAACATAATAATTAACAAATTTAAGGTCCACTGCACAAAATACTCATGCGAAGCCATACAAATTATACAGCTGATTTGCCCAACGAAACTAAATTGACTAATAAGAAGGATGCATACCTGTATCTGACAAAGGGAGAAAGCTCTTAAGAAAGACATCTTCTATAAATATATACATCACATAGAAGGAATATTTTCAAGACAATAATTTAGCATATATTAACCTCATTTTGGCAGCTTTTGTTGCTTTTAATCCAGCAGGAGCAGTAGTTCCGGTACAATGTGACGGCGTGGAAGGAAGTCAGAGAGGTGCTTAGGTATCATATGCACTGAACACTGAGCACTGAGCACTGAGCATGAGCTAATGAATTTACAAATACATATGAATTTACACCACATTTACCCATTTTGGCAAATATATATATATGCTAGAGTTATTCATTTTGTCAAGATCTCTAGAAAATTTTTATTGTTGTTGATAATTATTTACTTCATTAGTGACTTCCTTCCTTCATGTTAATATTGTCCAGATCTGTTTGAACTATCAAATTATCATTTTCAGTTTAATCTAAGGTAAGCTTTATAGCTTGCATTTACAATTAAAGCTATATAGCTTTACAATATTGGCATGAAATGTGTTGATAATTTCATAGTTGATAATTTTAGCATATGTATGCTCAAAATTAAAATGATAGCTTATCCCCTTGTTCATATGTAGTTGTTATATTTATCAATTAGTAAGGTTTGTGACCTCATTTAGTTGATGAGGTAATAAAGCTTTATAGAATATGTTTGCTCAGTAGACTATTGCAATCAAATTGCTAAATCATAAGGTAGGAAATATTCATTGATGTTGATAATTATTCACAAAATACACAATAGTACAAATACACATATTACATACTATTAAAGAAGAAATTGGGCAGTTTAATCTAAGTATACACTTTTGATGATAATAAGGATTACGTGCTCAGTAGTCTATTGTACTCAAACTTATTCTATATAAAGATAAGGTATACAAGCAACGGCAATAATAGTTACAGACAACAAATAAGGATTATAATCTGCACATACATATTGATATCATATCGTTAGGTATCATCGAATGCAATATTAACCTCATTTTGGCTGCTTTTGCTTCTTGTAAACCAGCAAGAGCATCTTCAATTACAATACACTGACAAAACATAGAGAAAAAACATATATTGGTCAGAGTATTTTACAACCAAAATCTGGTTCCTGAAAAAACAAGAAATTGGACCCAATCCCAATAAACCAATATGTAGAAAGGCATAATTAGATTCAATAGAAGTAGAACTCATTCAATAGAATACAGGAAACAAACCTACGAGACTGAAAGAGGACTGAGGAGAGCCAGAAAAGATTAAGGAACCAACAAACCTGAGTGACAATAGAAGTATAGAAGAAATCACTCTTTGTAACATCAAAATTGAAGAGATGATTGAGGAAGTGAAAGAAAGAAACGAATCTGCTTACATGCGTGACTCACTGACTCAGACAATGTTGCCGGAATAGAGAATAGAAGAATGGGGATGAGAGTTGCAAGTTCGGTTTCGCTGGAGTCGTCGGTGGAGTTGTTGAGACATGGAAAGACATGGGAGGAAACCCTAGGTTGATGGATTTTGTTTAATTTTATAATAATGCAGATTATACCTCGGATGAGATTCCAAATACAAACAGCCTATTTGGCAGTCACCTATTTGGAGCGGTTCCTTGCTTTAAGAACTGTAGATATGAGTTCTTGTTAGTTCAAGATACACAATATAGTAATATACTAACCATTTGAATAATCGAGAATTTGAAAAGCCGTATAGACAAAGAGAGTGATAAGATCTTAACTAGATTTTACCCTCAGCGGTAGTCAAATCTAAACCAGAAAAGGTCAGTGAAGAAGGGGCACAACATTTAACATAATAGTCCATCCCATGAGTCATACTTATATATGCATTGTAGCCAGATCAGTTTTATTCAACAAAGCAAAACCAGAAAACTATAGCCTTTTCCGCTTTCGTTTCCTGGGAGAATTAATCGTAATTAACACACCAATAAATCACCAGGTGAGAAACTCAATCAGCTGCAACATGCACCTTAGGTTTATCAAACAAGTTAATAGATAGATGAAATCAAATTAGAAACCCTAGCCCCATCCAAATCAAGTAAAAATCAAAGAGTCGTTAACCAAGCAAATAAAACTTCCTTCTGAAGTTTACCTCTTGGCTCTCTCAGGATCAAGTAGAGTAAGTTTGGCAAGCTTTTTCGGCGGAAGTACCTTTTTAACCCCATCCAAATCCCCCTCAAACGACGAAGATGAACCATCCATGGAGCTATTACGCCGATGCAACCCCATCCTTTTCCCTCCTCCCAGTGGCGGAAGACGTGGAGACTAAGAACTGGGATAAAGAAAATTAAGAAGACGAAAGGGAGACTTAATCGAGGACGAGAAAAAATCAGAGAGTGAAAATTAAGAGAAGGAAGATTACCAGAGGCCGGAGTCGAGGTTGAAGAGCCGACGGTGTCGATCTATATAATTTGAGGTCCAATACCGTGAGCAGGAAGGAGAACAATGTTGTAGGCTTGTAGCGGTGTTGAAGCGTGTTATGAATCGTACTTACAAAGAAGATGGTGGTTGTTGCTGCGAAACTCATGACATTTGGAATAGCTTCGAAAGGAAACCAGTGCATCAACCTAAAGTTGACAAGAGAAAATTAGATTGGGGATTCTCCAATAAATTGGATTGGAAGAAGAAATTGAATCGAATAAAGAACGGAAGAAAATCATACCTTACAGACCGAAGCAAAAGAAAACGCCATCAAAGATCGGTGGTGATAGTTGCAAATTCTATTCACGATTCAAGAAGATGAAGAGTAGAGGGCAAGCAAGGAAGAGAGCAACATGTATCCTCAAAATCTACACACGTGGCGCAAAACTCAGGAAGTGTGGCAGATATGCAAACACGTATAAGGCTTCATAAATTTGTTTTATGGGCCGAACTTGCCAAAAATAATTGGCCCAAAATCTGGGACGGTAGCATAGCAAATCTACTGTAGCAATCCACCAACTCTCCCTTTTAAAGTATAATAGACTAGGTTGGAGCGCGTGCTCCGCACGCGCTTGAATGAGGGCCCTATATATTGACATTGTTAAGTTAATGTAAAACAACTTCTTACGCATAATAAAACATAAACATATTAAGAAACATGTACATAATAGATTGCTGAACATCATAAGATAACGCAGTAAATATTGGATTGCTGTAGATGAGCTGTAGAGTTGTTGATGTCGATGTCAAGAAGATTTTTTTTTGGCTGATCTTGGTGACCACATGTAGTGACAGAGTTTATGTAGGTGTGGATGTGTTAACCTTCCTTGAGCCACCGAACTGTGATAGGATTATTAATTGATGATGCTGCAAATTTAATATTTAGTAAAATTAAAAAACTAAACATTTCTAAAAAAAATAAAATCTACAAATTGGTAGTGATAGTAAGAAAAAATGGAGGATTCTAATGTTCCTTACGTTAATGGATTAATCGAAGTTATACACACGAGCCTTTTGCAAAATTTCAAATGACATCGTGTTTTTTATACTGTCATCAAACCCAATGACATCGTCGTCCTTTGTAGCAAATACATGAATACCTTGCCTTCTTTTAACTCGAGATAATGCGACGTAAATTTGTCCATGAGCAAAACATGGCTCGCGTAAGTATAGCGTAACTTGGTCTAGGGTTTGACCTTGAGATTTTTTTATTGTCATGGCGAAACAAAGCTTTATGGGAAACTGTTTTCTCTGGAAAGCAAAAGGGTATTTAGTAGTAGAAGGCTTTAATATTATTCGTGGAATAAACGCTTGCTCTCCTTTATAATATCCGGTAGTTATCTCACAATGGATTAAATTTTTATGGAAATTTTTACATAGTAATTTTGTGCCATTACATAAGCCATTTAGAGGATCCAAATTTCTTAAAAGTATAACTGGGCAATTCTGCTTCAGAACCAAAAGATGAGGGCTCATTCCATTCGGATGTAATGTGGTTAAAAATTCAATCGGATATATGTTACGGCAATCATCTATAACTGAGTCAAAGCTGGTATATGTTTTAGCCGTTCCCGGGAAATTCGATATCATTTCTTCGTTTATGTAGTCTACATCGATGTTTTTTGGAGTTAATATTGCCCGTGTAGTAAAAATGTCATCAGTCAAATAAGAAGTGAGCATTT
>BSUD01000003.1:107676523-107687124 GCA_033239045.1 Fagopyrum esculentum
TCCCCCCCCCCCCCAAAAAAAAAAGTTCTGATGAGTTACATATATCTTGCAAAAGTGTATTTAGCGATTCAATATTTTGTTTTTTAGCCATTGAAGCTTCATCCCATATAATTAATGTTGTTTGACGAAGTAAATTTGCTAGATTGCTTTCTTTAAATACATTACAAAACTGATTGATGTTGTCGTCTACGGGTATTTTGAATCGAGAATGAGCGGTCCGTCCGGTTGGTAAATTTGACGCGGCTATGCCAGAAGTTGTTGTTGGTAGGACTATTTTGTTCATTCTCCTCAATTTAGCGTATAATGAACAATATAAAAATGTTTTTCCTGTTCCGCCAGGTCCGTCAATAAAAAAAGCTCCCCTTTGTTATTCTTTACATGTTTCATTATGTATTTGTACGCTATTTTTTGCCTAACATTAAGTAATTTATGCGTGTTTATATATTGTTTGGGTATTGGTGCATTTAAGGCATCCTCAATGTCACGGTTATAATGGCTGTCAGTCTTATCTGCGAAGTGAATATCCTTTATTCTGTAGTGGTTTAAAGACTTGCCCATCCCATCTAAGTAGGCTTCAATTTCATTCCATGTCAATTTATATGATTTATATTTGTCTGCTGGATATTGATGGTTGTAATCTTCTGAGAGCGCCTCATAGTAGGATTCCCATAGTAATTGTGGGTCTGTAGGTGTACAAAAAACAAGAAGCGTTGCGAACAATCTGCGTAAAGTTTTTGGCATGTTGATTGCAACTGCTTCTTGCATGAAAGCTTCTGTGTATCCGTTTAATTCTATGAGTCCATGTTTTAACGCAGCTTCCTCAAAAGTGGGGAAAAGATGACCTCTAACAGTTTTTAGGTTTTCAAATGATGTTGGACCTTTTATGTGAGTTAGTAACAAACGTAGGTAATATCGTTCGCCCTCACATGGGTTAACATACGTAAGTCGGCCAACGGAAGGGCGTTGATATCTTTTTTGTCAGGCTTTATTCTTTTGGTTCCATACAAAGAATTCAGGGAACTGTGCATATAAATACTTTGTATGTGAAGCTATATTCTTGTTTGCCTCAAAGAATCCTGTTAGCATTGTTGTCTGTCGACTACCATCCGTAATGATGTCTAGCAAAGTTTCGTTGTCGGAAAAATTGACAAGGTTCATTTGAGGTAAGTGAACCTGTAGAGGTATGACTGCTGGGTATATGTCATATAGGTCAAACGAAAAAATGCGCCAAGCAGATTCAGGAGGCGAGATCCATCGTCCGTTTTGGTAGTCGCTGATTTCGTCGCGTACTTGATCTTTATTTGATTGCAGTGCGAAATTGACTTTATCATGTCCTTTGTAAACATATTTGTAAATATACTTTACAGCACCTATAGTTGAATATATCTCGACATTTATATGGCAGTTAAACATAGCTAATAAATAGGGGTTGTATGGAATGACCCATTTATTATCCAAGGATGCACCGCGTATTTGTACACTGTCTCCGTTATTGGGGCGTTTGTATACAGGGTATGAGTCTTCAGTGCTTGTTGTATATTTTGAGTAATTCTTGGGATAACCGAATTTGCAAATTTTCCTTTTCCCTTTTAATCTCATGCAGGCACAGTTTGTATTATACTTTCCACAAGGTCCATGCATCATATGTTGTATTACAAGTCTGCGTAAACCGTCTGAATGTTTAGGAGGTAACTCTGCGCATACATATTTGTCGAAGTTGTCAGCATTATGTATTTTGTGATCAGATGTAAGAATAATTAGTAAATGTGCATGAGGCAAACCTCTTTTTTGGAATTCTACTACATCTACCCTTGCAGCAACCTTACCAAATACTTCCTTTTCAATCAAAGTCTTTTTTAAAGCAGTTAGCTTAGATCTGAAAACACGTGTTAGTAAATCAGGACGATCTTGAGTTTTTTCACCATGAGACAAATGCTCTTTTATTTCTGGCCAATTAGGATTGCAAGTCATAGTAATAAATAAATCGGGCTTTCCGTATCTCTGTACTAGGGTCATTGCATTCAAATATCGACGTTTCATATCCCTGGGTCCACCAATGAAAGACGCTGGTAAAATAACGCGCTTTTCAATGTCAAATGCATTTTTGTACCCTTCGTGAACACTATCGACGATACCCTGATACAATTCACTTCTTATTGTGTTTTGGTTCCGACGTAAAAAGTGTAAAAGCTAGGATTTTCGAATCCTAATAAAGGATGATTAAGAGTGATTAAGTTAATCATCGATAACAATTGACTCATAACTCGCGAATAGTGTGTAGATGACGAGTATGAATTCCACCATTATGATTTTGGCGTAAATTTGGACTTATGGGGAAATTTTCACTTTTTCCTCCGGGGAATAATTTTTACCCTCTGGTATTATTTGGAGCATTTGGGAGCTTCAATTAATAAAATGGCAGTTGAGAGAAATGATCAGGACATTGGGTATGTTCTAGATATGAAATAACATGGAAAGACAAAATGGCCAAAAGAGTCGCTATTTCGTTTCTTAGCGGCTAAGAAAGACGACTTAGGAATACGCGTTTTCCGAAAAAGTTGCGGAATAATTATCCACACAAAATGTCAAATTTATTATTCCAATTTCGTGAAGTTTGGAGAAGGGGCTCAAACCGCCTTCGGATCGATAAACGGATAATTATCGACTTTGCTAAAGGATAATTATCGTCTTCGCTATAAATAGCGGAAATTCTTTTATTAATTCATTTCCTTTCACGTTTCCTCGTAAAAGCTCTGATTTCTCTCAACCTTCAAATTCAGATCTACTCTTCGTTTGTAATCCGATTTCAATTCCGTTTGAGTTTTCGGATTCCTCTCTTCGTCCTCTTCATTTCGGTACCGAGTTTGTGTTTTTCCGAGCACATAAAGGACTGGTCGAGCATATTAGTGTTTTGGTCGGTCCCGTCGCTAAGATTCCGGTGAATCTGATGGTGTCCGAGCGTAGCCTGCGTCGTTGTGATTCCGAATCTTCTTTCGGATCGTCAATCGGGTTAGTAACGAATAAGTTATGAATTTATTCGTTTTCAGTATTGCGATTTGGCCTAAATTGACCTTAGGCTTGTCAAAATGGATAATTGGAAATTCCATTATGCTCGTTACATTATTCTGGTGATTATGGGCTATTTGTTTGATGAGATCTGATGACATTTGGGTTGAGAAATTGCCTGCGGGCAAAAGGTTATTCTGTTGAAATTTAATTAATTAATTAAAGATTAATTAATTAAATTGAGAATCTAGAAAACGCTATAAGCTAATTAAATTCAAAGGAATGAATTTAATTGATGTTTGAAGCAAGAAGTTTAATACGAGGAATATGATATTCTCGACAGGTGGTGTTGAAGACGGTAGACTAACTATAACTTAGTTGCTCAGTGAGCGTATCCAGGTAAGTCTTCGGACTTACTTAGCTTCGATCTGCAGAAACCCGTGCCTGAGAGATTTATATCTCACTGTGTTGGGATGTGTTGTTGTTTTGAAATGCCTTGTTGTGTTGAAATGTGGATGTTGATATGCATTGAGATGTGTTATGTGTGAAGCATGCTTGATGTGTTTATGATGAAAATGACGTTATGATGTGTAAAGCATGCTTAATGTTGTTATGATTATTATCATGTCATGATTATGAGAAATGGTTAAATGAACATGTGTTAGCCTATTGAGGCGTGCTATTGAATGACATGATAAGCTTGTTAAAAGCATGATAATGTATGAGATGATAAGCTTGTTAAAAGCATGATAATGTATGAGATGATAAGCCTTTTGAGGCATGCGAGATGATGATGACCTGTAAAGGTCAATAGTATGTAAATTGTTAAGACTCTGAGCTAACCATTAGCCAGGTCGCTAGCTATTGCAGTGAATACCGGAGCTCGGCCAAGCCCGGATCACTTGCGTTTGTATAAGAATGACACCGAGTCTGATGGACTTCAGGCTCGGGTCGCACACCTAATGAAAATGGTAAATGTTTGCATTAACATGAATGGCAAAATGTTGCATGTGGTTAGGAGTTAAGACCATAACTCACCACGAGAAAGCCTGGCCCGTAGACTTGATCAGTCTGGCTACGACCTAAGAGCAAATGTCTGAATTAACCTAATCTGTGCAATGGTGAGCTCACACCAAAGCCAGAACCGTATAAGCAATGGTTCCGGATTAATGGGTCCGGGATCGAAAATTGTAAATTTCATACTGCATTCACGTGCATCATTCATAAAAGCATGATATCATCTCATGAGCACGGTATATGGTATTTGAATATATTTGTTGTATTGTGATGTGATGATATAATCTCTCGTGGATAGATTATGATCAGTAGCTAACGGTTTTAAACCGAATCTTTTTAGGTAATGCTGATCATAAGAACGCTTCAGGGATGTCAGCTGCAGGATGTGGACAGCCGGGGCAGTGTTAACCCAAGGGTTGGTTGAACTACTTTTGAAACTAATCGCTTGCAAGCGAGTCTTTTGTTGGTTGTGTGCAACTGTGTACACATGTTGATTTCAGGCTGAAGTTTTAAGACACCTGTTCAGGTGTCATGTTTTAAAGTGTCGTTTTGGGATATACATACTAACTGCATGCACGGTTGTTATGTAAATGTTTTCTAAATGACAAGTTGAATGTTTTCATTCTTTTTTTCGTGCTTCTTGTTGCAAGGTCCTATTTGTGAAGTTGTTGTCAGGCTAACTGATGGGACCCACTGTGTGGTCCTTAGCCTAGTGACGTCTTGGGTTACTTAAAACTCGGGTCGTTACAGATTGGTATCAGAGGTTAGGTTGACAACAAGGGCACATGTGACTTGAGATGAGACATGATAGTTCAACCTAACTACAACCCAGTTCGGGTTGGTTTTGAAAGGAAATTTAAGTTTTCAAAAGATTTTGGAAATTACTAACATATGGTTTTAATGGATTTAAAATCATATGCATAGTCGGGATTGTGGGTAAGGACACTGCCTTCCACTCCTCAGCGTGACTCCTTGTAAGTGTAGTTCTCTCTCTCTAACTTGTTAAGATTATAGTATTCTTATAGATATCACTATTGTTATAAGTGGTGGATATATATGAAGAGAGAACGATCGTGAATGTTCCGGTTTGTCGAAACCGTGATAAAGGCAACCGTAAGCGTTTGATTACGAGACAAGGAAGTTGCAGCTTCATTACGAGTATGTCAATGGGAGCACAATGCGCAAGTGTGTTAGTGGAAGTAAGACAAGCTAGAAGTACATGAGAGTATAATGTTTACATGAGATGAGAAGATGCAAGAATATAGCGGTAGAAAGGGCTATTGCTACTATAGAAACATAAGGGAAAGCATGAGTTGTTGAACCCCAAACACTAGAAGTTACATATGATGAACAAGAAGGTAGTGAACTTCATTAGAAAAGTGGCTAAGGCCATAAAAAGAAGAGAGGTGTTAGTGTTTGTAAGAGCTTATGTAATGCAAGTTGATTGGCGGTTGAACCACATAAACATGACTTTTAGGGACATTGGAGAGCTAGAAAAGTATAAGATGAAACTTGCAGCAACCTTCATGCAAAACATTGGTGCATGTTGGTGGATGAGAAATCATGCAATCATTGTGGATTACGAGACTTTCAAGAGTCGGATTTGCACTAACTTGTTAAAGTCTTTTCTGGAAGCAACATTTGGAGGTTCTCCTATGATGGAGATGAATTTCACGAGGAGTATACATCGTTGGATGAGAGTGCACCACTTTATGATCAATTGATAAGATTGTTTACGATAGGATGAAACAACCTCTTAGTTGGTGTTGTCACCTAAGGTATGACGTTATTGGAGTATTAGGAGAGGATAATAAAGCTTGAAGCAAGACAAGGCTTTAGGAAAGAGGTGGATTCCTAAACTAGTGGAGGAAAGAGGCAGAAGTCTACTCCAAGTTTTTTGAACCTGCGAGTACGAGACGTGTGAGTCAAGAAACAAGGCCTTCTCCACAACCATGATCATAAGAGAAATTGGAGAGAAGAACATTTTAAATTGTGGAGACCTAAATTATTTCAAGAATGACTGATCAAAAAGTCCAACTACATGTTTCAAATGTAGTTAACCTAGAGATATGATAAAGTTTGTGAGACTAAGGGATAATGTTAACTCAAGGATCTTGTCCTAATGTGAGAGGAGGAGAAAGCCAAAGTTTACGTGGAAACTAGGCAAGTAAAGTAGCCAACCGATATCCTTATTACCGGATTGGATAATGATGACGTGATTCTAGGCATCGATTGGATGATCAAGTATATGGATAAGATAGATGCGGAAATGCTAACAATAATGATGTTAGCCATGGATGGAACTTGTCATGTGTTCAAAGGAAGTGAGCTACAAGGCCCGCTAGTGATGATCTCTGCGATGAAAGCAAGTAAGCTGGTAAGGAAAGGATGTGAAGCATATTTATGTTATGCTTTGGAGAAAGAAGGAAATATTCAATTGAAATACATTCCAGTTGCACGCGAGTTTAAGGATGTTTTTCAAGATGAATTACCTGGATTGCCACCTACTAGGCAAGTTGACTTTAGAATCGATCTAGAGCCTGGAACTAGACCAATTTCTAAAGCTCCGTACAGAATGGCACATGTGGAAATGCTTGAGTTGAAGAACCAATTGGAAAAATTGGCAGATAAAGGATTTATTCGGCCAAGTGTATCACCATGGGGAGCGCCAGTGTTGTTCGTGAAGAAAAAAGATGGTACAATGAGGCTATGTATCGACTATAGAGAACTGAATAAGATGACGATTAAGAACAAGTATCCCCTGCCACGAATTGATGATTTGTTAGATCAGTTACAAGGAGCAAAGGTGTTCTCCAAGATAGACCTACGGTCAGGCTATCACCAGTTGAAGATTCAAGAAAATGACACCCATAAGACAGCATTCAGGACTCGGTATGGACACTACGAGTTCGTGGTTATGCCATTTGGATTAACCAACGCACCTGCTGCGTTTATGGAATTGATGAATCGGATCTTTATTGGATACTTGGATAGGTTTGTTGTGGTCTTTATAGATGATATATTGGTTTATTCACGAAGTAGTGAAGAGCATGCAGAGCATTTGAAAGCAGTTCTTCAAGTATTGAGGAAAGAAAAGCTTTATGCTAAGTTGTCCAAGTGTGACTTCTGGATGAAAGAAGTAACATTCTTGGGACACATGATTACTGCAGATGGAGTCAAAGTTGACCCATCCAAGATCGAAACCGTGCTAGCATGGGAACCACCCAAGAACGTCAAAGAGATACGTAGTTTCCTAGGATTAGCAGGATACTATAGACGTTTTGTAAAAGGGTTTTCCATCATAGCAAGACCTATGACCAACTTACTTCAGAAGAAGGCAAAGTTTATATGGACTGACAAGTGTCAAGAAAGCTTTGAAGAGATAAAGAAGAGGTTGACTACTGCACCTGTGTTAGCTCAGCCGAATGGAACGCTAGGGTTCATTGTTTACAGTGATGCATCTAAAATGGGCTTGGGATGCGTCTTGATGCAAAATGAAAGAGTCATCGCCTATGCATCAAGACAACTGCAACAATATGAGCAGAACTACCCTACACATGACTTGGAGTTAGCAGCAGTAGTTCATGCACTTAAGATTTGGCGGCATTACCTATTTGGGACGACGTGTAAAATCATGACAGATCATAAGAGCCTGAAGTACATTTTCACTCAAAAAGAGTTGAATATGAGACAAAGAAGGTGGTTGGAGTTGATAAAGGATTATGACTTAGAGATACTATATCATCCTGGTAAAGCTAATGTGGTAGCTGATGCTTTGAGTAGGAAGTCAGCTCAAGAAAAAGCGATTGCTCGTTTGACTGCACAATCTGAGATACAAAAAGATATGATTTATAGTGGTAGAGAGAAATATGGGTTTAGAAAGACCAAGGGTATTTCTGTACCTTGGAGATCATGCCTAGTTGGATGGAAGAGATCCAACATAAACAACTAAGTTGTCCTAGTTTAATCAAAATAAGGTCAGTGATCGGAAATGGTGAATCTTCAGATTTTCATATCGATACTGACAATATGATTGGATACCAAGGAAGAATATGTATGCCTCAAGATGATGAGATTAGAAGAAATATTCTTGTTGATGCTCATACAACACCATATTCCATACATCCAGGATCAAACAAGATGTATCAGGATATTATACCATACTTCAGGTGAAAAGATATGAAGAAGGATAATTATAGGGTTGTGGCATGTTGTCAAACATGTCAACAAGTTAAGATTGAACATCAAAGAACAAGAGGAGAACTTACGTCACTTGAAATACCACAATGGAAATGGGAACACATCACCATGGATTTTGTAACCAGTCTACGTAGTAGCAAAGGTTATGACTCCATATGGGTGGTGGTTGATCGATTAACAAAGACTGCAAGATTTATTCCTATCAAGGAAACTTGGACTGTGAACAAGTTATCAGAGGAATTTGTGAATCAGATAGTCAGATTACATGGAGTTCCTAAGACCATAGTTTCAGACAGAGATGGACGATTTACTTCCCGATTCTGGAGCCAGGTACAGACAGTAATGGGAACTAAGCTGAATTTTACAACAGCGTTCCATCCACAGTCAGATAGTCAGTCAGAAAGGACTATTTAGACTTTAGAAGATTTGTTGAGGTCATGCGTGCTTGATTGGGGACCGATATGGCCAGATCAATTACCGTTGGTCGAGTTCACCTACAACAACAGTTGGCATGCATCCATTGGGATGGCACCATATGAAGCACTGTACGGAAGGAAATGTCGAACCCCATTATGTTGGGATGAGCCTGCCGATGTCTTTGATACGGCTCCAGACAAAGTTAAAAGTGATATTGAAAAAGTTGCTTTGATTCGAGAAAGGATGTTGGCTGCACAGAGTAGACAAAAAATCTTATGCTAATAAGCGCCGACATCCGCTAGAGTTTGAAATAGGGACACACGTTTGGCTGAAAGTTTCACAGACTCGTGGAGTCAAACGGTTTGGTATCAAGGGGAAGTTAAGTCCTCGGTATATTGGACCGTTTGAGATTTTGGAAAAAGTTGGTAAAGTAGCTTATCGTTTAGCATTACCGCCAACAATGGATGGAGTACATCCAGTGTTTCATGTATCACAACTAAGACAGTATCAACCAGATCCGAGCCATGTACTCAGCTATGATGCTATCGAGATAGAGCCTGATCAGACCTATGCCGAGTTTCCTATGGCCGTGTTAGATAGAAAGATAAAGAAGTTAAGGAATAAAGAGATTCCATTAGTGAAGATCCAGTGGTCCCGAAGGGGAATGGAAGAGGCTACATGGGAAACAATTGAGCACATGGAGAGAAATTATCCAGAGGTGTTTAGTTCTTTGATCGGTGATTGAGATAGAGGTATGAATTAGTACCTAACTTTTCCACTAACTAATGTGCCTATATGATTCTATGTTTATGTGATTTATGTGTGTGTGAATTGATTTGTGTTTGCTAACATAGGAAGTGATAGACTTCCCTAGTGTGAGCATGATGACCCCGCTAACGTGATAATAATCTATGCTTGCACGAAATGCAAAGATAGGATAATTATGTGATTGACGGATTCAGTCTTCTGATGAGCTGTGTACTAAAGTTTCGGGACGAAACTTTTTCTTAAGGGGTGTGTGATGTAAAAGCTAGGATTTTCGAATCCTAATAAAGGATGTTTAAGGGTGAGTAAGTTAATCATCGATATTAATTGACCCATAAATCGCGAATAGTGTGTAGATGACGAGTATAAATTCCACCATTATGATTTTGGTGTAAATTTGGACTTATGGGGAAATTTTCACTTTTTCCTCCGGGGAATAATTTTTACCCTCTGGTATTATTTGGAGCATTTGGGAGCTTCAATTAATAAAATGGCAGTTGAGAGAAATGATCAGGACATTGGGTATGTTCTAGATATGAAATAACATGGAAAGACAAAATGGCCAAAAGAGTCGCTATTTCGTTTCTTAGCGGCTAAGAAAGACGACTTAGGAATACGCGTTTTCCGAAAAAGTTGCGGAATAATTATCCACACAAAATGTCAGATTTATTATTCCAATTTCGTGAAGTTTGGAGAAGGGGCTCAAACCGCCTTCGGATCGATAAACGGATAATTATCGACTTTGCTAAAGGATAATTATCGACTTCGCTATAAATAGCGGAAATTCTTTTATTAATTCATTTCCTTTCACGTTTCCTCGTAAAAGCTCTGATTTCTCTCAACCTTCAAATTCAGATCTACTCTTCGTTTGTAATCCGATTTCAATTCCGTTTGAGTTTTCGGATTCCTCTCTTCGTCCTCTTCATTTCGGTACCGAGTTTCTGTTTTTCCGTTGAAGTTATGGCCAGGTCGAGCATTCCCCTTCTATGGTCGGTCCCGTCGCTAAGATTCCGGTGAATCTGATGGTGTCCGAGCGTAGCCTGCGTCGTTGTGATTCCGAATCTTCTTTCGGATCGTCAATCGGGTTAGTAACGAATAAGTTATGAATTTATTCGTTTTTAGTATTGCGATTTGGCCTAAATTGACCTTAGGCTTGTCAAAATGGATAATTGGAAATTCCATTATGCTCGTTACAA
>BSUD01000003.1:107687134-107731642 GCA_033239045.1 Fagopyrum esculentum
ATTATGCTCGTTACATTATTCTGGTGATTATGGGCTATTTGTTTGATGAGATCTGATGACATTGGGTTGAGAAATTGCCTGCGGGCAAAAGGTTATTCTGTTGAAATTTAATTAATTAATTAAAGATTAATTAATTAAATTGAGAATCTAGAAAACGCTATAAGCTAATTAAATTCAAAGGAATGAATTTAATTGATGTTTGAAGCAAGAAGTTTAATACGAGGAATATGATATTCTCGACAGGTGGTGTTGAAGACGGTAGACTAACTATAACTTAGTTGCTCAGTGAGCGTATCCAGGTAAGTCTTCGGACTTACTTAGCTTCGATCTGCAGAAACCCGTGCCTGAGAGATTTATATCTCACTGTGTTGGGATGTGTTGTTGTTTTGAAATGCCTTGTTGTGTTGAAATGTGGATGTTGATATGCATTGAGATGTGTTATGTGTGAAGCATGCTTGATGTGTTTATGATGAAAATGACGTTATGATGTGTAAAGCATGCTTAATGTTGTTATGATTATTATCATGTCATGATTATGAGAAATGGTTAAATGAACATGTGTTAGCCTATTGAGGCGTGCTATTGAATGACATGATAAGCTTGTTAAAAGCATGATAATGTATGAGATGATAAGCTTGTTAAAAGCATGATAATGTATGAGATGATAAGCCTTTTGAGGCATGCGAGATGATGATGACCTGTAAAGGTCAATAGTATGTAAATTGTTAAGACTCTGAGCTAACCATTAGCCAGGTCGCTAGCTATTGCAGTGAATACCGGAGCTCGGCCAAGCCCGGATCACTTGCGTTTGTATAAGAATGACACCGAGTCTGATGGACTTCAGGCTCGGGTCGCACACCTAATGAAAATGGTAAATGTTTGCATTAACATGAATGGCAAAATGTTGCATGTGGTTAGGAGTTAAGACCATAACTCACCACGAGAAAGCCTGGCCCGTAGACTTGATCAGTCTGGCTACGACCTAAGAGCAAATGTCTGAATTAACCTAATCTGTGCAATGGTGAGCTCACACCAAAGCCAGAACCGTATAAGCAATGGTTCCGGATTAATGGGTCCGGGATCGAAAATTGTAAATTTCATACTGCATTCACGTGCATCATTCATAAAAGCATGATATCATCTCATGAGCACGGTATATGGTATTTGAATATATTTGTTGTATTGTGATGTGATGATATAATCTCTCGTGGATAGATTATGATCAGTAGCTAACGGTTTTAAACCGAATCTTTTTAGGTAATGCTGATCATAAGAACGCTTCAGGGATGTCAGCTGCAGGATGTGGACAGCCAGGGCAGTGTTAACCCAAGGGTTGGTTGAACTACTTTTGAAACTAATCGCTTGCAAGCGAGTCTTTTGTTGGTTGTGTGCAACTGTGTACACATGTTGATTTCAGGCTGAAGTTTTAAGACACCTGTTCAGGTGTCATGTTTTGAAGTGTCGTTTTGGGATATACATACTAACTGCATGCATGGTTGTTATGTAAATGTTTTCAAAATGACAGGTTGAATGTTTTCATTATTTCTTCGTGCTTCTTGTTGCAAGGTCCTATTTGTGAAGTTGTTGTCAGGCTAACTGATGGGACCCACTGTGTGGTCCTTAGCCTAGTGACGTCTTGGGTTACTTAAAACTCGGGTCGTTACAGATTGGTATCAGAGCTTAGGTTGACAACAAGGGCACATGTGACTTGAGACGAGACATGATAGTTCAACCTAACTACAACCCAGTCCGGGTTGGTTTTGAAAGGACATTTAAGTTTTCAAAAGATTTTGAAAATTACTAACATATGGTTTTAATGGATTTAAAATCATGTGCATAGTCGGGATTGTGGGTAAAGACACTGCCTTCCACTCCTCAGCGTGACTCCTTGTAAGTGTAGTTCTCTCTCTCTAACTTGTTAAGATTATAGTATTCTTATAGATATCACTATTGTTATAAGTGGTGGATATATATGAAGAGAGAACGATCGTGAATGTTCCGGTTTGTCGAAACCGTGATAAAGGCAACCGTAAGCGTTTGATTACGAGACAAGGAAGTTGCAGCTTCATTACGAGTATGTCAATGAGAGCACAATGTGCAAGTGTGTTAGTGGAAGTAAGACAAGCTAGAAGTTCATGAGAGTATAATGTTTAAAGTAAGTGGTCAAGGTCAAGTACTTCTACCCATCGAGCTACATGAGATGTGAAGATGCAAGAATATAGCAGTAGAAAGGGCTATTGCTACGATAGAAACGCAAGGGCAAGAACAAGTTATTGAACCCCAAACACTAGAAGTTCCATAGGAGGAACAAGAAGGTAGTGAACTTCATTAGAGAAGTGACTAAGGCCATCAAAAGAAGAGATGTGTTAGTGTTTGCAGGAGCTTATGTAATGCAAGTTGATTGGCGGTTGAACCACATAAACATGACTTTTGGGGACATTGGAGGGCTAGAAAAGTATAAGATGAAACTTGCAGCAACCTTCATGCAGAACATTGGTGCATGTTGGTGGATGAGAAATCGTGCAATCATTGTGGATTACGAGACTTTCAAGAGTCGGATTTGGACTAACTTGTTAAAGTCTTTTCTGGAAGCAACATTTGGAGGTTCTCCTATGATGGAGATGAATTTCACGAGGAGTATACATCGTTGGATGAGAGTGCACCACTTTATGATCAATTGATAAGATTGTTTACGATAGGATGAAACAACCTCTTAGTTGGTGTTGTCACCTAAGGTATGACGTTATTGGAGTATTAGGAGAGGATAATAAAGCTTGAAGCAAGACAAGGCTTTAGGAAAGAGGTGGATTCCTAAACTAGTGGAGGAAAGAGGCAGAAGTCTACTCCAAGTTTTTTGAACCTGCGAGTACGAGACGTGTGAGTCAAGAAACAAGGCCTTCTCCACAACCATGATCATAAGAGAAATTGGAGAGAAGAACATTTTAAATTGTGGAGACCTAAATTATTTCAAGAATGACTGATCAAAAAGTCCAACTACATGTTTCAAATGTAGTTAACCTAGAGATATGATAAAGTTTGTGAGACTAAGGGATAATGTTAACTCAAGGATCTTGTCCTAATGTGAGAGGAGGAGAAAGCCAAAGTTTACGTGGAAACTAGGCAAGTAAAGTAGCCAACCGATATCCTTATTACCGGATTGGATAATGATGACGTGATTCTAGGCATCGATTGGATGATCAAGTATATGGATAAGATAGATGCGGAAATGCTAACAATAATGATGTTAGCCATGGATGGAACTTGTCATGTGTTCAAAGAAGGTGATTGCTCGTTTGACTGCACAATCTGAGATACAAAAAGATATGATTTATAGTGGTAGAGAGAAATATGGGTTTAGAAAGACCAAGGGTATTTCTGTACCTTGGAGATCATGCCTAGTTGGATGGAAGAGATCCAACATAAACAACTAAGTCCCTTGATCTAACCAAGGTGAGGTCAATGATCACGAATGATGAAAGTTTAGATTCTTTATCAACGACGACAATATGATTGGATACCAAGGAAGAATATGTATGCCTCAAGATGATGAGATTAGAAGAAATATTCTTGTTGATGCTCATACAACACCATAGTCGAATAAGATGTATCAGGATATTATACCATACTTCAGGTGAAAAGATATGAAGAAGGATAATTATAGGGTTGTGGCATGTTGTCAAACATGTCAACAAGTTAAGATTGAACATCAAAGAACAAGAGGAGAACTTACGTCACTTGAAATACCACAATGGAAATGGGAACTAAGCTGAATTTTACAACAGCGTTCCATCCACAGTCAGATAGTCAGTCAGAAAGGACTATTTAGACTTTAGAAGATTTGTTGAGGTCATGCGTGCTTGATTGGGGACCGATATGGCCAGATCAATTACCGTTGGTCGAGTTCACCTACAACAACAGTTGGCATGCATCCATTGGGATGGCACCATATGAAGCACTGTACGGAAGGAAATGTCGAACCCCATTATGTTGGGATGAGCCTGCCGATGTCTTTGATACGGCTCCAGACAAAGTTAAAAGTGATATTGAAAAAGTTGCTTTGATTCGAGAAAGGATGTTGGCTGCACAGAGTAGACAAAAAATCTTATGCTAATAAGCGCCGACATCCGCTAGAGTTTGAAATAGGGACACACGTTTGGCTGAAAGTTTCACAGACTCGTGGAGTCAAACGGTTTGGTATCAAGGGGAAGTTAAGTCCTCGGTATATTGGACCGTTTGAGATTTTGGAAAAAGTTGGTAAAGTAGCTTATCGTTTAGCATTACCGCCAACAATGGATGGAGTACATCCAGTGTTTCATGTATCACAACTAAGACAGTATCAACCAGATCCGAGCCATGTACTCAGCTATGATGCTATCGAGATAGAGCCTGATCAGACCTATGCCGAGTTTCCTATGGCCGTGTTAGATAGAAAGATAAAGAAGTTAAGGAATAAAGAGATTCCATTAGTGAAGATCCAGTGGTCCCGAAGGGGAATGGAAGAGGCTACATGGGAAACAATTGAGCACATGGAGAGAAATTATCCAGAGGTGTTTAGTTCTTTGATCGGTGATTGAGATAGAGGTATGAATTAGTACCTAACTTTTCCACTAACTAATGTGCCTATATGATTCTATGTTTATGTGATTTATGTGTGTGTGAATTGATTTGTGTTTGCTAACATAGGAAGTGATAGACTTCCCTAGTGTGAGCATGATGACCCCGCTAACGTGATAATAATCTATGCTTGCACGAAATGCAAAGATAGAATAATTATGTGATTGACGGATTCAGTCTTCTGATGAGCTGTGTACTAAAGTTTCGGGACGAAACTTTTTCTTAAGGGGTGTGTGATGTAAAAGCTAGGATTTTCGAATCCTAATAAAGGATGATTAAGAGTGATTAAGTTAATCATCGATAACAATTGACTCATAACTCGCGAATAGTGTGTAGATGACGAGTATGAATTCCACCATTATGATTTTGGCGTAAATTTGGACTTATGGGGAAATTTTCACTTTTTCCTCCGGGGAATAATTTTTACCCTCTGGTATTATTTGGAGCATTTGGGAGCTTCAATTAATAAAATGGCAGTTGAGAGAAATGATCAGGACATTGGGTATGTTCTAGATATGAAATAACATGGAAAGACAAAATGGCCAAAAGAGTCGCTATTTCGTTTCTTAGCGGCTAAGAAAGACGACTTAGGAATACGCGTTTTCCGAAAAAGTTGCGGAATAATTATCCACACAAAATGTCAGATTTATTATTCCAATTTCGTGAAGTTTGGAGAAGGGGCTCAAACCGCCTTCGGATCGATAAACGGATAATTATCGACTTTGCTAAAGGATAATTATCGTCTTCGCTATAAATAGCGGAAATTCTTTTATTAATTCATTTCCTTTCACGTTTCCTCGTAAAAGCTCTGATTTCTCTCAACCTTCAAATTCAGATCTACTCTTCGTTTGTAATCCGATTTCAATTCCGTTTGAGTTTTCGGATTCCTCTCTTCGTCCTCTTCATTTCGGTACCGAGTTTGTGTTTTTCCGAGCACATAAAGGACTGGTCGAGCATATTAGTGTTTTGGTCGGTCCCGTCGCTAAGATTCCGGTGAATCTGATGGTGTCCGAGCGTAGCCTGCGTCGTTGTGATTCCGAATCTTCTTTCGGATCGTCAATCGGGTTAGTAACGAATAAGTTATGAATTTATTCGTTTTTAGTATTGCGATTTGGCCTAAATTGACCTTAGGCTTGTCAAAATGGATAATTGGAAATTCCATTATGCTCGTTACATTATTCTGGTGATTATGGGCTATTTGTTTGATGAGATCTGATGACATTTGGGTTGAGAAATTGCCTGCGGGCAAAAGGTTATTCTGTTGAAATTTAATTAATTAATTAAAGATTAATTAATTAAATTGAGAATCTAGAAAACGCTATAAGCTAATTAAATTCAAAGGAATGAATTTAATTGATGTTTGAAGCAAGAAGTTTAATACGAGGAATATGATATTCTCGACAGGTGGTGTTGAAGACGGTAGACTAACTATAACTTAGTTGCTCAGTGAGCGTATCCAGGTAAGTCTTCGGACTTACTTAGCTTCGATCTGCAGAAACCCGTGCCTGAGAGATTTATATCTCACTGTGTTGGGATGTGTTGTTGTTTTGAAATGCCTTGTTGTGTTGAAATGTGGATGTTGATATGCATTGAGATGTGTTATGTGTGAAGCATGCTTGATGTGTTTATGATGAAAATGACGTTATGATGTGTAAAGCATGCTTAATGTTGTTATGATTATTATCATGTCATGATTATGAGAAATGGTTAAATGAACATGTGTTAGCCTATTGAGGCGTGCTATTGAATGACATGATAAGCTTGTTAAAAGCATGATAATGTATGAGATGATAAGCTTGTTAAAAGCATGATAATGTATGAGATGATAAGCCTTTTGAGGCATGCGAGATGATGATGACCTGTAAAGGTCAATAGTATGTAAATTGTTAAGACTCTGAGCTAACCATTAGCCAGGTCGCTAGCTATTGCAGTGAATACCGGAGCTCGGCCAAGCCCGGATCACTTGCGTTTGTATAAGAATGACACCGAGTCTGATGGACTTCAGGCTCGGGTCGCACACCTAATGAAAATGGTAAATGTTTGCATTAACATGAATGGCAAAATGTTGCATGTGGTTAGGAGTTAAGACCATAACTCACCACGAGAAAGCCTGGCCCGTAGACTTGATCAGTCTGGCTACGACCTAAGAGCAAATGTCTGAATTAACCTAATCTGTGCAATGGTGAGCTCACACCAAAGCCAGAACCGTATAAGCAATGGTTCCGGATTAATGGGTCCGGGATCGAAAATTGTAAATTTCATACTGCATTCACGTGCATCATTCATAAAAGCATGATATCATCTCATGAGCACGGTATATGGTATTTGAATATATTTGTTGTATTGTGATGTGATGATATAATCTCTCGTGGATAGATTATGATCAGTAGCTAACGGTTTTAAACCGAATCTTTTTAGGTAATGCTGATCATAAGAACGCTTCAGGGATGTCAGCTGCAGGATGTGGACAGCCGGGGCAGTGTTAACCCAAGGGTTGGTTGAACTACTTTTGAAACTAATCGCTTGCAAGCGAGTCTTTTGTTGGTTGTGTGCAACTGTGTACACATGTTGATTTCAGGCTGAAGTTTTAAGACACCTGTTCAGGTGTCATGTTTTAAAGTGTCGTTTTGGGATATACATACTAACTGCATGCACGGTTGTTATGTAAATGTTTTCTAAATGACAAGTTGAATGTTTTCATTCTTTTTTTCGTGCTTCTTGTTGCAAGGTCCTATTTGTGAAGTTGTTGTCAGGCTAACTGATGGGACCCACTGTGTGGTCCTTAGCCTAGTGACGTCTTGGGTTACTTAAAACTCGGGTCGTTACAGATTGGTATCAGAGGTTAGGTTGACAACAAGGGCACATGTGACTTGAGATGAGACATGATAGTTCAACCTAACTACAACCCAGTTCGGGTTGGTTTTGAAAGGAAATTTAAGTTTTCAAAAGATTTTGGAAATTACTAACATATGGTTTTAATGGATTTAAAATCATATGCATAGTCGGGATTGTGGGTAAGGACACTGCCTTCCACTCCTCAGCGTGACTCCTTGTAAGTGTAGTTCTCTCTCTCTAACTTGTTAAGATTATAGTATTCTTATAGATATCACTATTGTTATAAGTGGTGGATATATATGAAGAGAGAACGATCGTGAATGTTCCGGTTTGTCGAAACCGTGATAAAGGCAACCGTAAGCGTTTGATTACGAGACAAGGAAGTTGCAGCTTCATTACGAGTATGTCAATGGGAGCACAATGCGCAAGTGTGTTAGTGGAAGTAAGACAAGCTAGAAGTACATGAGAGTATAATGTTTACATGAGATGAGAAGATGCAAGAATATAGCGGTAGAAAGGGCTATTGCTACTATAGAAACATAAGGGAAAGCATGAGTTGTTGAACCCCAAACACTAGAAGTTACATATGATGAACAAGAAGGTAGTGAACTTCATTAGAAAAGTGGCTAAGGCCATAAAAAGAAGAGAGGTGTTAGTGTTTGTAAGAGCTTATGTAATGCAAGTTGATTGGCGGTTGAACCACATAAACATGACTTTTAGGGACATTGGAGAGCTAGAAAAGTATAAGATGAAACTTGCAGCAACCTTCATGCAAAACATTGGTGCATGTTGGTGGATGAGAAATCATGCAATCATTGTGGATTACGAGACTTTCAAGAGTCGGATTTGCACTAACTTGTTAAAGTCTTTTCTGGAAGCAACATTTGGAGGTTCTCCTATGATGGAGATGAATTTCACGAGGAGTATACATCGTTGGATGAGAGTGCACCACTTTATGATCAATTGATAAGATTGTTTACGATAGGATGAAACAACCTCTTAGTTGGTGTTGTCACCTAAGGTATGACGTTATTGGAGTATTAGGAGAGGATAATAAAGCTTGAAGCAAGACAAGGCTTTAGGAAAGAGGTGGATTCCTAAACTAGTGGAGGAAAGAGGCAGAAGTCTACTCCAAGTTTTTTGAACCTGCGAGTACGAGACGTGTGAGTCAAGAAACAAGGCCTTCTCCACAACCATGATCATAAGAGAAATTGGAGAGAAGAACATTTTAAATTGTGGAGACCTAAATTATTTCAAGAATGACTGATCAAAAAGTCCAACTACATGTTTCAAATGTAGTTAACCTAGAGATATGATAAAGTTTGTGAGACTAAGGGATAATGTTAACTCAAGGATCTTGTCCTAATGTGAGAGGAGGAGAAAGCCAAAGTTTACGTGGAAACTAGGCAAGTAAAGTAGCCAACCGATATCCTTATTACCGGATTGGATAATGATGACGTGATTCTAGGCATCGATTGGATGATCAAGTATATGGATAAGATAGATGCGGAAATGCTAACAATAATGATGTTAGCCATGGATGGAACTTGTCATGTGTTCAAAGAAGGTGATTGCTCGTTTGACTGCACAATCTGAGATACAAAAAGATATGATTTATAGTGGTAGAGAGAAATATGGGTTTAGAAAGACCAAGGGTATTTCTGTACCTTGGAGATCATGCCTAGTTGGATGGAAGAGATCCAACATAAACAACTAAGTCCCTTGATCTAACCAAGGTGAGGTCAATGATCACGAATGATGAAAGTTTAGATTCTTTATCAACGACGACAATATGATTGGATACCAAGGAAGAATATGTATGCCTCAAGATGATGAGATTAGAAGAAATATTCTTGTTGATGCTCATACAACACCATAGTCGAATAAGATGTATCAGGATATTATACCATACTTCAGGTGAAAAGATATGAAGAAGGATAATTATAGGGTTGTGGCATGTTGTCAAACATGTCAACAAGTTAAGATTGAACATCAAAGAACAAGAGGAGAACTTACGTCACTTGAAATACCACAATGGAAATGGGAACTAAGCTGAATTTTACAACAGCGTTCCATCCACAGTCAGATGGTCAGTCCGAAAGGACTATTCAGACTTTAGAAGACTTGTTGAGGTCATGTGTGCTTGATTGGGGACCGATATGGCCAGATCAATTACCGTTGGTCGAGTTCACCTACAACAACAGTTGGCATGCATCCATTGGGATGGCACCATATGAAGCACTGTACGGAAGGAAATGTCGAACCCCTTTATGTTGGGATGAGCCTGTCGATGTCTTTGATACGGCTCCAGACAAAGTTAAAAAGTTGGTTTGATTTGAGAAAGGATGTTGGCTGCACAGAGTAGACAAAAATCGTATGCTGATAAGCGCCGACGTCCGCTAGAGTTTGAAACAGGGACACACGTTTGGCTGAAAGTTTCACCGACTCGTGGAGTCAAACGGTTTGGTATCAAGGGAAAGTTAAGTCCTCGGTATATTGGACCGTTTGAGATTTTGGAAAAAGTTGGTAAAGTAGCTTATCGTTTAGCATTACCGCCAACAATGGATGGAGTACATCCAGTGTTTCATGTATCACAACTAAGACAGTATCAACCAGATCCGAGCCATGTACTCAGCTATGATGCTATCGAGATAGAGCCTGATCAGACCTATGCCGAGTTCCCTATGGCCGTGTTAGATAGAAAGATAAAGAAGTTAAGGAATAAAGAGATTCCATTAGTGAAGATCCAGTGGTCCCGAAGGGGAATGGAAGAGGCTACATGGGAAACAATTGAGCACATGGAGAGAAATTATCGAGAGGTGTTTAGTTCTTTGATCGGTGATTGAGATAGAGGTATGAATTAGTACCTAACTTTTCCACTAACTAACGTGCTTATATGGTTCTATGTTTATGTGATTTATGTGTGTGTGAATTGATTTGTGTTTGCTAACATAGGAAGTGATAGACTTCCCTAGTGTGAGCGTGATGACCCCGCTAACGTGATAATAATCTATGCTTGCACGAAATGCAAAGATAGAATAATTATGTGATTGAAGGATTCAGTCTTCTGATGAGCTGTGTACTAAAGTTTCGGGACGAAACTTTTTCTTAAGGGGTGTGTGATGTAAAAGCTAGAATTTTCGAATCCTAATCAAGGATGATTAAGGGTGATTAAGTTAATCATCGATGTTAATTGCCCATAAATCGCGAATAGTGTGTAGATGACGAGTATAAATTCCACCATTATGATTTTGGTGTAAATTTGGACTTATGGGGAAATTTTCACTTTTTCCTCCGGGGAATAATTTTTACCCTCTGGTATTATTTGGAGCATTTGGGAGCTTCAATTAATAAAATTGCAGTTGAGAGAAATGATCAGGACATCGGATATGTTCTAGATATGAAATAACATGGAAAGGCAAAATGGCCAAAAGAGTCGCTATTTCGTTTCTTAGCGGCTAAGAAAGACGGCTTAGGAATACGCGTTTTTTGAGAAAGTTGCGGAATAATTATCCACACAAAATGTCAGATTTATTATTCCAATTTCAAGAAGTTTGGAGAAGGGGCTCAAACCGCCTTCGGATCGGTTAAAGGATAACTATCGACTTTGCTAAAGGATAATTATCGTCTTCGCTATAAATAGCGGAAATTCATTTATTAATTCATTTCCTTTCACGTTTCTTCGTAAAAGCTCTGATTTCTCTCAACCTTCAAATTCAGATCTACTCTTCGTTTGTAATCCGATTTCAATTCCGTTTGAGTTTTCGGATTCCTCTCTTCGTCCTCTTCATTTTGGTACCGAGTTTCTGCGTTTCCGTTGAAGTTATGGCCAGGTCGAGCATCCCCCTTATATGTCCGGTCCCGTCGCTCAGATTCCGGTGAATCTGATGGTGTCAGAGCGTAGCCTGCGTCGTTGTGATTCCGAATCTTCTTTCGGATCGTCAATCGGGTTAGTAACGAATAAGTTATGAATTTATTCGTTTTCAGTATTGCGATTTGGCCTAAATTGACCTTAGGCTTGTCAAAATGGATAATTGGAAATTCCATTATGCTCGTTACATTATTCTGGTGATTATGGGCTATTTGTTTGATGAGATCTGATGACATTTGGGTTGAGAAATTGCCTGCGGGCAAAAGGTTATTCTGTTGAAATTTAATTAATTAATTAAAGATTAATTAATTAAATTGAGAATCTAGAAAACGCTATAAGCTAATTAAATTCAAAGGAATGAATTTAATTGATGTTTGAAGCAAGAAGTTTAATACGAGGAATATGATATTCTCGACAGGTGGTGTTGAAGACGGTAGACTAACTATAACTTAGTTGCTCAGTGAGCGTATCCAGGTAAGTCTTCGGACTTACTTAGCTTCGATCTGCAGAAACCCGTGCCTGAGAGATTTATATCTCACTGTGTTGGGATGTGTTGTTGTTTTGAAATGCCTTGTTGTGTTGAAATGTGGATGTTGATATGCATTGAGATGTGTTATGTGTGAAGCATGCTTGATGTGTTTATGATGAAAATGACGTTATGATGTGTAAAGCATGCTTAATGTTGTTATGATTATTATCATGTCATGATTATGAGAAATGGTTAAATGAACATGTGTTAGCCTATTGAGGCGTGCTATTGAATGACATGATAAGCTTGTTGAAACATGATAATGTATGAGATGATAAGCCTTTTGAGGCATGTGATATGATGATGACCTGTAAAGGTCAATAGTATGTAAATTGTTTAAGACTCTGAGCTAACCATTAGCCAGGTCGCTAGCTATTGCAGTGAATGCCGGAGCTCGGCCAAGCCCGGATCACTTGCGTTTGTATAAGAATGACACCGAGTCTGATGGACTTCAGGCTCGGGTCGCACACCTAATGAAAATGGTAAATGTTTTGCATTAACATGAATGGCAAAATGTTGCATGTGGTTAGGGGTTAAGACCATAACCCACCACGAGAAAGCCTGGCCCGTAGACTTGATCAGTCTGGCTACGACCTAAGAGCAAATGTCTGAATTAACCTAATTTGTGCAATGGTGAGCTCACACCAAAGTCAGAACCGTATAAGCAATGATTCCGGATTTGATTTGGGATCGCAAATTGTAAATTTCATACTGCATCCATGTGCATCATTCATAAAAGCATGATATAATCTCATGAGCACGGTATATGATATTTGAATATATATGTTGTGTTGTGGTGTGTTGATATAATCTCTCGTGGATAGATTATGATCGGTAGCTAACGGTTTTAAACCGATCCTTTTTAGGAAATGCCGAACATAGGAACGCTTCAGGGATGTCAGTTGCAGGAAGTGGACAGCCGAGGCAGTGTTAACCCAAGGGTTGGTTGAACTACTTTTGAAACTAATCGCTTGCAAGCGAGTCTTTTGTTGGTTGTGTGCAACTGTGTACACATGTTGATTTCAGGCTGAAGTTTTAAGACACCTGTTCAGGTGTCATGTTTTGAAGTGTCGTTTTGGGATATACATACTAACTGCATGCATGGTTGTTATGTAAATGTTTTCAAAATGACAGGTTGAATGTTTTCATTATTTCTTCGTGCTTCTTGTTGCAAGGTCCTATTTGTGAAGTTGTTGTCAGGCTAACTGATGGGACCCACTGTGTGGTCCTTAGCCTAGTGACGTCTTGGGTTACTTAAAACTCGGGTCGTTACAGATTGGTATCAGAGCTTAGGTTGACAACAAGGGCACATGTGACTTGAGACGAGACATGATAGTTCAACCTAACTACAACCCAGTCCGGGTTGGTTTTGAAAGGACATTTAAGTTTTCAAAAGATTTTGAAAATTACTAACATATGGTTTTAATGGATTTAAAATCATGTGCATAGTCGGGATTGTGGGTAAAGACACTGCCTTCCACTCCTCAGCGTGACTCCTTGTAAGTGTAGTTCTCTCTCTCTAACTTGTTAAGATTATAGTATTCTTATAGATATCACTATTGTTATAAGTGGTGGATATATATGAAGAGAGAACGATCGTGAATGTTCCGGTTTGTCGAAACCGTGATAAAGGCAACCGTAAGCGTTTGATTACGAGACAAGGAAGTTGCAGCTTCATTACGAGTATGTCAATGGGAGCACAATGCGCAAGTGTGTTAGTGGAAGTAAGACAAGCTAGAAGTACATGAGAGTATAATGTTTACATGAGATGAGAAGATGCAAGAATATAGCGGTAGAAAGGGCTATTGCTACTATAGAAACATAAGGGAAAGCATGAGTTGTTGAACCCCAAACACTAGAAGTTACATATGATGAACAAGAAGGTAGTGAACTTCATTAGAAAAGTGGCTAAGGCCATAAAAAGAAGAGAGGTGTTAGTGTTTGTAAGAGCTTATGTAATGCAAGTTGATTGGCGGTTGAACCACATAAACATGACTTTTAGGGACATTGGAGAGCTAGAAAAGTATAAGATGAAACTTGCAGCAACCTTCATGCAAAACAT
This sequence comes from Fagopyrum esculentum, assembly GCA_033239045.1. Taxonomy (NCBI): domain Eukaryota; kingdom Viridiplantae; phylum Streptophyta; class Magnoliopsida; order Caryophyllales; family Polygonaceae; genus Fagopyrum; species Fagopyrum esculentum. Next base: position 107,701,046 of record BSUD01000003.1, read on the forward strand.
TGGTGCATGTTGGTGGATGAGAAATCATGCAATCATTGTGGATTACGAGACTTTCAAGAGTCGGATTTGCACTAACTTGTTAAAGTCTTTTCTGGAAGCAACATTTGGAGGTTCTCCTATGATGGAGATGAATTTCACGAGGAGTATACATCGTTGGATGAGAGTGCACCACTTTATGATCAATTGATAAGATTGTTTACGATAGGATGAAACAACCTCTTAGTTGGTGTTGTCACCTAAGGTATGACGTTATTGGAGTATTAGGAGAGGATAATAAAGCTTGAAGCAAGACAAGGCTTTAGGAAAGAGGTGGATTCCTAAACTAGTGGAGGAAAGAGGCAGAAGTCTACTCCAAGTTTTTTGAACCTGCGAGTACGAGACGTGTGAGTCAAGAAACAAGGCCTTCTCCACAACCATGATCATAAGAGAAATTGGAGAGAAGAACATTTTAAATTGTGGAGACCTAAATTATTTCAAGAATGACTGATCAAAAAGTCCAACTACATGTTTCAAATGTAGTTAACCTAGAGATATGATAAAGTTTGTGAGACTAAGGGATAATGTTAACTCAAGGATCTTGTCCTAATGTGAGAGGAGGAGAAAGCCAAAGTTTACGTGGAAACTAGGCAAGTAAAGTAGCCAACCGATATCCTTATTACCGGATTGGATAATGATGACGTGATTCTAGGCATCGATTGGATGATCAAGTATATGGATAAGATAGATGCGGAAATGCTAACAATAATGATGTTAGCCATGGATGGAACTTGTCATGTGTTCAAAGAAGGTGATTGCTCGTTTGACTGCACAATCTGAGATACAAAAAGATATGATTTATAGTGGTAGAGAGAAATATGGGTTTAGAAAGACCAAGGGTATTTCTGTACCTTGGAGATCATGCCTAGTTGGATGGAAGAGATCCAACATAAACAACTAAGTCCCTTGATCTAACCAAGGTGAGGTCAATGATCACGAATGATGAAAGTTTAGATTCTTTATCAACGACGACAATATGATTGGATACCAAGGAAGAATATGTATGCCTCAAGATGATGAGATTAGAAGAAATATTCTTGTTGATGCTCATACAACACCATAGTCGAATAAGATGTATCAGGATATTATACCATACTTCAGGTGAAAAGATATGAAGAAGGATAATTATAGGGTTGTGGCATGTTGTCAAACATGTCAACAAGTTAAGATTGAACATCAAAGAACAAGAGGAGAACTTACGTCACTTGAAATACCACAATGGAAATGGGAACTAAGCTGAATTTTACAACAGCGTTCCATCCACAGTCAGATAGTCAGTCAGAAAGGACTATTTAGACTTTAGAAGATCTGTTGAGGTCATATGTGCTTGATTGGGGGCTAGTATGACCACATCATTTACCATGAGTAGAGTTCATTTATAACAAAATTTGGCATGCATTCATTGGGATGACACCTTATAAAGCACTAAATGGAAGGAAATGTTGAACCCCATTATGTTGGGATGAGCCTGCCGATATCATTGACACGGCTCCAGACAAAGTTAAAAGTGATATTGAAAAAGTTGCTTTGATTCGAGAAAGGATGTTGGCTGCACAGAGTAGACAAAAATCGTATGCTGATAAGCGCCGACGCCCGCTAGAGTTTGAAACAGGGACACATGTTTGGCTGAAAGTTTCACCGACTCGTGGAGTCAAACGGTTTCGTATCAAGGGGAAGTTAAGTCCTCGGTATATTGGACCGTTTGAGATTTTGGAAAAAGTTGGTAAAGTAGCTTATCGTTTAGCATTACCGCCAACAATGGATGGAGTACATTCAGTGTTTCATGTATCACAACTAAGACAGTATCAACCAGACCCGAGCCATGTACTCAGCTATGATGCTATCGAGATAGAGCCTGATCAGACCTATGTCGAGTTCCCTATGGCCGTGTTAGATAGAAACAATTATGATTTTGACAAAAGCAAAGAGTAGTACCTAACTTTTCCACTAACTAATGTGCTTATATAGTTCTATGTTGATGTGATTTATGTGTGTGTGAATTGTTTTGTGTTTGCTAACATAGGAAGTGATAGACTTCACTAGTGTGAGCTTGATGACCCCTTCTAACTTGGTAATAACTTATGCTTGCATGAAATGCAAAGATAGGTTAATTATGTGACTGATAGATTCAGTCTTCTAATGAGCTGTGTGCTAAAGTTTTGGGACGAAACTTTTTCTTAAGGGGTGTGTGATGTAAAAGCTAGGATTTTCGAATCCTAATAAAGGATGATTAAGAGTGATTAAGTTAATCATCGATAACAATTGACTCATAACTCGCGAATAGTGTGTAGATGACGAGTATGAATTCCACCATTATGATTTTGGCGTAAATTTGGACTTATGGGGAAATTTTCACTTTTTCCTCCGGGGAGTAATTTTTACCTTTTGGTATTATTTGGAGCATTTGGGAGCTTCAAATAATAAAATTGCAGTTGAGAGAAATAATCAGGACATTGGGTATGTTCTAGATATGAAATAACATGGAAAGACAAAATGGCCAAAAGAGTCGCTATTTCGTTTCTTAGCGGCTAAGAAAGACGACTTAGGAATACGCGTTTTCCGAAAAAGTTGCGGAATAATTATCCACACAAAATGTCAAATTTATTATTCCAATTTCGTGAAGTTTGGAGAAGGGGCTCAAACCGCCTTCGGATCGGTTAACGGATAATTATCGACTTTGCTAAAGGATAATTATCGTCTTCGCTATAAATAGCGGAAATTCTTTTATTAATTCATTTCCTTTCACGTTTCCTCGTAAAAGCTCTGATTTCTCTCAACCTTCAAATTCAGATCTACTCTTCGTTTGTAATCCGATTTCAATTCCGTTTGAGTTTTCGGATTCCTCTCTTCGTCCTCTTCATTTTGGTACCGAGTTTCTGCGTTTCCGTTGAAGTTATGGCCAGGTCGAGCATCCCCCTTATATGTCCGGTCCCGTCGCTAAGATTCCGGTGAATCTGATGGTGTCCGAGCGTAGCCTGCGTCGTTGTGATTCCGAATCTTCTTTCGGATCGTCAATCGGGTTAGTAACGAATAAGTTATGAATTTATTCGTTTTCAGTATTGCGATTTGGCCTAAATTGACCTTAGGCTTGTCAAAATGGATAATTGGAAATTCCATTATGCTCGTTACATTATTCTGGTGATTATGGGCTATTTGTTTGATGAGATCTGATGACATTTGGGTTGAGAAATTGCCTGCGGGCAAAAGGTTATTCTGTTGAAATTTAATTAATTAATTAAAGATTAATTAATTAAATTGAGAATCTAGAAAACGCTATAAGCTAATTAAATTCAAAGGAATGAATTTAATTGATGTTTGAAGCAAGAAGTTTAATACGAGGAATATGATATTCTCGACAGGTGGTGTTGAAGACGGTAGACTAACTATAACTTAGTTGCTCAGTGAGCGTATCCAGGTAAGTCTTCGGACTTACTTAGCTTCGATCTGCAGAAACCCGTGCCTGAGAGATTTATATCTCACTGTGTTGGGATGTGTTGTTGTTTTGAAATGCCTTGTTGTGTTGAAATGTGGATGTTGATATGCATTGAGATGTGTTATGTGTGAAGCATGCTTGATGTGTTTATGATGAAAATGACGTTATGATGTGTAAAGCATGCTTAATGTTGTTATGATTATTATCATGTCATGATTATGAGAAATGGTTAAATGAACATGTGTTAGCCTATTGAGGCGTGCTATTGAATGACATGATAAGCTTGTTAAAAGCATGATAATGTATGAGATGATAAGCTTGTTAAAAGCATGATAATGTATGAGATGATAAGCCTTTTGAGGCATGCGAGATGATGATGACCTGTAAAGGTCAATAGTATGTAAATTGTTAAGACTCTGAGCTAACCATTAGCCAGGTCGCTAGCTATTGCAGTGAATACCGGAGCTCGGCCAAGCCCGGATCACTTGCGTTTGTATAAGAATGACACCGAGTCTGATGGACTTCAGGCTCGGGTCGCACACCTAATGAAAATGGTAAATGTTTGCATTAACATGAATGGCAAAATGTTGCATGTGGTTAGGAGTTAAGACCATAACTCACCACGAGAAAGCCTGGCCCGTAGACTTGATCAGTCTGGCTACGACCTAAGAGCAAATGTCTGAATTAACCTAATCTGTGCAATGGTGAGCTCACACCAAAGCCAGAACCGTATAAGCAATGGTTCCGGATTAATGGGTCCGGGATCGAAAATTGTAAATTTCATACTGCATTCACGTGCATCATTCATAAAAGCATGATATCATCTCATGAGCACGGTATATGGTATTTGAATATATTTGTTGTATTGTGATGTGATGATATAATCTCTCGTGGATAGATTATGATCAGTAGCTAACGGTTTTAAACCGAATCTTTTTAGGTAATGCTGATCATAAGAACGCTTCAGGGATGTCAGCTGCAGGATGTGGACAGCCGGGGCAGTGTTAACCCAAGGGTTGGTTGAACTACTTTTGAAACTAATCGCTTGCAAGCGAGTCTTTTGTTGGTTGTGTGCAACTGTGTACACATGTTGATTTCAGGCTGAAGTTTTAAGACACCTGTTCAGGTGTCATGTTTTAAAGTGTCGTTTTGGGATATACATACTAACTGCATGCACGGTTGTTATGTAAATGTTTTCTAAATGACAAGTTGAATGTTTTCATTCTTTTTTTCGTGCTTCTTGTTGCAAGGTCCTATTTGTGAAGTTGTTGTCAGGCTAACTGATGGGACCCACTGTGTGGTCCTTAGCCTAGTGACGTCTTGGGTTACTTAAAACTCGGGTCGTTACAGATTGGTATCAGAGGTTAGGTTGACAACAAGGGCACATGTGACTTGAGATGAGACATGATAGTTCAACCTAACTACAACCCAGTTCGGGTTGGTTTTGAAAGGAAATTTAAGTTTTCAAAAGATTTTGGAAATTACTAACATATGGTTTTAATGGATTTAAAATCATATGCATAGTCGGGATTGTGGGTAAGGACACTGCCTTCCACTCCTCAGCGTGACTCCTTGTAAGTGTAGTTCTCTCTCTCTAACTTGTTAAGATTATAGTATTCTTATAGATATCACTATTGTTATAAGTGGTGGATATATATGAAGAGAGAACGATCGTGAATGTTCCGGTTTGTCGAAACCGTGATAAAGGCAACCGTAAGCGTTTGATTACGAGACAAGGAAGTTGCAGCTTCATTACGAGTATGTCAATGGGAGCACAATGCGCAAGTGTGTTAGTGGAAGTAAGACAAGCTAGAAGTACATGAGAGTATAATGTTTAAAGTAAGTGGTCAAGGTCAAGTACTTCTACCCATCGAGCTACATGAGATGAGAAGATGCAAGAATATAGCGGTAGAAAGGGCTATTGCTACTATAGAAACATAAGGGAAAGCATGAGTTGTTGAACCCCAAACACTAGAAGTTACATATGATGAACAAGAAGGTAGTGAACTTCATTAGAAAAGTGGCTAAGGCCATAAAAAGAAGAGAGGTGTTAGTGTTTGTAAGAGCTTATGTAATGCAAGTTGATTGGCGGTTGAACCACATAAACATGACTTTTAGGGACATTGGAGAGCTAGAAAAGTATAAGATGAAACTTGCAGCAACCTTCATGCAAAACATTGGTGCATGTTGGTGGATGAGAAATCATGCAATCATTGTGGATTACGAGACTTTCAAGAGTCGGATTTGCACTAACTTGTTAAAGTCTTTTCTGGAAGCAACATTTGGAGGTTCTCCTATGATGGAGATGAATTTCACGAGGAGTATACATCGTTGGATGAGAGTGCACCACTTTATGATCAATTGATAAGATTGTTTACGATAGGATGAAACAACCTCTTAGTTGGTGTTGTCACCTAAGGTATGACGTTATTGGAGTATTAGGAGAGGATAATAAAGCTTGAAGCAAGACAAGGCTTTAGGAAAGAGGTGGATTCCTAAACTAGTGGAGGAAAGAGGCAGAAGTCTACTCCAAGTTTTTTGAACCTGCGAGTACGAGACGTGTGAGTCAAGAAACAAGGCCTTCTCCACAACCATGATCATAAGAGAAATTGGAGAGAAGAACATTTTAAATTGTGGAGACCTAAATTATTTCAAGAATGACTGATCAAAAAGTCCAACTACATGTTTCAAATGTAGTTAACCTAGAGATATGATAAAGTTTGTGAGACTAAGGGATAATGTTAACTCAAGGATCTTGTCCTAATGTGAGAGGAGGAGAAAGCCAAAGTTTACGTGGAAACTAGGCAAGTAAAGTAGCCAACCGATATCCTTATTACCGGATTGGATAATGATGACGTGATTCTAGGCATCGATTGGATGATCAAGTATATGGATAAGATAGATGCGGAAATGCTAACAATAATGATGTTAGCCATGGATGGAACTTGTCATGTGTTCAAAGAAGGTGATTGCTCGTTTGACTGCACAATCTGAGATACAAAAAGATATGATTTATAGTGGTAGAGAGAAATATGGGTTTAGAAAGACCAAGGGTATTTCTGTACCTTGGAGATCATGCCTAGTTGGATGGAAGAGATCCAACATAAACAACTAAGTCCCTTGATCTAACCAAGGTGAGGTCAATGATCACGAATGATGAAAGTTTAGATTCTTTATCAACGACGACAATATGATTGGATACCAAGGAAGAATATGTATGCCTCAAGATGATGAGATTAGAAGAAATATTCTTGTTGATGCTCATACAACACCATAGTCGAATAAGATGTATCAGGATATTATACCATACTTCAGGTGAAAAGATATGAAGAAGGATAATTATAGGGTTGTGGCATGTTGTCAAACATGTCAACAAGTTAAGATTGAACATCAAAGAACAAGAGGAGAACTTACGTCACTTGAAATACCACAATGGAAATGGGAACTAAGCTGAATTTTACAACAGCGTTCCATCCACAGTCAGATAGTCAGTCAGAAAGGACTATTTAGACTTTAGAAGATTTGTTGAGGTCATGCGTGCTTGATTGGGGACCGATATGGCCAGATCAATTACCGTTGGTCGAGTTCACCTACAACAACAGTTGGCATGCATCCATTGGGATGGCACCATATGAAGCACTGTACGGAAGGAAATGTCGAACCCCATTATGTTGGGATGAGCCTGCCGATGTCTTTGATACGGCTCCAGACAAAGTTAAAAGTGATATTGAAAAAGTTGCTTTGATTCGAGAAAGGATGTTGGCTGCACAGAGTAGACAAAAAATCTTATGCTAATAAGCGCCGACATCCGCTAGAGTTTGAAATAGGGACACACGTTTGGCTGAAAGTTTCACAGACTCGTGGAGTCAAACGGTTTGGTATCAAGGGGAAGTTAAGTCCTCGGTATATTGGACCGTTTGAGATTTTGGAAAAAGTTGGTAAAGTAGCTTATCGTTTAGCATTACCGCCAACAATGGATGGAGTACATCCAGTGTTTCATGTATCACAACTAAGACAGTATCAACCAGATCCGAGCCATGTACTCAGCTATGATGCTATCGAGATAGAGCCTGATCAGACCTATGCCGAGTTTCCTATGGCCGTGTTAGATAGAAAGATAAAGAAGTTAAGGAATAAAGAGATTCCATTAGTGAAGATCCAGTGGTCCCGAAGGGGAATGGAAGAGGCTACATGGGAAACAATTGAGCACATGGAGAGAAATTATCCAGAGGTGTTTAGTTCTTTGATCGGTGATTGAGATAGAGGTATGAATTAGTACCTAACTTTTCCACTAACTAATGTGCCTATATGATTCTATGTTTATGTGATTTATGTGTGTGTGAATTGATTTGTGTTTGCTAACATAGGAAGTGATAGACTTCCCTAGTGTGAGCATGATGACCCCGCTAACGTGATAATAATCTATGCTTGCACGAAATGCAAAGATAGAATAATTATGTGATTGACGGATTCAGTCTTCTGATGAGCTGTGTACTAAAGTTTCGGGACGAAACTTTTTCTTAAGGGGTGTGTGATGTAAAAGCTAGGATTTTCGAATCCTAATAAAGGATGATTAAGAGTGATTAAGTTAATCATCGATAACAATTGACTCATAACTCGCGAATAGTGTGTAGATGACGAGTATGAATTCCACCATTATGATTTTGGCGTAAATTTGGACTTATGGGGAAATTTTCACTTTTTCCTCCGGGGAATAATTTTTACCCTCTGGTATTATTTGGAGCATTTGGGAGCTTCAATTAATAAAATGGCAGTTGAGAGAAATGATCAGGACATTGGGTATGTTCTAGATATGAAATAACATGGAAAGACAAAATGGCCAAAAGAGTCGCTATTTCGTTTCTTAGCGGCTAAGAAAGACGACTTAGGAATACGCGTTTTCCGAAAAAGTTGCGGAATAATTATCCACACAAAATGTCAGATTTATTATTCCAATTTCGTGAAGTTTGGAGAAGGGGCTCAAACCGCCTTCGGATCGATAAACGGATAATTATCGACTTTGCTAAAGGATAATTATCGTCTTCGCTATAAATAGCGGAAATTCTTTTATTAATTCATTTCCTTTCACGTTTCCTCGTAAAAGCTCTGATTTCTCTCAACCTTCAAATTCAGATCTACTCTTCGTTTGTAATCCGATTTCAATTCCGTTTGAGTTTTCGGATTCCTCTCTTCGTCCTCTTCATTTCGGTACCGAGTTTGTGTTTTTCCGAGCACATAAAGGACTGGTCGAGCATATTAGTGTTTTGGTCGGTCCCGTCGCTAAGATTCCGGTGAATCTGATGGTGTCCGAGCGTAGCCTGCGTCGTTGTGATTCCGAATCTTCTTTCGGATCGTCAATCGGGTTAGTAACGAATAAGTTATGAATTTATTCGTTTTTAGTATTGCGATTTGGCCTAAATTGACCTTAGGCTTGTCAAAATGGATAATTGGAAATTCCATTATGCTCGTTACATTATTCTGGTGATTATGGGCTATTTGTTTGATGAGATCTGATGACATTTGGGTTGAGAAATTGCCTGCGGGCAAAAGGTTATTCTGTTGAAATTTAATTAATTAATTAAAGATTAATTAATTAAATTGAGAATCTAGAAAACGCTATAAGCTAATTAAATTCAAAGGAATGAATTTAATTGATGTTTGAAGCAAGAAGTTTAATACGAGGAATATGATATTCTCGACAGGTGGTGTTGAAGACGGTAGACTAACTATAACTTAGTTGCTCAGTGAGCGTATCCAGGTAAGTCTTCGGACTTACTTAGCTTCGATCTGCAGAAACCCGTGCCTGAGAGATTTATATCTCACTGTGTTGGGATGTGTTGTTGTTTTGAAATGCCTTGTTGTGTTGAAATGTGGATGTTGATATGCATTGAGATGTGTTATGTGTGAAGCATGCTTGATGTGTTTATGATGAAAATGACGTTATGATGTGTAAAGCATGCTTAATGTTGTTATGATTATTATCATGTCATGATTATGAGAAATGGTTAAATGAACATGTGTTAGCCTATTGAGGCGTGCTATTGAATGACATGATAAGCTTGTTAAAAGCATGATAATGTATGAGATGATAAGCTTGTTAAAAGCATGATAATGTATGAGATGATAAGCCTTTTGAGGCATGCGAGATGATGATGACCTGTAAAGGTCAATAGTATGTAAATTGTTAAGACTCTGAGCTAACCATTAGCCAGGTCGCTAGCTATTGCAGTGAATACCGGAGCTCGGCCAAGCCCGGATCACTTGCGTTTGTATAAGAATGACACCGAGTCTGATGGACTTCAGGCTCGGGTCGCACACCTAATGAAAATGGTAAATGTTTGCATTAACATGAATGGCAAAATGTTGCATGTGGTTAGGAGTTAAGACCATAACTCACCACGAGAAAGCCTGGCCCGTAGACTTGATCAGTCTGGCTACGACCTAAGAGCAAATGTCTGAATTAACCTAATCTGTGCAATGGTGAGCTCACACCAAAGCCAGAACCGTATAAGCAATGGTTCCGGATTAATGGGTCCGGGATCGAAAATTGTAAATTTCATACTGCATTCACGTGCATCATTCATAAAAGCATGATATCATCTCATGAGCACGGTATATGGTATTTGAATATATTTGTTGTATTGTGATGTGATGATATAATCTCTCGTGGATAGATTATGATCAGTAGCTAACGGTTTTAAACCGAATCTTTTTAGGTAATGCTGATCATAAGAACGCTTCAGGGATGTCAGCTGCAGGATGTGGACAGCCAGGGCAGTGTTAACCCAAGGGTTGGTTGAACTACTTTTGAAACTAATCGCTTGCAAGCGAGTCTTTTGTTGGTTGTGTGCAACTGTGTACACATGTTGATTTCAGGCTGAAGTTTTAAGACACCTGTTCAGGTGTCATGTTTTAAAGTGTCGTTTTGGGATATACATACTAACTGCATGCACGGTTGTTATGTAAATGTTTTCTAAATGACAGGTTGAATGTTTTCATTCTTTTTTTCGTGCTTCTTGTTGCAAGGTCCTATTTGTGAAGTTGTTGTCAGGCTAACTGATGGGACCCACTGTGTGGTCCTTAGCCTAGTGACGTCTTGGGTTACTTAAAACTCGGGTCGTTACAAAAAGTCGAGTCTTGTGTTTTCAATTTTGACGTACATGTCAATAATATATTGTTGATATATCCGGCCAGCTTTAATGATATTGTTATTGTCACGTATTTGAAAGCGGTAACTGTAGTATTCGCGGCAAGAAATTTCACTATTGTCAGATGTGTGTGTTCTCTGTGATGCTGTAAAAAATAAAAGTAAATGAACTAATTATTAAACAATGCACAATTAAAGAACAATAGTGCTACACAGATTTACCTTGTTCCTCACGCAGTATTAACGACGGAGCGGTTTGACCAGGATCAGATAACAGCGAAAATAAGTTATCTTCTGGTTCTTGTCGCCTACGTGCCTTATTTTTTTTAATTCCTTGATGCCACCCACATTGTCCCTTAGGGAATAAAATTGGATATTGTAACAGATTGTAACAACCATAGTAGTGCATAATTTTATACGTTTTCATTTCATTTCCCATGACTATAACGTCAGGACTGTTAATCCTGTTAATATCATCGTTATCTACAATTATAGCGGCAACGTCGTCGGATGTAGGTGCATTATAAACACGTTGATCCAACACAGGATTTTTGGAGATTGTTATTCTGGTATCTGCATCGACAGTGCGCTCTGAAAGTTTTCTAAAGAAGGAGGCGTAAGGGTTTGTTGACATTAAATCAATTAGCAAACATATTATTTCAGGATTAAGTTCCGCGAATGTTTGGATACGTTGTTCCTTTTCTTGTAGTCCATCTTAGAAATATAATTGTAGATATTTCCGGTTTGAGGTATTAGGTGTAAGGCTTGGAAGGTAATGATATAATTGTCCTTGTAGACGGAAGACATAAATTCCTTTTTCTGTTTTGGATTCTATGTTATCGTACCCAAGTGAACTGAATGCGAAAAAGTTATTGTACAAACGAGCATACTGTTTAAAGTGAGTGGCCACTATCGAAGTCGATGTCATAAGTTCGAAGATAGCATGTGGTAGCGGGTCTAAATGGAACTTTATTTCACCATTTGAGCAGCAGAGGTTTGGTGTCTCGTACGCAAACTTTGTGGCGTTACAATGCCGACATGGTTGCTGACGTGGTAAGATATGGGCTGCAAGTGGGACATATTCAAGGCCGATGGCCTTGCAGATCTTCCTTCTTGGTTGGTGTGGACGTTTTTTGGGATTAGTTGAGGATTCTGCTAAGTCCATTTGTTCTCCGACTGGCTGGCAGTTGTTGTTCCTGTGTTAACTATAAAGAAACAAACTGAAGTTGTTGTAAATGGCAACTAAAGAGAAAGAAATTTTGAAAAACAAATAGAACGATTAACTCTGCATTGTTGTAATTTATGTGTGGAAACAACAATCAATTTCTTCATAGCTAATTATTACAAACAAGAGTATATGACCATGCAACTATAAACAGATCAATTTATTTATACTTGAGAAACTAAAAAAGTATTTTATGTCCAGGCAACCACAAGCATATAGTTTATGTTCTTGGTTTTTTAAAAAACGTCTTTGAAGAAAAAATAGAAACTGTGCAACATAATTGACAACCTAGTAGAAATGGAGAAATTATCAATCACATCATATATAAAGTGCAGATAATTAAGTAAGGAGGTAAACCACATTATGAAAATAAAACTGTGCAACATAATTGACAACCTAGTAGAAATAGAGAAATTATCAATCACATCATATATAAAGTGCATATAAATAAGTAAAGGAGGTAAACCACATTATGAAAATACTAATTATATTTGCAGAGGCCATTGTCATACTATACAAGGCATAAAACTTCAAAAGTTAAAAGTGGAAACGATAAGCAGCAGCGTACATCAGCGCCCGTATATATTACAAGGTCACAAAATTGGCGCGGTAGTGTAAAACAGTAGATAGTTCATACGTTAATCCGAAGGACAACTAAAACCTTAGCATTTAACAAAAAACGGTTTGTCCATGCCCAAGCCACTCGCTAGTGTCTGCCCTTCCTCTTTGTCCGCTGCTGCCGCCGGAATTGGGACGCCCTTGCTGCCGCCCCGGTTGCCGCCGACGCTGCCGGCTTTCCTCCACCTACGCCGCCGACCTCATCTTCCCCATCCCCTTCTGCGCTTGTACAGAGGAAGAAACACCATTTTTGATTATTACAATCACCCCCTCAGTTGTGGTTAATTACAAATTTTACCCTACTATTTGGTATAATTACAAAACGGACCCATATTCGATATAATCTCAGTTTTGGACCCACAGTTTCTGGAATTTAATATTTATGCCCTTGCATGAATTTAATTACATATTATGGCCCAAGGTTTTATTTTCGGAAAATGTATTTATGGGTTTTAAATTTGGGATTTACTTGAATTATATTCTTATTTATATATACCATATATATTTACGGTTTTTAACTTGGGTATTAAAAGTAGGGTTTTCTTTAGATTTATATATGTTAATTATTCCGTTCAAATTTAGCTTATAAGCTAAATTTGTTTAGTTTGGTGCTAGGTTCGGAAGCGCCCCGATAAAGGTCATCGAATCCGCATTTGACATTCGTCGATCGACTTCTACCTTTGACCCCGAGTGAGTACCTCTCAATCTTGTTATGTTTAGTAGTGGCTTAGAGTTAATGCCAAGTAGTGGCTTTGAACCTTAGGTGAGCTTTGAGGATTTGATATTGTTTGATGGATTGATGTTGATTCTAAGCTTGAGGTGGTATTGTGGTCTAGTGAGGTTGTTATGTGGATTCGAGTATATGGTTTGATCTTGTGAGAATCATTAGGTTGAGGTTTGGGATAAAATGTTGTTGTTAGAGCATCGAGACTAGGAACATGTTATCCTAACTTGTGGGTTGTATGACCTTATAGAGGTTATTTGGGCTAGAAGTCTAAGGACTTATAGCATGAGAGATAGATATTGATCGCGTGCCTTTTTTTTGACCAGGCGTTGAGTGCCTTCCTATGGGAAGTTGAGAGCGGTGGTTAGCGGGATTATCTTTGGGACGAGGTAAGTCTCCGGACTTACTTAGCTCGTATTCCTTGTATTAGCATCTATGTGTGTTTGGTGGTGTGTGTTTATTGTTTATTGTTTATAAAAACTAAACCGGAATTAGGATTACCGACCTTTATATTATTTGGCCCAAGTGTATGATAACGGGCGGTGACATCACTGCCTAGCTCTTGCGTAGAGCTAGGAGGTTCTTGGCGACTAGCCGTGCTGGTTAGACGGTCGGAGGCATCCGTACCGTTCCATGCCGGAAATGGGGACCGAGGCGAGTTTCGGGAGATTCTCGTGTCACAAAAGAAGTTGAATTAGAACGGGATATGACTTAATAATAATAAAGATAATAAACCGGATTGGTGTGCTTTTGCGTATGTTGTGTGTTTATGGTGATTTACTTGTGTTTGTGCCTTTCCCATCGATTCTAATGCTTCGAATATGAGCTAACGGTTTTATACCGGATGTTGTAGATTGCCTTGCAGGTTAGGAATGCGGCCGAAAGATCCGGAAGAGTGGGCAGCCGGGGTTCCGTACATTTTAGGATTGGGTTTTTGGGTGGGGTCGGGTTTGAGTATTGTATATTATTCATGTATATTGTATATCGTGTGGTGGCATTTGGCCCTTGGTGTTTCATATCAGCTGAAGTCTTTTGTTGTTTCCTTTCGGGTTTCCTTTCATTGCATAAAAATGTATTTCGGTTTTGACCTTTATTTGTTCCTTGTTGCAAGATCCGGTGAAATTGTTGTCAAGTTAAGGGTCGGGACCCATTGTGAGGTCCCAACCCGTAGAGCTCCAAGTCCCACGGATTCGGGGTGTTACAATATTTCTGTTGAACCAAAAACTCTCAAACATCTCATATAGCCCATCAGACTCAAAAACCCAAGAAATTATGGCTAAACAAGACGCACAGTGTGGAAAACAATGCTTGCAACAAGTTGTGTGAGCCCACATCAAAGATTCACAAATATTTCTCTTGAAGGTGAGTTGAGTTTGATAAGATGTTAATTGGTTGCAAGGTTTGTAGGTTAGCAATGTCGAGTAGATTTATCAAGGACTTCGTTTTGAGTCGTGGGAATGATTGCTGCTTCATGTAGGTCGATTGGTTCTCCGGATCTGTTTTTGACTATGTAATTGTTTATCAAATTAGATTTGGTGAGTCAAGGACTTTGAATTGTTTTCAAGTGGCTATTCTTGGTCGAATGCGTTTGTCCTTCAACGACCAATGAATCTATATATGCTTCTAGGAGGGACTTGGAAACCTTTATGGAATAGGAAATTGGCCTACTTCTCACACTTGTGCAAAAAATATTGTGCTACATTTTACCTTCAATTTCCATTTCCTTGCTATGAAACAAATGTATGTGTTTTGACACCACACTTCCTCAAAGTAGTATGAAACCCTCCTTTTCATGGCGGGTCTAGTGAACCACCCTTTCCATGATGGGTATCCGACCCTTTGACGAATGACCCGTTCTACGAGGGTTCTTACTATCAAAAAAGTGTTTGTAAAACCAAACACTTTTTCAACATTTTTTAAACTATAGTATAAATTGATTCACTTTTTTTTCTAAACTTCAATTTAATCATGCTTAATGATAAACAACTCAATGTCGAATTCCTGATCCTTAAATCTGATGAAGAATTTGAGCTTGAAGTTAAGCCTTCAAAATCAAATTTGAGACCCAAAATTGCAGGGGGTAGAGAGGAGGTAAATGAAAATTATAATATGACAAGTTTGGGTCAATATTGCAATTTCTTGGAAAGTTAGGCAACGTACTTAAAATACAAGTGGGCTATTAAACAGATGAAATGTTTTAGTTATTTTTTTGGGAAATTCCGGTTGATACCCCTGCGGTATGGGGTATTCCTGAATTTGCCCATGAGTTTTTTAAAGTTCGGTTCGTGCCATTGAGGTTTTTAAATTTTGAGAAGATTAAGGTAGTAGGATAACTTTTTTTCCTAAAAAACAAATTAGGCCCCTAATATTAACAATTAAAATAAAAAAGATAAATAAGATGTGAAAAAAATCTTAATTAAGTATTTAAGGTAACAGTTAAAAGATAATTAATATTTTCAAATATTAATTAGGCTAAAAATAAGGAAACTGTAAATGAAATTTGGTAACAGTTAAAAGATCTCCCAATATCCCATCAATCATCATACATTTTCAGCAAAATTCGGATGGGTAGAGGTTGCGAGAGGACCAGTCGAAGGCTTCCATGAGATTTAAGATCCAATCAAGAGAGATCGCACCATCGAGAGGCCATGAGATCGGGAATCTAGGTTTTTCATCGGGAGAAGAGGACGGATTCTCCGGCGACAGAATTGTGGCTGATGGAGGAGGAAACGATGCAGATGAGGGTGATTCCGACGGAATCGTGGTGGATTTGGATGCTCCGGTGATGGAGACGGTGGTGGTTGAAGAGGAAGACGTCGGAGGAGGAGAATTCGCCGCCGACGACATCGGTGACTTAAAGGTACGGAAAGTATTGAGGGCTGACGGAAAATATTGAGGGATGACGTTGGACGAGGAGAAATCGTCACCTCAGCTTGCCGGCCATCAACCGCCCTTCCCTTCTTCCGGTAGTTCAGTGAGCCGTTTTGGGTAGGTGAGACTTCTAAATTATTTTGAATAACTTCAGTCGCCATAGCCAAGTATGATATATTCGGATAGGGGTTGATTATGTACACATGCATATGTTGTTGATTATGTACATATGATGCTGCGAAAATATTACTAAATAACTATATATGTACCAAATATGCAGTTCGTGTACATTTGGAGGGGTTTGATGATACACAAACATATGTTGTGTGTACATATAACATGATGTCGATTTGAATATGTACAGTTTTTGTGTTTGCATGTACATATGTTTGTAGTCTCTAGTGATTATGTACATTTTGACCTGCGAAAATGTTACTGACTAACTATATATATGTACATATATTTGCAGTCTTTGAGATTATGTACATATGTTGTTGCGGAAATCAAGATTGATTCAATATCGTCGCCATGGATGAACGCAAGTTGGAAAGGACGAACATTACGAAAAATATTTTGAATTCCTTAATAAAGGGAGATATTTTGATTCCTTTAATAAATGGAGAGAGAAATATATTTACTTTCTTTTTTTGTAATAATTAATTGCTTAATAAATTGAGAGAGAAAGATATTCTGATTTCCTTAATATCCTCTTTTTATTTTAATAAATATTTTTTATATAAATTAGAGGGGCCTATTTTGCACGTATTATTAACTTGGGGTCCTTTATATGGTCATTGTTACAAAACATACTCACTCCCCCATTTTACCCTAAAATTTTCGACTTTCGCCCAAGACCATCAAATCCCTTTTAACGACCGTTAGTTTTTTCAAAAAAATAATAAAATAAATGTTTTTCTTCTGTTCAAATATGTCTCTCTGGACTCTCTCCATCGTTGAAGCTACGAAGACTACTCTCTCTCCCTCGTCGAAGAAGAACAAATATACCTAATGATTCGGGCAAAGTTGTCGAGTTTCATCCAGGTTTGAAAACCCTAAATCCCGTCTTCATTGGTTCAAGTATGCTGTTTTTTGCTATATCAAAATTTGTTGCTTGTTGCTATAACCACTCAATTTCGAGCTTGACTAAGGGATTAGGGTTTCTGAATTGCTCTAAGTTAAGCTCGACCACTTTATTTCTGAATTGCTACAGCAATGAACCGGTTGTATTGCTACTGCAATCTGAAAATATGTTCTGAAATAACAAATTGGGGGATTTGCTTAATTTCAAATTATAGTCTTCTGAATTTATGAATTGCTACAATAATGAACCGGTGGTTTACTGATTATAGTTTGCTGAATTTTAGACTAGTATTTCCTGAACTTCTATAAATTTTGTGGTTCTTGAACTTCTATAATTGTCTAAACAGATGCTCAATATATCTTTTGTTGAAATGTAGTATAGGCTATAAACCATGTAGTATAAGACTTGCATTATGAACCCAAACAAGTCTTTAAGAACATAATACTTATATAATTGTTTTATAATGCATGACATTTAAACATGCACTAATTGTCTGCACATAGTTGTTTAATGTTTGATGTATGCAATCCAACTCATTGCATTATGATTTGGCATCATGTTTGGGACCTTGGAGGCCGAGACAAGTTGTGGACATCACGGGCCACATATTACTGAGGGACAAATGCAATTATTGTTGTAATTGACATCATTGATAGGACCCAAATTTCAATAATGAAAGACGAGTATTCCCAAAAATAAACCAATATACAACAAGACCTTAGTTTATAAACTTGAAACAAACCCAATCTGAAGTACACATACCCCAAGTTTACTATGAGTAGAGTCATTTAAGTATCGGGTAAAAACATGTGAGTTAGCTGTGATTTTTAATATTTTAGATGTTAAAAATTTTAATTTCTAAATAATTATTTAGGATAATAATTATTTTGATATCGAGAATAATTTTAAACTAGTGTAATTCTCATATTTTGTAGAAAATAATAAATAGGCTTTAAAATTTAATTTATCATGAAATTATTTTAAAGAGTGTTTACTAAATAAAAAAATTCGAAACTTTATAGATACGAAGAATTTCTCAATTTTTTAAATGATATGTAATTGTTTGGGCTTTATAAATACGTTGCTTGAGCCCAATCCAAATATAGCATATTGCACGACCCATTTGGACTTCAATCAATGAGCCAATTAACAAGAATTATGAAACGGACTTTAAAAATAAAGGAAAGAAAAAAATATGCAGTCACCAATATACCTTTTCGTGTTCGGGTCGGAACGGGTTCGGACTTTTATAAAATATTAAGCCCCGTTTGGTTGTAATTTCGGAAATGAAAATTGAATGGAAATGAATGTAGTCCATATGTGTACATTGTTCATTAATTATTTTTGGAATTATTTCTTGTGATCTCATGCAAAATGCACTTATTTCCCCTATAGGAGCATAGGGTATCAAAAGTAATCAAATTTTACTCCAATTAGTTTAACCATAAAGAATTATTCTAGAAAGTTTCATGAACAAAGATATACATATGAACTAGATTTGTTTATATTCCTTTTCCGTTTCTGAAGTTTAAAACAAACAGACCCTAAGTCCGTTTATCCGGTTTCGGGTTAGACACCGGGCCTGAAATGACTGTCGCACCCGATCGTCCGGACCGGCGGACCAGACTTGCGGGTAGCCTTTTTTTAAATATTTAAAAATTGTTTTTAATATTATATTTTTTAAAAATATATATTTAAGAAAGTTTATGTTAAATATATTAAATATATTATATATATATATATATATATATATATATATATATATATATATATATATATATAATGAACGAGCCAATTGGCCGGGCTTTTCGATCCAATCGGACCTAGAGTAGTGTCCGGACCCGACAGATTGGCCGGATATGACCAGGTCTAGTCACCAACTTGATGCTCGGTCACATATATCATACATGTCGTCAACTTTACAACACTTATATTTAGTTTTTTTTGATAATAGTATCATTTATTAATTTTTAATACGTAAAAAAAAAAGGATATGACTCAATATACGGGCTAATATACTCTAACAATATAATTAATAGGTCAAGTTATTTTTAAAATTAAATACACAATCATAGTTTTTTTCATAAATACTTTTAGAAAGTAACATTGTCTATACATTACACTTCAAAAATAAATTTTTAATATAAATTTTAAGACAACGAAAGGTCAATATACAAGCAATTTTTTAAAAAATAAACCACTTTCAATCAATCTTTTAAAAAAATTTATATTGTCGTATGACATTTGGGAGTTAATACAAGAATAATTTATTATAACCCCTTTTTCACTCTTGAAAATTATTATAAAGAAATTTTACAAGCATGTATAACAAGACAAAATTAAAATCTATTCAAACCCCTTTTGCTTTATTGAAATTTATTGTAATAGTTTTTCATAAATACTTTAAAAAAGTAACATTGTCTATACATTACATTTCAAAAATAATTTTTTAATATAAATTTTAAGACAATGAAAGGTCAATAGACAAAAAAAAAAAAAAAAATTTATAAAACATTTCAATCAATCTTTCAAAAAAGTTCATAGATAGCATTTAAAAATTGTAATGCCTTAAAATTTTATTTTCGATAAAATCTGATCAAACCGGACTTCGGGCCGATTTAGGCCCTTTTAATTTGTAATCATCTTTTAATTTAATTTTTATTATTTTCTCCAACCTTCTACTACTCATTATATATATTTTAAAACCCTAAATTGTACACCCTCTTCCCTCACCTTGGAACTCAGCCGCACCTCCTTCTCCCGTTCTTCCCTCTCCCTTACTTCTCTCACGGAACCCCTCTCCTCCCTCTCTTACCTTCTCTCACGCCGGCCTCAGACGAACCTCACGCCGGCCTCCTCTCTTCGGTCTACCGCACGCACTAGCATTCCGGCAAGAGGCGCCCAGGCAATTGCGACGCACCGGCCTCCGTCTGCTACAGAGGTGATGCGCGGAGAGTTCCTTCGTCGCCGCTGCAAACCGGCCGCCGAGGACTCTGTCTCCGTCCGCAGAAGGTTGTCTTGCCGCCGCCAGCCTGCCGCCGTCTCGCCCTCACCGACCGCCAGTGCCCCACCCATTTCAGTAGCATGAGTCCGATTCTGTGCCCCGATTGTTTGGCTTAAACCCGGGATTTTGGTGGGTTTTAGGCTTGTTTGATTGTGTGTTGGTAATTGTAAAATTTGGGTTAAGTATTTTGGACATTTGTGTTATATAGTTGGTTAGATGATGTGGGATTAGTGTGATTAGTGTGAGATTGTTGGTGTATCCCTAATCTCTCTTATTATCTTAATTGGATTGGTGAGATGGCCATATATGTTTGTAACAGTATTAAGATATACAAGAGTATAGCATTTGAATAATTTATTCTAACCTTTTTTTCACTCTTGATAAAGAAATTTACAAACATGTATAACAAAACAAAATTAAAAATCTATTCTAACTCCTTTGTACTCTTAAAATTTATTATAATAGTTTTTTCATAAATACTTTTTAAAAACTAACATTATTTATACATTACACTTTAAAAATAATTTTTTACTATAAATTTTTAGACAACGAAATGTCAATATACAAAAAAATTATTTTTTACATAAAACACTTTCAATCAATCTTTCAAGAAATTTCATATTACGGTATAACATTTGGAAGTTAATACACGAATAATTTATGTAATCCCTTTATCACTCTTAAAAATTATTATACATAAATTTTGCAAGTATGTATAACAAAACAAAATTAAAATCTATTGTAGCCCCTTTTGCACTCTTGAAAATTATTATGAAGTCTTTACGATCGATCTCTATAAATACAACACAAGGTCATTAGAGTCCTTAACTCATCCTACTTATTTTTTTGCTTGAGTTTCAATGGGTTAATCATTGGTTTTCAAATGGTTTTTTTGTTTACTAATTGTCCAAACTTATAGATTCAAAGGTTGTATTCAAAAAGAGAAGATTGCTTTGTTAGATATTAAAAAAATCTTTAACTCAATGTCTTTTCTTCCAAATGTTCACCTCTTATCTTCATGGAACGAGAATACAATAGAAAATTGTTGTTTGTGGGAGAGGGTAAAATGTGATCGTTTGCCGGCTCATATAAAAAAGTTGTCACTATGCTCCTTACTAGATCCCAATTTGGACTGTAGAAGTCCAAGAATCATCCCATCAACGAAACACCTTCAACACTTCACCAACTCACACTTTTCTTCATCTTTGCACTTTTTTTTTTCCATGTAACAAGACACATTCCTTGATTCCATTATCTTATTAAGATGGATATCCGGTATATCTGATTTATGTACCAGAAACTAATAAGTAGTATTATTGTGTGCATATCCGAGAAAATACAATCAACGGTTTTAGGTCCAACAGTGACCTTCTTAGGAAGTGACACTACTACTTTAGCGAGGCAACCCCACGCTTGTAGGTATTTGTACGAAGGTAGGTTACCTTTCTACAACTTCTATGACATTTTGCTAGTTACTTTATGTGGTATATTGATGAGGATGTAGTTTGTGGTAAGAAACGCTTCCCCCTACATGTTCTGGGGTAACACAGATTCCTACAACATTGCATTCATCATTTCTTTCAAAGTTCGGTTTTTATGCTCCATAACTCCGTTAGATTGTAGCGAATCAGGAGCGGTTATCTGATGAACAATCCCTATTCTCTACATAATGCGTTGTACGGTTCATCATATTCGCACCCTCTATCACTTCGGATAATTTTAGTGTTTTTACTAAGTTGGTTCTCCACTTCCAACATTTATTGCTTGAATTTTTCCAAGGCTTCATCTTTGCTTCTTAGCAAATATACATAATAGTATTTGGTGCAATTGTCGATAAAGGTCACAAAATAATTTTTACTGCCTCTAGTTTGCACAAATTTTAAATCACACAAGTCCGTATAAATAAAGCTAGTGGTTTGGTTGTTCTCTCCACATGTGGAAATGAGGTTTTTGTGAGTTTTGCTTATACGTAGACTTTACTTTTTCTTTACTTAATTTTCATTTTGGAATTAGGTTCAAATTAATTAGTCTTTGTATAGAATTATAATTTGCATGTCCTAATCTTTCATGCCAAATATTAAAAGACTCAACAACATAAGCAATTAAAGTTTTATTCATTGAACTTTCGGTTAAAAGTTTTGGGATGAATGTCAAAACATTCATCTTGATCAGTCCATCCTTTACATAAACTTTGCCTACGTAGATCCATTTCTTAGTGAGGGTCATTTTTTCGGAACCGATGTTTACATTAAACTCGTTCTTGTTTAGCAAGGTTCCGGATGTCGAAGACGTGCATGACGTTGGTGAGGGTTAACTCTTTCTCGTACGTCTTCCTCAACATTATCTTTCCACGGCCTTTGACTTTTGAGGCGGATGAGTTTCCCATAAAAATAAGCTCATCGCTTTTGTTCTTGAAATAATTAGTGAACATACTCTTGTTAGAACAGATATGACGTGTAGGACTAGTGTCGTATCACCACTCCATCGGCTTGCTTCCGATCATGTTGACTTCAGACAAATTGGTATTTAAAAAAGACAAAATGGTATATTTTGTGACCCCTCGTAGACAGATTGGTATTTAAAAAGACGCGGAAGACATTTTGATATTTTAAATAAGCCCCGTCAGACAAACCGGTATTATTAGGGCCAAAAATAGTTCTTCGCCGGTTCTTGAAATTTAAACCGATTTAGCCTAATGTAATAATAAAAACACAAATTAAAACTAACTGAACCATAACCCCTCTCTCTCTTCTAAAAGCTCCAGGGAGACATTTTACGCAGAATTGCGCAAGGGAGAAGGGCTGAAGGGCTGGTGAACACTTGAGAGGGACGATTTTGATGCCAAGGCTTGAAGTTGGAGAGTACGCGAAGGAGTTTCGCCCTTCATGGAATACTCAGAAGGTTCTACTAATAGAATATTTGCTACGGTAAGAAATTGTTTCGATTTAGCGTTTTGAATTGGGGGAAATTTATGTGTTCTTTCTTCGATTGAGGGTTTGGTGTGTTTATTTGAATGAGAACTCCAAATACTACAAGTATTTATCTTACCTAGGATAGGAATTCTAATTTTGTTGATATTAATCACCTTGAACAAATTCAATACCAAATAGCTTATTTGTGAATTTGGATTTGATGAATGTAGCAAAGTGGTCGAAAACGTTTTTTATTCATGAGGAAGTGGAACGATGCAGCAAAAGAGTCGCGATTGATTAGATGTCATTGTGGTATTGTGTGTCGATATCTCACTTCAATGACAAATGAAAATCCTGGAAGGAGGTTTGTTAGATGTGGAAATTGTAAGGTACTTACCTTATTTACATAGCCTCCTTATATTTTGTTTCAAATTTTATGAAATATGTCATTTCTTATTTCCATGGAAATGTAGGTGTGGAATTGTGGATTTTGGGAATGGTTTGATCCACCAATTAGTGCTACTGCTCAACAAGTCATTTCAATGTTGAGAGATGATATGATTGAATTGATGTATACTTTAACGGTTGAAGAGAATCTTAACTTATCTTATGTTAACGAGATAAGAAGGCTTCAAGAGGAAGTGACCAAGCTGAAAAGTTCTCCATCAAGTGACCATGAGGAAGAGCATAGTTTGAAGACAAGCTGCTTCTATAGTGTTAATCTAGTCAAAATGATGTGCTTCTTTGTGGCAATTGCTTGTGCAATAAAACTGTTTTTTGCTTAATTTAAATGAAGAGTTGTTTAGGGTATTGTATGTAAGCTTTGATGTAAGGTATTGTTGTGTAAACTTTAGTGTAATGTAATGCTATTTGACAAGTGATATTTCTCAAGTAATAAGTTGCTTGATTCAGTATGAATTGTTGTTTGCTTATGCATTTACTTCTGAGCAAGAAGTTGCTGATTTTTTGAGCATCACTGTCAATCTGACCAATAAACAAGCTGCTAATTTTTGTAGCATTTTTTGGATGCAACAAGCTGGTGATTTTTGTAAAGGCATTGTTTATGTTTTTTCATGCTAACCAATACCCTCTTTGCTTTTCTTTTTTTTTTCCAAAAAAATGCAATTAGTTGTTGCAACATACAACTAAACTATCTACAGGTTTTTTAAAGACATTTTGGACCAGTAAAACTGCTGAAGTTTGATCATCCAAACTACAACAAGTTGCTGAATTTGCTGAATTTTTCTAAAAGCTTATTGCTGATTTTTTTTTGAAAGCTTATTTGACAGTTAATGTTATTGCTGATTTTTTTATAACAAGCTGCTGAATTTTTTGGACTAAAAAGCTGCTGAATTTTTTTTTTTCAAATCTGCTGATTTTTTGAGACAAAAAAGACAAAGGTTGTAAGTTAGTAGAAATTTTTTAGCTTCACTCTCTATGATGCAGTAGGGTAACTCCTCAAAATCAAAATTAGAAAGGTTGAGCATACATAAGCACTTTAAGTTAGACAACAAGCCCTTTACAAAAGATTTACTCACTAAACCCATTGGGCGAATGAATGAAAATTGTCTTGCCTTGCTTGCTTCCTGTAGACTAACTAGGAGATCTTTTTCTGGCAGGTCTTCATGCTCCCACAAAATATGCCTAACTGTTGGTGAGATTTCTAACTTGCAAGGAAAATAGAACACAGTGGACACATCATATGCTTAAATATAGACAGCTAATTTGTCAATGATGTAACTTAGCACAATTCACTTCAATCAAGTTTGAACGTCAATTAATATAAAAATAAAATTGATCTACATATATAAGATTTTCACAACTCAATCTAAGAATTGCACTATGAATCTACGATTTACAGCTCAACTTAAGCAAGATTAACTTTTTTTATTGATAAAATCAAGATCAACTATTTGATATGCATCTGAAGTTCAAGCAAGATCACAAGCAATTATGCAAGTAGAGATTATTGATACCATACAACGAGAACCGTTTGAAAAAAAAGCTAAAAAAAACAAGCAAAGGAAGTGTACATAAGCATGTATATCTAACCTGATTTTCCTAGGGCAATTGATCAAGCTTAGTCTCAAAAGAGATGTAACGCCCCAATTTTTGGGCGCATTTGCGTTAATTATCTTTCCGGATATTATACATATCTTTATACCTTAAGTATATTTTACGAGTATTTTTCGTCGTAAATTAAATTGAGAAGTATGTATAACGATATATTTTATTTCATGTTTAAATTTGATATTATATCGTAAAATAAATCGCGAGGATGGTTTTGTATTTCAAATTATATCTTGGCGAGTATTTTTATATTCGATCCACATATATTTTCCGTATCTTTATTCTCGGAAAATTCGGGAATTTTCCGATTCCGAAATCTTTCCAATCCGAAAATCCGGTTCCGTATGTTTAAGCGAGTCTATCCTTTTATTATTTGTTTCTTCTTCAATTATTTCTTTTTTTTTTCTCTCTTTCTTTTCTTATTTTCCTGTCTCTCTCCTCTGACTAGTGAGAGCTTCTCCTTCCCCGACCTGTATCAGCTGCAACGACCCTTCGCTTCCGACTCTTCGCTCCCCGCAACCCTGCAACCGACCTCTCACCCCGTTTCCGACTCCTCGCTCTCCGTCGCCCTGCAACCCGACCATCCTTTTCCCCTTCTGTCCCCTGACCCAGCCCCAACTACTCTTTCCCCATTCTTTCTCAACGGAGAATACAACCCTCCTCTTCCACCCTGTTTCTCACCATTCGCCTCCATCGTCGGAGCCGAAGCCAGTGTTGTTGTCGCCGGAGACGAGGCCAGTGCTGCTGCCGCCGGGCCTAGAAGAGATTCGCCGAAGGACTGCTTCACGACCGCCTCCGCCTTCCTCGATCGGGGCTAATGCCGACCGATGAAACATCGAATCGGCCTTCACTAGATCCCCTCCGTCCTCGCTGTCGGGCTGCCACACCAACCGCCGAGAAGAGTCCGCCTTTCCACCCTTGCCACCACCGCAAGTGTTTCCGGACTGGAACGAAGTCAGCCGCCCCTCTTCCTTTCCCTGCTCGCTTTCTGTCCGTCGCCAGGAAAGAGCCACCGCCGCCGGAGATGGGGTCGCCCTGCTGCCGCAGCCTCGCCGCCCCAGTCGCCAGTGAGCCCCGCCGCCGAGTGCAGCCGTAGCGCCGCCGGCCACCACTCTTCCTTGCCCTTCTCTGCAGTTGGGGAAAGGTTGAAGAAAACCCTAATTATTAAATTCAAATCGTGGCCCCTTATTTTTAGTGTAATTACAAAATGCAACCAATGTTTTGCATTTGCAATAATGGCCCTAATTTCTGAAATTTGCTTTTATGCCCCTGATGAAATAATTCAGATTTTGGCTGGAAGTTTAATTTACCAAATTTAGCCCACATTTCAGAAAGTGTATATTTTGCCCCGAAAAGCGTTTGAGCGGTTTTGTTTATCCTTGGCTTGGAAAACGAGTTTTACCTTGGGTTTATGATGTTGTTTAGGTTGCCCGGAAAATACAATTGCGGACTTTAAACTTGGGATTTACTTCGAGTTAAATTCTTACTTATATATACTATATATATTGTGACCTTGTTGGATTAATTTCGGTTTACGGGTCAAGGTTTTAATCAAGGTTTTATGACCAAGTTTCTTGTATTGTACTTTTACCCCGGAAGGGAATTACGCGATTTTAAAGTTGACGTTTGAAAAATGAGTTTTACCTTTGAGTTATATATTATATATATTTAAAATCAAATTTAGCATATGAGCTAAATTTGCCTAGATTTGGTGTTAGGTTCGAAAGCGCCCCATATAAGGCCAACGAAACCATTCTCGATACCCATAGACCGTCTTCCGTCTTTTGACGTCGGGTGAGTTGCATTTTCCTCGATCTAGTTATGTTTAGTATTAGTATCATGCTAGGTTGGATAATCTAGCATAACCTAGTGAGAATACCAAGTAGTGGTTTGGACCTTAGGATCGTGGATTGGTTTATGAGTATTGTGATGTTTTGGTACGATCATAGAATGATCTTCGGGTTTAGGAGTTGGACCTAGCATTCTAGGTTTTTGACCTCATATAGGTTTTGGGAGACTAGAAGTCCGAGGGCTTCTAGCTTGTTGGTTAGTAATTGATTGTGTGCCTTGTTTGAGCAGGCGATGTGTTACATTCCTGCGGGAAATTGAGTACGGGATTTATCGGGTTTAGCTTTGGGACAGGTAAGTCTTCGGACTTACTTAGCTCGTATTCTCTGTATTAGTTTCGATGCGTGTTGGTGGTGTGTGTTTATTGTTTATGTGTTGGTGGTTTTTGACCTCATATAGGATTACCGACCTTTATATGTTTATATTTGGCCCAAGTGTATGATAACGGGCGGTGACCGATTGTCCAGTCCAAAATGGGGATGACTGGGAGGTGCC
The DNA here is from genome assembly GCA_033239045.1 of Fagopyrum esculentum. NCBI lineage: Eukaryota > Viridiplantae > Streptophyta > Magnoliopsida > Caryophyllales > Polygonaceae > Fagopyrum > Fagopyrum esculentum. The sequence continues at coordinate 107,728,510 of BSUD01000003.1, forward strand.
TTGCGACCAGCCCATCGGGTGATGCTGATCCGCATCAAATACAAACCCGTATGGTGAAAGGGGACAAGGGCGAGATCTTTAAGATTCTCGTGTCACAAAAGAAATTGAATTAGAACGGGATATGACCTAATAATAAAAAGATAATAAACCGGATTGTGTGTTTTGGAGCATGTTGTGTGTTTTTGATGCCTTATGTGTGTGTGTGCCAATACCATGATTCTAATACTTGGAATACTAGCTAACGGTTTTATACCGATATTGTTGTAGTTACCCTGCAGGTTAGGGACGCGGCCGAGAGATCCGGAAGAGTGGGCAGCCGGGGTTCGTACATTGTAGGATGGGTTTGTGGGTGGAGTCTTGTAGATATAATTATGTATTGTATGTTTTTCGATGTTTGGTCTTTTGAGTTGTTGACTCGGCTGTAGTCTTTTGTTTATATGGTTTTGGGTTTCATTGCATTGCATAAAAATGTATTTCGTTTTGGCCTTTATTTGTGTCTTGTTGAAAGATCCGGTGAAATTGTTGTCAGGCTAAGGGTCGGGACCCATTGTGAGGTTCCAACCCGTAGCATCCCGAGTCCCGCGGATTCGGGGTGTTACAAAAGTGGTATCAGAGCCCTAGGTTGACAACAATGGCACTCGCAATCTTCTAAAGGCCGAATAAGGAATAAACAGAACCCCGCGGGTTCTGAGTTTTCGTTTTCAAAATCACATGCATGAGTCGGGGTAGAAGGTACGGACCACCACTCCTTCCGTGGATCTCGGCAGCATAGTTTATTGGATTTTTAGTATATATATATAGATATGTGTAGTTATGTAGATATTTATCGTGGACTTAGGATGTTTTTGGGTTATTATTGTATGTGGATTGTAGTTGCATGATGGACATGATTTATGTGTATAGTTGTTGTATATGTGAACGATTATATGTTTTTGACCTTGTATTGTTGTAATGGAATGCCGAATGCGTGATATTAGTAGTAATAAGGACTTAGGAATTATATAGTTATGAATACGTATTTATATAGTAGCATATGGAGATATAGGACCTTTTAGTTGAGATGCTATTACGATATCATCGCCCTTAGACGACGTCGTTTTACATAGGATAGTGTACATACGAGGAGGAATATGCTCAAGTATTGAGTTGAGAGCTACGTTCGGGCGAACACCTTGGAGTTCTTGTACTCCTTTAAAAGGATGTCGAAGAGGAGGAGTAGAGATGACATAACCAAAGGACGAACAAGTGGAAGGAAAATCCGAGACGACTTAAGAGAAATCAAGATGGAGAACATACAAGAAAAAGAAGTGACACAAAGGTGTGGAAATGGTTACAAAGAAGTCACGATTAGAAAGACAACGAGACCAATAGGAATAACAACCATAAGTTCTTCAGGAAGACGCGTGGACAACTAAAGATTCGAATCGACGAGGTGAGGGATACATTCAGGTTAAAGGTGACATTCTATTAAGATGTGAAGTTTTCTTTAGACGCTCCAAAGCATTTGAGTCAAGACGAGAAGAGTGATTGAACCATTTGCTAAAGATTTAAGATACCGTAAGTTAAGGTTACAAGATACCAAAAAGTAAAGTTTCAACATTACTAGAGTTATGAGAAGAAAAACATGGTGGGGACTCACGTGGAGTTGACCGATTTCCATTATGATGATAAGACTAAGAAACACCAAGAAGGAGGAAGTGTGTATAAATGATGACCTCAAGAAGACGATGGACGAAACGAAGAGCTTTGATCGAGAGACTTACGATACCAACCAAGAGAAATGCGAGTGGATGCTAGCTAGGGCTATAATATTTGGGAACGTGCTCTTGGAAGACATCAAGGAAGAATGATTAAGTCTATGAAAGGGAGTTATATGATATAACAAGACAAAGAAGATATAGTTACCTTATAAAGAAGAGGAAGCATGGAATGAAGAAATAACTAACAGAGTTTAAGGTAAAGTACCCCAAGGAGGGTAGTCTTCATGAGTATGGTAGCATGGACGTATGGTAGAAGGGCAAGTCGTTGATCTTGGAGAGGCTCATTAATGAGTTAATCGGTGACCACCGAGAATGCACAGGTGCGGGTTATATACTGGTGATTGTGGGAACGAAAGAGTAACCCATGATGTGAGATCATTAAGAAGGGGAACAAGAACTAGAACATTCGTGGAGGTTGAATGCAGTGATAGGAGGTGTATTAACTGAAGCATAAACGTTTTAATCAAGTAAATGTAACAGACCTCCTAGGGAGGGGATGGTAACGAACCCGTACGACTTTCTTTGTTCATGGGATCGGCATAAGGGGGACACGACACGTATAAGAACTGTTAAGGTTTGATAAGAGTGAAGAGAATAGATGAGCGGGAGGAAAGTGAGGCTTTTATGGTTGTGGTACGGAAAAAGGGGGAATACATAAAGAGGATGCATGATATTTTGGTACTAATGATAGGAATGTTATGTTTTCGCGAGCAAAAGTTGAGTCAAAGTTTTCTTGACTCCTACGGAGAAGCCATGGTAGGGATGAAGTGAGACGGGGAACCTGGATTATAGTAACACCGCAAGCTCAGAGCTTATGATGTTAGAACTTGAGAAGTAATGAGTTGGATATTTCAGTGGTTTTGGATGGAGAATTTCTTCTAGCGTTTTCCACGGGGATACAGGTACGGTTGTGAAGTTGTTCAGGGAATATCGAGAGATACATAAGGTGACCAACAAGAGTAAGAGAAGATCGAAGTTTTGAAGTTGTTGTTGATATGAGATGTATAAGGAGTACATGAAAGGTGGAGGTTAGAACCACTACGGTCGGTTTGACGTTACATAAGAAAATGAAGTATAATTTCTACGCCTACTTGAAGAAAGGATATGGTGAAAGCTTATATAGAAGACGAAGAGCTCCTTCCATACGTTGGAATGTCATGGAAAGTGAAGAAGATAAGATCAATTGTTTCGAAGCACGGTTGAGTCCTGCAGTTTGGACCCTTATGGTTGCACATAAGTGAGAAACCTTAAAAGATTTTTACAATCATGTCATCAAAGAGGGAAAATGAGATTAAGATAAAGGAATACTTAAATAAGGATACAAGAGTCAGAAGACTCGAGCAAGTCTCTCGAGTTCAAGAGATGAAGGATAT
>BSUD01000003.1:107732070-107781789 GCA_033239045.1 Fagopyrum esculentum
CATAAGGTGACCAACAAGAGTAAGAGAAGATCGAAGTTTTGAAGTTGTTGTTGATATGAGATGTATAAGGAGTACATGAAAGGTGGAGGTTAGAACCACTACGGTCGGTTTGACGTTACATAAGAAAATGAAGTATAATTTCTACGCCTACTTGAAGAAAGGATATGGTGAAAGCTTATATAGAAGACGAAGAGCTCCTTCCATACGTTGGAATGTCATGGAAAGTGAAGAAGATAAGATCAATTGTTTCGAAGCACGGTTGAGTCCTGCAGTTTGGACCCTTATGGTTGCACATAAGTGAGAAACCTTAAAAGATTTTTACAATCATGTCATCAAAGAGGGAAAATGAGATTAAGATAAAGGAATACTTAAATAAGGATACAAGAGTCAGAAGACTCGAGCAAGTCTCTCGAGTTCAAGAGATGAAGGATATTTGAAAGAGGACGGTAAACCTTGTAGCTAATGATGGAACAATACACGTGTTTAAAGGACGTCACCCCTCAATAGATCGAGGTAGATCAATTGTGTCGTGACCACTTGTGAAGTGATAAGACAAGATTATGCCGGTTATTATGATATGTGACGGGAAGAGAAAAGATGGAATCTGAGATATCACGGATTCCAATACATTGGAATGTATTGCCACTAAGGTTGAGTTTGGCTCGACTCCGATATCCAAGACACTCTACATATGACACCTGTGAAGGTACATGAGTGGAAGAAGCATTTGAACAACCAGTTGCAAGGACTTGTGGATAAAGGTTCATTTGAACCAATGCACTGCCATAGAAAACGTCAGACGCTATCTTGAACTCTTGATTTGAAGTTCATATTGAAAAATATTTTTAAACTCTTGATTTGAAGTTGTTATGGAGAACACTAGTTTGCGAATAGAGAGACAATTATCTCCGCTTATACATCAATTACCGTTAGCCGAACAAGATAACAATGAAGAACCAAGTATCCCTCACCACAGATAGCGGATCTACTCGACCGGTTGCAAGGGTCGGTAGTCTCTTCTAAGATTAAGTAAGATTGGATTGTCACCGTTTGAGAATTCGAGATTAGATATTGCCAACACGGCACCTTGGGACCAGCCAAGGTCACTACAAGTGGTAGTTACTCCACATGGACTTACTGATGCCCCAGACAAGATATTTTGGTCTACTCTCGAATAAGAAATTTTCTTAGATGTGTTGGTCATTACCGGATTTGTGGAGAGATTCTCCGAGTAACACCATCTATGGATAATCTACTTCGGAAGACAAAGAAGTTAGAGTGGGAAGAATATTGACAATGGAGTTGTTGAGAGTTAAGAGGAGATTCATTGGTGTAGCTGTTTTGAAATTGCCTCGAGGTATGATGGATTTGAAGTGTACAAGTGATTCTCCAAGGCAGGGTCTTGATTGAGTATTGAGAAACGAAGTAAAAGTAATAGCATACGTGTCTCGTTAGTAGAAGCAGTGTGAGGTAAAGTACTTCACTACTTGGAAGTGCCACAAGAATTGAGGAAACGTAACATCAAAGTTTGGTTTGACAAGAACCAAAACTAATGGTGTTATTTGGAAGTTCGATCTTCTTTGATAGAGAAACCTAATGGAAATGCTGTATTGAGAAAAAACCGAGAAGAGAGTTGAGTTTCCGATAAATCGGACCTTTTTGAAATCTTAGCGCAAGTTGGAGAAGTGGCTTACAAGTTGGCGTTGCCACCCGGTGCTTTACGCGTATCAATCAAGAGAGTACATGCATGATTCAAGACGTGTGGTCAGTCACGATGATCTAGGGGCAGACGAGGAATCAATGAGGCTTATAGGAAGACGAAAGATAGTATATTTGGTTGAGTGTTACGCTAAGCTAGTAGCTTCGATAGAATCGACGGGTTAGACCTAGTTCTTCCCTTAGTTATGTTATGTGCTTGAGTGATGTTATAATTGTTCGTGCCCGTGCGGGAATATGTTATAGGATCTAATATATCTTGCGGTGGTAGTTTGATTAGTTTGTGTGTATAGATTAGAAGGTTACAACCTTCTTAGTTTGAGAGTTAATACTTCGGCCTTAGCGACCGAGAAGTTCGACGCATAGCAAGCTTTGGGACGAAACTTTTTTTTAGGGGGATATGATGTAACGCCCCAATTTTTGGGCGCATTTGCGTTAATTATCTTTCCGGATATTATACATATCTTTATACCTTAAGTATATTTTACGAGTATTTTTCGTCGTAAATTAAATTGAGAAGTATGTATAACGATATATTTGATTTCATGTTTAAATTTGATATTATATCGTAAAATAAATCGCGAGGATGGTTTTGTATTTCAAATTATATCTTGGCGAGTATTTTTATATTCGATCCACATATATTTTCCGTATCTTTATTCTCGGAAAATTCGGGAAGTTTCCGATTCCGAAATCTTTCCAATCCGAAAATCCGGTTCCGTATGTTTAAGCGAGTCTATCCTATTATTATTTGTTTCTTCTTCAATTATTTCTTTTTTTTTTTCTCTCTCTTTCTTTTCTTATTTTCCTGTCTCTCTCCTCTGACTAGTGAGAGCTTCTCCTTCCCCGACCTATAGCAGCTGCAACGACCCTTCGCTTCCGACTCTTCGCTCCCCGCAACCCTGCAACCGACCTCTCACCCCGTTTCCGACTCCTCGCTCTCCGTCGCCCTGCAACCCGACCATCCTTTTCCCCTTCTGTCCCCTGACCCAGCCCCAACTACTCTTTCCCCATTCTTTCTCAACGGAGAATACAACCCTCCTCTTCCACCCTGTTTCTCACCATTCGCCTCCATCGTCGGAGCCGAAGCCAGTGTTGTTGTCGCCGGAGACGAGGCCAGTGCTGCTGCCGCCGGGCCTAGAAGAGATTCGCCGAAGGACTGCTTCACGACCGCCTCCGCCTTCCTCGATCGGGGCTAATGTCGACCGATGAAACATCGAATCGGCCTTCACCAGATCCCCTCCGTCCTCGCTGTCGGGCTGCCACACCAACTGCCGAGAAGAGTCCGCATTTCCACCCTCGCCACCACCGCAAGTGTTTCCGGACTGGAACGAAGTCAGCCGCCCCTCTTCCTTTCCCTGCTCGCTTTCTGTCCGTCGCCAGGAAAGAGCCACCGCCGCCGGAGATGGGGTCGCCCTGCTGCCGCAGCCTCGCCGCCCCAGTCGCCAGTGAGCCCCGCCGCCGAGTGCAGCCGTAGCGCCGCCGGCCACCACTCTTCCTTGCCCTTCTCTGCAGTTGGGGAAAGGTTGAAGAAAACCCTAATTATTAAATTCAAATCGTGGCCCCTTATTTTTAGTGTAATTACAAAATGCAACCAATGTTTTGCATTTGCAATAATGGCCCTAATTTCTGAAATTTGCTTTTATGCCCCTGATGAAATAATTACAGATTTTGGCTGGAAGTTTAATTTACCAAATTTAGCCCACATTTCAGAAAGTGTATATTTTGCCCCGGAAAGCGTTTGAGCGGTTTTGTTTATCCTTGGCTTGGAAAACGAGTTTTACCTTGGGTTTATGATGTTGTTTAGGTTGCCCGGAAAATACAATTGCGGACTTTAAACTTGGGATTTACTTCGAGTTAAATTCTTACTTATATATACTATATATATTGTGACCTTGTTGGATTAATTTTGGTTTACGGGTCAAGGTTTTAATCAAGGTTTTATGACCAAGTTTCTTGTATTGTACTTTTACCCCGGAAGAGAATTACGCGATTTTAAAGTTGACGTTTGAAAAATGAGTTTTACCTTTGAGTTATATATTATATATATTTAAAATCAAATTTAGCATATGAGCTAAATTTGCCTAGATTTGGTGTTAGGTTCGAAAGCGCCCCATAGATGGCCAACGAAACCATTCTCGACACCCATAGACCGTCTTCCGTCTTTTGACGTCGGGTGAGTTGCATTTTCCTCGATCTAGTTATGTTTAGTATTAGTATCATGCTAGGTTGGATAATCTAGCATAACCTAGTGAGAATACCAAGTAGTGGTTTGGACCTTAGGATCGTGGATTGGTTTATGAGTATTGTGATGTTTTGGTACGATCATAGAATGATCTTCGGGTTTAGGAGTTGGACCTAGCATTCAAGGTTTTTGACCTCATATAGGTTTTGGGAGACTAGAAGTCCGAGGGCTTCTAGCTTGTTGGTTAGATATTGATTGTGTGCCTTGTTTGAGCAGGCGATGTGTTACATTCCTGCGGGAAATTGAGTACGGGATTTATCGGGTTTAGCTTTGGGACAGGTAAGTCTCCGGACTTACTTAGCTCGTATTCTCTGTATTAGTTTCGATGCGTGTTGGTGGTGTGTGTTTATTGTTTATGTGTGTGTTTATTGTTTATGGTTTATAACAACTAAACCGGAAATAGGATTACCGACCTTTATATGTTTATATTTGGCCCAAGTGTATGATAACGGGCGGTGACCGCTTGTCCAGTCCAAAATGGGGATGACTGGGAGGTGCCTTGCGACTAGCCCATCGGGTGATGCTGATCCGCATCAAGTACAAACCCGTATGGTGAAAGGGGACAAGGGCGAGATCTTTAAGATTCTCGTGTCACAAAAGAAATTGAATTAGAACGGGATATGACCTAATAATAAAAAGATAATAAACCGGATTGTGTGTTTTGGAGCATGTTGTGTGTTTTTGATGCCTTATGTGTGTGTGTGTGTGCCAATACCATGATTCTAATACTTGGAATACTAGCTAACGGTTTTATACCGATATTGTTGTAGTTACCCTGCAGGTTAGGGACGCGGCCGAGAGATCCGGAAGAGTGGGCAGCCGGGGTTCGTACATTGTAGGATGGGTTTGTGGGTGGAGTCTTGTAGATATAATTATGTATTGTATGTTTTTCGATGTTTGGTCTTTTGAGTTGTTGACTCGGCTGTAGTCTTTTGTTTATATGGTTTTGGGTTTCATTGCATTGCATAAAAATGTATTTCGTTTTGGCCTTTATTTGTGTCTTGTTGAAAGATCCGGTGAAATTGTTGTCAGGCTAAGGGTCGGGACCCATTGTGAGGTTCCAACCCGTAGCATCCCGAGTCCCGCGGATTCGGGGTGTTACAAGAGAAGTGCAATGCTGCAACCTTTTCGGCATTGTCCTCATATTGTGACATTTTTCAATTCTAAAATAATGCAAAGAGCCAACAATAGATTCAAATCCATGTGGAAAGTCAGTAATTTTGGCAACATTCTAAGGTCTAAATATTTGAGCTTCTTAGACCACACAAACCTTCCCATCCTTCCAAATCAAGATTGCTACAATCAAATATCCTCAATTCCTCAAGATTTGTGACGTGCTTCATGTAATTTTTGCATCCAAACTACAAATTTGAATTTATTGCTGATTTTTTTCCAACAGAAAATAACAAAAAATGGTTTTGTGATAGACAAAAGACATAAAAGATAAAATAACAAGTGGTCCTTCAATATAGCAAGTGGTCCTTCAAAAGAACAAGTGATATTTCCCAACAGAAAACAACAAAAATAGGTTGTGTCTAGTACTTTAACACATAAGATAAAATAACAAGTGGTCCTTTAAAAAGGAATCTATGCTTTGTAAGACAAATAAAGATGCTCTTTTCTAAGGTTGTGATTGAGCATCTCTAATAACAACTCCTGGACCATGTGCAACAGCTCTAAAAATCATTTCTCCTTTATCTCCAAAATGTATCCCCATTCCTCCCCTTCCACCTTGTTCTGATCTTTTTTCTCTTGCAAATGATCGCCATCTTCCTCTCCCTTTACCTCTTGCTCTTCCAGTTGCAACTATATGATATTTAACTTCTGGTTAGTGAAAGCTTTTATATTAATTACAAAAAAAAAACTATTTTTTACATACCAGATGATAACCAATCTTGTTGTTCAGGCTGGTGAACTATTGAGGTTGATGTTGCTTGCTTCTTTCTTGAGTTAGCTAAATATTGAGCTGGTGGAGCTATATCATCTCTACCAATCCTGTTTTTGCTCCCTCTCGGCCGTCCTCTCTTGTTTGATTGATTATCTTGACTGATTTGTTGTGCTCTACTAGCATAAACCTATAAATAAAGTGTTAGGGTTATTTGTCACAAGAAAAATAAAGAAGACATTTTCATGAAGACTTACCATGGATGGGGATGGACATTTTCTTTTATCATAACCTGTTTTACCACAATTACTACATTCAGTAGGTAACCCTCTCCTAGAGTAATTGGCTTTCTTTGGTTCATCAATATCCTTTCTTCGATTGGTCTTTCTTCTGCCAGGCTTCCTCCTTACGATAATTGGCGGCAACACCATTCCAGCGCCATCATGATCCCAAAATATAGAGCCACGAACCGGCTGTAGTAGCCTAGAATAGGTTTGAGCATAAACCTCTTCTTTATACCACTTGGCAATGTAGTCTTCAGGAGCTTTGTTCATGTATAATATGACACTCATTGCATGACAACATGGTATTCCAGATAAGTCCCACACTCGACATGAACAACTTCTTTTCTCCAAGTCAACCGCATGACTTATACCATTATGTAAGACCTCAAAACCAGCTTGATTATCACTACCATTCCATTTGCACTCACATTTTATTTTGCTGATCGTAAGCCTCTTCCATCTTCAAGCTAATTCTTGGAGCAATACCAGCAATAAACTTAGAAGCCAACTCCTTTTTTCCTTTCATTCTATCCATTAAAGCAAGTCTAATGTCCTCAAACATGGAAACCATGGGCTTGTACCTAGCTAAAAGGATGAATGAATTAAAAGTTTCTGCCATATTGTTGTCAACAATATCACAAGAGTTGTGAATCTTAAAGTGTGACATGCAGAAAGTGTTAGGGTCTGGACGCATGAAAGCATCATAAGCATCTTTAGATAAATTCTTCAAATCATTAACCTCCACATTAAACTGACCCGTTGTTGTAGCTTTGACACATCTCCAAAATGAGCGTTCAAGCTCCTTGCCTTTGTGTAACTTTCTCCAGTTTGAAAGGATGTGTCTAGCACATTGTCGATGTTCAATGTTTGGCCACAAAGCATGGATTGCTGGAACAAGTCCCTGAAAATTACAAAGTAATGTGGTCAATAAATTTTTAAAAAGTTAATTTGAAGGCTTATAAAGAATTATATGTACTAACCTTTTGCTGGTCAGAAATTACAGTCCATCCATCACCTAACCCAACTTTCAAATCTTCTCCAAGTAGTCTAAGAAACCAATCCCAATTAGTTCTATTTTCCACTGCAACTACAGCCCAAGCAATGGGATACATATGATTATTCCCATCACGACCCACTGCACATAAAAGTTGTCCCGCACATGCATGTTTTAGAAAACATCCATCAACTCCAAATATTGGTCTACAAGTCTCTGTAAACCCCTTTTTCAAGGCATCAAAACACACGTAAAATTTGTCAAATACAGCTGGTTCACCACGAGGTGCTTCTAGAGTCTTCAAAACACATGTTGTGCCAGGATTCGACACAACCAACTCTCGTACATAAGGCCTAAGAATTCCATATTGACGCTTCATCAAGTTATGGACAGCCGTCAAAGCTGTATTTTTAGCTCTTTCACACATCTTTTGATGAACTAAGATATCGTATCTACTCTTCACGTCATTCTTCATTTCTTTTGACGTCATCTTAGGATTCCTCAAAATCTTATCAAGGTACTGATCTGCAAGCCACTTTTCATATATCAACTTATTCTTGAATGTTCTCACACACCGATGCTCTCCACGCAAAGACTTAATCTGCCAAGCACCGACCATATCCAAATCCTTGCCAGCAGACATTTCCCACATGCAGCCATGACAACCTACATGAATCCTTTTTTGATCATTCTTAAGATACCTAATGTCCTTCTTCTATTGTACACTATACCACAAAATTGCATCTTTTAAGATCGTTCGAGATTGAAACCTCAATCCTTGCTCAAAGTACACCTTCCTCATATCTGTCTTTTCATTAAAAAAAGGATAGTCCACCTTCATTTTCCCTCTCTTTCTCTTTCTTGGCTCTTCTTCAACTTCAGATTCTCCACCTTCAAATTCTCTATCTTCATCACTCATAAAAGGATCTTCATTGTTTGAATCTCGTGGCTCAGATTCATATCCACCTTCATAAGTGGTCCAATATGATGGTCATTTGCTCGGTGACACACTCTTTCCGTTTTCAGGTTCTAGTATGACAGACTGAATATCATTATATGGCTCAATTGTTGTAGTAGGAGAATTATCCTCACATATTTGGGTTGTTATAGCAGGACCAATTTGCTTCTTCTGTGTCTTTCTTAACTCTAAATTTTCTTTTCTAATTTGAACCAACTCATCAGCATCATATTGTAGTTCATCTCCTAGTTGGTCTTCACATTCTAAAGAGTTTCCGGAATTGGCCGACTCATTATCTTCTTCGTCAGAATCTAATGTGTCTATACCATCTTCATGTTCAACTTCTATGAACTTATCGATACCCTCTTCTATCACTGCTATTTCGAGATTACACTCACCTCTTCTTGGAGTCAATTTCGATCTTTCACAGAGTAATAATCGATCCATCTTGATCCTAATTTTTTATGAGATTGAATAGAACACAAAGTGATGGGAATTACAAACAACAAGACAAAAAACTATGGAGAATATTATAAACCCTAAAGCTTACATACCTTGAATGGAATTCTGATGACCACTTAACCACCGTACTTGAACACGTTGGCGTACTCTCCAACTTCAAGTCTTGGCATCAAAATCGTCCCTCTCAAGTGTTCACCAGCCCTTCTCCGCAATTCTGCGTAAAATGTCTCCCTGGAGCTTTTAAAAGAGAGAGAGGGGTTATGGTTCAGTTAGTTTTAATTTGGGTTTTTATTATTACATTATGCTAAACCGGTTTAAATTTCAAGAACCGGCGAAAAACTAGTTTTGGCCTTAATAATACCGGTTTGTCTGATGGGACTTATTTAAAATATTTTTGGCCTTAATAATACCTTTTCGTGTTCGGGTCGGAACGGGTTCGGACTTTTATAAAATATTAAGCCCCGTTTGGTTGTAATTTCGGAAATGAAAATTGAATGGAAATGAATGTAGTCCATATGTGTACATTGTTCATTAATTATTTTTGGAATTATTTCTTGTGATCTCATGCAAAATGCACTTATTTCCCCTATAGGAGCATAGGGTATCAAAAGTAATCAAATTTTACTCCAATTAGTTTAACCATAAAGAATTATTCTAGAAAGTTTCATGAACAAAGATATACATATGAACTAGATTTGTTTATATTCCTTTTCCGTTTCTGAAGTTTAAAACAAACAGACCCTAAGTCCGTTTATCCGGTTTCGGGTTAGACACCGGGCCTGAAATGACTGTCGCACCCGATCGTCCGGACCGGCGGACCAGACTTGCGGGTACCCTTTTTTTAAATATTTAAAAAATGTTTTTAATATTATATTTTTTAAAAAATATATATTTAAGATAGTTTATGTTAAATATATTAAATATATTATAATTATATATATATATATATATATATATATATATATATATATATAGATATAATGAATGAGCCAACTGGCCGGGCTTTTCGATCCAATCGGACCTAGAGTAGTGTCCGGACCTGACAGATTGGCCGGATATGACCAGGTCTAGTCACCAACTTGATGCTCGGTCACATATATCATACATGTCGTCAACTTTACAACACTTATATTTAGTTTTTTTTGATAATAGTATCATTTATTAATTTTTAATACGTAAAAAAAAAAGGATATGACTCAATATACGGGCTAATATACTCTAACAATATAATTAATAGGTCAAGTTATTTTTAAAATTAAATACACAATCATAGTTTTTTTCATAAATACTTTTAGAAAGTAACATTGTCTATACATTACACTTCAAAAATAAATTTTTAATATAAATTTTAAGACAACGAAAGGTCAATATACAAGCAATTTTTTAAAAAATAAACCACTTTCAATCAATCTTTTAAAAAAATTTATATTGTCGTATGACATTTGGGAGTTAATACAAGAATAATTTATTATAACCCCTTTTTCACTCTTGAAAATTATTATAAAGAAATTTTACAAGCATGTATAACAAGACAAAATTAAAATCTATTCAAACCCCTTTTGCTTTATTGAAATTTATTGTAATAGTTTTTCATAAATACTTTAAAAAAGTAACATTGTCTATACATTACATTTCAAAAATAATTTTTTAATATAAATTTTAAGACAATGAAAGGTCAATAGACAAAAAAAAAAAAAATTTATAAAACATTTCAATCAATCTTTCAAAAAAGTTCATAGATAGCATTTGAAAATTGTAATGCCTTAAAATTTTATTTTCGATAAAATCTGATCAAACCGGACTTCGGGCCGATTTAGGCCCTTTTAATTTGTAATCATCTTTTAATTTAATTTTTATTATTTTCTCCAACCTTCTACTACTCATTATATATATTTTAAAACCCTAAATTGTACACCCTCTTCCCTCACCTTGGAACTCAGCCGCACCTCCTTCTCCCGTTCTTCCCTCTCCCTTACTTCTCTCACGGAACCCCTCTCCTCCCTCTCTTACCTTCTCTCACGCCGGCCTCAGACGAACCTCACGCCGGCCTCCTCTCTTCGGTCTACCGCACGCACTAGCATTCCGGCAAGAGGCGCCCAGGCAATTGCGACGCACCGGCCTCCGTCTGCTACAGAGGTGATGCGCGGAGAGTTCCTTCGTCGCCGCTGCAAACCGGCCGCCGAGGACTCTGTCTCCGTCCGCAGAAGGTTGTCTTGCCGCCGCCAGCCTGCCGCCGTCTCGCCCTCACCGACCGCCAGTGCCCCACCCATTTCAGTAGCATGAGTCCGATTCTGTGCCCCGATTGTTTGGCTTAAACCCGGGATTTTGGTGGGTTTTAGGCTTGTTTGATTGTGTGTTGGTAATTGTAAAATTTGGGTTAAGTATTTTGGAAATTTGTGTTATATAGTTGGTTAGATGATGTGGGATTAGTGTGATTAGTGTGAGATTGTTGGTGTATCCCTAATCTCTCTTATTATCTTAATTGGATTGGTGAGATGGCCATATATGTTTGTAACAGTATTAAGATATACAAGAGTATAGCATTTGAATAATTTATTCTAACCTTTTTTTCACTCTTGATAAAGAAATTTACAAACATGTATAACAAAACAAAATTAAAAATCTATTCTAACTCCTTTGTACTCTTAAAATTTATTATAATAGTTTTTTCATAAATACTTTTTAAAAACTAACATTATTTATACATTACACTTTAAAAATAATTTTTTACTGTAAATTTTTAGACAACGAAATGTCAATATACAAAAAAATTATTTTTTACATAAAACACTTTCAATCAATCTTTCAAGAAATTTCATATTACGGTATAACATTTGGAAGTTAATACACGAATAATTTATGTAATCCCTTTATCACTCTTAAAAATTATTATACATAAATTTTGCAAGCATGTATAACAAAACAAAATTAAAATCTATTGTAGCCCCTTTTGCACTCTTGAAAATTATTATGAAGTCTTTACGATGGATCTCTATAAATACAACACAAGGTCATTAGAGTCCTTAACTCATCCTACTTATTTTTTTGCTTGAGTTTCAATGGGTTAATCATTGGTTTTCAAATGGTTTTTTTGTTTACTAATTGTCCAAACTTATAGATTCAAAGGTTGTATTCAAAAAGAGAAGATTGCTTTGTTAGATATTAAAAAAATCTTTAACTCAATGTCTTTTCTTCCAAATGTTCACCTCTTATCTTCATGGAACGAGAATACAATAGAAAATTGTTGTTTGTGGGAGAGGGTAAAATGTGATCGTTTGCCGGCTCATATAAAAAAGTTGTCACTATGCTCCTTACTAGATCCCAATTTGGACTGTAGAAGTCCAAGAATCATCCCATCAACGAAACACCTTCAACACTTCACCAACTCACACTTTTCTTCATCTTTGCACTTTTTTTTTTCCATGTAACAAGACACATTCCTTGATTCCATTATCTTATTAAGATGGATATCCGGTATATCTGATTTATGTACCAGAAACTAATAAGTAGTATTATTGTGTGCATATCCGAGAAAATACAATCAACGGTTTTAGGTCCAACAGTGACCTTCTTAGGAAGTGACACTACTACTTTAGCGAGGCAACCCCACGCTTGTAGGTATTTGTACGAAGGTAGGTTACCTTTCTACAACTTCTATGACATTTTGCTAGTTACTTTATGTGGTATATTGATGAGGATGTAGTTTGTGGTAAGAAACGCTTCCCCCTACATGTTCTGGGGTAACACAGATTCCTACAACATTGCATTCATCATTTCTTTCAAAGTTCGGTTTTTATGCTCCATAACTCCGTTAAATTGTAGCGAATCAGGAGCGGTTATCTGATGAACAATCCCTATTCTCTACATAATGCGTTGTACGGTTCATCATATTCGCATCCTCTATCACTTCGGATAATTTTAGTGTTTTTACTAAGTTGGTTCTCCACTTCCAACATGTATTACTTGAATTTTTCCAAGGCTTCATCTTTGCTTCTTAGCAAATATACATAATAGTATTTGGTGCAATTGTCGATAAAGGTCACAAAATAATTTTTACTGCCTCTAGTTTGCACAAATTTTAAATCACACAAGTCCGTATGAATTAAGCCTAGTGGTTTGGTTGTTCTCTCCACATGTGGAAATGAGGTTTTTGTGAGTTTTGCCTATACGTAGACTTTACATTTATCTTTACTTAATTTTCAATTTGGAATTAGGTTCAAATTAATTAGTCTTTGTATAGAATTATAATTTGCATGTGCTAATCTTTCATGTCAAATATTAAAAGACTCAACAACATAAGCAATTAAAGTTTTATTCATTGAACTTTCGGTTAAAAGTTTTGGGATGAATGTCAAAACATTCATCTTGATCAGTCCATCCTTTACATAAACTTTGCCTACGTAGATCCATTTCTTAGTGAGGGTCATTTTGTCGGAACCGATGTTTACATTAAACTCGTTCTTGTTTAGCAAGGTTCCGGATGTCGAAGACGTGCATGACGTTGGTGAGGGTTAACTCTTTCTTGTACGTCTTCCTCAACATTATCTTTCCACGGCCTTTGACTTTTGAGGTGGATGAGTTTCCCATAAAAAGAAGCTCATCGCTTTTGTTCTTGAAATAATTAGTGAACATACTCTTGTTAGAACATATATGACGTGTAGGACTAGTGTCGTACCACCACTCCATCGGCTTGCTTCCGATCATGTTGACTTCAGACGTCACACCACATGTCATGTTTTATTAGGCCGCCTTCAGTCATGTGGACTTGAGTCTTGCTCTTGTCCTTGTTCTTGCATAGATCACCCTTGTTGCGACACTCGTTAGCTTTGTAACTCATCTTACCACATTTGTGACATTTCAAAAGAAACTTCTTGTTTTGTGGTATGTATGAATTGTTACCTAGGGGTTGAAACTTGCGTTTTATGCCCTTGGACTTATGCTCATCGACATTGGCTTTTGTAGGTGGATCCCTATCAGCCTTGCGGTTGCTTGACTCAACCCGCATCTTGATCATGAAGTCTTCAACGGTCAACTCCTTAGTCATGTGCATAAGATAGTTTTTGTAGTTTTTTCAAGATGGAGGGAGATTCCCAATGAAGGCCGCCACTTGGAATGCCTCACATATTTGTATCCCTTCTTCCAATATCTCATGAGCTAATAGTTGCATATCTTCATCTTGTTCCGTGATTGGCCTTGAGTCTACCATTCAATAGTTCATGAATGTATCGACGACGTACTTTGTCATGCCTAAGTCCTTAGACGTGTACTAGGGTAGTCTAAAACTTCTCAACAGTACCGACTTTCCCGTACACTTGATACAAAGAGGCAGTCAGACTGTTCATAATCCAATATTTTCAAAATTATTCTCCTTGCGCCCAAGCTTCAAAGGTGGCTTTGGTCCATGTCCATGTGGGGGAGAATATTGGTTTATCCTCATTCAGGTACTTGTCAAGCTTCATTGTGGTTAGGAAGAACAACATCTTTTGATGCCACGTTTTTAAGCTCATTCCATCGAACTTCTCAGGCTCGAGTCATGTGCTCAATGAGCCAGGCATCGTTATTATTTATGGGACTAAGGAGGGTTTGTTTTCCCCCAATACCCGAGTTTCCAAGTTAGCCGTTGGTAGTCCCCTCCCAAACTGAATTTGGGGCGTCGGCTCACGTCGGTTACCATCACTCATATCCGTGCCATTTTGGTTCCAACACTTACTAACTTTGAAATTTCATCTTCAAAAAGCTATACCAACCTCTTCTTTGGATGAGAGTTGTGCTTACTTTTTCTTCATCTTCCTAGTGCGTACCAATTATGCTTACTAGCATTGTTTCTAATCCTATTATTAGATAATCTCTACCAATTTAGACATTTTAACATTTTGTTGACGAAGAAGTTTGGTAATTTTTGGGTCTTTGATTTGTTTTGGGCCCTTTAATAACGAGAATTAATGAGTTAATATGAAGCCTCACTACTAACATTTATCAAAATTACCCCAACTACAATGTATGCTTTTCATAAAAAGCTTCTTAGCTACATTTTTTTTGTAATCTTTGCAAGTTTATACATTTTAACAACTACAAAGCTTCACTCGTACTCTTAATCATAATTACACCAAAAAATCTTGCTGTCAGTTAAAACAAAAGCAAATCAAATAACAAAAGTGATTCAATAACAAAATGAACAAGTTGACGTTTTGATGATGATTTTTGAAAATCTTCGGAGATCTGAAAATAAACAAGTACATGTTATAAGAATACCTTGAGTTTCTCATCAACCACTTTTTTCAGAGTTATTCACTTGTACTGTCAAATGTTTCGTACTTTACAGGGGACTCTTTTGATTTTTGAGCAAGTTTTATTGGTGGTTGTTGAGGTTGTTTGTGTTGGAGAGTTCATGGATTTGTGAACGAGTCCAAATGTGAGGTATTTATAGTTGTTCCTCATGCTCCCGTCTTGTGCACTTTCTTTAACAACATACATTATGCTCTCCGTTCTCCAGTGATTGACTTACACTCCTTTCCCTCATTGAAGATCTCACTGCTTCTGGTTCTACTTATTCTTGCTTACCAATTTCTGTTGGCCTTTCAATCCCTTAGACGGTGTGTCGTCTAGTGCATCACACTACTTTCATTTATAAAAAAAATTAAGAGAGAATTGGATGAAAATCATGAAATAACCAAATGATAAATTTTATTCAGTAGATAATCTAGGCCTACAACTTATTAGGTGAATAACATGATTAAACAAATAATGATAGATTTGCGCTTATCTATTACAATAAATTTTAACATTTCTCTTGTAACTTTAATTCACTGATATTTTTCTTCTAACTTATTCTTGTAAATGACGTATTTCTTATAACTTATTCTTGTAAATGAGACGTGTAAATGAGACGCATTTCTTGCAACGTATTCTTGTAAATGAAACGTATTTTCTTGTAATTTTAGAATTCTTACAAGAAATTTGATTATTTGTATCGTATACAAATAACTCAAAAATATAAAAAATATTTCATCCGTCCAAAAATTATGGGATGACTTTCCTTTCTGAAGATGTTTCTCGAGGGTGACCTAAACGATTGTCTTGGAAGATGTCGCAGTCACATGCCCCTGTTGATCGTGTTGATTGTGATCGTGGTTGTGTTCGAGGTCTCCGAAGATCCTCCATCTGGGTGGGGGCAACGTCGTGGGATCCACATTTCCGCAGGAGGTATGACATCCCAAAAAAATGTTTCTACCATCCTGCTTCCCGGCGGCGAGACACCGCGCCAGTTTCATCTAGCCCGTACCCTCTCCATGTTTTGCGAACCTCGAGTGTTCCGCGTCTTCTCCAAAGGTGTAGTTGTTCCGATTTTTGGATCTTTCTCATTTTTTCGGTCTTTACTTGTGGTGATTGTACTGTTTCCTTTTTTGGGTTTTCTATTTGCATGACGGTTGCCGTTTGCCGTTTGTCGGCCTCTCGATACACCAATTATCTTTGGTGTAATCGAGACTCTTACCTTCTTGATAAAAAAAACAAAAACTAATAATTTGATTATGCTTATACTTAAAATTTATATACAAGAATTACATACAAATAACATATTAAAAAAATTTGATATATTAAATAAAAATAAATTAATGTATCAATTAATAAAAATACTATATACTTATTTATTTATCATTGAAAATACATGCTAAACAATAGTTTGAATAATACTATTTAGCAATTTCATCCAAAAATATATAAAATAATTACATAAGCTAATCCACAAACCTCAACTTAATTGCAATCGCGCAGTCTGCGAAGCGCGAAGTAGTATCAACGAGGAGAGGACAGGAGAGGAGAGGGCTGGGACTTGGCGTACAATTGCAGTAGCTACAGATGATACAAGAACAAAAGCTCGACTCTTTTCTCCAATGGCTCCAGGTAAAACTCATACCTTCATCTTTTCTTTCTTTTTTAATGTTTCGATGCACTCAAATGTGTCAAAATCCCAATCGAAATCAGTTCAATGGTGTGGAGCTTCGTGGTTGCACTGTCAAATACTGTAATTCAAGTAAAGGCTTTGGCCTGTTTTCTACCAGCGACGTCCCTGACGGTGAGTCTTCCTTCTTCTTCATCAACGTTCCTTTTTTCAAATGGGCCTTGCACTCAACTCTTTTGATTTTGGTGAAATGGTGAGATCATAGAGGTTTTGCTTTGGAAGTGGGGTTGTAGTTGTTGACTGGCTTAGTTCTTTATGAAACAGGGATTTTCCTTGTTGTGCCGCTTCATTTAGCTATAACTCCAATGAGGGTGTTGGAAGATCCTCTACTAGGACCTGAATGTAGGAAGATGTTTGAACAAGGTGAGGTGGATGATAGGTTTCTTATGATTCTCTTCTTAACTGTGCAGCGCATTCTTAAGAATTCCTCATGGAAGCCGTAAGTTTTAATCTTCCTGTCAAAATTGTTTTTTTCCGTTGGTGCTGCCCTTTTCTTTGCTTATTGTGGATACCTGTTGTAGGTACCTTGACATGATCCCTACTACTTTTGGTAACCCACTCTGGTTCACTGACAGCGAGTTTCAGGAATTGAGCGGGACTTCATTGTATAGGGCTACTGCACTGCAGGTAAAACACTTTCAAATTTTATTTTTGGAGACTTTGGAGAGGATTTCTCGATCAAATCAGCTGAGCAAGCTAGTTATATTACTTGTGCAGGTTGTGAATGACCCCTTTGAGATAGCTATTTTATTGAGTATGAGTTTTTATAATTTTTTATATCCGGCGGGTCTAAGACTTGGAGGGGATGCACACCATTAGTGAACCTACGCAACCAATTGGCGATAGGAGGAGTAGCCTAGGACTTATACGTTAGATTCACATACTATCGTATTGTCGATGTGGGACATTTCCACACATCCCAACAGTTTTTTTGTTTAGTTGCCCCAAACCCACTACTTTGAGCTTATTGGGTTGATAGGATTGGGGTCATTAAGGTAGAACTGAACCTTAGTATCACTGTTGTGATAGCTTATTTCTTAAACAAGATATGCTGTCATTAGTTAGAAGCTGTATCTTCTTAGATTCGAGTCAATTTACTTAGGGTTCAGCTTTTTGTTTCCAGTTTTCCAGGTTATTACAAAATTAGAACAGATTTTTGGATTTCGTTTCTGAGTTGCCAATTTTTAAGAATCAAGATGACTATTGTAATATAACATATTTTAAGTCATTATTTTAGTCATTATTTTAGTCATTATAAGAGTAATTATTTTTTCCAAACCCATAATGATGCAAAACAGGCCCTTAGTTGTTCAGTTGATATGCATAATTTTTTTCAAGTTAATTCATCAAACATTCAAACATCATAACTGATGCACTGGGTTTGTGCAGCGGAAAAATTTGCTATCGGTCTTTGATGATAAGGTGAAAGACGTGGTTAAGAGGCTTCTAATCCTAGATGGTGATTCAGAAAGGTAAGAATTGGTGCTACTGATACCGATCTGAAATCTTAATAGAAGATAATCTGTAATGGTGAACAAGAGAGCTTTTGATGGATATGATTTTTCATTCTATGACACATCCATTCTATTCCCAATAACTTAACAGCTCTTTGGAAGTACGGAGACCTAAACAGGACAAAGCTTAGCCCATCCATTGTTCTACTAATGATGCTGCGGCAATCCAAAGTTAGAATAATATCAGGAAGCTCTATCTTATTGACTTTATAATGAATTTCTATCTAACCTTTTCTGTTTCCGTTAGATGTTTGAATGCTAGTTATGATATGATGATCATCCAGCGATGATTCCTAGTCTTATTTGACATTTTCTTCTTTAGCAGGAAGTTAAATCTTTTTAGTGGGCACTGATTGCAGCTTTTGTTTCTTTCTCTTACCAGTGAAGTGACGTTCAACGATTTTCTATGGTATGTGTCACTTGGGGCTTCTTTTCACATTATGGTTTTGTAAAAATAAGGTGTCAGTCTATGATATATTTGAAGAAATGATTTTTACTCTTACGATTTCATTATTTTAGGGCAAACTCTGTATTCTGGACTCGTGCTTTAAACATTCCTCTTCCACGAGCCTACATATTTCCTGAAGTTCATCACAATACTGGTAGCTGTCAAGATTTTGGGCCCTCAACCAATAACACTTCATATGGAGAGACAGATAACGGAAACAAAGACACCTGTATCATTTTCCTGTTTACAACATATTGATCCTACTAAATAAAATGTTTTTTGTTCCATATAAATTATATATTTATCTAAATTGGATGCTGAATCATATGGTATAGCGTAGGATTCATGAACTTTGATAAGTACTTTGTTTAAATGCAGCGTTTTCCGGCTCCATAGAAGGAGAAACTGTGTGGATTGAAGGACTCGTCCCAGGCATCGATTTCTGCAACCATGGTACTAATTGCTAGTTGCTAATGTGCTTTGTGTTCCTTAACCATGTGTGCCAATAATCAAATTTCCAACATACAAAGATCATGCTTTTTAGTTAGAGTAAATTACCGAAAGCCACCCTTAAAAAGGGGCACTTTGCCAGGAATGGCCCTTTTAAAAGCTCAATTACCAAAGACCACCCCTTAAATAGTTTCGTTGTGAAACACCACCCATTGCACTATTTTGTTATCAATCCATCAAATTTGGCCCCATCTGGCTTTATGTCTGTTTTTTAAAAAAAAACTTCTATTAAAAAATTAGAAGTATAAAAATGAAATTATAATAAAATAAGAAGGAAATGTTTTTTTTGAATATACAATTTTGATACACCAAATAGAAATAAAACCATCAAGCAGACCCTCATCTCATTTTTTAATTCTCACTCGCATAAAAAAGATACACAATTATACATCTAGGAAGGGAAAATTGAAATTCATTTTTTCGTGCAAATTGAAATGATTTTTCTAATTAAATATATGAATTTCTTTTTTAAGAAAAATTGCTAATAAACTACCAAAAGCCTAAAGTAGCATTTTGAAAAAATGTTGGTGTTCAAAAAACACTGATTGTTAACTTGGAGTTAGACGCTGATGTGTTATCATAAATTAAACTTATCTGAGACTATAGAATAACGCGGATGTGTTCAAAAAACACTGATTGTTAGCTTGTCTAAAGTGGCATTTTAACTATATGAAGAAAAATAAACCTGAAATAAACAATAGAATAATGTCAGTGGGCTCAAATTTGACAGATTAAAAACAGAATAGTGCGAAGGGCCGTGTTTCGCAAACGGAACTTATTTAAAGGGTGGTTTTCGGTAATTGCGCTTTTTAAAGTGTGGCTTATGGTAAAGTTCCCCTTTTAAGGGTGGTTTTCGATAATTTGCTCTTTTTTAATTAAGCCGAATAAAGTTAGACGCGGATGTGTTATCATAAACTTGTCTGAGACTATAGGTTCTGCATATATTGAGCACAAAGTGATTCCTTTATTAATAATTCAAGACATCACCGTCACATAGCTCTCTCTGGTGAATAAAGTTGCAGTTTTAAAAGCTTGCAATTGCAACTATGGACACTTCCAGACTGCGTGTTTCATGTATGTGCAGACTGCAGATATCCATAAGCTACTTCTTTCAAAAAAAAGTTATGCAAATGGTTGTTGTGCTGTCCAAATTACTATAATCTGAGATCATCTTTGTAAACCTTCGGGAAGTTTCTTGCTAAAATTAATTATTTTTGGTGAAACTATGGAGGCATTAGCAAATAATTTTGCAGGTGGGATTTGGGAATCCAATCCATGTGGTGTTAATTACTTCATTTTCCTTTCTTTCACTTCACTGTGGCTTACGTAATGAAATTATGCTTCAGATTTAAAAGCTGCAGCGACGTGGGAAGTTGATGGAGCTGGATCAATAACTGGAGTTCCTTATTCTATGTACCTTCTATCAGGTATGTTGCTTCTTTTGTAGGCTGCATTTAAGTTTGGTGAACCAAACTGCCATTTTTTTCAGAAAGGATGATAAATGTATTTATTATTTAACCTTTAGTATAACAGTCCGTATACTGTTCTCGCATCTAATTCATGCTCACTCTTTTCTTTTCTACAAGTGCATCAGAATCAAGATTCATCCTTAGGTATTGGGAAAGAGATAAGCATAAGCTATGGCAATAAAGGGAATGAGGTGAGCACGATTTGGTCAATGGATCTAAATCAGCTACAAGCATTAGTTAACGGATGCACTTGATTGTTTTGCCTCAGCATATAATTGTTAGGTGTATGTTTCCCTTGTTATTATCTATGCACTTCTCTTTTCCTATGTCCTTAATTCTCTTTTCTTCCTTGGTTTGTTATTAAGCTGTTATCCCTTTGTATTTAAATGAGGAGAAAATTTCATGGTCACTTTGTTTTTACCTTGTCAGAAGGGTAGGGAAAGTTTGATGTAAATAAACTTGTACCTAGTTGATATCTATTCATATTGAAGTTATGAAGGAGGAAAATTAGTCGAAATTGTGAGATACAAGTTACATGACTACATTATATCCTCCCTTAGTAGTTCTAATCAAACGTTGTTGTTATATAATACCCGGTCCTATTATAAGAATCAGGAATGTTAATAAAAAAATAGTGCAGCTAATGGTGGATGAAGAGTAGAGAGATAACTTGTTAAGATCACTGCTGTCGATGTCCTGCAGGAAAGGATATTTCTTTCTTTTTAATCTTGTTTTGTCTGAACCCCGAAATATAGGGCATGATTTTCCAGATTCCAATGATGAATAATCAGCCTTCTTGATAATGTTAAGGTTTTTTTTAAGGATGTATTCTGAATTTGTTACATTTTGATGCAGGAACTGTTATACCTTTATGGGTTTGTTATTGAAGATAATCCAGATGATTATCTAATGGTAATCCATTATGTTAGAACATACTTATATCCTCATGATTGGTAATTACCTGTATAAGTGACATAGTCTGCCTTACAGGTCAATTATCCAGTAGAGGCACTTCAGAATGATCCACTTGCTGAATCAAAATTGCGACTTCTCCAAGTACAGGTTGTGTATGTCATTTATATATACATAGGGGCAGTTTTTGAAGAAAGTTAATTTACGGTGAGAAATGACGAGGATTGTGGGCCACTCATTTTTAACAACAAAATTGGAACAGTAGTTTTGTGTGCACACTAAAGCCCCCAAAAGTATACAGCCAGAAAAAAACCCAAAAATCTATCTGTTTTGGATTATGGAGACAATTTTTTAAGTGCACAAATAAAGACAAGATGTGAAAATGCACAAACAAGGGCCAAAAGTGCACAAATAAGACAAAGTAAAATCCCCCAGAGAAGGGCTAAAGTGCATGTATAAGTACAAGGGTCAAAAGTGCACATATAAGAGTCAAAAGTGCACTGATAAGGGCGAAAAGTGCAAAAAAAACTGTTTGTGTATAGATAAGGACTAGAGTGCATAGTTGAAGGCAAAAAATGCACATGAAGACAAAAAGTGCAACAACAGTTGTTTTAGGGTAATATTCTTAGGTATGCACGCGAAAATAGCGTCAGTGTGCACACGAACCATCTGAACTCAAATTTGAGTTAAAATGAGTGGCTCACAACCTTTTTCATTCCTCATGCTAAGGACAACATTTTGTTTGAACACACATATATATATATATATATATATATATATATATATATATATATATACTCAAGAATCAGGATCAGTGTATATATATTTCGATTCAGGTGAATGATGCTTGTGGTAAAGAAGTGAGGAGGATTGTGGTTCATTACTAACTAGTTCATTTTATAACATCAATAGTTCATTTTATAGTTGAAGACAAGTAATTTATTGTTTAACTATGAAAAAAAAAGAGTTAATTTTTAAGACCCAAGTGTTTGTTTTTATTGAAATGAAGAAAATGAATGGTTAGTATCTTAAAATAAACTAGTAGTATAGGAAAAATGAATCATAAGTCCTCACCTCTTTGCCACGAGTACCCTCATCATCTGAACCAGTCTCTCTCTATATACATATATAAACTAAGGGATCAGTTTAGATATATCTACTTATGGTGTTTCTTCACCATTTAGCAGGATGTAAATTTGTAATCTAATAAATTATTTTCCTGATTTTAATTTGCAGAAGGTAGAACTAAGGTGTCTCTTACCTAGAAAATTCTTAGATCATGGGTTCTTCCCTACTGGAACATCCAACAGTAACGATGAAGAGATCACTGTTGATACTGCTCACAACTACAGTTGGAGTGGTCAAAGAAAGACACCGTCTTATGTAAAGAAACTTGTTTTTCCAGAGGACTTCTTAACTCCCTTGAGGACAATAGCCATGCAAGAAAATCAATTATTCAAAGTTTCATCATTACTTGAAGAGGTGTGCACGTATTCCCTTTTTTCTCCTTCTGTCTGTTTACATGGAGGATTGGATTCACTGAAGTCACAAACCCTCGCTCTCTGTTTTAGTTGAGGGCACGGTGTGTTTTCACAAATATCTTTTCGGATGCAATACATGTGGCTTGGTAGCTTCTCATTGAAAGAAAGTTGGTGTTGAACTGTGGAAGTACAATCACAGTTCTATTGCTTCAGAAATCTAATTTCTGCGTATAAAGTTTACTTTGCATGTTATCCTGGACCCTTTCTACTCAGTTCTTATTGCAACTTCTTTTGAGATGTTCTGAATAATATTCGTCTCATCTTCTGCTCAGTTCAAATTTACTGAGCCAAGGCCGTCTTTCTCTTAAAAATTTGATCTTGTTGCATGGAATGTTGAAAATTTCAACAAAATTTGAAACTGAGATGTGAAATTCATCATTTGTGTCTATAATATCAGGTAAATATATTGGTACAGATGTTAGTCTGAAGTTGCATGTCTCTAAACATAGTTAGAATGAGAACTTGTGTGCATTTATGTATATCTGACACTAATGTCCAAATTATGATTGACAGTGCATGTAGCTTATTTCCCTTTCTTCTGAATCTCATTGGATCCCTTTTTTTTAAGCTTGTTGGAGGTGAAGGGAAGAGGGAACCGTCAGATGCGGATGTACGAGCAGCAATTTGGGAGGCTTGTGGGGACACTGGAGCTTTGCAACTTCTAGTCGATTTGATAAATAAGAAGTAATTAACTGCCATATCCTTTTTGATGCTAGCAACAATATAAGCTGCTATAAATTAGAAGTAATTAACCCTCAGATGCAGATGTAAGAACCGTGGTTTCCCTAGTTGACTATATTTAACACCATAACTTGTAGTTACTGTTGTGAATGTTCCCGATTAATAGTATGGTGATGCTTGATTCATCTCAAGGAAAATCCTCAAGGGCATCTGTACAAGTTTATTCCTTTGTTGCTGGAAACATGATTATCCATGAAGTATAAGACTTTTAAACTTCAGCATAGGGCATTGAAGGTGTTTCTCCTGCCGTGTGTTTTGAAGCATACTCAAAATCTGAATTTTCTCAATTTGCCAGGTTGATGGATCTTGAAGAGGCTTCTGGTACTGAAGATGCTGATGCTGAACTACTTGAGAAATCCTGCATAATTGATAACCCTGCTGAATGCAACAGGTGCAATTCTCACTAAATTCTTTTTCAGTACTTAATATATCTTGTTTAGGTTAGAACTTGACGTTTTGCAAAACAAATCTTAAACTCGTTTTCTTTTTGTAATCTGTATTTTCGGTTAAAACACAGTGGTTGATTGTTATTTTCACTTGAACCCACAGCTCAGGAACTACACACATGAATCCGGTTGAGTTGAGCAAGAAGAAGCGGGCAGCCATAGTTTATAGGCGAGGGCAGAAGCAACTGGCTGGTCGATTCCTGAGGGAAGCAGAGCACGCCCTGCAGCTATCCATGAATGAGGACACCTAAAATTATCTGCATATTGCTAAGTGTAGTTCATTGGCTTATACAGTCCTAAAGAGTAGAAAAGAGAATAGTTGTGTTGAGATTCTTGATTCAATCAAGAAGCGTGGTCGTTTTCTTTGGTGAGCCTGTCGTTTTACAGAAGGTTGATTCTGTTACAAGTGGATGGTGGTCCATTGCCACATTTGCAAACGTGAAGAATTCCCTTAAATCCAACTCCAACTCTGGCTTTATCATCTGCTGGTTCAAATTTGTCTTGCCTCTCATTAACGTTAACAATAATCACCTTTTTTTTTTTTTTTTAATAAATATACTAGCGTGCTTCTGCACGGAGTTCATTTCAATTTGTTTATTAGTATCTGCTTTGAATTAAAAATATGTTTCATATTTATGATTTAGTTCCTAGAGATAGACATGTACGATAAAAAAGTGTAAGACACTGAGCTATTGCGCTCATTTCAATATCAAAGTATTTAGGGATTTGTTCTCGTAAAAACATATATTACGGAGAAAAGTCAAAATTAATATTAACCATTTATTTTCACTTTTAAATTTTACAATCATGCCATTCTATTGTTTTATTTTTTTGATTTTTTGAAATTGTTTACTAATACTTCCTCCGATCAAAAATAAGTGTCGTTTTAGCATTAGAAATTTGATCACAATTATATGTCGTTTTCTAGGCCAATATATGAACAGTAATTATAAGTAATACTCTGGAAAATTGGTGTAAATGATTTATTTTAGTTCTAAAATCTTTCTTATTGGTTTAAAAGAAGGTTGAATATTAAATAAGTGATAAGATTTATAAAAACTTTACAAAATCTATGTTATTTAATATTTTTCTTAAAAATTGTGTCAATGGCTAAAATGACAGTTAATTATGATCAGAGGGAGTATTATTTTTCTTTAGTTAAAAAAAATGTTTTAACTTTTTTTTTTATTGAAAATTTCGCGTGTTATCGGAAAGTGTACACATGCAAGTGCATCTATGTGTGAGAGTAGAGTGCACGTGTGTGAGAGTGAAGTGAACATGTACGTGATAACATAGTGCACTTATGTGTGTGAGTAGATAAACATGTGTGTGATTGTAGAGTGCGGTTGTGTATGTGAGAGTAAATAAATATGTGTGTGATTGTATAGTGTGGTTGTGCATGTGAGAGTAAATAAACATGTGTGTGATTGTAGAGTGCGGTTGTGTGCGAGAGCGTAAAATGCATTTGTGAGAGTAAAATGCATGTGTATGATAGTAGAGTGTGCATATGTTATAATATAGTGCACATATACGTGAGAGCAGAGTGTATGCGTGTGTGTGATAATAGAGTGTGCGTGTGAGACTAGGATGAACTTGTGTGTAATAGTAGAATGCACCTATACGTGAGAGTAGAGTGAACATATGTGTGATAGTATAGTGAACATGTGTTTTAGAGTAGAGTGCACCTATATGTGGCAATAGAGTGTACGTGCATAGGATAGTAGAGTGCACTTATGCATGCATATAATAGAGTAAACTTATGTGTGAAAGTAGAGTGTACATATGTACGAGAATAGAGTGCACATGTATGTGAGAGAATAATGCACCTATGTGTGAGTGTAAAGTGTACATGTGTACGAGAGCAATTCACGCGTAAGTGTGAGAGTAGGATGCACAAATGAGAATTTTGTTACAAAATTTTTACAAAACTTCTGTACATATTGTGAAAGTATTGCATATATTGGTACAAAATAATGCACATATTAGTACAAAATATAGCACAGATTGATACATGTTGGATCATAGTGTTAGTTATAACAAGTAGGGACGTTCCGATGAGATGTCCCTAGGAAGCATAAACAATAATTATATGTAAAATATTAAAGTAAAGATCAAGATACATAGAAACCTCAATTTGCCACCTAGTTAATTGAGATAAAAATCATTCTATTTCCGGTTTCACTAGGTCGGACTTTCAAAGCAAATTCATTAGTTATTTTACTTACTTATCTTGATTATACTATAATCCCCAACTACCCTCTTTAAACCGAGACAACCTAATTCATTATAACTTGTAATCCTAATCCTCCTATGAAAACTCTCAAACGGTTTATATCTTCATCTAGTACTTTCTTCTCAAGCTATTTTGGACGTCCTCTCGTCACTTCTTTATATTGACCGTCACTTATCTTTTTTCTTATGTATGTTTTTGTATTGTAAGTGACAATCCTAATGTTAAGGTTAACCCTTGTTTATATAGCCTCATAAAAATAAGATATGTCCTAATATAACTAGGATATATCCTTAAGATAAAACTAGACTAAAATAAACAAAACAAGATCTAACAATATTTCTAAGATAGACCCTTGTATGTGTTGTGTGTAGAGAAATGACCTTTTCATAATCAACTCGAAAAACCCTTGGATCACTTATGGTTTATAGGCATTTCCTCCTATTTGAGTTATGGTGTCCCTCTCACGAACGTCATAACTATGATGTCTCTCTAAAACATTCTTTGTTCCTGAAATTTAAACTCAACTACACGTAAAACGATTATGTTAAATTTGTAAAACATCAAGATTTGTGGAGTACTTAGGGACTCTAGAATAAGAAGTCCTTGACTTCTAACAATTTCCTCATTTGCGATGATGATGAACCCTTTAACAATTAAGCACGATAATATCATAAAATCACAATAACTATATCGAATAAGAGCATGTGATAATATGACAGTTGGAGGCAAGAATAAATATCAAACCAGTTTAGAAAATTTTCCTTGGTAGTATATCGACACTTTGTAGTTTTACTTCACTAGAGTTAAGTAAGGCAAATAGAGATATAATGTTCACCAGGGACTTCCAAGCAAAACAAATGTACTTGACCAACAAGCATGCACATTCATCAGACTTTGACAAGCACCCTATGCAACATACAAAATATAACTCACACAAACGAAAATAATAGTCGGGTGATGCAAAACAAAGGGGTAGGTAGATATGATCAAGCTTTTTTCTGGGAACTCTTAATGTCCAATCGACGGTATCTCCTAAATTGAAATTTGAAACTCTTAACGTCCCTTATTAACATTATTGTCTTCATTTTTCTTTTTACTATTCTTAGTCTTGCTAAACTTCCACTTTTGGACTTAACTCTTCATGAAATATCGTCGAATTGACTTTTTCAAAAGATGATGTTTATTCATAACTTTCTTTTAAATTTTTTTAGAAGACATCTCTAGTTATTTTAACTTGTGTTCTATAGATGTTCACTTGCACGTACTCTATCACATTGATGCAACTTTATGGGCAACCTTGATTTTGAATTTGAGACACATATTCCTCTCGACGTACACTTGTTCCAAGGTTGTTTAGATATTCCTGGATCGAATATGAGATAATGATTGGATATACTAAGGACTTGTTTGGTTTGAACTCCGGAATCGGAAACGGAATGGAAACGAATCTAGTCCACATGTTACCCATGTTCATGAAAGTTTTTGGAATCATTCCTTGTGATTTGAAGTAATTGAAGTTGAATTTGATTACTTTTTGATACCCTATAGGGTAATAAAATATGGGGAGGCAAGTGTATTTGGCATGTAAACACAAGGAATGATTCCATATAATTTCATGAATAAGGATATACGTATGGACTAAATTCGTTTCCATTCCGTTTCCGTTTCCGTTTCCGGAGTTGGAACCAAACGGGCCCTAAATAGTATCAAGTGTAAAAAGACTCTCACGCACAAAAAAATATCCAATCACAAGATAAGGGTGGATAACTTATCAATTATGATGACAATTCTCATCACAACAAGTCAGGTCTTAGGCTCAACCATCAGGAGGGCTTGTAATGAGGGTAAAAACTTATTGTTGAATTTTTTGGGCCATACATAAGTCCACATGCATAATCACTCTATTTTTATTGCATGAATAATGATAAGTACAGTGCATGTTGGACTTTTCAAATTCGAGTATAATATATATTAGTAATGCATTTCATCATGTCAATATGTAACTATTTAACTTAATCAATGGGGCAAGAATAAATAAAACATACTAGTTTCAAGAAGAAGTCTTAATTTCTCAAATGATTCTCTATTTAAGGCTTTTGTGAAGATGCCCGCAACTTGTTCTTCCATCCTACAAAAGTCTATTTCAATAGTACCCTTCTCAACATGATCTCTCAAAAAGTGATGATTAGATTGAGAGTACTGCACATATTTCTTGGAAATGTTCCTGAAATTGTGTCTTTTATCCAATGTGCAATTACTGATAATGAAATATAACATTAAATATAGGGATATATATAATCTAATGATATTAGGGTCATGGCGTTTCGCTAGAAGCTAACCATGATCGGTACGTTTATAACATAAACCCATTGCTAATGTTATTGGGTCATACGAGGTCACACCATAACGAGTGAGTGAACTATATCAAATAATGAGAGAATTACCATATACGAATATATGGTGGAGAAGGGTATATTTTGTAGGAGTACAAAATATATCATGGAGTTAACAATTAATAATAAATAAGGGGTTATTTATATTAACTATTAAATATAAACCTAATATATAAGGAGGATTTTAAGAGTTAAAATCCTAACCCTAATACCATATATAAAATAGATAAGCCTCTTAATAAAAGAGAAGTCGATCGTCTATTCTCTATACCCATAACTCTCTCTCAAAAACTTCATCCTTTGTTCTAGTAATCGAAGGTTAAGGTAATCCTTGTTCTGTCTCAGGTGGACCAACTACAAGAGTAACACTTGAGACTCTACATATCCAGAAAAATAATTTATTATGCATGCGATCCTCGTTTAAATGTTTAGAAAATAGTTTCCCGAAATTCGGCTTTTACACATCTAAAATCCCTACAATATTATCGTATAATATAGGTATAGCATTGAAGGACAACCATAATCCATGAGTTGTTGGTTGAGCCACAAAACTTGTGCACAACATGCAACACCAATGGATTTTCCGTAGACATTTGTGGTCAAGTGTGCATTGGCTCCTTCATGCCTTTGCAACCAACGAGAGCATCCTCAACCTGCTCATAGCAATAACATGTTGAAGAGTCGAGGACATGAGCCGTAACTAAGTTAGCAGTGACACTCGAGGAATTCGACACTTTCGGTCCCCTTCCACCGTCCAGTATGACTACATCTTTCTTGGAAATACGTAACAGCCTCATGCCTATCAAAGGACACCATGTCTCTAAGGTCTTCTACTACTCAAACATTATCTCTAAGCTAGATATGAGTTGCTTCTTCCTTTGTAAACATATCCCTCACCCAACCTCATTTGGCACCAACATTCCGACCACATGTAAATAGAAGCCATGTTGTCAACACTCCATCTTAAACCTTGTAGCAGTATCGCTTTTGCCCCTCATACGTACGAATAGCTTTGGTTCCACCCAACATTAAGGAAAACATCAATCTTGCAACTAAGTTCACTTCATCTTGGAACTTAATTATCTCATTCTCTCTTTCAAATAACATTTCTTATACTTTCGCCTTTCAATTAACCCAAATTGGAAAATCTCTAATCATCATCAAATCAATAACCATTAGCCAATAATTCTTTTTGTTCAATTAACAATATATATATATATATATATATATTTTAATTTAATTTATGCTTTGGATTTTTTGTGCACAGTCATTCAGAAACTACCATAACAATTGTATATTTAGGGTCCGTTTGGTTTTAACTCCGGAAACGGAATGGAAACAAATCTAGTCTAAATATGTAATTTTTTTTTTTGAACTACTATACTCCCCATATGCGTAGTTATATTTTTTTGTTTTCATTTTTTTTTCACGGACTCCACTTACGCACCCCATATGCGTAGTTGATGACCCTATCAACTACGCACACGAAGTGCGTAGTTGTAGTGACTATTAGAGATTTTTTCCGGCACGTCTATCAACCCCATGTTTTGGAATCATTGCAGTTTGAAGTAATTGGAGTAGAGTTTGATTACTTTTGATACCTTGAAAGAAACAAAACAGGAAAGCAAATGTATTTTTACAAGAAATCACAATGAATGATTCGAAAAAAATAATTGGAGTAGAGTTTGATGCACTGAATCTCTTTCTTTAAAGATTATAGCTGCAAAGAAGTACCAATGTAGTTTCTTTACTGATGTAGTAAAAATATGTAGATATCCTAGGAGGAGTATATAATTTGGGACTTTTGAATAATAATGAGTTGTTTCTTATAATTAAAATGGTGAAAGATTGGTTTGTGACGAAAGTTGCGTGCTTGATCAGGTGTTGTCGGTGATGATCATCGGTGCTTTCATTCCGGGTCTGAGGAGAAAATACCCTCCTTATGAGTATGCCTCAACCCGACTCTTGGTGTTGGGTTTGATCTTGTTCAAATTAGCACATACAAATACTTCTCCCAACTTCTACATGATTGGTGTGGTGATGATAATTGGGCCCTCGTGATGGACTCATTTTTGGGGAACTTGCAAGAAGCAATCTTCACCGTGAATCCCGAGACCACACAGGTAGCTTGCACAGTAGAAGCATTTTAGATAGGAGAGTTGTTCTTTAGATGCAAATTATGAGGATATTTTGTGTGTGTAGATGGAGAGATTATTCTGCTCTACGGTTGTTGGGTTGCCTATGTTGATCCCTCCCATGATCCTGACAGGAGAGTTGTTCAGGGCGTGGAACTCGTGCTCACAGCATCCTTATGTGTACGCAGTGCTGATATTCGAAGCCATGGCGACATTTGTTGGGCAAGTCTCGGTATTGTCCCTAATCGCCTTGTTTGGGGCGGCAACCACAACCATGGTATGCTTTGTTTGAGTAATTTTACGAGTGCGTTTGAAGAGCCCGTGATGTTGAGTTGAGTCTGTCGTTTTATCAGGTGACTACTGCGAGGAAGGCAGTGACGCTTATGCTTTCGTACTTGATCTTCACGAAGCCCACGACGGAGCAACACGGAACGGGGGCTCATTCTGATAGCGATGGGGATCATATTGAAGATGCTCCCCGATAATAAGCCTCAAAAGATGCCTTCAACTCCTCCTCTCCCGCATCCAATTTCCAAGGTGGGAACAAGTCTTGAAAATCCACATCAATTAGATCAGGAAACGACGAGTTTTGAGTTGGGAGATGAAGCTGACGACGAGGAGAAAAGACATTTGGTGTGAAAAACGTTGTCTCTTTCTTTCTTGAGATCTATAACCTCAACTGCATGTGTTTTGTTGTTATAGTTCGACACAAGCATTCAAAGTCGCCACCTTATGTGAAAAATCCTTTTAAAACAATTTGGTTTACTAGGCTTTTTCTAATTTTGTGTTTAGTAAATGTACCCCTTGAGAGAAGAGTGTGTAAAGTTTGAGAATAAATACAAAAGGTTAGGGTATATTTACTTAATTGAAACATTAAAAAGTCTACTTACTACTACAGTTTTTCAAAAAGGCTCGGTTACCAAAATTGCCCAAATCTTTTTAATAAAATAAACAAAGACGTTATTCTAATAAAAAAAATAACACAGATTTTTTTTTCTCTTTAAAAAGACGTTATACTTGTTTTAACTTTAGTTTAAAATTTTTATACCAACTAATGTTTTTGTTGATAGAGTTCACATATTATACATTATCAGTTCATTTTTTTATATTATTCATAAATAATGTCTATAAAACTCAAATTTAATTAGTACTTTTTTATAATAATATTTTTAGTTAAAAACTTTTATACTATTACTTTACATAGAGTGTTTTGTCACTTCAAACATTTTATATTATCATTTCATATTTTATTGAAGATTTTGGTAGTTATGTTTTTTTTTTTTTAAAAATATAATATTATGTACTTTGAAATTTTATAATATCAGTTCAAAATTTGTGTACCATTAGTTCGAACGTTGTCATCGGTTATTTCGTACCATTAGTTCGAACGTTGTCATCGGTTATTTCGAATTCCATAATTCGCTAGTTCAACATGTACAACTAAAAAAATGCCTAAAAACATGAGTAATAGATAGAATTAAAAAAAAAAATGAAACAACAATACAAAAAAGATATTATAACCAAAGGTATAATGTATACAAATTTTGAACAAAAGTTTAAACTAATAATAACAATCATCAATCATAGTACAAATAACTTAAACTAATAAAACAAATAAGTACAAATAATTTAAACTAATAAAACAAAAAAAAATACTCGTCAGCAACAACTAGTGCTAGGGTCTTACATATTTGAATCCCTCGATGTAGTGCTTAACAACATAATTCATCAGATAGTATGATAGTATTGGAAGAAGAAAATGTGATGAACTCTCGATCCTGCTTCAAAACATTCTTTGTATTGAACATAATTTTATTAAACAGTTTTTCACATAAGGTGGCGACTTTGAATGCTTGTGTCCAACTATACCAACAAAACACATCCACTTGAGATTATAAATCTCAAGAAAGAAAGAAAGAGACAGCATTTTTCACACCAAATGCCTTTTCTCCTCCTCCTCACCTTCATCTCCCAACTCAAAACTCGTCGTTTCCTGATCCAATTGCTGTGGATTTTCAAGACTTCTTCCCACCTTGGAAATTGGATGCGGGAGAGGAGGAGTTGAAGGCCTCTTTTGAGGCTTATTATCAGGGAGCATCTTCAATATGATCCCCATCGCTATCAGAATGAGCCCCGTCCCGTGCTGCTCCGTCATGGGCTTCGTGAAGATCAAGTACGAAAGCAGAAGCGTCACTGCCTTCCTCGCTGTTGTCACCTGATAAAACCACAGACTCAACTCAACACCACGGGCTCTTCAAATGCACTCGTAAAATTACTCTAACAAAAAAGCATACCATGGCTGTGGTTGCCGCCCCAAACAAGGCGATTAGGGACAATACCGAGACTTGCCCAACAAACGTCGCCATGGCTTCGAATATCAGCACTGCGTACACATAAGGATGTTGTGAGCACGAGTTCCACGCCCTGAACAACTCTCCTGTCAGGATCATGGGAGGGATCAACATAGGCAACCCAACAACAGTAGAGCAGAATAACATCTCCATCTGCACACACAAAATATCCTCATAATTTGCATCTAAAGAACAACTCTCCTGTCTAAAATGCTTCTACTGTGCAAGCTACCTGTGTGGTCTCGGGATTCACGGTGAAGATTGCTTCTTGCAAGTTCCCCAAAAATGAGTCCATTACGAGGGCCCCGGTTATCATCACCACACCAATCATGCTGAAGTTGGGAGAAGTATTTGCATCTGCTAAGGTGAACAAAATCAAACCCAACACCAAGAGTAGGGCTGAGGCGTACTCGTGAGGAGGGTATTTTCTCCTCAGACCCGGAATGAAAGCACCCATGATCATCACCGGCAACACCTGATCAAGCATACAACTTTCGGTCACAAACCAATCTCATCATTATTCAAAAGTCCCAAATTCGAGACTCCTCCTAGGATATCTACATATTTTTACCACATCAGTAAAGAAACTGCAGCGGTGTACTTATTTGCAGCTATAATCTTCAAAGAAAGAGATACAGTGTAAGGAAAAACCGAGATTCACCTTAGTGGATTTGAACATAATCTGAGCAGGGTAGTTGAGGAAAGCAAGAGAGCCCTTGGTGAGACCATGGGAGCCCATGAGAACAGCAGAAAGTTTGACATAAGTATTCCATGAGTTCACCATTTGCTTGGTGGTGAATCCATTCAAGTAAATCAAAGCTAAATACACAAAACCTTGAACAAATGTAAAGTACCATCCATAGCTGCAGTGCAGACAACGAATTTTATAACATTAACCCATGTGAAATGCAAGAAGAAATAACATTAGGAAAACAATCAAGAATACATATCCTTACCTGAATTGCAACCTATTGTACACATATTCCTGAAAATCCATTATACAATTCAATTCTCACAAAACGGATCAAATTCTTGAATAGAACAGTAAAATAAACAATCTTGCTCTCCAAGAACAGGAAAAAAGGAAACCATGCATGTCAAATCAAGAATTGAAGTCAGTCATAGAATATGTTCTTGCAAATTCAACTGAACAAGCACAAAGGGGGTAAAAAACACAAAAGAGGAAAATTATGAACCCAAAGAGGAAGGCGATTATGAAAATTAACTACACGCTATTTCCTCTGCCTAAACTCGGATGATCCCAAGAAGAATCGAAGGAAAGGTGAGTTCTTTTTGTTCAAAATTACCTCACAGACGCCATTGACAAGGTAACCGAAGAAGAACCCAGAGGAGCAAATGAGGAACTGGTGCCATTTGGGTCTGGTTGTCAAAGAAATCCCAAACAAAGACCTTGATTGCTCCCCATTCCCCTTCATTGATTTTGCTTAGTTAATTCGCAAAATGAGAATCACCCTAATTAAGAAAGAAAGAAGGAAGAGAAGAGAAGAGAAGAGAAGGTGAGTCGAAGGAGGATCAGAAGAATGGAGGCTGGAGAATTTGTCGAAGCTATAGAGAGAGAGAAAAAGATATGGGCTAAAAGATGAATGTGTGTATCAAAATTAGGCTTTGTAGCATGCAAGAAATGTTGGGAGAGAGAGGAGAATCGCTTTGCTTGTGTTTGAGGGAAGCGACTTCCAAACCCAAAGGCGAAGGGGATGGAGAAGAGGCCGATTTTTTAATGGTTACCCTCCGCAGAGATTATGATACTCGCATTTCAAATACAAACATGGAAATAGAAACGGAAAATGAATAAATTATTCTAATTATTATAAAATGCAGGCTCACCTGCTTCTTCTTTTTCTTTTTAAAATAAATATTGTGTAAATTAATTTAATTTTGACTCTTCACTTGGCTATATATTTTTCTTTGTGAGGATTCTGTAAATCTGTTAAGGAGGGGATCTCATTTATTACGTGTCATCGTCACCATTCATACGACTATCCACGTAAT
The DNA here is from genome assembly GCA_033239045.1 of Fagopyrum esculentum. Taxonomy (NCBI): domain Eukaryota; kingdom Viridiplantae; phylum Streptophyta; class Magnoliopsida; order Caryophyllales; family Polygonaceae; genus Fagopyrum; species Fagopyrum esculentum. The sequence goes on from BSUD01000003.1 coordinate 107,767,278, forward strand.
TAAAAAGTTATTACTTTGATTATTGCCAATAAGAAACTAAAATACATACAGAGTTACAAATATGTTAATCTAAAACAAATCGAGATCCCGACAAAATCAGTTATTATTGTAAATATTTGAAAAAAAACTGAAATCCCGGCAAAATCTGTTACTATCTGTAAATAGTCATATGATTTTGTATATTATTTGTTCGGTTATTAAAAACGCAAATCTTTTATTTGATAACTAAAGATTAGATTGTAATCTCTTTCTTTCTTTTCGGCTACTTTATTCATATAAATTAAAACTAAACGTACATGTATCTTCAGATTCTCACAACTCAATATGAAATTGTAACGTGTTCCTATACATTTATTCCACTATGCCCTTAGAAAACACACCTCCTACAAATCAATTGGTACGTAAACCCTACATAAATTTCGGCTGTCTTCTTTTAATTATGGTTAACCATTGCTTAATTTTATTTTGTCATATAGATCATGGTAACAATATCAATAATACCAATGAATTGACGGTGAATTTCAATTCAAGTTTTAAGATTCAAGTTCGAGTGGTGTCTTTGTGGGAGGTTTCATTATCTCAATCGTAAGACGTATTGATATTGGAAAGAAAATGGTCTGCATTGATGAAATAATATAGTTTTTTTAATCCACGTATTACTCTCTTGATGATCACGTCTTAATTCACTAATTGAATATGACATGATTTTTTATACAAGGAAACAAGTTTCAAGACATCATCAACATATTGAGGCTTAAATGTTATTTAGCTATACTTTTGTTTTTTAAATATTATTTAAAATAATTTAATTTTTTCTCTTCATTTAGCTATACTTTTTTTTGGGTTAATTAGGTAAGTAGGCTTTTTTGAGAAGGTATAATATAAACTAGGCTTTTTCATTTCTCTATTAATAAAATATACCCCAAATTTTAAGTTATCTTTTTTTTACTGCTCATCTTCTAACCCTAATTCACGCAGCCTCATCTTCATTTCTTCCTCCACTCTCACCCAGCCTCCATTTCTCTCCATCTGCGTGGGAAGGTCAGACGCTTGTGCTTTCGATCACCACCAGCGTCGTGTGCCACCTGCCTCCCTCCGCTGGAGCTGTCGCCGCCAAGGAGCCACCGCCTCCCTCCTCGCGCGAGCCTTTCCTCGTCACTAACAGATCTCGAGCCGGATTCGAAGTGAGGATTCCTATGCCTATACGACAACGAAAATCGCCTCTTCCTCTAGAACCCTTCGATCCGCCGTCTCATGAGGATTCCTATGCCGGAACTTCGTTCTGACGCTGGTAATTCGCTATACGATCCAGATCTAGACGCTTTTGATTTTAGGTGCTGTGGTTTTTGGATGGATCCTTCCAACAACGATTTTAAAATTGTGATACTTTTCATTCCTGATTAGTTTTCATCGCCTTGCTGAACATGGCTGGTGCTTTTGAATTAATTCTAGATTTTGAATTAATTCTAGTACAAAGGAAGAGTGAAGAGCTGGTGGCATATGATGCTGAACATGGCTGGGAAATTCTTGATTCAGGACCTTTTTCGTGTGGTTTGCATCGCCTTGCTTATGACTTTGTGGAAAGCCTTGTTTTTCTAGATTTAGGCTGTACTTGTACTGGATCGGTAAAGCTTTAGATAGCTCTTGTTTTCACTATATGTTTTGTTGAAACCTTGTAATCTTGTATCATCTGGAACACTTGGTATTAAATTTCTGGTATTAAATTTTTGGTATAAAATTTCTGGTATGATAATTTCTGGTATGAAATTTTTGGTATGATAATTTCTGGTATTAAAAATTCATACCAGAATTAAATTTCTGGTATAACATTTAAGATATTAAATTTCTGGTATTAAATTTTTGTTATAAAATTTCTGGTATGAAATTTCTGGTATGAAATTTCTGGTATGATAATTTCTGGTATGAAATTTCTGGTATGAAATTTCTGGTATGAAAATTCTGGTATGAAAAATTCCGGTATGAGAAATTCAGTCCAGAAAATAAAAAAAATAAAAAATAAATAAAAAAAAGCAAAAAAAATAATAAAAGAAAACAAATTCAGTAATTAAAAATTAAAATTTATACTTATATAACAAATAACAAACTCATTTGTTCCTCCTTTCTAAATAGAAGGGTTAATATTTTTTACCTACTATTAAATGAAAGTGGTAAAAAATTTGGGGTACACTTTCTTTAACAAAAACTCAAAAAGGCCTAGTATGTCAAATTCTCCCCTTTTTTTTAACCTTATTGGGATTTAAAATACATGTTTGTTATAACACGAGATTGACTAATAGTATTTTCATCTCTCGTACTCATCTTATCTCTATGTATTTTTAATTTACTTTTTCAATTTTCGTTTCTAAAAATGCCATATTTTATTCCTGAATAGAGAATCTTCTCTCTAATCTGACAACTTTAATTTTGATGGTTGTTACATGATTTACAAAATCATAGTAAAATTCAAAAATTCAAGGTGAATGTGATATATATATATATATATATATATATATATATATATATATATATATATATATATATATATATATTAGAGATAGTATGTGTTAATGTTTATTCAACGATGATCATCAACATTTTTTTATTAAGGATTATCAAGATTTTTTATATTTATTTAAGGACTGTAATCTGGTTTACTTCTGAACTAGTTCATATCCCGCATCATGTGCGGCTATATTTATATACTTGATATTTTTTGAATAAAATATCATCAACTTGTGTACGTGAAAACTAATGATATATTTATAAAAAGAAAAGAATCATATTAAATATTTCTTATAATTTATCACTAACAAAGGTTTGTAACGAAAAAGAAAAAGAAAATTTATGTTTATCTAAAAAAAAATTCTATTGAAATATGAATAAAAAAGTAAATAAATTTAACAAATCTGAATCTTTTAAAAAAATTGTAACAAAATCGAATTTGAATAAAAAAAAAGTTAAAAAAACGAATCTTAATAAAAAAATATAATTGTAACAAAATATTATAGTTGAAATAATTGTTAAAACAAAAATTAATAGTTAAAAAATTTGATGGCCCCAAATAAAAAGTACTTGAAGTATTTTGAAAAATAATAAATTTCTTGGAATCTGATTAAAAAAATTAACAAATATTAATCAGAACAAATTTTTTTTTGTAAATAATCGAAATTGAATAAAAAAGCAAAATATATAAATAAAATAACAAAACTTAATAAAAAAAAAGTTGTTAAAACAAAAAACGAAAGACGATTGTCGTATACAACAAACTGTCTTTACGATTGTAAAAAAACGAATTTGTAGTTGAAATAAACTTTAAACAAAATCTTAAGAGGAATACTGAAAAAAAATAATGAAATCTTTTAAGAGAAATATTACAAAATAAAATAATATCTTTAAAGATACAAGTTGTGGCACGTTGTTATCTTTTTTTTTAAAACTAATAACAAAAGATTTGAATTTATTTAAAATAAAAATTTATCGTTAAAAAATTTGATGGCCCCGAAGATTTGTAGTCGAAGTAATCTGAACCAAAAATTTTCTTGGAATCTGAATAAAATTTTTTTTTTTAAAAATCTGAATAAGAATAATTTTTTTTAAAAAAAATAGAATTGAATAAAAAAAAAGTAACAAAAGATCAGCGGTAAAAAACGTATAAGAAAATAGATGAGTTATTTGCAAGATATTGAAACCCTTGTTCTTGCAAGTTGTTGAAACACTAGTTATTGAAAAAAAAATCACGGAAGTATGAAAAATTCAAGCAGATGGAGAAAATAATTGGGCTATTTGTAACATATTTTTCATATTCTCTCGAACTATAGATTACAGACAACACATAAATCGTGAAACATAAAAGACAGAGAGAAGATAAGGAGGCATGCGAATGTGAATGAATTTGAAGTTAAAAACGTAGATTTGAAAATAAATAAACGATAGCAAAACGAATGCGGCGATTGAAAATCAGTATTAAAAAAAAAGAATGATAGTAAGGGGATAACAACATAAGGAATAACCTAAAAACGATATGACGAAGCAACTCAAAATTTCTTCAATTTTTAGAACCCTGAAAAAGATGAAAGAAATTTGATCAACATTGGAAAACAAGAATTGAACGGAAGACGATGAGATGTTATTTGTATATATAGTGGGAGAAATAAAACGTACATGAGAAGTTTAGATTTTATCGTCAGTCAACCTAAATTGTGTAATCGGTAGATATTATTAGATTTTGATATTTATTGTTTGGATATGTTTTTTAACGTACAGGTGAAGTTTATGTTTTATCCCAATGTAAATTGTGTTAGGGGATAACAACACAGAAATTTTGTAGATTTGATATTATTAGATTTAGTTGAAACAAGATTTTTTTTTTAAAAAAATTTATTTTGTTTGTATATGTTCTTTAATGTATAGGAGAAGTTTATGTTTTATCCCAACTTCGATTGTGTTAGGGGATAACTACGCAGTGATTTTGTAGATTTTTATAGGATGTGTTGGCTAAGTAGGCAGTTTATGTATCAAGGTGTATAAACTAGACCCTTTTGTTTATATGTTGACAAACTAGGCCCTACATATTTTCATAAAAAGATTTATTAAAAACAGAAATAAAGATACTTAATAAATCATAATCTTTCTCTCTCCTATTTATCTTTATTTATCTACCTAATTAAGAATGATAATAATTATCAAAAACCGTTAAAATAGGAAACAAGTGTTAACGGTATCCTTCATTCGTGGACTCTGATTTGAACGTCCATTCTTGCTGAAAAATGATAATCCATACCCTCCATTGTTCCATCCTTCATTGTTCCGTTCTTCATTGTTTTGATTGAAATTTTGCACGTCTTTATTCATATCAACATACTTGGCAAATTTCGTACGGTTATATGCCCTTAACCAAACTGAGTAAAGGATGGAAATGTTTCTGAATCGGTCCGGGTTCTCGACTATGCCTTTTCGCATGTGCATAATAATCTCATCTGTAGCCTGTAAATAAATAGTTTGTCCCATTTTTATATGTGCGATGTATGTGTATAATGTGTACACAAACATAACATCTTTTATATAGGATATATGTACACATACATAACATATATTGTGCACAATATGTACACAAACATAACCTAGTTTGTGTACGATAGTTTATGTACATAAGATAGTTTATGTACATAAGATAGTTTATGTACATATAGTTGTTGTACATAACAGAGCTATACATAATTAAAACATTGAAATTTACAGTACATAACAGAGTTATACATAATCTAGTTTGTGTACGATGTGTTTGTGTACTGTAATACATTAATGTATTCAAAACAAAATAACGCCCATTGAATGCAGTCGGAATGTCCTCTTCTCCATTGTTAACATCACTGAAGAACTAGGTTGAGAAGTTTTCAATGTTGGGGATTTTACCTCGAATAAACCGAAAAGATGTGATCGAATACTTACCTGGTATAATTAAACAACAGTCGATGAAGATTAACACCAGGTAAAGACGATTACAAGACGGAGAAGACGACGCTCAACGAAGATACCTTCAATCGCCTTCAGTGGAGTTGGAGAGAGTAGAGCGTATTTGGCTTGGAATACGGGATACTGTTTGTGATTTATAGAAGTAGCCGCTATAAAAAGATTTCGAGAATCTCTTATTTACGATTTCCATTTTTTTCAAAACCGTTTCAAATTTTTTTGGCAGTTTTTTTAATTCGAAAATCAATTAACTACCTAACCTCTATCCTTAATTATAGTATTAATTCTCTATTTATCTTTATTTTTTAATTTGATTTTGTTAGGGGCCTCGTTAGTCTACACTAAACAAAAAGGGCCCTATTTCACCAATTATCTTATTTTCATATTAGTAGATTTAGTAAAAAAAAAGATTTTTTTAATTTTGTTTTGTTTGGATTTGTTTTTTTAACGTACAAGAGAAGTTTAGGTTTTATCCCAAAGTAAATTTTGTTAGGGATAACAACACAAAGATTTTGTAGAATTTGATATTAGTAGATTTAGTAAAAAAAAATATTTTTTTTAAAAATTTTGTTTTGTTTAGATTTATTTTTTAACGTACACGAGAAGTTTAGGTTTTATCCCAACGTAAATTCTGTTATGGGATAACAACACAAAAATTTTGTAGATTTTTGATATTATTAGATTTAGTTATTTTTTAAAAAAATTTATTTTAGTAAAAAAAGATTTATTGGCTTAATTTGTGATTTAGTAAAAGATTTAATCCGAGAAAAACCGTGGGGCGTCACGTCAGCATTAATGCATTGTACTTTGGTAGAGTATATAAATATATTTTTTTAATAGTTAATGTTAAAACTATTAATTTTAATATTTATTATATTTATAAAAGTGTAATTATAGGTAATTAGTTATAAACTAGGAGAACCATTTTAAGAAAAAAATGAAACTAACATATTGTATAAATCACTTACAATAATTTGAAACTAACAAATTGTATAAATCACTTTTAATTATAAATTGATAAATTTGTTTGTATTCTAAAAAACAAAATAACTACTTTTAGGAAAAAAATACTGTTAGAAGTTTAAAAATTATTAGTGTAGCATAACTCTTGATTGATAGTTAATTCTTTTAGAGTAATATAGTTTTGTTGTTTATTTTGTTAAATTTATTTAAAATTTATCGTAACTAAAAGATGTATTTTTTGGTAATTTTACGTTTATATCAATTTCAATAAGCTTCATTCTCTCAAACACTTATCAAGCTTATAAAAAATAAAACTCGTTCAATCATCTATGAATAAAATGACTACACAACTTTCACATCTTCCAATCTCAATTAATAGCAATAATATCCACAAATAAAATTATATCACGATATGAAAGAAACGACTCTACACAACGTTCACATATTTCGTGATATTAAAAGTATCAATGACGAACTCTCGCATCTTGCAAACGACACCTTGAAGCACATATAAAATAAAAGTAAGTCTAAGCGCAACTCTCGCATGACGAACGCTAAACAACCATAACACGTGAATTAATACATATAATCAAAGGGGTAAAGATAATCATCAATATCATAGATATTTCATGCAAATTAGGGCTCTCCATACCATAAAACAAGAGAAATTTGTAACACCCCAAATTCCGAGAACTCGGGGAGCTACTGGTTAGGACCTCACAATGGGTCCCAACCATAGTTTGACAACAATTTTACTTGGATTTTACAACAAGGCACAAAATTATTTAAAGCATTTGAAAACTGTAAACAATATATACATGGAGAATATGTATCAGCCTTACAAGAAAAGATACTAAAACGACGCATATGAAGAACAGAAGACATCCCCGTCCCCAACTAAATGAGTACGCGGACCCGGCTGACCATTTCCTCCGGATCTCTCTACAACTGTCTTAACCTGCAAGGCATCTACAAGCGGTATAAAACCGTTAGCTAACATTCTATGCATAAGTATAAAGGTAAAAGCACAAACACACAACATACACAATCAACATGCAACACTCAATCCTTTTATTATCTTTAATTAGGTGATAGGATATTACTAATGATACTTATTTTGTGACACGAGAGATTCTCAAACCTCGCCCCTGTTCCCGTTTACCAACGCGGAATGGTACTAATGCATTTGACCATCTACCGGACTGGGCTGGTCGCAGGGAACCTCCTAGACTCTCGCAAGAGCTAGGCAGATGATGTCACGACCCGTTATCATACACTTGGGTCAATTACGTAAATAATAAAGTCGGCCTAATCCGGTTTCGTTATTAATTATAACTAACAAACACCACTCATACACCTTACACTCATACAAGAAGCCAACTAAGTAAGTCCGTGGACTTACCAGAATCAAATCTCGACTCTCTCTTAACCACCACTAAATCCGTAAGTGCAGAACTCAGTTGCCTATCAGAGGAGGCACGTGGGTCAACACATTTCCCTGGATACTTATAAGTCTAAAACTCTTAAGATATACGATTCTATGTGTAGAAGTTATTACAGTGTTTATTTAAGGTAAAATGACTATTTTACCCTTAGTCCCGGAACTTCCAAAAACTCGGAAAATGTACTTAAATTATAATTTGAGGCTAACTAACCATATTCTACTCCCTAGGATGATTTTAGGTAACAACTAGAAAAACTACCCATTTTCTATTTCTCGAAAAGTCACTAAAGTCCAACTACATCTTCAAATATAAAATTCGAATAATCTTATAAAAATTTCGAAATAATTCCATAGGTCATCTATGATATCCTATCTACTCATAGGAGAAAGAATTTCTTAAAACTGTTAAAGCATCACTTCTACAAAAATTTCTAAAGTTGGGTACAACACTTAACAAGCAGCACACTGTCTTAACTTTGAAAAATCATAACTCCTAAACTACTCGCTTGATTTATCCCAAATTTTGATATGTTCTACTATAAAATCTTATCTCTAATATATCCAAAATTCAGATGCAAAGGAGATCAAAATCATATTTAAAACTATCTCACAAAACCGAATTTCAGCACAACAGAAAAACTGCTTACGACTCAATCTTGGAAAAATCATAAATCCCAAACCACTCGCTGGATGTCTCTCAAATTTTAATATATTCTACAACAATATGTCAAATATATCATATCCAAAATTCAAGCCCAACGGAGATCAAGAGCTTATTAAAAACTATCTCACAAAACAGCATCCCATGCTGTTTTTCTCAACTCAGCACATTTATAAAAACTACATGAGGAGTCAACTTTGCAACGTCATAACTCTTAAACTGTAACTCATATTACTCTAAAATTTTAGTATGTTATACACTGCAAAACCGACTATATCATATCCGAAAAACAACCAATAAAGAGGAGTCTAACTTACCCAAATCGTGACTCCAAGTAGACTGTTCGTCACCTCCGAAAACTCAGAAAATTCCCAGCTCTTCTAGCTATCTTCCATGGCTGTTATGAAAGGTTCTAGGATTCAAATGGCTCACATCAACACATATATATAGAGAGGGTACGAAAGAAAAGAGGGTGAAGCCTTACCTAACTAGTCGGGCTCAACGTGCTCGCACACACGAGGAAGACAACCGGAACGAGCCCACCGTCACTGGGAAGCGCTCACGGTTTGAGGGAGGCGCACCAGCGGCTCGGAGGCCACTCGCACCGGCGGACTGGGGACACCGAACCAACGATCCTGCTGCCGCTCCTGCCTGTTGGTCTTGCCGGCTCCGATGCGCAGAAGGACGCGAGGCTCACCAGTGCCGGACCCAAGGTGAAGGGATGTGTAGATGTGCAGAAGTGCTGCTTGTGCACGACGACAGAGGGGATGCGAGGCTCACCAGCGCCGTCCTGCGTGCAAGAGGAAGACGATGTGCCGGTTGTACTCTTTCGATCTAGAGTTGTAGTTACGTGAAGATGGGAGGGCTGCAGTTACGTGGAAGGGAGGAGCGTCTAGGGCTAGCAGAGGAGAGATACGTGGACTGGCTGCTAAGGAGAAGAGAGCTGGGCTTCCTGGGCTGGCACGGATTTTGGCTGTGAGGGTTAGCAGCATGGCCCGTCCCCTTCCTGGGCTGGGAGCAACTGGGTCAAGCGGAACTGAAGCAATTCAGGCTGGCTGGAGCGGGCTGACTGCTGCACGGCTGGGCCTTGTCAGCTGCTTGTCTGGGCCTTGTCAACTGCTTGTCTGGGCCTTGTCAACTGCTTGTCTAGTCCTTGTCATGACCTCGTCTCAGCTCTGTCATGGTCTCGTCACAACTTTGTCACAGTCTTGTCTCAGCCTTGTCATGATCTCGTCTAAAGTCGTCGTTAAGGATTAATTATAAGAATTAGGGTTTGATATAATTCTATCATTTTATATGAATTAAATTCAACATAAAATGATAAATAATTATAAGAATTAGGGTTTGATATAATTCTATCATTTTATGTGAATTAAATTCTACATAAAATGATAAAATTTGTGAAGAAAGAAATACTAGATAGAATGGGAACCGTCAACGACTCGAAGTCCGAATTGATTCGAAAATAAACGGAATAAAAATTCCGGATATTACATCAGTACCCCCTTAAAATAAGTTTCGTCCCGAAACTTAGAACAAGGTACTTAATTAAACGACTTCCATACATAAACTTGTTTATCCTAGTTTCACTAATTTTTAATTTCGTTTTCTAAACCCCTCTAACCCTATTAAAGCGTAACGAAAAATCCGGTCGTTACATCAGATCCCTCCTCAAAAAAAGTTTCGTCCCGAAACTTAGGATAAGACAATTCTGATCGGCCTTTAAGGCACCAAATATGTGTGTTTGATCATTACACAAAAGTCTCGTTGTTCCAACATCTAAGTATCCTATACATCAAGGTTACCAAAAGAACACATCACTAACTAAACACTCAAACATGAAATAAACAAGTAGTCAAACAATATCACACATACAAGGTCAAGCCGTGACTCGTTACTCCCGAGGTTACAACTATCGCTACATAAGTCTTTGAAATGTTACGTCTCTTGCTATCCCCAATGTCTTAGGTAGCCTTATCGGCTTCTCATAAAACCACTAAATCTTAAATCTTTTCAGGTACTTAGATCACAAGCGCCTGCTGCTACCACGTTCTAGAGTGGTTACCGGATATCTCATTGGTATTATCCTGCTCAACTGTTTGATCCTCTAATATGATAACCTAACCCGTGTCTGGTAGGTATCTCCCCACTGAAATTCACAAACTCAGTTCCCAAACTTAGTCTCCGTGGAAAACTGAAGCTACCCTCTCCAATAGGGTGAGGAAAACTAGTCCATCAGTCACTTTTAAACCGCTTTAAAACTTCCAATGGTTTTCCTTACACAAATCACTTCTAGATCCTTTGATGAACCTACGGAAAAATGATCTATTCAACTTTCTTCCCTCTGTTATGACCACTTGCTTCCGGCCTTCTAAAAAGGTTCTGACTACACAATCAGGTCAAAGGTCTTGGACATCCACCAACATTTACCAAGTGCTCAATGCTCTTCGTATCACGACCCACTTGGTCTTGTCTTTTAATATTACTCAGTCATCTTACTCCTCAAGTAAGGAATCGTCACCTTTACCCTTTTCAGGTCTAACACTCGAGACAACTAAAAATCAAATCTAGTGGTCATCCTCTTTGTTCACTTGGCATTATTATATTATTTACAGATCTCTCATGTATCGTTTGCTCAAACTTAGGTTTATCATGCATTTTCTAAGATCTTAAGTGACCTAGAATACGTCCGGAATGACGGTATTAGACACAAAGTGATCTCCTATCACCGTTATTTGATCATGACTACTCAATAATTGTTAACGTACCATCAGCAGTGCACTCTTTTCTCCACCATGGTTATCAGACCGATAATATCCCTCTGACTCAAAACGCAACTATGCTCTGTTCCGATATAATATTACACATAAAATCTACTCTGAGATCATGCTTTCTTAAGAACAATTATTAGGTTGCAAGTATGCTCCTGTCGCTTCTCATTCTTATGTATCTTCGACTCAGGATGGTAGTTACTCACTTTGAGCTTTCTAGTGCAGACCATGCACAATATTTTTATTACATTATTAATTCTTTCCTAATCCATCCTGAAAACTCACTCTAGAGTATTCTATTAGTATAGAATTCCACACTACTTGTCTGACAACATGTAACAAAGCCATCACTCTTCACTCGGATTCATAATAGGGTAGCAGTCTCCTTCTATTACCTCTACATGCACCTAAGTTTCCGTACAACATTTTCAGTCACTCCACATAGCCTATCTCACGTTCCTTCCAACTAGAAAGCATTTCACCCACTATCACCATCTTAAACTCGACACGACATCCATCAGTATCCTCGAGCTTCTTTCTTTGTGGGTTAGGACACACCACGCTTCCGCTGCACTACTCTGCTTATCCTGTTGTCACCCATTAATCCTAAGGACCTTTTCTGGAAGTATAAAATGATTGACCCCAAAACTCTTTCTTCTAATCACACCATGAGTCTTATGCTGATGAAGTACCAAGTACCTTCTTTACTTGCCTTAAGAAAATAAGGCGACGATTGAAAAACAACTTCTTCCGCTTACTTCCTTAGTTCTTCTACCACGGATTCAACTCCCTGACTTGACCGGAATTTGATCTTAACGAGCCAAGTAGTAACCCTTAAAACGTTCCTCTTTATACCTTTAATTCATCCAAGAAGGTTGTCGTTGCCTACTTGAGGAAATCCTCTAAGGCGTCGGTAAAGCTACTCCATATATCCACAGTCACAAATATCTCTTCTTAACGGCACATAACTCGTCAATACCAAACCATACTTGCACGTCCTTGGTTGACATCGGTCAGTCTATAATTGACTTATCTCAATTCCATACCTCTACTGGTATTAAACTTTTGGTGCACATCACCTACTAGATTAATCCTTTTATCCTTCTTTAGTTCGTCTTATCTTTCACTCTTCTGCTTCCTTTGGGACAACTCTCTTTCTCAAGTCTCACTGTGCCATTCGCCCAACGTCAAAAGTCGTTCTTAACACTCCACAATAGATGGTAAGCGTCTTGTAGTTCCAATGACTTTTAATTACCACCCAATTGTAGTCCCTTTACAAGGACCGTCTGTGTTGATGACTTATATTCTGTTATAAATGGGGTTAACCTAGACTTTTGAGTCCCCCACAAGATTCTCACTAGCACAGGTTCTTAATCGGCGTTGTTTGTAATATTTCCTTCTAAATCTCGGTTGACTATGTTACAGGGCTTCGATCCTTTCGATACTGGCGTTGTGATTCCTCTTAGAATTCTTATCTTTTAAAGAAGAAAAAACGTCTCCCGGCTCGTGAAGTCTACCTTTCGCTCTTACATTAAGTTGTAAGTCTCCATTCCGTGTTACTTGTGACCTGTCAAAATTTTCCTTAGCTAGTAGGTAAACAGTTGCTCATAAAAATCCTTTTATACTTCTTTAGTTCTTCTACCTTCCACCCTTCCGCTTCTTATGGGCTAACTCCATTTCTCTAGTCCGATTGTGTCATTCATCTGGCATAAATAGTCGTTTCAAGTTTTTACGATAGCTTGCAAGCGTCTTTGAAATTCTTATGGCCGTAATGATCATCCACTTGCAATTCCTTTTGCATGGACCATTTGTGTTGATAGCTTAGGTCCCGTGATAATTCGGGTTACCCTGGACTCTCGAGTCTAGCAAGGCCGTTCTCCCATACAGATTTCTTCACTGGAGTTAGTGGTAATATCGCCTTCATGAAACTCCGTTGACCCTGCTACAAGCTTCCATTCTTTGGATATTGGCGTCGCGGTTTCTTTCAAACTGCTTATAACTCTGAGGAGGGTCAAAACCTCCCCACGCTTGTGGGGTCTTCCTTTTCGCTTTTACACTCAATTGTGCACCTTAGATTCTCACACTCGGATTGACACTCTGTCTCTTCTGGTTTCTCATGCCCGTAATGGTCTATGGGGCATCCGCCTCGATTATAATGTCCTTGATTCTGCAATCTTGGTTGTACTCAATTCTACTTGTCTCGTTCCAATATTGTTATCTCTACTCCACACTCTTATAGTCTCTTGCATGGCCCTTCAAATTCCGTCTCTCGGCCTCGTATGCCTGAGTTCCTTGTACGACCTTCTATTGCTTCTAACTGAACTAACTCAGGGATTTCTTCCTCATCTGATTGTGCTTGTGGTAAAAATTATCTTCACAACTTTACTTCCTTGCTCACTTGTTCTTTGGATGGTTAACAAGGGTTACTAGGACGCCCACCCGAGTATAATACTTGATCCAAGGTCCGAGTCCTTTGTCTCGTGTTGAAAACTCTACAAGTCGACTACCGATTTATCATGAGGCGATAATCGCTTCATGATATCACAACTAAAGGATATAATATATCCTTTAGGATACTAACATACTACACATACACATATATATAACATACATTAATACTAAGTCCATATGCTAACTCATATCGATCCAAGTTGTAGAGATCCACGGAGAGCGATGGTGGTCCAACGTACTACTAACCCAACAACCCGACTATGCGCGCGTGTGAAAACATAAATCCGTTTTGAAAATTTTAGACCCCTCTCGGGTTCTAGTTATTTTATACATTCGGTTTTCAGAAGATTTCAAGTGCCATTGTTGCCAACCCAGAGCTCTGATACCATATTGTAACACCCCAAATTCTGAGAACTCGGGGAGCTACTGGTTAGGACCTCACAATTAGAGGTGTTGCCGGTTCCTAAACCGGCGGTTTAGGTTTAGGAACCGGCGGTTTAGGTTTGGCAAAAGCCAAACCTAAACCTAAACCGGCCAAGGAGGAACCGCCGGTTTAGGTTTAACCTAAACCGGCGGTTTGCCAAACCGCCAAACCGCCGGTTTGGCGGTTTGGCACATGACTTTTAAAAAAAAAAAAAAAAATGTATATATATATATATATATAAGTAATATAATATATATGTATAAATGTATAATATATATTAATTAAAATTATTTTATAACTTTTTATTTTATACATAGAATTTTTTTTTT
>BSUD01000003.1:107784112-108167611 GCA_033239045.1 Fagopyrum esculentum
AAAAAAAAAAAAAAAAAAAAAAAAAAAAAAAAAAAAAAAAAAATTAAACCTCCAACGGCTATTATAGCCGTTGGAGTTCAAATTGTTGCAAAGAGACGTTGGCTTTTGCCAACGTCTCTTTTTTTTGGCCAAACCGCCGGTTAAACCGGCGGTTAACCGCCGGTTAAACCGGCGGTTAACCGGCGGTAAAACCGGCGGTTAACCGCCGGTTTGGCCAAAAAAAATTAAAAAAAAAAATAAAAAATATGCTCAAACCGGCGGTTTAACCGCCGGTTAAACCGGCGGTTAACCACCGGTCTGAACCGCCGGTTTAGGTTTGGTGTTGAACCAAACCTAAACCTAAACCTCGAACCCCCGGTTCAACCAAACCGGCAAACCTAAACCGCCGGTTTGGTCAAACCGGCGGTTTGAGCCGGTTCACAAACCGCCGGTTCGGCGGTTTGGTTTGAACCGGTAACACCACTACTCACAATGGGTCCCGACCATAGTTTGACAACAATTTTACTTGGATCTTACAACAAGGCACAAAAGTATTTAAAACATTTGAAAATTGTAAACAATATATACATGGAGAATATGTATCAGCCTTACAAGAAAAGATACTAAAACGACGCATATGAAGAACATAAGACATCCCCGTCCCCAACTAAATGAGTACGCGGACCCGGCTGACCATTTCCTCCGGATCTCTCTACAACTGTCTTAACCTGCAAGACATCTACAAGCGGTATAAAACCGTTAGCTAACATTCTATTCATAAGTATAAAGGTAAAAGCACAAACACACAACATACACAATCAACATGCAACACTCAATCCTTTTATTATCTTTAATTAGGTGATAGGTTATTACTAATGATACTTATTTTGTGACACGTGGGATTCCCAAACCTCGCCCTGTCCCCGTTTACCAACGCGGAATGGTACTAATGCATTTGACCGTCTACCGGACTGGGCTGGTCGCAGGGAACCTCCTAGACTCTCGCAAGAGCTAGGCAGATGATGTCACGACCCGTTATCATACACTTGAGTCAATTACGTAAATAATAAAGTCGGCCTAATCCGGTTTCGTTATTTATTATAAATAACAAACACCACTCATACACCTTACACTCATACAAGAAGCCAACTAAGTAAGTCCGTGGACTTACCAGAATCAAATCTCGACTCTCTCTTAACCACCACTAAATCCGTAAGTGCAGAACTCAGTTGCCTATCAGAGGAGGCACGTGGGTCAACACATTTCCCTGGATACTTATAAGTCTAAAACTCTTAAGATATACGATTCTATGTGTAGAAGTTATTATAGTGTTTATTTAAGGTAAAATGACTATTTTACCCTTAGTCCCAGAACTTCCAAAAACTCGGAATATGTACTTAAATTATAATTTGAGGCTAACTAACCATATTCTACTCCCTAGGATGATTTTAGGTAACAACTAGAAAAACTACCCATTTTCTATTTCTCGAAAAGTCACTAAAGTCCAACTACAGCTTCAAATATAAAATTCGAACAGTCTTATAAAAATTCCGAAATAATTCCCTAGGTCATCTATCATATCCTATCTACTCATAGGAGAAAGAATTTCTTAAAACTGTTAAAGCATCGCTTCTACAAAAATTTCTAAAGTTGGGTACAACACTTAACAAGCAGCACACTGTCTTAACTTTGAAAAATCATAACTCCTAAACTACTCACTGGATTTATCCAAATTTTGATATGTTCTACTAAAAAATCTTATCTCTAATATATCCAAAATTCAGATGCAAAAGAGAACAAAATCCTATTTAAAACTATCTCACAAAACCGAATTTCAACACAACAGAAAAACTGCTTACGACTCAATCTTGGAAAAATCATAAATCCCAAACCACTCGCTGGATGTCTCTCAAATTTTAATATGTTCTCCAACAATATGTCAACTATATCATAGTCTCCTCATCTTTGTAAAAAAAACTTACAAAATAATTCACGGACCTTATTGCATTAACATAAATACATAAATTACAAAAGTTTCACAGACGATCTCCCAAATGCAATTGATAAAAAAAATATTTGGGACTTATTAATAAATACTAGTACATTAACTTATTAATAGGAAGTAAACTGAGTGATAGGGACAAATAACTACTAGTTTAATAAAATATAATTATATTACGTCCGAATGGATATATTAATTTGGCATGATGGGTAAATTTTGGCTATGAATTTGGCAATTTGGTGAAGCAACAACCATGTATAGGAGTTTGAATGTGAAGTTAGTGTTGGACTCAAAAGTGGTAAGCCTTAGCGTGTTAGGCAAAAGCGCCTAAAAAGAAGCATACTTCCCCAGCACCCCATGTTTAATGTATACAACACACTGCTATGTAGTTACAGAGGATACAACGCATTCAGCTCCGCGACGACCAATCTCGTCTCCGTCTCAGTCAACTAGTTCTTGTGTCTGAGATATGCTGCTTTGTGCGCATGAATCCCAATCTGCTTATTATCCACTGACTGGGACTTGACTCGAACAAGTTCTTAGATATTCAACATTGCAAGGTAGTCATCGATTATGGACATAGCAGAAGATCGATAGCCAGACCCAAACAGGTTGTAGTGATTCAGGTAATGATACAACAAGTACACGTCCTTCCGTTTCTCATATCCCGGTTGTTTTGGGATCACCTAGTTCAAGATGTCAACACACAAGCAAATGTGAACAAACTTCTTGCCAAGGATCTGTAAAATGCCAATACAACTCACTGGAGAAACAAAACTACCTCAAAATAGGCATTGTAAAATGAACCTCCAAAGCTAGCACACCATGACATTCCAAACTCTGCCTCATTGTGTCCATCTAAGGAAGATACAAAACAGTATTTTCTAGGGAAAATATGCTTTTCACTTTGTCAATCAGCAAGAGTCCTAATTATAAGAGCATTACTGTAAGTGATAAAAATCAGCCAGCGCAAATAAGACTTACAGTAGCAAGCTGGATCAAGGATAACTGGTTCCCCACTCTTGTCATAGGTGATATTCCCACTCCATAGATCTCCATGTAGCAAGCATGGCTCAATCACGACATCCTTAAAGAGTGGCCTCAAATTTTTCGCTAGCCGTTGTCCTGACAAGCAATAAGTTTCATATTAGAATATATCAATTTTTATCGTAAGTAAAACAGGTTAGAACAAAAACTAGCACTATACAGATAGGGAAGAAACGGTTGAGGTCAAATAAAAGTTATCCCTTATGATTATTTCCAACTCTAGACTGGATCTCCGTTTTTTCGACGAAGTCCAGATTATGCATGTTTTCCGAGAAATTAACTATGTTGCTAACCGATTAACCCATATGGAAATTTCGACCTCCAACACCAATTTTTCTGATTATCAAGAACTCTGCGTTTTCATCCGTAAGGATGCTTTAGGGTGGACTCTCTAGGAGATAGTCCAACAAAAACCGTTTTCCGATATAAAAAAAGGTTATCTCTTACTGATGGTGCAAGCAATCCACTATACATGCCAACAAAACTGACTAGTGTCATTGTAGATTATACAGATTTTGATTCTTCTTGACGGGGATATTTCTCCAATATTAAGAAATCTAGAGCACTTGATAGAGTGGAAACATATAATGATGCCTTGAGGGGGTTCGCCAACGGTTTATATTACAAGTGATGTAATATATATGACAGTAAAACAGATTAATGAGTTATGAGAATCACCTCTTTCATAAATTACTGAATCTCCATACCGATCTCTTGCCAATTTCAACTGGTAGCCCAGTCTATGCTCTGCATAGAAATCCACCCAGTCAGATGACCAAGTATTCTTCTGCGGAGTACTGCAGAAAAATGGATTTGGATTCAGCGCAAATGATGACATTTGAGATTTGAAACTATTTCAAACTATCCAAGTGTGCAGCAAAGAAGACTTGAACAGAGAATATGATGAATTTTTTCAAGAGAAGATAATACCTTCCAATTGTATTATCAACATCAAAACCAAAGCCCTTATCAGATTTCCCAGCTTTGTGCATTTCTGCCAACTTTTTCCCGAGTAAAGCCTGTTTTTTTTTTTTTATTAGTTTTCTTCAGTTTAAATGGAGGTTTTTGAAAAGCAATAGAGCCGTTACCTGACCGCTTCTAGAAGCCCCAAACTCGATGAATTCCATAATGATGTAAGAGCCACCTGTAGGGAGAAGGCCAACCTACAATGCTTGACAACCATACAATCAGTTTTTATGGCTAAATGAATAATAAAGGTCAACTTGTGGATTGCAAACATAAAAGTCTTACCTTAAATGGTCTAGGTACACGAATTGTGTTAGTTTCGAACATTCGTCTCAAGCCAAGAGCCTCTCCCTCAAACATCACTGGTCCTATACTCCTACACAAACATAATTGGATAAACTTAACATATTTGAAAGAAGATCTCCTGTCTGGCAAACCAACAATAACTATTCAGCTTTGTTTTGAATTTTTGAAATGATTGAGGCAAAGATATCTAGACCTATTTGTTTTGACAAAGAAAGAAGCAACATCAGTGTCATAGCGGTTGGCAAGATTAATACAGCCACCACCTACAGGAGAAATCCTCTTAATCTCACTGGCTTTCCCTTCTGTAAGAATCCATTCACGGATTGGATCTTCACTCATTGACATAACTGCTCACACAATACCACCAAAACTCCAATTAAGCCAGAAAGATAGCTTGATAAATAAAAATAATTTTGGACCAGTTATGATCACTTGCCATCAGTTTCAACAGGCCCAAAGGTTGCCTTTACACATACTGTTCAGATAGCATTTAGCAAACACCCACCAGGGCAATTGTGAGACTATGAAGATATAATTCAGCTATCTTGTGAACTAGCCAATTGCTAATAAGGCCAATTGAGACTTTGAAAAAGCTATCCATTGCTAATTAATAAATATAAGAACGCAGTGAAGTCAACAAAGGATTCATACCACCAAATGGACTTCGAGTTCGACAGAAAGAAGTAAAGCTTTTAGGTATAAGCAAATGAAGAAAGGTTCGAATATAAGCTTGGAGATTGTGATTAAGTGCTGAGAAATTGAAGGGTTACCAGAAAAGGGTTTGCGCTTAGAGAAGCAAAGGCGTAGGGGAGGAGGGAGACTGAAGTAAGGGGGGAGAGCAACGGGTGCCACCATTTCTTTATCCTTCTAGAGTTTTGTTTCTTTATCTCCTTCACTGTTGAGTTTAACTACAAGACGGTGTTCGCCATTATGATTTGGCTAATCTGCGAGGAAGATTGAAGGGCTTCGAATACGTGACCATATTTTTTTTGGGTAAGGGAGACGAGTGATACCGTCGTCTCGCCCGTTTATTTCATAAACCAAAAAAGCAACGCTAACATCTAACAAGTCTTTCAATCGCTACTCCGCGTGCTTCTTTTTTTCAGAAACGAAATTAAAATAGTAGAATCCTCCTGGCGGCATATACGGAAAAACTGATATTGGGAGGGTATCCCCCAGCAATGGGCCACGACTATCCACCCGATCCGGACGTAGATCGGCTAAGCCGATCGAACTGGGTACGTAACCTTCTTCAAAAAAAAAATAAAAAAAAATTAAAATAGTAGGTGGAGAAACAAGCTGAAAAAACCCTAAAGGATATTCAGAAGCTAAAGAAGCCAAACAATCGGCTGAACAGTTAGCCTCCCGATAAATGTGACGAAACTGAACTTGTCAGTCTCTACGTATGAAGCCTTTACATCGAGACACCAAATTAAAGAGTGGGTGTGGATGGAATAACACGGTTGACAAGCCTAACCACGAGTTCAGAATCGATCTCCACCATAACTCAACGAAATCCTTTCTCCCCTGCAAGAAGCAATCCCATACAAAGACCCCAAAGCTCCGCCATAGGTACCGTACAAGAAACGATAATGAAAACGAACCCACCGAGCCACTGCTCTTGAACATCGCGGATAACACCTCCAGCTGTAGCAACGTTATCAATTCCATGAACCGAACCATCAATATTGATCTTGACCCACCCGTCAACCGGTGCATCCCAACAAACACTTATGAAATCATTTCCCTTACGTACCATTTTTACCTGCATACGTTCTCTAGTGGTGACGATGCTTTTGGTTTGAGCAGCGATAATAGCCACACGGTTGAGAGGAATCGGAGAGCCGCGGAAGACGAAGGCGTTTCACCACTTCCAACACCACCACAACGTGACTGAGAAGCAAATGTTCCAGGGCATGGCGCTTGTGAGCTGAGTGAAGTTAGCTAAGTTACTCAACATTAATTGATGATCCATAGCTGAGAAGAAGGTACCAACACTATCCTAAGGAACCAGATTTCCCCAAAACGTAGTGGTCCCTGAGCAATCTCGAAACAGGTGCATCGCCGTTTCCGGTGAGTTACTACAGATTGGCATTGGTCGGTTGAAGCAAGGTGATGAAGGAATCTTTCTGCGTTGGTAAGTAATCTACCCTGAGGTACAATCCAAAGGAAAGTCCGGATCCTTTTTGGTATACTAATCTTCCAAATAGCAGAGTATAAGGGAGAAAGAAGAAGGGTTAACGTCGTGTCTGCTCATGATAATGTCCCTATACACAGAGGAAGAGAAGCAACCAATAGACTCCAAATTCCAAGCCACGCAATCCTGGATATCAGAGGGAACATGCAGCGAGATACCCACAACCTTGACAAGCGCTTATGTAAGAGCCTTAGTTCTTGGAGCATAGGAGCCTTGTGAGCCATAGTTGAGCTTTACCTTTACCCTGTCAGCCGCCCTAGAGGACCAGGACGGCCGCCCCTGCGGCTAGGCGCCCCTGCGCCTCACAGAACCGCCCCTGCGGCTCTGTGTGGGTACAACTGCTTTTGTTGACTCTTTGACCCGTGCTTTGCGGCTGGCTTCCTTTATAAGCCTCCCTTTGCTTCTCTGAGAGGGTTTCTTCATCCTCTTCAACTCCCTTTCCATCCTTACGTTCTTCTTCTTCTTCTTCTTCATCTTCTCCTCTCGATCTTCCTTTGATCTTGTGAGGAGGCTTTGAGAGTTTGCTTGAGGTTTTGAGCTTGGATGATCTTGAGCTTGTTGCTGAGAGTTGTTGATGTTGTGTTGAGGTTGTGGAAGTGTTGTTTGCTCCTAGTTGCAGCTTAGGGTTTGCTCCTGGTTGCAGCTTAGGGTTTGCTGTGGAAGTGCTGAATATAATTCTTGAAACTTTTCGCTAACGTTGGGGGAGACCATGATTTGCGATTTGGATAGACTGATTTTCAGCCCAGAATAAGCACAAAAGTCACTCAGGCAATTTTTGATCACAATTACGTTCTTCAGATTAGCTTCTGCAAAGAGTGCGATGTCATCCGCAAAAAATACATGGCAGATAGCCGGACCACATTGCTTAATTCGAATCGGTTTCCAGGACTCGTAGTCCACCAGATTTTGGATGGCATGCCCTAAGCGTGTAACGCCGCAAATCCGCGGGAGTCGGGGCGCTACGGGCGAAGACCTCATAATGAGTCCCGACCCTTAACCTGGCAACAATTTCACCAAAATTTTCCAACAAGGCACAAATAAAAAGGCAAAACCAAATCGTTGAATGCAATGTGACATGAACCAGAATACGATACAAGGTGGAAATTCAGCCGAGTCCTCAAAACAACATACCAACAACGACTAAGGTACAAATGACAAGGGGACATAATACAAAACCCTCATCTCCATCCTATAATGTACGGAACCCCGGCTGCCCACTCCTCCAAGTCACTCGGCGGAGTCCCTAACCTGCAAGACATCTACAACAATCGGTATAAAACCGTTAGCTAACATTCTAAGTATTAGAAAGATGGTAACGACACATACACATATCAACACGGAAACACACAACATGATATCATGCAAACCGGTTATTATCTTTTCATTTACGTCATTCCATTACTAATCCAACTTAGGTTTGTGAAACAAGAATCCCCGAAACTCGCCTTTGTCCCTACTTATCAGTAAGGAATGGTATTGATGCATCCAACTGTCTACCTGCCTAGGCTAGTCGAAGAGAACCTCCTAGCTCTCGTAAGAGCTAGGCAGTGATGTCACCACCCATTATCATACACTTGGGCAAAATTATAAAATATAAGGATCGTCCTAGTTCCGGTTTCGTTGTTATAAACATAACTAAACACACACACAACCATCACACATCGATACTAATACAAGGAAGCTAGCTAAGTAAGTCCGGGAACTTACCTTGTCTCAAAGCTAAACCGACAAATACCACTCTCAACTTCCCATAGGAAGGTATTCAATGCCTGATCAAAACAAGGCACGTAATCAACATCACTCTCATAAGCTAAAAGTCCTTAGACTTCTAGACCTATTGATCTTACAAGATCAAACACTCTCATAATCTAGGATAGCACTCCTAGTCCTCACAATCTCACAAAAACACAACCATCATAACACATGCTAGGATACTCACATCCTAGTCTCCACAATCTCAATAATCATAAGACCACAACCTCAAAGCCTCAACAAGTCTCACATGATAACATCCACACTTCAAGCCTTAGAACGTTCAATCCGTCCTCAAACACTCACCTAAGGTTCAAAGCCACTACTTGGCATTCCACAAGGTTATGCTAGATCCAACCTAACACGATTCTACCATATAACCTCACTATGATAAGAGGCGGGCGCAAGATCGAGGAAGGGGTACTCACTGAGGTAGGAATGCTGTCGCGAAACAAAGAAGCGCAGCCGCGGAGAAGAGCAGAAGGCCGCACCGGCAGCCCGGGCTGTGCTACAGCCGCATCTACGGCCCAACTGGCCACCCCCGCGGCTCAGACCAGCCGCCCCCGCGACATTGGTGCAGAAGGCACCTCCGCGGCGCTGTCCAGCCGCCGGTGCAGTCGAACTCTAAAAGAGCAATCCCGACGCATCTTCGACTGGTTCCTTGATGTGCATAGGTGTAACACCCCAAACTCTGAGAACTCGGGGAGCTACTGGTTAGGACCTCACAATGGGTCCCGACCTTAGTTTGACAACAATATTACTAGGATCTTACAACAAGGCACAAAAGTATTATAAACATTTGAAAAACTTTAAACAATATATACATGAAGGATATATATCAGCCTTACAAAGCAACGGAACTAAAACGACGCATATGAAGAACATAGGACAACCTCGTCCCCAACTAAATGAGTACGTGGACCCGGCTGACCATTCCCTCCGGATCTCTCTACAACTATCTTAACCTGCAAGGCATCTACAAAGCGGTATAATACCGTTAGCTAACATTCTATGCATAAGTATAAGGGTAAAAGCACAAACACACAACATACACAATCAACATGCAACACTCAATCCTTTTATTATCTTTAATTAGGTGATATGTCATTACTAATGATACTTATTTTGTGACACGATGGATTCCCAAACCTCGCCCCTGTCCCCGTTTACCAACGCGGAATGGTACTAATGCATCTGACCGTCTACCTGACTGGGCTGGTCGCAGGGAACCTCCTAGACTCTCGTAAGAGCTAGGCAGATGATGTCACGACCCATTATCATACACTTGGGTCAATTACATAATATATAAAAGTCGGCCTAATCTGGTTTCGTTGTTTATCATAACTAAAAAAACACCACTCATACCCATTACACTCATATAAGAAGCCAGCTAAGTAAGTCTGTGGACTTACCTGAATCAGATCTCGACTCTCTTAAACACAACTCAATTTGTAACTGTATAACTCGGTTGCGTGTCAAAGGAGGCAAGTGTGTCAGCACACTTTCTAGGTAATTAGAAGTCTAAGACTTCTAAGGTAGTAGATCCTATTAGAACAGAATTTAATACAGTACCAACTTATGGTAAAATGACTATTTTACCCTTGGTCCCAAAACTTCCAAAAATTCCCTAATTTATGCTTAAACTCTTATTTGGGACTAAAATGTCATATTCTAACTCCTAAAGATGAGTTTGGTTACAACTTGGCAAAATATCCATTTTCCTATTTTCCGAAAGATCATTAAGGTCCAACTTCGGCTTCAAATATAAAATTCGAATAAACTTATAAAAATTCCGAAATAATTCCTTAGGTCATCTATGATATCCAATCTACTCATAGACACAAGAATTTCTTAAAACTATTCAACCATCACCTCTACAAAAATTTCCAAAGTTGGTTACAACATTTGAAATTTTCTATACTTAGCCAAAATCTGAGTATGTTTTCTAACTGTACAACAAGTCCACTTTGAGCCTCTATAACTCTAAATTCCACCGTTAGATTCATCCCAACTTTTGACATATTAACCTATGCATGGCACTTAACAACATCTCAAAAACGGAACGGTGGATCTTATCTCTAAGGCATAAAAAAGTATGCTCAAACTTGACTGATCAACACAGTTTCTAGAATTCAGCAAACACTTAACAAAACAGCACACTGTCTCCACTTTGAAAAATCATAACTCCTAAACTACTCGCTGGATTTATACCAAACTTTGATATGTTCTACTATAAAATCTTATCTATAATATATCCAAAAATCAGCAGCAAAGGAGATCAAAAGCCTATTAAAAATCATCTCACAAAACTGCATCACATGCTGTTTTTCCCAACACTTAGAACTTTCAGCAAAAAATAGAAAAACTGTTCAAGGTCCCAACTTCGAAAAATAATAACTCCTAAACCACTAGCTGGATTTTTCTCAAATTTTAACATGTTCTACAACAATATGCCAACTATATTAAAATTTCAGTAAAAAAGGAGGAGTATTTCATACCTAAATCTGATTCTGAAGTTGGGCACTGGACATAGTTTTGAAAATTCAGAAAAGTAAATCCTGTTACAGTGCTTCTCCTACTCGACCTGAGTGAGTTTATGACAGATTTTGTAGCATCTAATAGCTCATATGTATGGAGGGAAAGGTAACCAAAAGAGGTATGGGTCTTACTCGATTCTAGGGTTGATTGTATGCAAAACCAAGTCCTGGAGATGAACAACATGTGTAGAAGCGATTCCTGGAGTCGAAGTGCACAGAAGAGGGTTGCTGCTGTGCGAGGTTGGTGCTTCGATGGGCTGCTGAGATCTGAATGTCAACACAAAAGAAGGGGAGGAAAGGTTTACGTGCATCTGGACAACCGATAAATGAAATTGAATGAAGGAAGGCAGGCGGCAGTAACCTCCGGTTGTTACAAGCAGATGGGGAAGCTGACGGTTCTGGGCTGAGTTCAGGCTGCTTCTGGTTGGGCCTCTTGGGCTGTTTCGATCCGCCAGCAAGGGTTTAAGGTAAGGGCTGAGAAAAATAAATCCAATTAAGAAACAATGAGCTCAAACAAGGCAAGAAATAAGTGGGCTGAAAGTTTGTCAAAACTTGTCAAAAACTCGTCATGGCTTTGTCAGGCCCATGCATGACTTTGTCACAGAGTTGTCGGGCTTCGTCATGACCTCGTCTCAGCTCTGTCATGGTCTCGTCACAGCTTTGTCACATTCTCGTCTCAGCCTTGTCATGATCTCGTCTAAAGTCGTCGTTAAGGATTAATTATAAGAATTAGGGTTTGATATAATTCTATCATTTTATGTGAATTAAATTCTACATAAAATGATAAATAATTATAAGAATTAGGGTTTGATATAATTCTATCATTTTATGTGAATTAAATTCTACATAAAATGATAAAATTTGTGAAGAAAGAAATACTAGATAGAATGGGAACCGTCGACGACTCGAAATCCGAATTGATTCGGAATTAAACGGAATAAAAATTCCGGATATTACAATAGGTGCCTCCTAGCTGGCTTGCTCCCTCATGGATGTCCATCACATGGATCTACACACACCTAACATTCTAGACCGGATCCACACACATGCAACACAAAAGAGGACCAAGCTTGAGAATCCATGGCTTCCACCATTAGGGTTCAAAGAAGAAAGAAGAAGAGTGATAGCATGTATTATAGTCTATATTTTTGGGATTTATCTTCATAAATCTGCATGTATGGATGTATATTCTTCGATCATTATGTTGTTTTGTTTATCTTTGGGAGAATCGAGGTCTACACCTAGTTTCGTTGTAATTGTAGGGAAAATGGCACGTTTTGGAATGAAATGGAGCTAAGGAAGCTAAGAAGTCATTGAAGTTACGTTCTGGAGCATTAAGGAGCTATAAGAAAGGCTCAAGAAGCATGGAAATGAGATGGAAGATTGATTTTGGACAAGTTCAAAGAGATTGACGCTAAATAGAGATTCACCTTGGTTGGATACAGTTCCACCTCGACCGAGGTGATCTTTAGGAGAGGCTGGACCGAGGCAAACTGATGACGGGACACGGGATCTTTATTTTTGACTGAGATCTTCTATTTTTGGAAAGTGAATTTTCCATATTTTAGGATGGATTTCTGGAAGGAAGCATATCTTTTTGGCTGATATATTTTGGAAGATTGGAAGATATTCTAAGGAAGGAAATTACCTTTAAAGATATCTTATCTTAGGAAGGTGATTCTCCTATATAAAGAGGTTGATTTTCTGAAGAGAGGGGATCTCTGAATCTCAGATTCAGGAAGATCAAGGAGCAGAGTTCTCCAGAGTTTGAAAGGAAGTTTGGAAGGTTGAGGATCAAGGAAGGAAAGAAGCTAGTTTGAAGGAAGGTTGAAGGAAGTTGTAAGATTTTCTTAGTTTGATTTGATTTTGTTGTCTTTTCTGATTGTGATTGAGGAACGTAGTTTGATTACTTGTTTGATTGTTTGATTGAGTTATTGAGACCTTAGTGATAAGTTTTTCTTGTTTGAATATTGATTCCTTTATTATATATTTGATTATTGTTATCATTATGATTGTTGGCTAAGTTCTTTATGCGATTCTAGGGTGATTGGATAAAGGTTCTGGGAAAGACGATTAAAGAATGAGCCTTTACCCCAATGGACCCTGAAAGCTCGAGCATATACGTTAACCGACGAACACTTCGGTTAATCGTGGAACATCTCGACCGAGATGGTACATGAACTGAGCGAGGCGAGACCTTTTCTGATCCTTATCTGAGTTGAGGTTTCAGTTTGCCAAATCCTATCATTGTTACACCTTTCCTGGTTCAACGCAAGCCTAGGATGAGACTTACCCAGTGATTCCTTTGTTTGTTTACCCAAAATCATGAGTGTAGGTAATAAAGGTTTATCCTTTGTTGGGGTTTGAATGTGCCTTCATCCCATCTTTGTGAGTTAGCCTGAGACTTACCCGGTAAAGGTTGATTCTATCCCCTTGGGTGGTGTGTTGGTTTGAGATTATAGTTCCTTTCCTTAGTACCTTGTGACTTACCCGGTGAGAAGATCTTTGGTTTGGGATAGTGAGTAGTGAGACTTACCCGGTGATCCATTCCCACCTTAGAAACACCTTCCCTTTGCAAACCTCAGCTTTGTCCACATTATCCTTTGAGATCTTGAGTCGGAACCACAACTGGATGCTTTAATCTCTAGAATCCGCATTCCCTTTACCTGGTTATTACATCATCTTTGATATCTTTGCTTTGTTGCTTGTTTTTAATTGACAACCTGAATTACCGATCTTTGTTTCACCATAGTCCTTGTGTTCGACCCAGGAATTCTTGCTTTTATTATAATCGATCCGTACACTGCGGGTTCGCTATTTGCAATTATTCTTGGTATAAATATTAAAGCTTGCACACACCTTTTGGAGTGAACAAAGAAGGGAGAAGAGAATACCCTACTGTTTAGCTTGAACTGCAGTCCATTCACTTGCTGGACAACTTACACAAGAGGAAGAAGGATCACCATGGGAGAAGGTAACAAGAGTCCAAAGCAAGAGATGGAGGAAGAGCGTAACGTGGGGGAGAAAGGGGAAAAACGTGAGAGTAAGGGCGAAGAAGAGAAGGAAGGGTCAACTGAGGAAAACAAGGGGCCAAGGGTAACGAGGAGTCAAAGTCTAAAAGGAAGGAACGAGAGGTCGGAAAGAAGACGGGATATAAATCCCGTTCACTCAAATTACCGCGCCTACAACACGAATGAGCCACAGGGACGATGGCTACCACTAAAGATTATCTTATCGCTCTCCTACCGGAACTAAAATTCCGGGCGTTACAACAAATTCCCGTAAAAACAAGTTTCGTACCGAAACTTGCTAAACGCCTAACTCTCGGTCATAACTGCCTCGGTAGCAAATCAAAAACCATACACATTCCAACTCTCTACTCGATAACCGAATCCCACTCATGTTACCATAACAAGACCGCACAAGGAACAAGACATACACTCGCATGGAAAACGTATAGCATACCACATCAAGATCTATTGAATCATACACCACATTTCCGCACGGGGCACACACTACACATAACATCACACATGCACATAAGATTTAACCCATCGACCCTATCGATGCTACAAACTCAGCGTAAAATTCAACCAAAGATACCTCCTCCGTTTCTCAGTTAGCCTCAATGGCTCATCGTCTATGCCGCTAGATCGTCATGACTGACAACGTACATCGAGTCATAAATGTACTCCCTATAATGATACACATGAAACCCCTGGTGAACATCCTCTACTCACTATGGCGACACCAACTGGTAAACCACTTCCCAACTCGCGCTAAGATCTCAAAAAGGTCCGATATGTCAAAAACTCTACTTCCCTATTTAACGTACAAAACGTATGACGCCTTGCGTTTGTGATACTATTAACTAGACTTGTCCTATATCTGAACCCAAGAGGTCCGTACCTCTTATCTGTATACGCCTTTTGGCGACTCAACTCGGCTTAGCATCCGCTCTTGGACCACCGTTACTCGAGCGAGGTCGTCCCTTATCTTCTCAGGGCTATCCCCACATGTACTACTCTAATTCCAACACAATAGTGTATTACACTTCCATCCATTTAATGCCTCATAAAGGGCCATCCCAAAATCGCACATGCTCACTAATATAATACGTGAACTCAATCACGGAAAGTGTTCGGATCACACTTGTTCTCACTCTAACACACATGCTCCCCATATCCCTTAAGGCTTGAAAAGTCCTCTCTAATTGACCATATGTTTGAGGATGCAACACTGACATGAAATGCAACTGGTACCCAAAGAGGCATGATCCCGCTGCCAAACTCCCAAGGTGAAACGCCCACCTCGATTCGAGATGATGATACTCGGTTCCCCAGGTCATCTCTCTATCAACTTAGTAGATCCCACATCTAGCCGACTCATTGACCTTGTCCCATTAGGGTAATAAACACGTCGTCTTTGTCCGTCGGTCCACTATGACCCAATCACGTCACAACTATTACTTGGTCTAAAACCGGTAATAACCTTTATGGAGGTATCCTCTCACCCCCACTACGCAACTGACAGAGGTTGAGGTTCTCCTCCTATCCTATAGAGCTCACACTTGACCTGATGACAGGTCGTACACTGGCTTCATATATAGCCGCATCGGGCTTAAGCCCGCCTCACCAACACAACATAGGATGTCCTGTTACGTCTTTACTTTTTGCCTAACGGTACACATACACACTCCTGGCGTCTCAACAACTCGTCAACCCATAAAGGTAATTATGGTGTCTCTCCTCGGGACCTTTTATCCTGGATCTTCCTTCAAGTCATACAAATCCCGCGCTTCTGTTGGGTCTTTTCAAAGATCATCTAAGTTAATAAACTGAGGCTTATCCGTCAATTAAGTTGTTGCTTCCTCTCAAAGTGTCCACTTACTAAGGGTGTTGGTGAGCACATTCACCTTCCCCTGAATGATCCAAAATCATATGATTGAAGTCCTTAACCAACTCTAACCATCACCTCTGGCGGGTATTCAACTCTTGTTGAGTGCATACATGTATGTGTATCAAACCCTTATCGTCCGTACCCGACTGACATGACGCTCCATAAAAATACCGACATCATCTTAAGCGCGTGCATTAAAGCGTCTAACTCAAACCCTTCATCGGTCATTCTTCTCATATGCCCACAATCGCCTAACACACACGCAAAACCTCTCTTGTTACTTCCTTTGTATCCCAAGCCCCGCTTGGATGTATCCATATTGTCATAAAGTCCCCATGACTCTTTGTCGGTGCCAAAGAAAACTGAATAGAGTTCACTTACCTCTTCTTCTTCTATTAAAGCTTCACGGACACGGCTCGGACCACACAATTCTAGTATACTTTCTCTGAAAGGAAGGGAATGTCGAAAATCATTCCACCACTCGGCGGTTATAGCCCATCAACCTAAAAGTTGCGTACCTTCCCAACATTTTGCGTTAGGAAGTCACTTCGTATATCTTACACCCATATAGACATTTTTGCTTACTCCCTTGTCCCACATAGATTGTAACATTGTCTTCTCGTGCCAGGCTTGCTCCACTCAATCATGAGAATACGACAAGACGTCACCAATATGAGAGCATAAAGAATCATTCGTCCACCTCATACAACAGACGCCTACACAATTTGCAACACTAGCATTAGCTTAGGGTCCACATTGGAACCACCCGAAAACCACAAATCAAACGTCACTACCATAATCCGATTCAGAAAACCGATGAATACACATCTATATAAACTCCAACTCACCAATCGCACTCGTGACACCAAATGGCTCCACTACAACTTGTAGTGACCATACCTGACCAAAATGCCGTCTTACGTAGGTCCTTTCTTTTCTTATCCCTAACCGGTGACATCCTGACTTCAAGTCAATCATACAGAACATTGTAACTTCATGCACTGATATGGCAAGTTGTCCTTTCTGGCCGAAGATACCTCTACTTTTTGGTCACCTTACGCATCTCTCGATTATCAAAGTACAACTTTTCCGACCCGTACTTTTCCTCAAAACCGTACCAGTATTGATGTGGGACCATCCTTGACATCTACGACTACGCTACATAGATCGTTCGCCAATCTAGAAGCGAGAGAAACTCAAGAAAGGAGCGCTTACAAGTTGCAAACATGGGGTGAATTGATGGAATGAAAGATTGAATGGGATATGAAGAAATTGACCAATGCTCAGAAAAATCGACCTAATAAATCGACCGATTTTCCTGTAGAAAAACTCGATCGATTTTCGTATCCGATTTCCTTCACTGGAACGAGTTGCAAAAGATCCGGCCATGATCTTCTATCTTTTGGAAATTATATCTTGTTATAATTCCTTAAATCTCCCAAACTATTTTAAGGGATTATTTATATTCTATCTTTTTTAGATTTTAGATTTTATATTTTTTAAAAGATATCTTTTCTAGATTGTTTTTTAAAGGATATATTTTATAGATCATTTCTTTTATATATTATCCTAGTTTTCATAGGTTAACCCCCTATAAATAGACTTAGTGGGGGAGATTGTTTAGTAGATTAGATTTGATATATTTTCACATATTTGTGTGAGCTTACGGCTTCACTTACGGAGTTCGTATTTTATTCATTGCTATTCAATCAAAGGAGAGTTTTGGTTGAATTGTTGTGCCGTTGTTGCTAGATTGTGCTTGTGTGTGTTAATCTTGTTGTAGATTGGTGCTTTGGTCAATCTTAGTCCCTCCTTGTGCTTGTCTTAATTAGAAGACTTGTGTAAGGTTAAAGAAGTGCGGGTTAAGGTAATCTTCTCGTTTAAGGGTTTTGACACATCATTGGTCAAGGTTCTTTTGCGGAACTATCTTGGTTCATATCTTCCTATATCTTTCTTTTATCATTTCATAATCATCTTCTTTTCTTTCCATATCATTCACTAATCTGTGTTCAGAGTTTATCGCAAAATCACCATGTTCTTGGAGAAAATCGGCCGATTTATCCTATTGAACAACCCGATTTTTATCTCAATTAAGGACTTTCAATCTAGATCGGGAACTGCGGCTTATCCCTGCATAAAAGTGGTATCAGAGCTAAGCGATTGAAGTACGAACGTTCATGAAAAGGTTTGATTTTTTTTAGTCTTCTTTGAGTCTTTCGAGTATTTTCTTGTTCGCCACCTTTACGATATTATTTGAGTTTAACGTGCATTGATTTGTGTAAGTTTCGGAAGGGAGAAACGCCATCAACCAAAAACAAGCCCACCGTTGACCTTTGAAACCTCGCCAATACAAAAAGAAAAGAAAAGAAAGTTCTTGAACGTCGAATCCAAGAGTCGAAATTTTACAAAGAAAATAGGCTTGTTCTTCACCAGATCTACCGATTTTGCACCCGATTTTCTATTATTGTTGCCAAAATTCGAAGAAGTCTTTGAGGCATACTTTGCAGAATTAAAGTGCACCTTGTGCAAGAGTATTACAACAGAAGAGTTCTAGTATATACCTTGAAGCAACCAAAGAGATCTAACCATACCTAAACCCAAATCCGGCTATCTCTCCTTCTTAACTTCACACAACTCAAGGTACGTTCTTCTCTCTTCTTAATCTCTTGTGTGCTTTTCCTTAGCATCTTTTCTATTCTAAACACCGAGTCTTTCTTTGAGTGTGTTATTTAGTATCTATACTTCTTAACATACTAGTTGTCAATCCGCAATCTTTCTTTCTACCTTGTCGTGTGTGGAGTAAACTTCTTACAAGGATTCCTTAACCATCTGTTCGCCTCAAAGCGTGCGTGCAAATAAGTTTTAAATTATAAAACTGAAATCAAAACAAGCGAACCCGCAGTGTACGGATCGACGTAGATTAGCAAGTATTCCAGAGTATCGAACTCAGGGATTTGGTGAAACAAAATCAGTTTCAAGTAATCGAGCAATCAAAAGTGTAGAAGCTTTGCAAATAATTGGGAAAACAACAACCCTAAAGATCCAGGTATCCAATTGTGGCAATCGATTCAAGATATACTATATATATAAGGACAAAATTGAGAATTGCAAAGGTATACTAAAGTAAGGTAATGTACGGCGAAGTTCCAAAACCCTATATGTCTAACCAAAAGACTCTCTCTATAAAGGTTGTTGAGGCTGCAATATAGAAAAGATCTAAAGGTAAGAATAAATCTCAAATACCCATGCCCAAACCCAAGGAATCAAAGACAAACTAAAATGGTTAAGGTTGTGACACTCGAAACCGAAATAGAGGATGTTGAGTCTCACTACTACCTAGGAAAGGCAAGCCAATGCTAGGTTAAAGCAAATCTTTAACTTTGGATTAAAGCAAAAGCAAAGTTCGTAAACCAAGGAAAATCACGACTAGATCTTGAGAACCACGGCCGTGGAACTCAAGAACAGAGCGTGATTTAGGGTGTCGACGATGTTTCTCACACTCTCAGGGTCCAATTAAATTACGATCGATCTATCATCATCTAAGCCACAACTATCAAACCCTTCACCTTAGAATTGCTCAAGGGTTTTAGCCAATAACCATCATTATGATATCAATAAATCAAATTAAGATGAATGAAAGATGAAAACCCTCGAAAACTCAATAATAACTCAAAGTCAATCTCGAAATCCGAACACAAAGTAGTATGTTTATGAATTCAGAATATTAGGAATAGAAATTCTCACAATGATCTAGAGAAACCACAAAAAACGGGATGTCAATCCGTCCTTGAATGAAAACCCTAGAATATTCCAAAAGTACACAATCTCCGAAAACACGTCCTTCACGAATCTCCAATCCTCAAGGTCGAAATGTAACCCTAATCCCGAAAACTCCTTTCTCAAGCCTTTATATAGGGCGAAATATGGTTACGAGAAAGCCCAATGACGTGGCTGACGTGGCGATAATGACACGTCACAAAATCATCAAAATCACGGTCATGAACAACTTTCCACGTCCGTGGTTTAGAGCGTGAAACCCAATTACGGTCCCGATATGATTTCCACGGCCGTGGTTTTGGCCGTGTAACTCTCTGTTGTGTTCCAAACTCACGTCCACGATCATGTTGCCAAATCCACGGTCGTGGTTTAGAGCGTGGACTTCAAATTCATTTTTCAAGACCGTAATTCATGGCGTGGTTCTTCAAACTCCTTGTTTTTGCCTTTGTTTCGTGACATCCTTCATCCATGCTCCTTCCTTAGCCTCTCCAATGCATCTCCTTGCTATCAAGCATGATCAAACACTCCTTTCCTTCCACATTTTGCTCCAATCCAAGTCTTTATTCACCTAAAAACAAAACAAAGCTAGTGTATATCTCTATATCGACAAAGTGGATGAACTAGCTCACAATTGCTTCAAACTCATATCTAAGAACACAATAAAGAGGGAAAAACAACTAAAACAAATGCCTAAAATATAGTCATATTTCATTCTATCACCATCGCACCCCACAAGAACCTTTATCCGAACCAAGTTAACTACTTGATTCAACCAAGGAGTTCTAGGGAGCCAGGACACTGATTTGTAAAGAAGCATTAATCCATACAAGTCAATTCCGTAACCAGCTTGTGACAACACAACAAGAGCGTGAGTGCGAGAGAAAATCAGAAAGGTCTTTTCGTTTTTCCTAACTTTATGAGTTTGTTGTTACTTTATGTGATTGTGCAAGATGTATTATCCGGACTATCATTCTAAAGGAAAATCTCGACCCCCAGAGCAATATCTCATATGATATTTTGGCCGGGATTTGCCTCAGTCAAGGTTTACATAATACGTTCCTCAACGGAGATCGATGTATGAGGATGACGGACGCTCACGTGTTCCGTATAGAACTCCAACCCCGGAACCACATCCACAAAACCATTATGAGAAGGGTATGAGGTATTCAAATCAATATTATGATATGCCTAACGCTCCAAAGTACATTGATTTTCTGGATTTTGCGGATGAGAGGGATTATCGGAGGAAACGCTATTACCCAAGGGCGGAACCACCAAGACGTCCTTCGGTTATGGTTGATGAAACTATAAAGGAACTCAGGAGTGACTTGGAAGAAGTGCGTATCCTATTATTCGCCTTCATGGAGGTTGTCCAAGCTAACGGGGCTAGTGATTCTAAACTTTTTGTTCCTATTAATGATCATGTGGAATTAACGGCATCTGATTTGATTGTTGATGATGAGCATGATGTAGATACAAGCATGAATGAGCATTTTGTTTTTAACAATGTGCATGAGCCAAAGTTGTTGCATTCCTCTTTGAGTAGTGATCTATCTTCTATTTTGCCTTCAAGTCCATAGATAAAGCCTTTTGAAAACCTTATGGAAGAACATAAATTTTTTTATGTAGTTCATCACTAAGTTGTTGCATTGTTAGATTCACATAAGAAGTATGTTATGCATGAGATTGCTAATGAAAGTTTAAGATATCATAGAGTGATATACGCTTTGCATTGCCATGATTTTGTTAATACATTACTTTTTTCAAACCTTAATCTTGCACCGTTATCCAAGGGAAAGCGAGTGAACTCTATCGTAGGATTGCAAGATGAGATGGTCGAGACGGAGGGTATACAAGAGCTGATGATTTCATCCTATGAAGTTAATCTAGTTCGGAAGCTGCCATACTTGAGTTATCGTGTGTTTAGTGATAAGCAAGACTATGATTCGAGGCCAAATCATTTCCAAGAAGGGGAGTATGATGTGGGATCATCCTTGACATCTACGACTACGCTACATATATCATTCACCAATCTAGAAGCAAGGGAAACTCAAGAAAGGAGCATTTACAAGTTGCAAACATGGGGTGAATCATTGGAATGGAAGATTGCATGGCATATGAAGAAATCGACCAATGCTCTGAAAAATCGACCTAATAAATCGACCGATTTTCCTGTAGGAAAACTCGATCGATTTTCGTATCCAATTTCCTTCAGTGGAACGAGTTGCAACAGATCCAACCACGATCTTCTATCGTTTGGCAATTATATCTTATTATAATTCTTTAAATCTCTCAGACTATCTTAAAGGATTATTTAGATTCTATCTTTTTTAGATTTTAGATTTAATATCTTTTAAAAATATATCTTTTCTAGATTATCTTTTAAAGGATATATTTTATAGATCATATCTTTTTATATATTTTCCTAGTTTTCATAGGTGAATCCCTTTTATAAATAGACTTAGTGAGGGAGATTGTTTAGTACATTAGATTTGATATATTTTCACAGATTTGTGTGAACTTACGGCTTCACTTACGGAGTTCGTATTTATTCATTGCTATTCAATCAAAGGAGAGTTTTGGTTGAATTGTCGTGACGTTCTTGCTAGATTATGCTTGTGTGTGTTAATCTTGTTTAAAGTTGGTGCTCCTGGTCAATCCTAGTCCCCCCTTGTGCTTGTCTTAATTAGAATACTTGTGTAAAGTTAAAGAAGTGCGGAATAAGATAATCTTCTCGTTTAAGGGTTTTAACACATCATTGGCCAAGAATATTTTGCGGAACTATCTTGGTTCATATCTTACTATATCTTTCATTTATCATTCCATAATCATCTTCTTTTTTTTCCATATCTTTCACTAATCCGTGTTCAGATTTTATCGCAAAATCGCCCTGTACTTGGAGAAAATTGGCCTATTTATCATTTAGAATAGCCCGATTTTTATCCCAATTAAGGACTTTCAATCTAGATCGGGAACTGCGGCTTATCCCCACATCAAGTATGCCCCATGGAGAATGCTAGGCGAATTTCCTCAACCAAAACAACTGAAATATCCAAATCATAACTTCCTAAGTACTATCATCCTAAACTCAAAGCTTCTAGTGTTACTATACTCCAGGTTTCCGGTTTCATGTCATCACTACCATGGCTCCTCCGTGTGAGTCTGGCAAACTTTGACTTAGCTTTTGCTCGCGAAACACATCTTATGTTACATTGGAATGAACATACCATTCATCTTCTTTATAAATATTCCCGTCTACGTACCACAACAATAGAACCCTCACCTTCCTCTTGATCCATTAGTTCCCTTTACCATGATCAAACCTTTAAAAGTTATAATCTGTGTCGTTCCCCATATTCCAATCCCATGACCTAAGAAGGTCGCATAGGGTCAGTTCAATCCTCTCATAGGAGGTTTGTCACATTTACTAGCTTGAACTCATTCAATATTACTTGGTTGTGACTGTTTGCTCCAAAAGGTGTGTGCAAGCTTTAATATTCATAACCCAAAAGGTATGCTTGAACAATATGCAAACCCACAATGTACGGATCAATTGTAATAAAAGCAAGAATTCCAGGGGTCGATCACTGGGACTATGGTGAAACAAAGTACGGTAATCAGATTGTCAAATAACTACTAGCAGCAAATTAAAGCAAACAAAGATGATATAAAAGTCAGATAAAGGGAATGCAGATTCTAGAGATTAAAGCATCCATTTGTGGTTCCGACTCAAGATCTCAAAAGATAACGTGGACAAAGCTGAAGTTTTCAAAGGGAAAGTGTTTCTAAGGTGGGAATAGATTACCGGGTAAGTTTCACTACTCACTATCCTAAACCAAAGCTTCTTTTACCGGGTAAGTCTCAAGGTACTAAGGAAAGTAACTATAATCTCAAACCAACACACCACCCAAGGGAATAGAATCAACCTTTACCGGGTAAGTCTCAGGCTAACTCACAAAGAAGGGATAAAGGCACACTCAAACCCCAATAAAGGATAAACCTTTATTACCTACACTCATGATCTTAGGTAGACAAGCAAAGGAATCACCAGGTAAGTCTCATCCTAGGCTTGCATTGAACCAGGAAAGGTATAATAAGAATAGGATTTAAACTCTTAACTAAGATAAGGTTCAGAAAAGGTTCACCTCGTTTAGTAATATTCCATCCCGTCCAAGATGTTCAATGACTGATAGAGGTGCACTACGGTTAAGGTAAATACTCGAGCTTTTAAGCTCATTGTAACGCTCCAAATCCGCGGGACTCGGGGCGCTACGGGCGGAGACCTCACAATGGGTCCTAACCCTTAGACTGACAACAATTTCACCGGATGTTTCCATTAATGCACACATAAAAAGGCAAAACCAAATCGTTGAATGCAATGTGACATGAATTAGAATATGATACAAGGTGGAAACTCAGCCGAGTCCTCAAAACAACATACCAACAACGACTAAGGTACAAATGACAACGGGATGTAATATAAAACCCTCATCCCCATCCTATAATGTACGGAACCCCGACTGCCCACTCCTCCGAGTTACTCGGCGGCGCCCCTAACCTGCAAGGCATCTACAACAATCGGTATAAAACCGTTAGCTAATATTCTAAGTATTAGAAAGATGGTAATGACACATACACATATCAACACGAAAACACACAATATCATATCACGCAAACCGGTTATTATCTTTTCATTTAAGTCATTCCACTACTAATCCAACTTAGGCTTGTGACATGAGAATCCCCGAAACTTGCCTCTGTCCCTACTTACCAGTACGGAATGGTATTGATGCATTCAACCGTCTCCCTTCCCGGGCTAGTCGCAAAGAACCTCCTAGCTCTCGCAAGAGCTAGGCAATGATGTCACCGCCCATTATCATACACTTGGGCCAAATTATAAAATATAAGGGTCTTCCTAGTTCCGGTTTCGTTGTTATAAACATAACTAAACACACACAACCATCACACATCGATACTAATACAAGGAAGCTAGCTAAGTAAGTCCAGGGACTTACCTCGTCTCAAACCTAAACCGACAAATACCGCTCCTAACTTCCCGTAGGAAGGTACTCAATGCTTGATCAAAACAAGACACGTAATCAACATCACTCTCATAAGCTAAAAGTCCTTAGACTTCTAGTCCTATTGATCTTACAAGATCAAACACTCTCATAATCTAGGATAGCACTCCTAGTCCTCACTATCTCACAAAAATACAACCATCATAACACATACTAGGATACTCACATCCTAGTCTCCACAATCTCAACAATCATAAGACCACAACCTCAAAGCCTCAACAAGCCTCACATGATAACATCCACACTTCAAGCCTTAGAACGCTCAATCCGTCCTCAAACACTCACCTAAGGTTCAAAGCCACTACTTGACATTCCACAAGGTTATGCTAGATCCAACCTAACACGATTCTACCATATAACCTCACTATGATAAGAGGTGGATGCAAGATCGTGGAAGAGGTACTCACTGGGGTAGGAACGCGGTCGCGGAACAAGGAAGCACAGCCGCGGAGAAGAGAAGAAGGCAACACCGACAGCCTGGGCTGTGCTAGAGCCGTACCTATGACCCAGATGGCCGCCCCCGCATCCCAGGCCAGCCGCTCCTGCGGCACTGGGCAGAGGGCGCCCCCGCGGCGTTGTCCAGCCGCCGGTGCGGTTGAACTCTAAAAGGGCAATCCCAGCGCATCTTCGGTTGTTTCCTTGATGTGCAAAGGTGCCTCCTAGCTGGCTTGCTCCCTCATGGATGTCCATCACATGGATCTACACACACCTCACATTCTAGACCGGATCGACACACATGCAACACAAAAGAGAACCAAGCTTGAGAATCCATGACTTCCACCATTAGGGTTCCAAGAAGGAAGAAGATGAAGAAGATGAGGAGAAGGGAGAAGAGAACATCCTACTATTTAGCTCGAATTAAAGTTCATTCACTTGCTGGACAACTTACACAAGAGGAAGAAGGATCACCATGGGAGAAGGTACCAAGAGTCCAAAGCAAGATATGGAGGAAGAGAGTAACGTGAGGGAGAAAGGGGGAAAATGTGAGAGTAAGGGGGAATGAGAGAAGGAAGGGTCAGTTGAGGAAAACAAGGGGTCAAGGGTAACGAGGAGTCAAAGTCTAAACGGAAGGAATGAGAGGTCGGAAAGAAGACGTGATAGAAATCCTGTTCACTTAGATCACCGCGCGTGCGGCACGACTGAGCCGCAGGGGCGGTGGCTACCACTAAAGATTATCATACCGCTCTCCTGCCGGAAATAAAAGTCCAGGTGTTACAAAGTGTTCCTGACACAAGACGAAGAGGTAGGGGATAGAGGATCCCCTTGTCTCACCCCCCCCATCCTGAAGGGGTAAAGCAATCAAACATCTCCCCATTCCACAAAAGGACATAGAGTGAGATCGGACACAACTTGAAACCCAGTTTGTCCAAATTGTCAGGATCCCCATGAGTTCGCAAGTCTCACCCACAGAATTCCAAGATAGTCTATCATAGGCTTTCTCTAAATCAATCTTGATGGCCATCCATTTCTTACTAGTTTTCTTCCTCACAATTGAATGATTAGCTCTTGAACAAGGATAGTGTTGTCTTTGATCATTCTACCTGGAAGCAAACTGCTTTGGAATGGGCTAACAAGGTAGTCCATTAATGGTTGAAGTCTATTAACCATAAGTTTAGTAATAAGTTTCTAGATCACATTACACAAACCGATGGGTCTAAACTTGGACATGTGATCCGGGTTACTACCTTTGGAAATAAGTGAGATAAGCGTGTCGTTGGAGCCCGAGGGCAAGATGCTAGAAGTCTAGAAGTCTTTGAAGAAGCAAACCACCCTCTCACTGACCGAGTTCCAAAACTGTTGAAAGAAGACGGCGCTAATTCCGTCCTTACTGGGGGCTTTGGGGGGTGGGGCATGGAGAACAAACACTTCTTGATTTCCAAATCGGATTATGGACGGCAAAGCAGACTGGGATCATCTCCAAATAAGTTCGGGAAATTGGAATAGAACATACCATCCCTTGAGTTACTCACGAATTCCACAGTGAACAAGGTTCGGAAATAGTTCATAGCATTTTGAGCAAGAGTCTTTTGATCTATATCCACGTTCCGTCGTCATTCATAATGCAATCGACCCGGTTATGTCTTCTTCGAACCAAAGGTGAGATGTGGAAAAAAGATGTATTTCTATTACCTTCAAGAATAGATCTATCTCTCGATTTTTGAAACTATAACATCTCTTCTTGATCAAGGATAGAGTCAAATTTGAGTTGAACATCGGCATGAAGATCCAGTAACCCTTGGGATAGCTGTAATTCGATCTCCAACTGAACAACAAAAATTCTAGCAAGTAGTGAATTTTTCTTCTGCGCTATTCTTCCAAAGCTCTCGATGTTCCATCTTTGTAACCTAGTTTTAAGAATAAACAAAGAATGACATAGTCGTTGTTCAAGGAGGAACTCCAACAATCGCTCACCACAAGCAAAAACTCCGGATCAAGCAACCACACCGCCTCAAATCTAAAGAGGTAACGAGACTTGTCGACTTTGCGGGGAGGTTGAAATTGAAAGAGTAGAGGATTGTGATCAGAGGAGAGAGCCGGAATGTGACGAACAATCGCCTCAACCCAAGTGAGTCTCGCCTCACCGTTCATGAAGACTCTATCGAGTCGTTTTGATAGTCTAGATTCAGCCCAGTTACCTTTATTCCATGTAAAAATTGGACCACTGAAAGACCTAGAGACTACACCCTTAAGTGTGGGTTGAAGTTAGCAGACCCTGGTCTTACTGTGATGTAATGACCAAAAATTTTCCACGGACCATCAGTGAGGGCCCTCAAAAAGTCTTCTTCTTGATCGAATCTTACATCATAGTACCCATTCGGTAAATCCAAGATTGTCACGAGTCCCGTCGGTCTTCATAGTTGGTAGATACTACATTCGAGGATGCAAAAAGCGACGTTCCTTCAGAGGACCTTAATGATAACGACCGTTTTCCACTTTTCCGATAGTAATTTCACCACATCTGGATCAATTTCTTCCACAACGAGACCTCTGACACCATCAGGGAATGAAATACGCATTATTCTTGACTCGATTAATGAGGGGAGGTCATGAGAGCGTATACAAATTGATATCCGGAGGTTTGTTTGGTGGTGCAGGTTGAGAGATGTGAGCATTAGGGGCGGAGGCAGGAGGGGAGGTCATGAGAGCGTATTCCTTGATATCCGGGACACAATACGTGAGCATATATTTCTATAATTGTAACATGTTTATAAAAGTCATGTATTAGGATATCCGGCCGATCCGAGTATTTATTACTAGACTAGTTGAATATATCCGATCCGACTTTTTTTTTCCTCACAAGACCTCGATCCATATCTAATCCGATGATCCAAAAATATTTCCGGATCAGATCGGACTTGAATGACCAATTACCGGATATATCCGGATTCACATTAATGGATCCGATTAGGCGGTTCGGATATTTTTGTTCACCCTTGGAAATCGTTTTTCTCCTATAATTATGACTATGTAATTATGTATTTGACGTATTTTATTGAGTTATATGATTTGATTTACCTTAACAAAATATAATTATCTTTCACCATTCATATTTCCATCCATTAAAAGTCACATTCATCTATCACTAATTTATTATTCTATTTATTTTTTTTACTTGTAAATTCTCAGAATTTATATTTAAGGTACCTAATTTATAATAAGTTTGCATTGATATCTTTCTTTGCAATTTAAGTTGTATTTGTAATTTTTGTAAGATCATGTCATTTGGTATTAGAGCCAAGTAGTTAACTAAACTTAAAAAATTAATTAAAAAACTCAAAAAATTTTGTGATACCGGAGATTTTCAAATATTGTCCACATAAACTAGCACCACATGAAAACATTTAAACTTTAGATAAGGTCGTCACGAAGATACTTTAAATACTATAATCGACGAAATTGCAGATTTAAAAGTGAGATTAGTTAAGTTGCAAACAAATTTTGCAAAATATAGGGACGGAATATTCGCTACCTTATTATACATCAAAGAAGAAAATAAAAAAATTAATTTTTGAAATTGCCAACGAAATTAGACATCTTGGTGCAACAACAATCAAAAATCCTCCAACAACAAAACTAGTCAGTTTTCCTTCTAAGTATCCATTCCAAAATGAAAATTCCCAGAAGAAATTTTCATACCAAGTTTAACTAAAAAATCCAAAACGAAAGAAGAACCAGAAGAAGATTTAGAAAATCAAGGAGACACTTGATATGTCTGACAAAGAAATGAATTCTTTCAATAATGATCAATCTGGTAACTACACTAATGAAGAAGAAATGTATCAACAAATGAGGTTAATTAAACTAAAAGACCTAGAAGTCTGTAGTAGAAGTAGCAATGATAGATTATTTCCCGCACCTCCAGGAAACAACTCCTCCCACTAATAGGAACACATATCCAAACGTAGATTTCCTACTATCCACAAATCCGGAAAAATCTGAATCTGAATATCCAATGACCTCTAGATGATCGGATCTCCTATATGTAAGCATGTGCTCTTTGGTGCCTTGCAAGTACCTGAGAACCTTTTTAGCAGCTTTCCAATGGTTCATTCCGGGATTACTTTGATATCTACTCAACATGCCTACAACGAAGCTAATGTCAGGTCGAGTACATGTTTGAAGATAATTCAAACTCCCAACCACTGATGTATAAGGAATATTTTCCATTTCCTTTCGTTCCAATTCATTTTTAGGACCTTGTAGTTTACTAAACTCATCTCCCTTCTGAATTGGAACTATCCCTGCGGAACATTTATCCATTCTATATTTCTCTAAGACTTTATTGATATAAGCTTTTTTTTTTGAGACAAACCTAACAATCCTTGTGATCTATCCCGAAATATTTCTATTCCAATCACATAGGATGCCTCACCTATATCTTTCATTTCAAAGTGTTTAGAGAGATATTTTTTTATATCATGTAACATGCCTATGTTATTTGCAGCAAGCAAAATATCATCAACATATAGGACTAAAATAGCAAATTTACTCCCACTGACCTTTATGTAGATACACCGATCAACGGTGATCTCTACGAAACCATAAGACGTGATGATATCATTAAACTTAAGATACCATTGCCGGGAAGCTTGTTTTAATCCATATATTGATTTTCTCAACTTACACACCATATGTTCTTTGTTTGTGGTCAAGAACCCTTCAGGTTGGTCCATATATACTTCCTCCTCTAAATCTCCATAAAGAAAGGCGGTCTTTACATCCATTTGGTGAAGCTCAAGGTCATAATGAGCCACCAAAGCCAAAACAATTCTCAAAGAGTATTTCTTTGACACCGGAGCGAAAGTCTCTGTGTAGTCAATGCCATCTTTTTGAGTGTATCCTTTAGCGACCAATCTAGTCTTATACCTTTCAATGTTTGTAACGCCCCGTTCT
This sequence comes from Fagopyrum esculentum, assembly GCA_033239045.1. Taxonomy (NCBI): domain Eukaryota; kingdom Viridiplantae; phylum Streptophyta; class Magnoliopsida; order Caryophyllales; family Polygonaceae; genus Fagopyrum; species Fagopyrum esculentum. The sequence continues at coordinate 107,814,050 of BSUD01000003.1, forward strand.
TTTGGGTGCGTTCCGATTTTTATTTTCTCCCTACTTCCGATTCGTTCATAACACGAGATTGCTTTATATTATTAATTAAAAATAATATTCGACATAAAAATAGCTTTTCGAGTATTTTATTGTTTTGGTGTACATATACGTATTTCCGTATTTTATTTTATTCGGAAAAGTCGGAAATTTCCGATTCATAAATCCCGTTCGAATTTAAGTTTGATCGAGTTTATATAGTAATCTTTTTCCTTTTCTATTTTTTTTATCTTTTCTTAATTATTTCTTTTTCCCTCTCTTCCCTTGGCTGATGAGCGTGATGTGCTCCCTGTGCAGTCTGCACCCGACCCTTCGTTAACCTCAATCTTTCATCATTTCACACTCTTGTTTGTAAGCAACAGGCAAGCATTTGGCCCTTCACTTGCCTCCTCCTCAATCTCGCAACCGGACTCTCTCCAACCCCTCACCTTCGTCTCCTCTATCCCACCTCACCTGGTGCCTCTGGACAGGGCCGCCGGAGCACCGATTCCACCATCTAACCTGCAGCCTCTACTCCTCTTCTCGATCCTCTGTATCGGAGCCTTACCGGAGATGTGCCTCTGCACCGCCACCCTTGATTATCTTCCTTTCTCAGCCTGTTTCTTTCTACACACCCGTATCACTCTCCTCATCTGCTTCCTTCAACACTGCACGTTGATGCCTCTGTCCCTCTCGTCTCTCCTCCGCCAACAAGAGCAGCTCCCCACCAAGCGAAGCCGGAAATGCAGCTGTCGACACCAACATCCTCGCCCTACCGGAAATTTGCACCGCCTTCGTCTTTCTCCATCTCGAGTCGCCAGTGTCGAATCGAACCCGGACTCGCGGTTTTCCACGCCTCTGCAGGCTGCAACCCTCGCCACTCGCCGTCGGTGCTAGCCGAAGGAACCTCGCCGCTGGAGCCTCACCGGACTGGAGCCCTCGCCTCTCCCTTGCGTTGCCCTAGCCGGAGCCCAGGGAGGACCGCCGCCTCTACTTTCCTCTTTCCCCTGCCTTTTGCATCTGTCGGGTGTGAGAAACCCTTTTAATCAATTTAAAAGCGGGCCCCTAGATTTATGTTAAATTGCAATTAATGCCCATGCTTTATATTTGCTTTTTTCCCCCCAGCTTTTCGGAAGTTAACGATATTGCCCTGCTGATATATATATTTGTAGTTTTGGGGCCTATGTTTTGGAAATGTGCAAATTTGCCCTTGTGAGTAAATTACAGATTTGGCCCAAAGTTTACATTCGAAACATGACCTAAGTTTCTTGAGTTCCATATTTACCGCCCCAAAATATTAATTGCGGATTTTGACCCATGTTTATACAATTGGATAATTTGCCCCGGAAAATGTTTTGCGGGTTTTTAACCTTGCTTTTGTAAGCGAGTTTTCCTTAGATTTATATGTTGCATCTTCCATTCAAATTTAGCGTATAAGCTAAATTTGCTTAGCTTTGTTTTAGGTCCGGAAGCGCCCCGATAAAGGCCATCGAATCTATTCTCGACATTCGTGGATTGTCTTCCGTCTTTGACCTCGTGTGAGTACCTTCTTCCCTCGATCTAGTTATGTTTAGTGGTAGAATCCTGCTAGGTTGGCTCTAGCGTAACTTAGAGTTAATGTCAAGTAGTGGCTTGGAACCTTAGGTGAGCGTTGAGGATGGATTGATGTTCTAAGGCTTGTCTGTTGATCTTGTGAAGTTTGGAGGTTGTGTTTACATATCGGTTGAGATTGTGGAGATTAGGACGAGATCGAGTATCCTAGCTTGTTTAGTTGGTTTATGATCTTGCGAGATTGTCGGGACTAGAAGTTTAGGACTTCTAGTATATGTGAGTGGTTGTTGATTATCGTGCCTTGTCTTGAACAGGCTTTGGTTATATTCCCTCGGAGAGTGATATCGGTTTCGTTTAGCTTTGAGACGAGGTAAGTCCTCGGACTTACTTAGCCACTTTTATGCCTTATTTGGATATATATGGTGGTGTGTGTTTACCGCTTTTAAGCATGAAAATGGATTAGGATTTACTTGACCTTATTTATTGGCCCATCGTTACTATTATTATTATTATTATTATTATTATTATTATTATTATTATTATTATTATTATTATTATTATTATTATTATTATTATTATTATTATTATTATTATTATTATTATTATTATTATTATTATTATTATTATTATTATTATTATTATTATCGGGCGGTGACATCACCGCTCAGTTTCCCGAGGGAGACTGGGGGGATCTCTGCGACCAGACCATACACGGTATACGGGCGGACTTCTTCATCACTCCCTCAGGGTATACGGGTTGGGCGCCGCCACACTCCTGTTGGTTACACGGGGACAGAGGCGAGAGTTATAAGACTCTCGTGTCACACTTGAACGAATGAATTAGATATGGAATAACATAAAAAGATAATAAGTAACGGATGTGTATGTTTATAATCATGTTGTGTGTTTGTGTTCCTATGTGTGTTTGTGCCATATTATTCTTATAATGCCTAGAATGTGAGCTAACGGTTTTATACCGATTGTTGTAGTTGATGTGCAGGATAGGATGTGGCCGAGTGATCCGGAGGAGTGGGCAGCCGGGGTTCCGTACATCTTAGGTTGTTTTGGGTTTTGGAGTCTTTGTGTTGTTGTTATTGTATATTATGTTGATGTTGTTGTAAGGACGGCTGAAGTCTTTTCTTTCTTTTATTTTCGGGTTTCATAACATTGCATAAAAATGTATTTCGGTTTTGGCCTTTATTTGTGCCTTGTTGCAAGATCCGGTGAAATTGTTGTCAGGCTAAGGTTCGGGACCCATTGTGAGGTCTCGCCCGTAGCATCCCGATATCCCGCGGATTTGGGGTGTTACAATGTTGCCCTTGGAGTCCAGTTTGGTCTTAAAGACCCACTTGGACCCAACTGTCTTGGAACCCTTAAGCAACTCAACTAAATCCCATACTTGGTTGTCACTCATCGATTTCATTTCTTCTTTCATGGCAATAAACCAATTGTCAGAATTGTCACTTCCCATGGCTTTCTTAAATGAAACTGGATCTTCATCAATGCTTAAGTCACATTCATTTTCAAGAGAATAAACCACATAATCATTTGGAATGGCAGATCTTCTTTCTCTTGTAGACCGCCTTAATGATTCACGTGGTTCATTAATCTCTTCTTGTACTATGATCGGTTCATTTATTTCATTTTCAACTAATGAATTTTGGACATCATTTTGTTGTTCCAAGTTGTCATGTAACTGTGATATGACAATTGGTACAACAACCTCAGAAGAAACCACAGGTGAAATATCTTCAACCTGAATTTCTTGAATGTCCACTTTTTGTGGATCACCACTCCCACTAGTTTGACCATTCTCAATGAACCTAGCATTGCCAATTTCTATGATTCTCGTACTATAGTTAGGGCAATAAAATTTATACCCCTTTGACTTGTCAGGATAACCAATGAAGAATCCACTAACTGTTCTTGGATCGAGCTTCTTTTCATGTGGATTATACACCCTCACTTCTGCAGGACAACCCCAAACACGGAGATGCCTCAAACTAGGTTTCCTTCCCGTCCACAGTTCATAAGGGGTCTTAGGAACTGCCTTACTAGAAACCCGGTTCAGTAAATATGTTGCAGTCTTTAATGCGTGTATCCACAATGATAAGGGCAAAGAGCAATTACTTAAGATGCTCCTAACCATATTAATTAATGTACGGTTCCGCCTCTCAGCTACACCATTTTGCTGAGGTGTACCGGGCATTGTATATTGTGCACAAATGCCTCTATTTTCAAGGAACTTTACAAATGGACTGGACACTGTCCATTTTTATTATATTTCCCATAAAATTCTCCACCTCTATCGAATCTCACAACTTTTATTTTTCTATCTAATTGTCTTTCCACCTCAGTAACAAATACCTCTAAGGCATTTATAGAATGAGACTTTTCATGCAATAGATAAATATATCCATAACGTGAGAAATCATCAATAAAAGTGATGAAACACTTTTCACCGCTCCATGAAGGAACGTCAAAAGGACCACAAATATCGGTGTGAATTAACTCAAGAAGTTGAGTGCTTCTTGTGGCGGCTTTCTTTGTAGTGTGTTTAGTTTGCTTTCCTCTAATGCATTCTATACACACATCTAAGTCACTAAAATCCAAGTGAGGTAGGATATCATTTTTTACCAACCTCATTAACCTTTCCTTAGATATGTGACCTAATCTTTGATGCCATAAGAAAGCTGAATTTTCATTAGATGTACTACGCTTGATGCCCAGATTAGCTTCAACATGAAGCAAAGATTCAGAAAATTTAATATCAAGATTAAACCTGTAAAGTGAATCAACCAATGCACCACTACCATAAAATATATTATGTTTGTACAATGAAAATTCACCATGTCCAAACTTAATAATAAAACCTAAGTTGTCCAATCTACTAATGGAAACAAGATTTCTAGCACATTCAGGTACATAAAGACATCCTTCAAGATCTATATAACAACCAGTGTCCAAGATCAATCTGTAAGTCCCGATGCCCTCTATCTTTGCCTTCATCCTGTTTCCCATGAACAAATACTGTTCAGCTCCTCTTATGGGCCAGATCATACTGAATCCCTGTTTAATATGAGACACGTGAGTAGTAGCACCAGAATCTATCCACCAAGTATTATTAGGCACTTCTATAAGATTTGATTCAAAAGAAACAAAACTATAATGTATACCTTTCTTCTCAAACCAAGCCTTCCTTCTAGGACAATCCTTCTTGAAGTGTCCCGTTTTCTTGCAAAAGAAACACTTCACTTCCTTCTTAACATGACCCTCATTGACTTTCAAATGGTTCTTGTTCCTTTTGTCCTTTTTACTTGACTTACCCTTACTGCTGCTGGCACCATCATGACTTGTAAAATGGACAACTTGATCCTTTATCTTCCTTAATCTCCCTTCCTCTTGAACAAGCATGGCCTTTAATTCCTGAAAGTTCCATTTGTCTTTAATGGTGTTATAGTTCACCTGGAACTGACCAAACTCAAGAGGTAGAGAGTTAATGATAAATTGGACCAAGAATGTTTCATTAACGTCCATTCCCAAGGTCTTTAACTTTGCTGCCAAATTAGACATATACGTCACATGATCATGGATAGGCTGAGACCAGTCAAACTTCTTCGTAGTCAGCTCACTCATAAGGCTTCCTACAATTGACTTGTCCGCCAAATCCGACTGTGAATACTCCTTAACTTTCAGAAAGAATTTCTTTGCATTCTCTGTCTTAGGCATTGATGGCTTAATACTTTCAGCCATACTCATCCTCATGAGATTCAAACTCAACCTGTTAGAACGCTCCCAATCCTCATAAAGAGACTTTTCAGCTTTGGAGCTATCCTCTGTAATGGCTGCTGGTAGATTATCTATGAGTATAGCAAGGTCCAACGACATAATGCCCAAAGTAAATCGGACTTGTTCAGACCAATCATCATAATTTTGCCCATTGAACTTGACAACAGAGTTTGCAGATGCAGAGAAATTTGATGAAGCTGCAATAATTTATACATGCTTTCCTATTAGTGCTTTGACTATAATACAAATTCAAATCATATATGTAAAATTTAAAACATGTATTCAAGTAACGTTTGGACAATACTCAAAACACACTATCATTGATGCTAAAATATACATTTAGTAGATTATCATGACATACATAAATCAAATAAGCATGCTATCTTTGGATATACACACTATTCAACCTAAGTACCATGATTAATCTCTTTAATATTAGTGACTATTTTCAATGATTCGCCTTTGGGTGATCTCCTAGAAATATAGTCAACAATAACAATTATTCAATCAAACTTTTATTAAGCATCCTATAATCATGAATAATTGAACTTGATTGATTTAAATGTCTTAATCAAGATATAACAAGGCCACTTTGGTGACTAACAAGTTATGCATAATTTAGACTTTAAATCGTATAACTCTTCTACCGTATGACCACACTTTATACTATACCATTCATAGACACTGTAAACTAGTATAAGCAGCACTACAAATTTACAATCGAAGTAGAGTATATCTATAGTAAAACTACTTACTGTCATAAAGCAATGAATATGGTAAATATTGAAAACTAATTACTTTAATCATACTTAATAACAAAGCACTCCAATAGTAACATACTGGAACTAACACGTACTGGAACTAACGATTGTTTTTGTTAACTTTCAGGCCATTCATGCATTTACTTTTCAACTATTTAAACCTTCTCTGTAAAAGCATTTGAAAACAAATTATGCCCAACAGAACCACATCACATATTCATGCATTAATATGACAAAGCGCCGAAACATACATTTATACAATCTGGATTTGAATACGAATAAATCGATGAATCGTGTAAATCTAAACCTCGCTCTGATACCAAATGATAGACTATTTGCGATTCCGTTTCGAAATCAAACCCTATAATGGATAGACTTAAACATGAATAAACCAATGTATCCGTATATGAATCGAAGACTAACCTTTATCCGTAGGAATCTTCATCACAAATCAAACGAGTCCGAATCGGTCGTAAACGTAAGTGTAAGCGTAAGCGAGTAGTCTTCTCCTTCCTTAATCCTTCACTTTCAATAATCTCTAATGGATGAGATTAATACTAATTAATCCTCTTCTCACTAATTACTTCCTTAATGAAATGGTCGTCACTTTCATGCGCAGTCCTCTTCTAATTCATCTTCTCTGTATCTCCTTGAAGAATGAAAACTGTTTTCTTTTATTGATTAACTGCCGCATGTTCCATTTCCGGTCAATTATATATATATATATATATATATATATATATATATATATATATATATATATATATATATATATATTAAAATTAATGAGAAGAGGTGTTTTTTTTTATTTATTGGATAAGGAACGAGGGATTATATTAATCCCGTAATTTTAACGTCTTTAACCGATACCGATCCATTACGGTTTCGACTTTATATTAAAAATACACAATATAAATTGGACTTAACTTAATATATTAAATCTAGACACATTTGCCACATAGAATATATATATTATAAATATTCTTACAGTGGCAAGTGCCGGTATATGCGGACATACGAATGGTGATGGTAGCTAGGGGCCTATCAGCTAGGCCGCTAAGAACTTTTGTGATAACTCTACAACTGTGTTCTTTTCGAAGAACAACAAGTACTCTAAGGGTGCTAAGCACATGGAGTTGAAGTATTTGTCTATTAAAGATGAAGTAAATAAACATAGGGTGTTTTTTAGCATGTTAGAATGGACATGATGGTTGCAAATCCATTAACTAAGGGTTTACCATTTAAGGCGTATAATGGCCATGTAGAACATATGTGTGTCATAAATATGACCTTTCTATTAGAATTATATTTCGCTCCTCAAATTATAACACTTTAAAATTCACTTATTGCTATGTTTTTGCTTTACAATACTAGTCATCATTATCGTATTTGTATACAATTATTGTTTTTTGATGACACGTAATTTTGAGACTTATAATGCATCTCAAATTTAAAGTAATATTGAGTTTTGGATTGGTTTGTGATACTTGGAAGGAATCATATCACTCAATGACATGTCACCATCATAATCCAATCAGTTCCAATTCAATTATGGATTATTGATATTTTATGAACTTATATAAGTTTTTGCATTTACAGATATCGACCATTAAGCTGACACACATGTCAGGTGGGATAATGTAAGAATATTTATAAGAAATATATTATATGTGGTAAATGTGTCTAGGTTTAATATCTAAAGTTGAGTCCAAATTATATCTTGTAGTTTTAATGTAACATTAAAACCGTAATGAATTAGTATCGATTAAAGACGTTAAAATTACGGGATTAATTATAATACCTCCTTCCTTGCCTAATAAACGGTGTATACCCTTTTCTTATTAAATTATATACATAAAGGCATATAGCAACTGCGTGTGGCAGTTGTTTTCCTTTAAAAGGATTTGCCCCTGACAATCATCTTCAATTGAAGATTTACAAGTGGCGTTTTGTGTACTACATATAAAAAATGTACAGCATCGATTATAGAAAATAATCATAGATCATAAGATTAATTATCATAATCTCATCCATTAGATATTAATCAAAGGAAGGGATAAAGGAAGGAGAATACTCGCTTACGTCTACTCGTTCGATTATTAATGAAGACTACTACGAATATAGATTAGTCTTTGATTGACATATGTAAGAGTCTAACAAAGTTATCAGTGGTTGTTTTTTAAGTAAATCCAACGGTTGGATTAAAAGTTATAATTTGTAGAAGTAGTTTGGTAAATATTTTTTTTGCCCGGAATTTTTTATATGAATTTGGCTAAGTGAGAAATATAGAAGTCCGAAGGAAGGACGTTGAACACTTTTAGATTTTTGGAAGAAATGCCACTTCAGATGTTCTTGAAAGTTCGGGATGCTTTTATAACTTTGGATTGATTATTACAATTTATATTGCGTAATAAAATGTAATCCCCGGGTTTAGGATATTTTGCGTCATTTTTGTAATTTTAAAAAGTTAGATTAGTTCCGTAATTTACCTAAACGTTCAAGCTAGTCTTCTAAATAAATTTTGACTAGCCCATTCTTGTTTTAGAAGTCTTATTATGACCTTGCGGAGATGAAAATATATTAGTGTGATGTGTTTGTCGATTTGACCAGATGTTTTAGGTCATATACGTGAGTGGGTCATGATGTAGTAATAGTCAAGTCTTCAATGGATCTAGGTAAGTCGTGTAGCCTTACTTGGCTAACTTTATGTTTCGTGGCTTGTGCTACGGTAGTGATATGTGTATATTCTGTTATTAATAGCCGACTTGAAAGACGGCATTTCAATATTATGTATAACACCCAAGTGCACGTATAAGATGGGTCGTGACACCTTGCTTTGGACTATGTCATGGGTCGTTAAGGTTCTTTGTGACCATTCCCCTAAGGTATACAGGGAGGTGCATCGCATCCATTCCTAGTGGTAAATGGGGAAAGGTAGAGTTGGTTGTAACACCCCAAATTATCAGATCTCGGGGTGCTATGGGTAAGGACCTCACAATGGGTCTTGACCCTAGCCTGACAACAATTTCACCGGATCTTGCAACAAGGCACCAATAAAAGAACAACCAAAATAGATAAAACGCAATAATGCCATGACCTAATAACCAAAAGGAAAGACTCACAACCGAGTACTACAATAATACGACAATCCAAAATGCCAAAATGCAAAATGAAAGGCTGAAATAAAGAAACCCACATCCCGTCCTCTAATGTACGGGAACCTGGCTGACCACTTCATCCAAATCATTTTGCAACTACCCTATCCTGCAAGACATCTAGAATATCAGATAAAACCGTTAGCTAACAACCTACATATCAAAAGAACTACAATAGCCTAAACACACATCATTGCAGAAATGAAACACACATCATGCTTACATAGAAGTTAATTTATTATCTTGTATTAAGTTATACATTTTCTAATTCAACTTATGGTGTGACACAAGGATCTCCCTAACCTCATATTTTGTCCACTTAAACCAACAGAACTGGATCTGATGCACCTCGGTGTACCTGTCTAGGCTAGTTACACATAACATCTCATTCTCATGTCAAAGCTAGGCAGTGATGCCACCACCCATTGTACATCCACTTGGGCCAATTAACAATATCGTCATCCTACAAAGGTTATAGTTCTAAACAACTAATACATTTACCACCATCATATCTCAAGTAATACGTAGAAAGCCAGCTAAGTGTGTCCAAAGGACTTATTTGTATCAAGAAAAGTCCAGCTAATCCACAACTCCCATTCCTGTAGGAATAACTCAACTGCCTGATATTAAAGGAAACATGGATCAATAGCTTATCCATCATCTAGTAGTTCCAACTTCTAGGCCAACAATGACTATCACAAGTTTAACCTATCAACCTATCAACATCCCAAGTCCATCAACAATCTATCCTTCATAACGAGTGCCAAAAACTGCATCATAATAGTAGTTTCCTTCACTTAACGTATAACATCATCATCCTTAAACATCCTAAGGTCTCAACTTCAAAAGAACTTTACTTCCACACCACTAACTGAGATTCACTCTACTTTTGTTAGGCTCCAACCTAAATAAAAATAACAACCTTAGATAACAAGGAAGAGTCGACTTACCGATACTAATACTCTTTGGAGAGATCACGCGACCACGGGAACAAAGAGGCGCGATCACGGAAAGAAGGTGTTGGCGCGAACTTGGCAAGGAGTAGGCGCGACTACCAAGCTTAGGCACGACCTCGGGCTGAGTGTGCCGCGACTGCGGTCAAGACAAGTGCACATGCGGTTGGAAGAGGCGCACCTGCGGCTGGTGATGGAACTGTTTGTTTGCGACAAAGAAGCCTCGCTTCTGGCTCGCTAGAGTTGCTTGCCCAACTACAACAAGGAACCAGGGATTTGTGTGCACGTTAACAGTTAGGACTCATTGTTGTGTGACCTTGGAGACCGACTGCAGCCTCGTCTGTTGTCGTGAAGAGAGGGAGTCGCCCTTGTTGCTCGTGTGCCGCCAAAGAGGACAGCCGGGCTAGTGATGTCAGCCTGCTGTTGCATGAAGAAGACAAAGGGGCTTGCCGGCTTGGTAACAGAGGAGAAGGACGGAGAAGAGGGTGTGTTCGCTCCTAAGCGTGCGTGCAAATAAGCTTTAAATTTATAAAACTAGAATCAAGCAAGCGAACCCGCAATGTACGGATCGGCGTAGTAAAGCAAGAATTCCAAAGTATCGAACTCAGGGATTTGGGGGGAACAAATTCAGTTCGCAAATCGTCAAGCAAGTAAATGTAATAAGCTTTGTAAATATTGGGAAAAAAGCAACCCTAAAGATCCAGGTATCAAATTGTGGCAATCGATTCAAGATATACTATAGATATAAGGACAGAGTTAAGAATTGCAAAGGTATGCTAAAGCAAGGTAATGTACGGTGAAGTTCCAAAACCTTATATGACTTATCTAAAGACACTCTCTATAAAGGTTGTTGAGGCTTCAGTATAGAAAGGATCTATGGACAAGAATTAATCTCAAATACCCAAACTTGTAACCCAAGGATAAAAACTAGCTAAAACGATTAAGGTTGTGACACTCGAAATCGAAATAGAGGGTGATGAGTCTCACTACTACCTAGAAAAGAGCAAGCCAAGACTAGATTAAAGCTAATATTTAACCTTGGATCAAAGTAAAAGCAAAGTTCGTAAACTAGGGTAAATCACGGGCAGATCTTGAGTTCCACAGCCGTGGAAGTCCAACAACAGACCGTGATCTTGATTGTCGACGAGATCTCTCTAACTCTCAGGGTTCAATATGTTTATAATCGATCTATCATCATCTAAGCCACAACTATCAACCCTTCACCTTAGAATTGCTAAAGAGTTTTAGCCAATAACCATTGTCATGATATCAAAAATCAATTTAAGAAGAATGAAAGATGAAAACCCTCAAAAACTCGAATATAACTCAAAGTCAATTTCAAATCCAAAACACAAATGGAATACTCAATGGATTCAGAATATAACACAAAACCTCACAATGATCTTCGGCAAACACGAAGAACAGGTTGTCAATCCGTCTTCAATATCAAAACCTAAGAGAAAAGGCGCAACTTCCGCCACACACAATCTTCGGGAATCCAAATTGTCGGCGCTTCCCCAAAGTTCCTCGCGAAAACCCTAAGGCTAAATCTCCAAAAGCGAGGTTACTGAAAACTCTATCCTCCCGCCTTTTATACCTAGAGTAAGAGATATCTCCCTGCCTAAATACGTAGATGATGTGGCAATAAATGATTCGTCAAAGGATTGCCTAAATCACGGTCTCAAGGGATTCCACGACCGTGGTTTAGGGCGTGGAATTAGATTACGGTGTCTCTCATCTTCCATTACCGTACTTTAGGCCGTGTAACTCACTGGAATGCTCCACGCTCATGATGCCAAGATCCACGGCCGTGGTTTAGGGCGTGGACTCTTCTACGGCCGTATTTTAGGGCGTGGAAGTGTAGATTGCTTGTGGTTTCCTTTGTATCGTGACATTCTCCATCTTAGCTCCTTCTTTTGCTTCCTTGATGTGCTCCTGATCCTTGGATATGCTCAAATCCTCTCTTATCTCTCTCAAATGGCCCGGTTTCAGCTCTTATTCACCTATAATCAATCACAAACTCATGTAGACCTCCATATCGAAAATATGGGTAAACAAGCTAACAAATGCTTCAATGCTTATCTATGAACACAATAATGAATGAAAAACAACTAGAATAAGTGCCTAGAATATCGCAATATTTCATGCTAATAGGGTGCTGTCGACGCTGGTTTGGCGTGAACGAGAGAGGTGAAGGGAGGAGGAGATGATATTAGGTTTACATGAATAGGTAAGCTTAAGGAGTGGCGGCTAAGGTCGATTACAACTTAATAACGGGCATGGATGATATGCTCTCGATAATCCAGATGACATACACTTGACGGACCCAAATAGCCTATCATAAGAGTAAAACTCTTTTAATGATAAAGAAAAGAGAATTGTTTGATTTTTCTATCATCTTACGTGGGTAATGACCTCACATAAAATGATAAAAAAAAAATATGATGCTAAGTATCACATAAAATGATAGGACGGTGGCAAAAGGTTTAAACCGGTTAGAGATCGGCTTGACTCGGAATTTATCAGAAATAAAATTTGCGGGTAACACAACTAATAAGTTGAACTTAGAGGAAATAACTTGATGACGGTGACGGTGATCCTATATGTAAGATTAAGTTTTTTTAGAATAAATATTGTCATTAATGATACTCAATTAACAATTTCTAAACAAGCAACAATCTAAATATATAGGACTTATTCCTATACATATACCATTAACAATACAAATCCCAAATATTTATTTAATTATTTTGGAGAAAAAATTTACTACCTGAATCTTACCAACATGTAAAATAAATTTTTATTTTGCAATAAATATAGCGATGACATAGGGTTGTTCATCCGGTCTGGACTAAAATTTTCCAAATATTTATTATAATTATTTTGGTGACAAAATTTAAAACCTAAATTCTACCTACATGTAAGATTAAATTTAGGGGTGGGCAATGGGACGGAACGGGACGGGATTGGGATCGTTCCGCGTCCCATCCCAAAAATTCTAACCAGGACGGGATGAGATATATAACTTTTTTCTTCGTCCCGCGCGGGCCCTGTCCCACGTGGGACGGGACGGGACGAGACGGGTCTAATCCCGCAAGAATTATGCACTAATTATATTCCACATCTGTACCCGGTTTCTCTCATTTTAGAGGCACAAATGATTAAAAAACCAACAATAAATTACCGATTTAAGATACCCACATTAGTAGTTAGTACAATCAAAACGATTACAAGTTACATTAAAGTGTGTGGTACCGATTCACATTCAAAAAATCTAGCATTGCACTACACTAATGATAGTTTACAAAAAAAATAATATTATTTTACATTTTGTGAATCACAACAGGTAAAAAAGGTTATCATTTAATATTTTATTATTTTTATAATTCTTATCAATATAAAACTATAATATATATACATATATACATATATATATACATATATACATATATATACATATATATACATATATATATACATACATATATATACATATATACATATATATATATATATATATAATTTATCTATATAATATTTTTAAAAATATAAAATATTATTTTTGCATATATGCGGGACAAGATGGGATTAACCGGGATAGGAAGTTTCCATCCCGCGTCTCGTCCAGCAAATTTGTCACGGGACGGGATACACATTTTTTTTTTCCAAATTCCACCATGATCGGGACGGACGGGATTAACCGGAATTTATGCCCACGCCTAATTAAGTTTATTTTGCAATATATATAGTCATAATTGCAAATTGACCTCACATGAACAATGCGATTTAGGATTGTTATCAAACAATTTTACTGTATATGTTGATAGATTTCTTGTAAGACGTGATAATTGCAAATTGATCCGAAGCGGGTGACTCGTCTGGACCGCATACTCACTAGGACTTGATTCTTATTCAGTTATTGCATTTTATGTATCAAGTCTAACATTAAGATAGGACGTTAAGTTATTGCATTTTATGTAGCAAGTCTAACATTAAGATAGGACGTTAAGAATTTATGTCAAGATGTTGTCACATGCTATGCATTCATTATTTTATTACTTCCTCACATATTGTGGTTATTGTTTCGATTTTTTACACGTGTTCGTTCTTAAAAAAAATCTAGTGAGGTTTTTACTGAGCCAGGGTTGTAACTCGTTGTAAGGTAATATTGTAACATCCGAAATTTTTATTCCGATCTTTGAGCGGTTTATCGACCTTCCAGCGTTAGTGGCTAAGTTTTCTCGCAGGCACGAGGTGCTGCGCAACGAGATTCTTCCCGAATCCTGTTCCAACCTTCCGTTTTTCGCCTTTTGCTTTTGGACCTCTCGGTTCTACACAAGGGACAAAAGGTCAGCTGACCCCTTGTTTCCCTCTCCCTTTGTGCAACCTTATGACTATCACATCTCTCCTTACAATTTCACTTCGCGTTACTTTACTATTTTCATTCCTCCTCTTGTGCTCCTTCTTCACCTTCCTTCTCTTTGAAGCTCTTGATTTGTGGATTGTAGTGGAGGAGATTCAGATCCGGTTTGGTAAGCTACTACTTCTCCCTCCCTTATCTTCCTTGCTGCTTAACTCCTTCTTCTCCTCTCCTTCATCTATTGCCATGGATGAAGTCTTAAGAAAGATTTTTCTTGAACCTTTGTAGGCATGTGTTCCTAGGACGTTTAGGTTGGGGAGAAGAGTCTAATATCAATGGTTGCTGTTTGGAGAAGACCTAGCAAGAAAAGAAGGACAATGGAGCTCAAGATCTACAGTCGAAGACGACCTGTAAAACCCGAAAAATTTCTATTCCGCTAGTCGGATTGAGTTTTTAAATTTTCGGACGGAATTTAGCTTTTTCGAGTTGCTAGCGGATCGGACTTACCATGATGGACCATTATTTCGATGGATGGGACCACAATGTCGGTTCAACCGGCACTAATTTCTTCTCTTCATAAATGGGCTCTAATTAGGATTAATTAGGTTTTAATCCTAATTAAATCTTTAACCAAATCCCTTAAGATCACCCGAAACCCACCTTCCCTAATTAACGTAACCTCTACGGATTTTGTGGCCTCCAAATCAACATATTCAAAGCAGTTACTCTTCACATCACACCGTTACTTCTTCGTCTCTTCTCTACTAGCGCACACACGGACGAAGTTCTTTGTCTGTTCCTCACGAATGCTGATACAAGACGTACTCCTTCAACTTCCCGACACGCAAGACGCACAACTACAACCTTTGAACGCAAGGGACATGCGGACCATTTCAGCCCCAGGCCACAGTCGACGGAGGGAGACCCTTCCAGCCCCGCAACAAAGCTAACCTCGACACCTTTCCAGCCACCGACGGAAACGGAGGACCCGGTGCCGTCACCGACGGAAACCGCAAGGTAAGTCGGACTTCTTTACCTTTGTCGAATCCCGATCTGCGCAATTTTTCTTACTCGGGGTGTATGCACAGACCGTCGCTTGCCAGCAAGGGAAGCCGGACTTCTCGCAGCCTCCGTCCCGACATCAAGCCTTCCTTATCCGACCTTAGCTTACTTCTGGTGTTGTCGGTGAGTTTATGTTCCCTGTAGATGTACGCATGAGGATTAGTTGAGAGGTTAGGCGGCTGTTTTTTATAATTTTTTATTATTATTGATGTAGCACGAGGTGGTGAGTTTGTATGAGTACAGAGTTAAGTGAATCCAGTGGATAGTTGGGTATTATTAGTTTATTCATTAAGTCTAATTCCTCATGCTTATGAATGTAGGTTTGGGTTTGTATAAATAAAATATAATAGTTTGATATGAAGGATGCGACAAGAGTTGGTGGTGAGTTGTTAGTCTTTCATAGTTAAGAATTTCGAGTATGTCAAGTAAAGGGTAGGATAATAATTAGCAGGGTTAACTAGTAGTTTGTAGTTAGTATTGTTTAGGATTAGTGCATTATTGCTACACATTACGTAGAGTAGACTTTAGGCTTTAGATTTAGTTATCTTTTAAATGTGTCTATGTATATTAGACTATTGTGCGTCTACTTTTTCGAGAACTCCGGCCATTTTCTATCGGACCTATAGTTATCTATAGTCTAAATGGGAGTCGATACTGGAAAGTGCAATACTCTGGTGTTAGCTATTAATTTTGATTGTTGGGATATCTTAGGTGTTTAAGTTCGGTTCAAGTACTTCTCGGAAGCTTTTGCTTGTGCTAGATTGGATTGTCTTCTTCAGATTGAGGCGGTTGAGATTAGACTCATGTGGAGTCAAGGGATATCGTTGACCGGACTTGACGTAGTACAGGTAAGTCCTTTGGGCTTACTTAGCTGACTTCTAGATATGAGTATGAATAATGGAGTGGTGTGTGAATGAGATGCTTATAGTTATATTTTAGTAATATTTATATACCGACCTATACCTTGACCTAAGAGTAACGGGCGGTGGCATTCTGCTCAGTTAGCTTGAGGGCGTTGGGGGTTTCTTTAGGGACTAGTCCACACTCGGTTTGTAGTGATGCTACCGGCGGAGGTAAGCTAGACCTATGCCCAGTTGAATAAGGAACGGAGGCGAGAACTCTTAATATTTCTCGTGCCACAACTGTAAAATGGAATAAGGTGACTCACTTAATGAACAGATAGTAACCGGTTTGTGTGCCAGCATGATGATTGTTTTATGTTATCTTGAGTGTGTTTGTGCTATCCTTATTTTGCTTATATTTTGGATTGTTAGCTAACGGTTTATCCGTGTTGTAGATTTGAGAGATAGACAGTTGCAGAGTGATCCGGAACGGATGGTCAGCCGGGTCCACGTACTCATTAGATGGGGACGGAGGAGTCTCCCTTACAGCATGTTATGTATATGTATATGTTTTGTAAGGCTGTCACATGCGTACATGCATACAGTAAAAATATTATGTTTTGAAATTTTTTAAGTACATTTGTGCCTTGTTGTAAGATCCAAGTAATGTTGTTGTTAAACCAAGGTCGGTACCCATTGTGAGGTCCTAACCAGTAGCTCCCCGAGTTTTGAAACTTGGGGTGTTACACGACCTTCTACTGTTCGACCGCGGAGGAGGATCTTCATAGCCGCAGGGGGGACTAGGTCACTGCAGGGGCGGCACAAGACCACCACAGAGGCGGCGCCAGGGGGCCGCAGGGGCGCTAACATGACTCCCCGGCTGCATTTCTTCAGTAGTAGGCTCCTCTTCTCCTTTTCTCCTCGTTCCTTCCGTATATTTGAGGTTATATCATGTTAGTAGCATGCCTAGAATGGACCTAGGATAGATTGAGAATGCCATCTAGTGGTTATGAAACTAGGAGCCCTTAAGGCTTGCTGGAGTTGATGGTTTTGTAGTTGATGAGCATGTTGGACCTCCTAAGATAGGTTGCTCCTTCTTGGTTTTGGTTTATGTTCATGTGAGGTTATATGTTGTTATGAGTTGCTATCATGTGTTGAGAGTGTTGTGAGTGTCTTGGATTCTAGGATGCGGTCCTAGCATGAGGATTATGTAACACCCCGAATTCTCAGAACTCGGAACGTTACTGGTTAAGACCTCACAATGGGTCCCGACCTCAGTTTGACAACAATATTTCTAGGATCTTGCAACAAGACACAAATAAGAAAACCGAAATTCATGAAGTAGTATTTTTAAAGGAATGAATGCAACACGGTCTAGCAGCCTAAAGTACTTAACGAGAGAAAAAAGATCAACGGTCTTAACAAAAGAAAGAACGACAATAACAACCCAACCCCCACTCTAAGGAGTACGGAGACCCGGCTGACCACTACTTCCATATCACTCATCTGTTGTTCTAACCGGCGGTAAATAAAAAAAAACACAGCAAAACAACCATTAGCTAGTTATCTAAACATTAGGAGAATAATAATAGCACACACACACATAAGATAATAAACACTCATCATGCTTTCAAACAATCCATTTATTATCTTCATTTAAGTCATTCACTCTAATGATACTTATTTTTGTGACACGAGGGATTCCCAAACCTCGCCTCCGCCCCCGTGTACCCATCAGGAGTGGATCCGATGCATCTCACCGTGTACCTGTATGGTCTGGGTATAGAGAACCTCCCAGTCTTCTGGCAGAGCTGGGCAGTGATGTCACGGCCCGTTATAATACACTTGGGCCTTAAACCATAATAATCACGGTCGTCCTAACAAGTTGTTATTATTATTTTCACACGCATTGCACACACACAACCATTATCACCCAACTAATATCCAGAAACTGGCTAAGTAAGTCGCAAGGACTTACCTTGATCAAAATTCGCTTTCTCAACTCTAAACTCGGTCCGAACCCGTGGTAACTCAAACGCTTGCCAAATAAGTCTTGTGGATCAAAATCACATCCAGATGTCCAACCTCATTGATAACACGATTTATGACTTAGATTTAGACACTCATTTAGATAGATTTTCCGCTCATTCATGCATGGTTTAGCATTAGTTCACGGCGTTTGCACTCAAATCAAGTATTTTGTCGAGATAGACGTCTACTCGGACTTTTGCTTGCTTTGTAGGTATTTTGGGAGATTTAAGAGCCTAATCGATACATCCGAGGATCGTTCCTCGAGATGACACGCCTTCGGACTCATTGGAATGCAAGCTAAGGGCTAAGGAGGGCTCATGGAACCTTGCCCACACAAGCCATGCACCAAATCATGGTTTAACGAGCCTAGAAGAAGCCTCTGGAACAAACCACGGTCAAGGCCCTTTCCACGGCCGTGGACTATGCCCGTGGTTCTTGCCAGGACCACGTTGACAGTTGGCCACGATCTCTTCCATTGCTCTTGCATCTTAGTGGGTATTTAAAGGATTTTGCAGGCTGTAATTGGGGATCCTTCTCCTCTTTTTTTTTTTTGACCTACCTTTCTTCCCCAAAACACTTCTCCATTGTTGCCTCTCTTCCAAGCACCCATTAGGGGTGTTCTTGGAGGAGATTAGTATAGATTCTCGTTTTAGAGTGAGATTAGAGTGGTTTTGAGAGAGGAGTTCATTGTTGACAACTTGGATTAGCTCTTGGAGCCTTGTAAGAATTTGGTAATTTCTATTCTATGCTTTTAATGTCTTTTCTTTGGATTGTTCTTCATCATTTGACCATGATTTGCAAGCATGCTTTATTTGTGGAGATTGATCTTGAAATGAATGTTGTTGGCTAGATAGATTGTGATTCTAGGGTAAGGAAAGAAGGGTTATGGCCAAGACCATGATAGGATGAACTTATATTTTTACCCTTGGATGACTTGTGTTCTTGAAATCCTACCGTTTGTTGAGCTAATTCTATCTTAGGGAGACCTAGTGTTAGCAACTAAGTGTTTAGAAGAGACTTACCCGGTGATTCTTACTCTTAGATTCCAAAGATAACAAACCCTAGGTAGTGGTGAGCCTCACAAGCCGCCATTGGACTAAGTGTGCTAGGATAGTTGTTTAGGACTTCCCTTTCCGAGACTTACCCGGTAAGGATAGGTTAGATCCCTAGGTAACAATCCGGTTTGTGTAGAATTCCTATCCTTAGGTTCTTAGAGACTTACCCGGTGATGAGATCTTAGGAATGGACTAGTGGACCATGAGACCTACCCGGTAATTGATCCCAATCTAGAAACGCTTAATCCCAACATATCATAGTTAATCCGAGGAATGAATAGATAGCTTGAGTCTATGCCATAACCGGATTTCCAAACTCTAGAATCCGCTTTGTTACTTCTATTCTCCTATCTTTTGTGTTAGTGTGTGTTTGTGTTGCTTGATTGTGTTCACATACTTGTGATCTTTGTTTGATCACCCAAACCCTCCAAAAACATTGTGTTTTCTATTTTCTTTATTCCTCATCTTATCTTAGTCTAGATTCACACTATCTTCGATCATTGAATGACTTAGTTTCACCTCAGTCCTTGTGTTCGACCTCGGAATACTTTCCTTTCTACAAAACGACCCGTACACTGCGGGTTTCGCTAGGTAGTTTAGGATTTAGTTCGAGTTATAAATTTAAAGCTTTTTGTGCTACTAATCCTAGCGTAACAAGTTTTTGGCGCCGTTGCCGGGGACTAGGTTAAGATTAAGTCATTTGCTTTTGATTGTTTTTAGTGTTTATCTTTCTTGTTACTTTTGATCTTGTGTTGTTTTTGTCTTTGCCTTTTCATGTTTGCCATGGACGGATTGTACCTCCAAGACGACCTTGACAACATGGAGTATGAGGAGTGGATGGAAGGCCAAGATCTAGGACCTCTCCATGATGAGTTTGAGTACTGGGAGGAGTTCAATGTCCATCATGAGTCCCATGTTCAAGCTCACATGATTACATTACCTTATGAGGAACCTCACCATCAACTTCATGAAGATCGATTGGAATCAATGCTAGAGAAAATGTTGAGGAAGATGGATGATCTAGAAAGCAACCTTGCTTCCATTTCTAGTTCCCACATGGAGCTTGAAGCGGAAGTAAGTCATCAAGAGGAGGTTCACCATGAGGAGATCCAAGAATTGCCCGATTCAACCATAACCAATAGAAGCCTTGAGGGAGAGTTGAATGAAGCTCGAGAGCAATTGTGGCTAAGGGATTTGGCCCTGAAGGAAGAAAGGAGATTGAATACCGAGAGAGAAGAACAAATGAGGAGGGAGATTGAGGAGATTAGGAATGCTCTTATGCTAGGAGATCCTACCATTCTTCAAGGTTCACCTCCATCTCCTTCACCTTTAGAGGAGTGCAATGAAGTATTCTCATCCCCGGACATCCTTGCCATCAACCCCGGAACCATACATGAAGAGCTCACTTGGAACGGATGCAACAGAGAGAATCACGGCCGTGGAGGACAAACCACGACCGTGGAAGACTACAGAGAGAACCACGGCCGTGGAGGACAAACCACGACCGTGGAAGGCCCTGTCGTAGTCCATCCTAAGCCAATCTCAGCTCCCTCCGACCCTTTTTTGCTTGCTCGGAGTACACACGAAGATTGGAGCCCCTTTCCTAAGGATTCTCCATTATTGAATGATGGAGGCAAGCATGATGGATCCATGATGGTTATGAAGTACTTTAATGAAGGATTCTTCCCAAGAATCGGCTCTCCTCGGATCATAGAGGACGAGGATGACAAGCGCTTCACTGGTGTGACCGCGGAGTACAAATTGCCTAAGTATGGGGTAACACCTATAGTTGCAACTCTATACTATCATCAAGGAAGCGGTGATGAAGGAGTCTACTACTCACCGGTGAAGAGAGAACTTAAAGCTTATTTGGGCATCAAGTGGCCCTTGCTTGTCATCATGGATTCCGGGAAAAGATGGTTGCTTGGACTCCTCAAGCAAACCATGGTATTCGAGGTGGATTGACATATCCACGGAGTTTGGTCAAGCTAATGACCTAAAAGAAGCGCTTGGTGGGAGGCAACCCATTGGTACAACTCTTTCCCTTTTCTCTTTTGTTTTTGTTTTTGCTTTTGTGTGTTTTTGTGTTTTGTGTTTGTGGTAGATTTTAGGTAATGAGGAAGCCTTTCAAGGCGAGTTGATGACGATGATTCCGTTTTCAAACATGGGTGGAGCGGACGTGAGGCTTGGACGGCTTGAGGTGTCTTGTTAGATGGAAGAGCTCCCATCTCACATATACCTTGGCGCGGGTCTCGACGCCGGAATGATTATGAAGAGCTCTCTACCATGCTTGATCGATCATCCATCACCACCACTCCACACGAGTTCATCCCAAATACCAAAGCAAACCGTTTTACATTGTGAGAACCTTCTTTTACTCTCTTTACTTGAATACCATATTGGGGACAATGTGTTTCTAAGTATGGGGTGGGGTTTGCATGATCTTTTACATGACTAGCATCTAGAGTAGTTTCTTTTTAGTCACATGTTTTATTATATCTTGCATTGTACATACATATTTCGAAAATTCCAAAAAATCAGAAAATTTAAAATTTTTTGTGCTTTCTAGGCTTGGATATGACCCTAATGATGAATCTTGTCTTGTGGATTGGCTATGGATGGCCTTGTGTGTTTAATTGATGATGCATATGTGGACTTGAAATACTTATCTTGAATTCCATGAATGACTCGTGATTATGATGCTTGCCTTGATTTAATTGAGGATTGAAAGTCGAAATTGCATGCTAGTTCTTGCACATCAATTATGAGTGATTAAGGCAATTCATCTTCCTCTACTTCTCATCTTAATCATGTTGCTTGAGCACCTCAATTGAGATAAATTTGACCTCTTTTGACCCATCCGGGAATAGGAGCATGTTAGTGTGTTGATGTGTGTGAAAAGCAAGTGTGGGGTGAAGTTGTTGATGAAAGGAATGTCATGAATGAAGTGCTGAAATTGTTGTGAAAGTGTAGCCAAAAATATAGGTTTGGGGACATCGGTTTAAATGACAAGTAACTCGGCAAACTTCACATGATCGGGTGTTGGTGCCTTTCCAAAGTCAAATAAACCGATTGTCCTAACGAGCTTTGGTATGTGTGCCCGGTGTGGATGCACCTCGAAAAATAGAAAAAAGCCCGAGGATGGCTAATCACCAAGGTTTCGGCTGTACACCAATGCCATTGTCTCAAAAATAAAAGAAAAGAAAGAAAAGAAAATGAAGAAAAATATACACTTGAGGGAAGTTGATAAGAAATGTGAAGTTGTGGTTGTTTAGTTCCTTTCCCGGATTAGCATCACATAGCCTAGAAAATTCCCACCTAATCACAACGTTTCATGGCCTTCTATTTTACAAGTCCTTTTGACCTACTTGCATATGTGTAAGACTAAGTGATTTAGATTGGATATACTCATGATCATCTTGACTTCTTCATCTTTACATTTCATTGCATGCTATAAAGTTAAGTGTGATTGTCTTTCCATGCTTTCATTTGTTTGATACATAATTGCTTGTCCATTGCCATGAAACATGACTATGAAGGTGATCCAATATTAGAAGCACAACTCCAAAAAGATTTTGCCATTTCTCTTCATACATAAATCATGTCATCTCTTAGTCTATAGTTGGGAATTTGCTCGGGGACGAGCAAATCTAAAGTATGGGGTATTTTGATAACACGATTTATGACTTATATTTAGACACTCATTTAGATAGATTTTCCGCTCATTCATGCATGGTTTAGCATTAGTTCACGGCGTTTGCACTCAAATCACGTATTTTGTCGAGATAGACGTCTACTCGGACTTTTGCTTGCTTTGTAGGTATTTTGGGAGATTTAAGAGCCTAATCGATACATCCGAGGATCGTTCCTCGAGATGACATGCCTTCGGACTCATTGGAATGCAAGCTAAGGGCTAAGGAGGGCTCATGGAACCTTGCCCACACAAGCCATGCACCAAATCATGGTTTAACGAGCCTAGAAGAAGCCTCTGGAACAAACCACGGTCAGGGCCCTTTCGACGGCCGTGGACTATGCCTGTGGTTCTTTCCAGGACCACGTTGACAGCTGGCCACGATCTTTTCCATTGATCTTGCATCTTAGTGGGTATTTAAAGGATTTTGCAGGCTGTAATTGGGGATCCTTCTCCTCTTTTTTTTTTTGACCTACCTTTCTTCCCCAAAACACTTCTCCATTGTTGCCTCTCTTCCAAGCACCCATTAGGGGTGTTCTTGGAGGAGATTAGTATAGATTCTCGTTTTAGAGTGAGATTAGAGTGGTTTTGAGAGAGGAGTTCATTGTTGACAACTTGGATTAGCTCTTGGAGCCTTGTAAGAATTTGGTAATTTCTATTCTATGCTTTTAATGTCTTTTCTTTGGATTGTTCTTCATCATTTGACCATGATTTGCAAGCATGCTTTATTTGTGGAGATTGATCTTGAAATGAATGTTGTTGGCTAGATAGATTGCGATTCTAGGGTAAGGAAATAAGGGTTATGGCCAAGACCATGATAGGATGAACTTAGATTTTTACCCTTGGATGACTTGTGTTCTTGAAATCCTAGTGTTTGTTGAGCTAATTCTATCCTAGGGAGACCTAGTGTTAGCAACTAAGTGTTTAGAAGAGACTTACCCGGTGATTCTTACTCTTAGATTCCAAAGATAACAAACCCTAGGTAGTGGTGAGCCTCACAAGCCGCCATTGGACTAAGTGTGCTAGGATAGTTGTTTAGGACTTCCCTTTCCGAGACTTACCCGGTAAGGATAGGTTACATCCCTAGGTAACAATCCGGTTTGTGTAGAATTCCTATCCTTAGGTTCTTAGAGACTTACCCGGTGATGAGATCTTAGGAATGGACTAGTGGACCATGAGACCTACCCGGTAATTGATGCCAATCTAGAAACGCTTAATCCCAACATATCATAGTTAATCCTAGGAATGAATAGATAGCTTGAGTGTATGCCATAACCGGATTTCCAAACTCTAGAATCCGCTTTGTTTCTTTCCATTCTCCTATCTTTTGTGTTAGTGTGTGTTTGTGTTGCTTGATTGTGTTCACATACTTGTGATCTTTGTTTGATCACCGAAACCCTCCAAAAACATTGTGTTTTCCATTTTCTTTATTCATCATCTTATCTTAGTCTAGATTCACACTATCTTCGATCATTGAATGACTTAGTTTCACCTCAGTCCTTGTGTTCGACCTCGGAATACTTTCCTTTCTACAAAACGACCCGTACACTGCGGGTTTCGCTAGGTAGTTTAGGATTTAGTTCGAGTTATAAATTTAAAGCTTTTTGTGCTACTAATCCTAGCGTAACACTCATGCGAAGGAATTACGGAAAAAACTCTCTTACGGCAAAAGACCATTTTACCCTTGGTGCCGAAAATTCTCAAAGTCTATCATTAAAATATAACATTCATTTTTTTAGAACTTGTTTCCAAAATTTGGTTCTCACGGATAGCTTACTTAGAGGTTATAAGATCAATTTCAGACACTCGTCAAAGAGAACTACATTATCCTTTCTTTAATACTTATGTGTGTGTACGTATATTATACATTACTCTTACTCATCTATGTATATATATACTTATGTATATATACACTCTACCTATTCATATATATATATATATATATATATATATATATATATATATATATATATATTGATACACTATCCTTATACCTATAGATATATATATATATATCTATATATATATACTCTCCTAATTATACTACCATGACCTATATATGAAATTTACACAACTCCAAACTCAGTATCTACGTAAATATATACATCTCCACTGCTGAAAATTTCCTATAACTCTACCCCCATTCAACCTTCACCACCTACATGTCACCCATCTCAGCAAGCCAACAATTCAACCCTCAACAGTCATCTCCGAGTCTACAAGTACACAGAAGACTATACACAAAAGAAAAGGCTCACCGGCAGCAAAGAAGACTCGGATCTGCGGTTGAACTCCAAAGAGAAGCCTAGCGTTGGACCACAGTAAGTGCAGGGTGCTAGTAAACCGGGATTGCGATCTGCAGCCGAATAGAACCGGCGTGCAATGGGGGCGTGCAGCAGGTCGGAGGGGTCGCGGTTGGAGACAGTTGGTGGGGCGTCGGGTGCCCAGCGGTGGTCCTCAGAGGTGGGTCGTCCAGTGGCGCGTTGGCTGTGCAACGGTAGCATCCTTAACAACGGTTAATCGTCTCAGAAAAGGAGGAGGGGAATCAGTACTCACCTTGGCCGAAGAGGACTGTCTGCGAGGGTCGGTAGTCGGCTTCCGACTAGCCTGCAGTCGCCTGGGGACGTCGAAGGTGCTGGTGCCAAATCCGGTGGTACAGAAGGATGAAGGAGGTATTGTACGGGAGTATCGCGTTACCGAGCGTATGGGTTTAGGCGGTCGAGAGGGAGGGTTGTCGAGAGACGCAACAACACGGTTAGGGGAGGATTAGGTTTAGATTAATTTTATTTTCTGGGTTGGGCTGGCATTTAATTGGGTTGGTAAGTTGGGCCAGAAATGGGCCTGTTCTTCAATTAAACAGGAGGGCTGAAGGATAATGGTTATTCGCCCCGGAACCGTTAAAAGTACGGAATTAAACTACGGAATAATTTACGGAATTATTTTAGTTATCATTTTATGTGAATCAAGGTCATATAAAATGATAGAATTTATTATCATGTTCTTTTATTTAAAATTTTAAAGAATTAAGTTTGGCGGATCGGAATCCGGTTTGATCGGTATTAACCGGAAATTAAAATTTTCTGGGTATTACATCAGTGCCCTCTTAAAATAAGTTTTGTCCCGAAATATAGAATAATGTATCTAATCCAACGACTTTCTCTGTATAACTTGGTTTCATTAAGTCTCGTTTTCTAACATGTAACTACTCAAACATCCGAATCAGGCACACATCAAAGAAAACACATTTACTCAATCCAAAGTAAAAACATGAAAAGTCAAACCACACAACATCCGAGTACTAACTCGTCGGTACAAAAGTAGTTGCTAACCTCGCATAAAACTTGGGATAATTACGTCTAATACTCTCCTCTGTCTCCCAAATGGCCTCATCAGCTCTTCGTCTAAACCACTGGAACTCTACAAAAGCATAAACCGGCTAAATTTTCTGATCTTCATAGCTGATGACGTGTCTCGGATTCGGTAGGGACCCTCTCAACGGTTTGGTTTGCTAAACTTACTTCCAGCTCTTTTGATGACTCTATCGATTCTGAAATAATGATCTTAGACTTCTGTCGGCACTTAACGAAGTGCCTAATGCTCTTTGTAATACAAACCGCTTGACCCGGTTTCTTCAATGTGACCTAATCGGATCGTTCCTTATTTAATGGGCTTTCACCTACTTCTTGTCAAGCTTTCAAATTTATATAACTCAAAACATATCACATACCCAAGTGGACCCTTTTCATATAGATCTCTAAATCCTTAACTTGAAAACATAGTTCACCTAACATTGATTGTCTTCATCTGTGGGTTATGGGCCTACCACGCTTCTGGTGTAACGCCCATTAGTCACGATGGCGTCTTTCTGAGGGTCAACATGATTTACCCAACTCCCGCCTATACTTCCTTCCTGCCACTAGCAAGATCCTCTTCAAATAGACACTTACTCTCTTACTCAACCGTAATCTGTTCTTAATCACCGAGAAAGCAACTTCTAACCCGATTCTATCCATATCCTTAGATCATCCGAGAAGGTTGTCGTTGCTTACTTGGGTAATCCTCCAAGGCATCGGTAAAGTTACCTCTCAAATCCGCAGTCACTAATGTCCCTTCTTAACGGTACCTACTCGTCAATACCCACTAACCCTTACACGTCCTCAGTTCACGTCGGTCAGTCTATAATTGACTTATCTTCATATCCCGGACTTACTCTTCTCATACCTATATTGGCGTTAAATTTCTTGGTGCGCTTCATCTGCTCAATTAGTCCTTTCATGCTTTGCTAATTCGTTTAATCTTCCACACTTATGTTTTCCTTAGGCTAACTCTACTTCTCAAGCCCTACTGGGTCATTCATCTTGACATAAATAGTCATTTCAAATCTTCAACGATAGCTGGTAAGTGTCTTGGTAGTTCTGATGACTTTAGTTATCATCCCCTTGCAGTTCCCCTTGCATGGACCATCGGTGTTGATGACTTAGGTCCCGTGATAATTGGGTTTACCTTGAACTTTCAAGTCCACCAAGGCCGTTCTCATATATACCTTCCTTCGCTGGTGTTACCGGCAATATTGCCTTCATGAAACTCCGTTGTTTCCGCTACAGGGCTTTAACTCTTTGATACCGGCATTGTGATTTCTTTCAAATTCCTATATCTTTCAGGAGGTCAAAACTTCTCCACACTTGCAAAGTCTACATTTTGCTTCTACACTTCATTATAGGTATCCCTTCCATGCACCTTAAACTCTCATATCCGGGTCGACATTTCATCTCTTTTGGTCTCTCAAGCTTGTCTTGTGAACTCTTCTACTAGGCGACTCGTCTTATAACAATCTCCTCCCCTAAATCGGTCTCAACTTTCAATTGATCATTACTGCCCATTTCATTTTGGAACCTCAGTTACGTTGTACTCTTGCATAGATTCTACCCAGGCATCATGATCTCAATACTTCAATTATTCTAGCCATTCCCGTCTTTTGCTACATGGTTTTACTTCTCATCGGCCCAATCAATTGACTTTTATTAAACATTGTCAATACCATTTGTATTAGAGACATCAGATGTATATGGTTTTCTCAAAAATCAAATTTCTCGACTCGCATTCATTATATTGTTCTTATACTCACGTTGTTTTACCTTCTTTAAATCCTTAACTCCCGTAGGATAGTTAAATCTCTTTAAGCTTCTTCGTACAATCCACCATGAATGATGTTGATTAGAGTTGGTGCTTTCATAAATTCTCCTTTCATCACTCGAGAGAAAACTTCAAGGTATACCATTTGTATGCGGTTCCAAAACTACTCCTCCGTCCACCTATGACCGGTTATCCAGATTGGCTATTGGGGTGCTACCATTTCTCTGGAAACTCTTATATAAACATCCTTTGGTAATCATCTTATTGGGGTGATATGGATCCTTCTAATAGCCTTCAGTCGTTCAACTTTACTCTTTCTAAGGTTTGTCCCAACAAATATGTAGATTCCAACTACAATCTCCCCACAACTCGATAAGATATTTTACCATCACCTTAAATCATACTTCCTATGTTTGTGCCGCCTATATGAAAGAGCGCCCTCAATCTTATGGGTGTGAAATGTTAAGTACCCTCTGCCTGGACTGACGTAGGATTTGGTCAAATCATTTGCTTCTTCTTACTCTTCTAGTTCTTCTTACACGAATTCGTCTTTACTAACTGTGATCAGTAAAACATTTCCTTAGCTAGTAAGTGAGAAACTTCTCACATAAATTCTCTTTATACCATTACTGATATAAGGGTCATTACCGACCGTCCAAATCTTCTTTCTAAATTCTTAATTAGCGTCATTGTATTGGACTCATTCAAAGTGATTCGCAATGATTTTTGTACTTTGTGGTTTTTTTCTTATCTGTCAACCAATCATCACCAGTTAACCCGCACATGTAACTTCTAAGTTGTCACCAAGTAGGATGTAGTTGACCTTCTACAACATCATAGACTCATCTCTTTTGAGGCTTGATATACTTGGTGAAATATATTGTTACGCTAAGATCGTGTGATGCGCAATTGGGTTTTAAATTTACACTCGTTATATTTCTCCTAACTCCTAGCGAACCCGCAGTGTACGGGACGTTTGTAGTAGGGATAGTATTCCGAGGTCGAACACAAAGACTAAGGTGAAATTGATTTGATTTGTGATTGAGTTTAGTAAAGACCTAGGTTGAAAGAAAAGAAAGAAATAAAGAAATGAAAATCTCAAATGTTTTTGGTTGGTTTTTTGGTGATCAATCAAAGATCACAATTCATGCAAAGTGAATAATCAACTACACTATGAATCAATGCAAATAAACAAGGTAAACAAGAGATATAGATCAAAGAAAGGAAAAGACGGATTCTAGAGGTTGGAAGTTCCGGTTATGGCATAGGACTCAAGCTATCTATTTGTTCCTTGGATTGACTATGTTGGGGTTAAATGTTTTTAGATTGAGATCAATCACCGGGTAAGTCTCATGATCTACTAGTTCATTCCTTAAGGTCTCATTACCGGGTAAGTCTCTAAGAACCTAAGGGACGGAATTCTACTCAAACCGGATTGTTATCTAAAGATCCAACCTATCCTCACCGGGTAAGTCTCGGAAGGGTTAGTCCTAAGCTACCATCCAGCACACTTAATCCAATGGCGGCTTATTAGGCTCACCACTACCTAAGGTTTGTTATCTTTAGAATCTAAGAGTAAGGATTACCGGGTAAGTCTCTCCTAACACTTAGTTGCTAACACTAGGTCACCCTAGGATAGATTTAACTCAACAAACACTTAGGATTTCAACATTTTAACAACTCTAAGACTAGATCCACCGAACCAGGGAAAATCACGGTTCGTTCTACCTAAACCACGGCCGTGGTTTGACAAGAACTGGCCGTGATTCCTAACAGAGGATACGTTCAAGCACACAAGTCATCCAAAGGTAAATCTAAGTTCATCCCATCATAACCCTAGCCATAACCATCCTTTCCTTACCCTAGAACCACATCTATTTAGCCTACAACATTCATAATAGAAATCGAAACAATCAAACACAAAATCATAACATCCATTTGTAAGATAATGAAGAAAAAGAGATGAACAAGTGAACTTAAATCAAAACAAAGCTGAAAATAGAATGAGAGTAACTCACAATCCTTCCAAAAGAAGGTTCAAATGGTTCATACAACTCTAGAAATAGAATCCGGAATTCTCCACTACAAAAACTATCAAGGTGTGTGATGGTGTGTGTTCTTCTTCTCCTCTTCAATGGAGCTCTTCTTCTTCCTTTTTGACACTTTCCTTCCTAGAAAAACTTCTTATTGAGAGAATATTTTTGTTAGAGGAAATGGATAATGGAGAGCTGCTCCAAGATACCCCTCACAGCCCGTGAAGGACCACTTTTATAACAAACTTGCATGAGCTGGCCATGAGAGTCGTGGCACAGCTGTCACAAGAATCTGGAAAAATCCACGGGTAGAACCACGGTCGTGGTCTTGGTCTAGACCGTGATTTGCTCCAGAAACTTCTCCTATGCTCGTTAAGTCATGATTTGGTGCATGGCTTGTGTTGGCAAGGTTTCATGAGCCCTCCTTGGCCCTTAGTTTGCATCCTAATTAGTCCAAGGGTGTGTCATCTTTATGAACGATCCTCAAACACATCGTTTTAGCTCCCAAATCTCCCGAAATACCTACAAAGCAACGCACGAGTCCGTGTAGACGTCTATCTCGACAAAGTACGTGAATTGAATGCAAACGTCGTGAACTAGTGCTAAACCATGCATGAATGAGTGAGAAATCTACCTAATTGATTACCTAAAACTAAGCAATAAATCGTGTTATCAAAATACCCCATACTTAAGGTTTGCTCGTCCCCGAGCAAATTCCCAACTATAGACTAAGAGATGACATGATTTATGTATGCAGAAAAATGGCAAAATCTTTTTGGGTTTGTGCTTCTACTATTGGATCACCTTCATAGTCATGTTTCATGCAATGGACAAGCAATTATGTATCAAATAAGTGAAGGCATGGAAAGACAATTGTACTTAACTCAAAAGCATGCATGAGATGTAAAGATGAAGAGGTCAAGAAGATCAAGAGTATATCCAATCTAGATTACTAAGTCTTACAAACATGCAAGTAGGTCATAAGGTCTTGTGACATAAAAGGCCAAGAAACGTTGTGATTAGGTGGGGAATTTTCTAGGTTATGTGATGCTAATCTGGGAATGGAACTAACTCCACATCCTTGTCCTCGATCAACTTCCCTCAAGTGTATATTTTTCTCTATCTTTCCATTCTTCTCTTTTTCTTTGACTTATTTTTGAGATAATGGCATTGGTGTACAATAGCCGAAACCTTGGTGATTATCAATCCTCGGGCTTTTTCTATTTTTCGAGGTGCATCCACACCGGGCACACATACCAAAACTCGTTAGGGCTATTGGTTTATTTGACTTTGGCAAGGCACCAACACCCGATTATGTGAAGTGTACCGAGTTACTTGTCATTTAAACCAACGCCCCCAAACCTACATTTTTGGCTACACTTTCACAATAATTTCAGCATTTCATTCATGACATTCCTTTCATCAACAACTTCACCCCACACTTGCTTTTCACACACTTCAACACACTAGCATGCTCCTATTCCCGGATGAGTTAAAAGAGGTCAATTATATATCAATTGAGGTGCTCAAGCAATCATGATCAAGATGAGAAGTAGAGAAAGATGAAATGCCTCATTCATTCCTAGATGGTATGCAAGAACTATCATGTAATTTCGACTTTCAATACTCAATCCATTCTAGGCAAACATCATGATCACAAATCATTCATAAAGTTTAAGAGAAGTAGTTCAAGTCCACATATGCATCTTAAATTCAACACATAAGGCCATTCATAGCCAATTCACAAGACAAGGTTCATCATTAGGATCATATCCAAGCCTAGAAAGCACAAAAATTTTAAATTTTCTGATTTTTATGGGATTTTCGAAATATGTATATACAATGCAAGACATGTGAAAAGTTTAAACTATCCTAGATGCTCATCATGCAAAAGATCATGCAAACCCCACCCCATACTTAGAAACACATTGTCCCCAATGTGTAAATGAAGCAAAGAGAGTGAAAGAAGGTTCTCACAATGTAAAAGTGGTTTGCTATGGTATTTGGGATTCTCAAGTGAATGGATGGTGGATGATCCTATCAACAATGGTAGAGAGCTCTAAGCATTCATCAAAGCTTCGGATCCCGCGCTAGGCACCGCTAGCCGTCCAAGTTCCGCGTCCGCTCCACCCATAGTTGATGAGGGGTTCATCTTCATCACTCATATGCCAAGCAAGGCTTCCAATGCTACTCAATGGTTCATACAAAACACACCAAACACACAAAGCACAAAGAAACAGAAAAATCTAAGCAAAAACGAAAAAATGAAAAGGAAAAACGTTACCAATGGGTTGCCTCCCACCAAGCACTTCTTTAAGGTCATTAGCTTGACCAAACTCGGGATGTCTCACTCTAGGTGAAGTGGAGCAATCATGTCCACCGGTGCTCCCGGGGATATACTTCTTCAACCGGTGCCCATTCACCTTAAAGTTCCCACAATGTTCCCCACCTATCTCAATAGCTCCATGGGGATAGATCTTCTTTACCACATATGGCCCGGTCCATCTTGATTTGACCTTTTTACGGGAAAGAGCCGCAGCCTTGAGTTGAAGAGGAGGACAAGGTCTCCTTCACTCAACTCCTTGGGGATGAGGCACTTGTCATGCCATCTTTTGGTCCTCTCCTTGTAGATCCGGGAATTCTCGTATGCATCCAACCGGATCTCCTCGAGGGCGTTTATATCAAGCAACCTCTTCTCTCCCGCCTCCTTGAGGTCAAAATTTAGCCACTTAATGGCCCAATAAGCTCTATGCTCCATTTCCACCGGAAGATGGCAAGACTTGCCATAGACCAACTTGTAAGGGGTGGTTCCAATTGGTGTCTTGAAGGCGGTCCTATATGCCCACAATGCGTCATTGAGCTTCATAGCCCAATCCTTTCTAGTCCTAGACACCGTCTTCTCAAGGATGGCCTTTATCTCCCGGTTGGAGATCTCCACTTGGTCACTAGTTTGGGGATGGTAAGGTGTTGCCACCTTATGAGTCACCCCATACTTGGCCAAAAGTGCTCCAAAGTTCCTATTTGTGAAGTGCTTCCCTCCATCACTTATGATCACCCTTGGTGTTCCAAACCTAGGGAAGATCACCCGGTTGAAGAACCGCACCACCACCTTGGCGTCATTTGTAGGAGAGGCGATTGCCTCCACCCATCTTGATACATAGTCCACTGCCAATAGGATGTAGAGATTTCCACATGAGGAAGGGAATGGTCCCATGAAATCCACACCCCACACATCAAATATCTCGACTTCTTGGATGTTGTTCAAGGGAATTTCATTCCTCCTTGAGATGTTGCCCGTCCTTTGGCAAGCATCACATGCCGCTACAAAACCGTGCACATCTCTAAACAGGTTAGGCCAATAAAAACCGGATTTCAATACCTTTGCACACGTCTTGTGTGAGCTAGCATAGCCTCCACATGGTAGGGAGTGACAATGCCGGATCACACTCTCTACTTCATCTTCCGGTATGCATCTTCTAAACATCCCATCCGGCCCTCTCTTGAATAGAAGTGGTTCACTCCAATAGTAGTGCTTCACATCGTTGAAGAACTTCTTTCTTTGTGCATATGTCAATCCGGGAAGCACTTCCTCACACACTAAGTAGTTCACGATGTCGGCATACCATGGCTCACTTCCTCTAGACACTTGGAACAAGCATTCCTCCACCATTTGCAATTGTTCATCCCGGAATGAGTCATCAATCGGGATCTCATCTCTTTCAAGCTCCAATGGTGGGAGTCTACTAAGGTGATCCGCCACGGAGTTCTCGGATCCCTTCTTGTCCCGTATTTCCAAATCAAACTCTTGAAGAAGAAGGATCCACCGAATCAACCTTGGTTTGGCATCCTTCTTTGTAAGTAGATAACGGATCGCAGCATGATCCGTATATACTATGACCTTCGCTCCAACAAGGTATGAGCGGAACTTCTCAAATGCGTACACAACCGCTAGCAACTCCTTCTCGGTGGTAGCATAGTTGAGTTGGGCATCATCTAGCGTCTTGCTAGCATAATAAATAGCATGAGTTCGCCCTTCTTTCCTTTGTCCCAAGACAGCCCCAACGGCTACATCGCTTGCATCACACATGACCTCAAATGGTAGACTCCAATCCGGAGGTTGCATGATAGGTGCGGAGATTAAGGCGTTTTTCAACCTACAAAAGGCTTCAAGACAATCTTTGGAAAAAACAAAATCAACATCCTTCATTAGTAGGCTAGTGAGGGGCTTAGAAATTTTAGAGAAATCTTGAATAAACATCCGGTAGAAACTGGCATGCCCTAGGAAACTCCTTACCCCTTTTACCGAGGTAGGTGGTGGCAACTTCTCTATTGTTTCAATCTTGGCCCTATCAACCTCAATGCCACGGTTGGACACCAAGTGTCCTAACACAATGCCTTCACTTACCATGAAGTGGCATTTTTCCCAATTTAAGACAAGATTTGTCTCCTCACATCTTTGCAATACTAATGACAAGTTAGCCAAGCAATTATCAAAGGAAGAACCATAAACAGAGAAATCATCCATGAATACTTCCATGATATTTTCTATGTATTCTGAAAAGATAGCCATCATACACCTTTGGAAGGTGGCGGGTGCATTACACAACCCAAATGGCATTCTTCTATATGCAAAAGTACCCCATGGACATGTAAAGGTTGTCTTCTCTTGGTCATCGGGGTGGATAGAGATTTGGAAGAATCCACTATAGCCGTCTAGGTAGCAAAAATGAGAATGTTGAGCTAACCTCTCTAGCATTTGGTCAATGAAGGGGAGAGAGAAGTGATCTTTCCTAGAGGCCATGTTCAACTTCCTATAATCGATGCACATTCTCCACCCCGTAACCGTCCTAGTCGGGATTAGTTCATTGTTCTCATTAGTCACTACGGTCATCCCACCTTTCTTAGGAACTACATGAACGGGACTAACCCACTTACTATCCGAGATAGGGTAGATTATCCCCTCATCTAGCAACTTAATGATTTTCTTTTTGACTACCTCTTTCATTATAGGATTCAATCTCCTTTGATGTTCAATAGAGGGTTTATGATTATCTTCCATCATTATCTTATGCATGCACAAAGAAGGTTTAATGCCAACCAAATCATCAATAGTATAACCAATGGCTTTCCTATGCAATCTTAGTTCATGCAACAACTTAGCAAGTTCATCATCACTTAAGCATGCATTAACAATCACCGGATATGAGGAATTTTCACCAAGAAAGGCATACTTCAAATGAGAGGGGAGGGGTTTAAGTTCAAGTTTAGGAGGACCTTTATCGGTTGGAGACGATCCAAATAAGGTTGGATGAGATGAATCCAAAGCAAATGAAGACTCTCCATGGCTCCTAGAAGCTTGATCACCATCAAGAGCTGATTCAGGGAAAATCACGGTTGGAATCACGGCCTGCTCAACTTCCACGGCCGTGGTTCTTGCCAAGCTTGCTTCCCGGAGTTGTCCAGAAAGTTTGACGGCCGTGGAACATAAATCTCGACCGTGGAACTTGCAGCTGTTCAACACCTCTTCGTGGCCTTCAAATCCAACGCTTGGCTCCTCTTCCAATGCTTCCAAGGCCTTGATCTCTTCATTGCAAGCCTCCTCAACACCTTCCTCCATCATACTTAAGGTAAGAACCTTTTCCAAGGGATCCTTGATCAAGATCGAGCTCACAATTTTTCTTGATTCTTCTTACTCGACTATGTTGAAGACATCTTCATCAAGGGTTGGCCCTTTCATCATTGTGGACAACTTGAACTTGATGCTCTCTTCTCTAATGTTGAAGGAGAGAGTCCCATTCTTGCAATCCACTAGGCATCCGGAGGTGGCTAGGGAAAGGTCTTCCTAAGATGATAGGAACCGGATAGTCCGCCGGAATGTCCAACACTACAAAATCAATAGGCACGTAGAATCCTCCTAGTTGCACCGGGATGTCTTCTAGGATCCCAACCGGATGAGTGATAGAACGGTCCGCCATATAGAGGGTCATCTTGACCGGTTTTGGCTCTCCTAGCCCGACCTTGTTGCAAAGTGCAAGCGGTATGATGCTTACACTTGCTCCAAGATCACAAAGGGCCTCGTACTTCACATCTCCCACTCCAATTGGGACGCAAAAAGAGCCCGGATCCCTTAGCTTGGGAGGCATCTCCACCTTCATCGTTTGGATCAATTCCAAGGATCTCTTGGTCATTCTTATCTCCCCATACTCCTCCAACTTCCTTTTGTTGGAGAGTATTTCTTTCAAAAACTTGCCGTACGCCGGCATTCCTAAAATGGCATCCATGAACGGAATGTTAATATGTAATTTGGACATTTGTTCAAGGAACTTACCAAAGTGATTATCCAAGCGAGCTCTTGCTCTTGATTGAGGAAACGGTAGTGGTGGCTTGTATGGAGGCGGTGCCACATAGGTTGGCTCAACATCCTTGCTCTTTCCTCCATCTTCTTGCAATTTTCCCTCTTCTACCACTACTTGCTATCCTTTAGAATTGTCCTTGGGCAAAGGATCTTTCATACTCAACCCACTTCTCGTTGTAATGGCCAACACTTGGCCTCTTGGGTTGTCTTCGGTTCTTCCGGGAAGCTTCCCCGGATATCTTTGTGCTTCACCCGCCTTTTGGAACACTTGTGCTTCCAAAACCTTTTGAGCTTTAGAAATTGAAGTCACGGTGCTCTCAAGACCACTCAACCTTCCTAGCAATTGCTCAAACATGACTTCGGTTCTATCCTTTGAAGGTTGAGAAAATCCGGGTGGAGGTTCTTGTGAAGCTCTTGATGGTGGAGTTGTGCTTGTGGAAGCGGTAGGGTTCAAGGCTCCATCCGGGTTAGAGTAGGAAAACCCGGGATGGTTGTGGTTAGGCCGGTAATTGTTGAATTGCCGGTTGTTGTTGAAATTCCTTGGGCCTTGGTAGTTGTTGTAGTTGCCCATTCCCATGTAATTCACATCCTCCTCCTTGGAAGACAAGTTGGCTTGTGGAAGCACTTGAGGAGTTGCTTGGTTCTTCAAAGTTGTAGCACACAACTCCCTCAAGGACTTCAACTCGTTGTTGTTGGCGTCGAGCTTGAAATTGCTCATGGTGACTTCGCTCACCTCATATGCTCCCGCCTTTCTTCCTTCACTCTTCCTATGGGAGTATTTCTCAATCACTAGAGCTTGCTTCTCCACAAACTCCCAAGCTTCATCTACATGCTTCTCCATAAATGTCCCACCGGAAAGAGATTGGAGCTTGAATTGACTATCTTCATCAAGTCCCTTGAAGTAGATCTCCAATAGCTCAATTTTTGGTATGCCATGGTGTGGACAATCTAGGAGAAGATCTTTGAATCTCTCCCAAAACTTGAACAAACTTTCTCTATCCCTCATCACGAAGGCATTGATCTTCCCTCTTAACTCGGTAGTCTTGGAAGGTGGGAAGAACTTAGTCAAAAACTCGGTTGTCATCTCCTCCCAAGTACCAACTCGCCCTTGTGGAATAGATTGATACCAAGCTAAAGCTTTGTCCTTATGAGAGAAGGAGAAAGCCCTAAGCTTATGGTTGTTGCTCTCCAATCTTGGCGGTCTAAGAGTCTCCATCAAGATCTCATAATTCATCAAGTGTTGATGAGGAGACTCTCCTTCCATCCCTCCAAATTGATTATGCCGGATCATTTGTAGGACTTAAGGGCGGAGCTCATAGTTGTGGGTTGCGGGATCTCCTAAGTTCACACCCGGACGGTGTGCTCTTTGTGCCGGATCCATACGTCTCCCTAGGGTTTGTGGCTCCACAAATGCAATGGGAACAACCCTAACATTAGCCGCCGGCTGCGGTTGTGGTGGTGGAGGAGGTGGAGGTTGTTGACGATTAAGCTCTCCTCGTACAAGGGTTTGCCTAATCTAATCAATCTCCCTCCTAGTTGCTTCATGCCTCTCATTGGCAAGTCTCCTTTCTTCCTCCAAAAGCTCATCTCTTAGCCTTATTTGCTCTAAGGCTTCATCCAATTCAGCTTGGAGGTCTCTTCCGGCCATCTCTTTCCCCTTTTTAATATCCTTGGATCTAGATCTAAGGGTTTTCTTCGGTTCGGGATCAAATGGAGCTAAATCCTTGCCACGAGATCTTCGCATACACCTAAAGAGTAAAAGATGTCCTGAAAAGCAAAGACACAAACCAAAAAAAGAGATCAAAAGCAACAAGAAAGATCTACACTATAAACAATCACAAAATAGACTCAATCTAGACCTAGTCCCCGGCAACTGCGCCAAAAACTTGTTACACTAAGATCGTGTGATGCGCAATTGGGTTTTAAATTTATACTCGTTATATTTCTCCTAACTCCTAGCGAACCCGCAGTGTACGGGACGTTTGTAGTAGGGATAGTATTCCGAGGTCGAACACAAAGACTAAGGTGAAATTGATTTGATTTGTGATTGAGTTTAGTAAAGACCTAGGTTGAAAGAAAAGAAAGAAATAAAGAAATGAAAATCTCAAATGTTTTTGGTTGGTTTTTTGGTGATCAATCAAAGATCACAATTCATGCAAAGTGAATAATCAACTAAACTATGAATCAACGCAAATAAACAAGGTAAACAAGAGATATAGATCAAAGAAAGGAAAAGACGGATTCTAGGGGTTGGAAGTTCCGGTTATGGCATAGGACTCAAGCTATCTATTTGTTCCTTGGATTGACTATGTTGGGGTTAAATGTTTTTAGATTGAGATCAATCACCGGGTAAGTCTCATGATCTACTAGTTCATTCCTTAAGGTCTCATTACCGGGTAAGTCTCTAAGAACCTAAGGGACGGAATTCTACTCAAACCGGATTGTTATCTAAAGATCCAACCTATCCTCACCGGGTAAGTCTCGGAAGGGTTAGTCCTAAGCTACCATCCAGCACACTTAATCCAATGGCGGCTTATTAGGCTCACCACTA
Source organism: Fagopyrum esculentum (assembly GCA_033239045.1). Taxonomy (NCBI): domain Eukaryota; kingdom Viridiplantae; phylum Streptophyta; class Magnoliopsida; order Caryophyllales; family Polygonaceae; genus Fagopyrum; species Fagopyrum esculentum. The sequence continues at coordinate 107,853,378 of BSUD01000003.1, forward strand.
CCTAAGGTTTGTTATCTTTGGAATCTAAGAGTAAGGATTACCGGGTAAGTCTCTCCTAACACTTAGTTGCTAACACTAGGTCACCCTAGGATAGATTTAACTCAACAAACACTTAGGATTTCAACATTTTAACAACTCTAAGACTAGATCCACCGAACCAGGGAAAATCACGGTTCATTCTACCTAAACCACGGCCGTGGTTTGACAAGAACTGGCCGTGATTCCTAACAGAGGATACGTTCAAGCACACAAGTCATCCAAAGGTAAATCTAAGTTCATCCCATCATAACCCTAGCCATAACCATCCTTTCCTTACCCTAGAACCACATCTATTTAGCCTACAACATTCATAATAGAAATCGAAACAATCAAACACAAAATCATAACATCCATTTGCAAGATAATGAAGAAAAAGAGATGAACAAGTGAACTTAAATAAAAACAAAGCTGAAAATAGAATGAGAGTAACTCACAATCCTTCCAAAAGAAGGTTCAAATGGTTCATACAACTCTAGAAATAGAATCCGGAATTCTCCATTACAAAAACTATCAAGGTGTGTGATGGTGTGTGTTCTTCTTCTCCTCTTCAATGGAGCTCTTCTTCTTCCTTTTTGACACTTTCCTTCCTAGAAAAACTTCTTGTTGAGAGAATATTTTTGTTAGAGGAAATGGATAATGGAGAGCTGCTCCAAGATACCCCTCACAGCCCATGAAGGACCACTTTTATAACAAACTTGCATGAGCTGGCCATGAGAGTCGTGGCACAGCTGTCACAAGAATCTGGCAAAATCCACGGGTAGAACCACGGTCGTGGTCTTGGTCTAGACCGTGATTTGCTCCAGAAACTTCTCCTATGCTCGTTAAGTCATGATTTGGTGCATGGCTTGTGTTGGCAAGGTTCCATGAGCCCTCCTTGACCCTTAGTTTGCATCCTAATTAGTCCAAGGGTGTGTCATCTTTATGAACGATCCTCAAACGCATCGTTTTAGCTCCCAAATCTCCCGAAATACCTACAAAGCAATGCACGAGTCCGTATAGACGTCTATCTCGACAAAGTACGTGAATTGAATGCAAACGTCGTGAACTAGTGCTAAACCATGCATGAATGAGTGAGAAATCTACCTAATTTATTACCTAAAACTAAGCAATAAATCGTGTTATCATATATCTCCTCCAGTCTCTCTGTTTATACTTCTTTAGCTCCTCCTACAATCTACACTTTTGTAAGATCGTTACACTCTTACGAGTCCAGTTGTATAATTCTTCTTCCATCAACAGACTTTTCAATCCTTCCAGGGTAGCTTGAAGGTACATCTCCTTGATTCTTTTACCCGAGTTATTGTCTATTTGCGGTTCTCTATTATGAACTTGTAGTGTTGTTAGCTTAATTCCCTTCGTGAGTGATACATTATTAGAGGCCCTCTTTTTCACCAAGACCATTCTCCTACACCCTTCCCCCCTAAATTCTTAATTAAAGATATTGGCTCGAACTCATTCCATGTTACTATTAAGGGTACTGGTACTTGTATCGGTTTAACTTTACAATTGTCGTCGTTGATCTTTTGTAGAGATTCTCCATATGTCGGTAACATTCTTTAGTAAATATGATGTTATTCTTCTTATCTACCAACCGGTCATCACTAGTCAACTCAGACGTGTGAATTCCTTGTTATTACTAGTTAGTCTATAGTTGGTCTTCTACCAGATCGTAGACTTACTTTTATTCTATCTCTTTCGATGCGGATATACAAGGTGAAAACTTATCCCTTATAGGTTATCCGTTTATACACATTTTTAAGATTACTTTATTCGAGTCTAGTTGCATTATTCACCTACCATCTATGGGTTTATCAAACCTTCCGTGATAGCTTACAAACCCATCTTCGCGGTTCCTTTTTCCTAAGTTATCGTCTACCTGCAGCTCTTTGCAGTGAACCACTAGTAGTTATTATGATCCCTCAAATCCATCATGATCATTCCCGCACATGCTTCTTCCTCGGTGGATGTTTTGTAACATTACCTTCATGGAAATCCATTGTCTCAATTTCAGACTTCTACTATCTTTGATACTTGTGTCGTGCTTTCCTTCAACATTCTCGTGTCTCTAAAGGAGTCAACCCATCTCCATGGTTATGAAATTTATTAATTTTTTTTTGTCTTTTAAACTCGATCGTAAATCTCTGTCTTGGTACTCCTTAAATCTTTTACATCTGGGTCAACACTCTATTTTCTCTGTACTCTCATGCTCATACTTGTCTATGGTGGCATCCACCTTGGTTGTAGTGTCCTTTAACCCGTCAAGTGTAGTTGTGCTATACTTTGTTTGAATGGTGTTTTGATGTTGTCCTCTTCAATCCGCGCTCTTATTAGTCCTTACATGCATCTTGAGTTTCACCTCTCGTCGTCATCCCGCTAAAATCCTTGTACGGTTTTCTATTACTTCTATTTGAATTGCTTGATATTCTTTTCTCGCCCGATTGTTCTTGTTGTTAACATCCTCTAGTAATCCTCAACTCCTTAACCACTCGTTCTTCGGACAATTGTAGAAACCACCAGGGCGTCCGCTAATCTGGAGTATGAGTCCACTATCTTCTTACAGATATCCTTTAAGATCTCCAAACGTTTTATCATGAGGCGATGATCGCATCATGATAACTCAACTAAAGGATATTTCGTATCTTCTAGGGTAACAACATGCTACATATATATAGATATTTATATAACATACATAATTGTACAATACTATAAGTCTAAACTAACCATACTGAGATCCGCGGTAGTAGTGGTGGTCAGCCGTACTTTTCTATCCCCAACCAGACTATGCATGCATTTGAAAACCAAAAGTCCTTTTTAAAACTCAGATCCCTTTTCGGGTTATGCTCAAGTACTTATTCGGTCTTTCAGAAGATTTCAAGTGCCATTGTTGCCTACCTAGAGCTCTGATACCATGTTGTAACACCCCGAATTCTCAGAACTCGGAACGTTATTGGTTAGGACCTCACAATGGGTCCCGACCTCAGTTTGACAACAATATTACTAGGATCTTGCAACAAGACACAAATAAGAAAACCGAAATTCATGAAATAGTATTTTTAAAGGAATGAATGCAACACGGTCTAGCAGCCTAAAGTACTTAACGAGAGAAAACTGATGAACTGTCTTAACAAAAGAAAGAACGACAACAACAACCCCACCCCCACTCTAAGGAGTACGGAGACCCGGCTGACCACTACTTCCAGATCACTCAGCTGTTGTTCTAACCTGCGGTAAATAAAAAAAACACAACAAAACAACCATTAGCTAGTTATCTAAACATTAGGAGTATAATAATAGCACACACACACATAAGATAATAAACACTCATCATGCTTTCAAACAATCCATTTATTATCTTCATTTAAGTCATTCACTCTAATGATACTTATTTTTGTGACACGAGGGATTCCCAAACCTCGCCTCCGCCCCCGTGTACCCATCAGGAGTGGATCCGATGCATCTCACCGTGTACCTGTATGGTCTGGGTATAGAGAACCTCCTAGTCTCCTGGCAGAGCTGGGCAGTGATGTCACGGCCCGTTATAATACACTTGGGCCTTAAACCATAATAATCACGGTCGTCCTAACAAGTTGTTATTATTATTTTCACACGCATTGCACACACACAACCATTATCACCCAACTAATATCCAGAAACTGGCTAAGTAAGTCGCAAGGACTTACCTTGATCAAAATTCGCTTTCTCAACTCTCAACTCGGTCCGAACCCGTGGTAACTCAAACACTTGTCAAATAAGTCTTGTGGATCAAAATCACATCCAAATGTCCAACCTCATGCGAAGGAATTACGGAAAAAGCTCTCTTACGGCAAAAGACCATTTTACCCTTGGTGCCGAAAATTCTCAAAGTCTATCATTAAAATATAACATTCATTTTTTTAGAACTTATTTCCAAAATTTGGTTCTCACGGATAGCTTACTTAGAGGTTATAAGATCAATTTCAGACGCTCGTCAAAGAGAACTCATGTATATGAAATTTACACAACTCCAAACTCATGTATCTAATATATATATATATATATATATATATATATATATATATATATATTTATACACTATCCTTATGCCTATAGATATATATATCTATATATATACTCTCCTAATTATACTACCATGACCTATATATGAAATTTACACAACTCCAAACTCATGTATCTACGTAAATATATACATCTCCACTGCTGAAAATTTCCTATAACTCTACCCCCATTCAACCTTCACCACCTACATGTCACCCATCTCAGCAAGCCAACAATTCAACCCCCAACAGTCATCTCCGAGTCTACAAGTACACAGAAGACTATACACAGAAGAAGAGGCTCACCGGCAGCAAAGAAGACTCGGATCTGCGGTTGAACTCCAAAGAGAAGCCTAGTGTTGGACCACAGTAAGTGCAGGGTGCTAGTAAATTGGGGTGTCGATCTGCAGCAGAATAGAACCAGCGTGCGATGGGGGCGTGCAGCAGGTCGGAGGGGTCGCGGTTGGAGACAGCTGGTGCGGCGTCGGGTGCCCAGCGGTGGTCCTCAGAGGTGGGTCGTCTAGTGGCGCGTTGGCTGTGCAACGGTAGCGTCCTTAACAACGGTTAATCGTCTCAGAAAAGGAGGAGGGGAATCGGTACTCACCTTGGCCGAAGAGGGCTGTCTACGAGGGTCGGTAGTCGGCTTCCGACTCAGCCTGCAGTCGCTTGGGGACGTCAAAGGTGCTGGTGCCAAATCCGGTGGTACAAAAGGATGAAGGAGGTATTGTACGGGAGTATCGCGTTACCGAGCGTATGGGTTTAGGCGGTAGAGAGGGAGGGTTGTCGAGAGACACAGCAATAGAGTTAGGGGAGGATTAGGTTTAGATTAATTTTATTTTCTGGGTTGGGCTGGCATTTAATTGGGTTGGTAAGTTGGGCCAGAAATGGGCCTGTTCTTCAATTAAATAGGAGGGCTGAAGGATAATCTTTATTCGCCCCGGAATCGTTAAAAGTACGGAATTAAACTACGGAATAATTTACGGAATTATTTTAGTTATCATTTTATGTGAATCAAGGTCATATAAAATGATAGGATTTATTATCATGTTCTTATATTTAAAAAAATTAAGTTTGGCGGATCGGAATCCGGTTTGATCGGTATTAACCGGAAATTAAAATTTTTCAGGTATTACAGATTAGGTGATCTTGCATAGATCAATTGAGTGAAGTCTTAGACTTCTTGAGTGTGGGCATGTGTTGATACGTATCTTCTAGGGAGCACGTTGTGGGTTCTTCCCAAGGAAAACAAGAGTAGTTTTTGAGTTATCGTTTTGGACGAGGTAAGTCTCCTGACTTACTTAGCTCATATTTCTTGTATTAGCATTGCTGTGTGTTTGGTGGTGTGTGTGTTTATTGTTCATATTATTACAACTAAACAAGTAATAGGACCACCGACTTTTATATTATTTTGGCACAAGTGTAAGAAGCGGGCGGTGACATCACTACCTAGCTCTTGCGAGAGCTAGGAGGTTCTCGGCGACTAGCCCAGGCAGGTAGACGGTCGGATGCATCAGTATCATTCCTTGACCGTAAGTAGGGACCGAGGCGAGATCTCGGTGATTCTCGTGTCACAATTCTAAGTTGAATTAGAACGGGATATGACCTAATAATAAGAAGATAATAAATCGGACTTGTCTGCTTTGGAGTATATTGTTTGTTATGATGATTATGTGTGTTTGTGTCATCACCTTGTTTCTAATGCATTGAATATTTGCTAACGGTTTTAAACCGATTTTGTAGATGCATTATAGGTTAGGGATGCCACCGAGTGAGGTGGAGGAGCTGACAGCCGGGGTCTCTCCACATTATAGGACGGGGATGTTTTTGGTTATTTCGTTATGTTATTGGATTATGTTTTGGAGTTGTGTCGTTTTGAAGACTTGGCTGAGTTTCCACGTTGTATCTTTACTTTCAGTTTTCTCTCACATACATTATAAACGCTTTTCATATTTGCCTTTATTTATGCCTTGTTGGAAAGGTCCGGTGAAATTGTTGTCAAGCTAAGGGTCGGGACACATTGTGAGGTCTCGCCCGTAGCATCCCGAGTCCCGCGGTTTTGGGGTGTTACAATATGGTATCAGAGCCCCAGGTTGACAACAATGGCACTCGCAATCTTCGAAAGGTCGAGCCAGTTGTTGATGTTGTTAGGGCGAGAGACGAGTCGAGGTCTCCGAGACCTGATTCATGGTTGAAGGCTTTCAACCACCAGTATGTACCCTACTTCGACGGGAAAGTAGGATTAGAGGTTGACCACTGGATAGGGCACGTGGAGTCCACCTTAGAGGCGATCTGTTCGCTCAAAAGTGTGCGTAACAAAGTCTTAAATTGACATCTAGAACTTATGTAAAAGCGAACCCGTAGTGTACGGATCGGCGTAGTAAGGCAAGAAATTCCAAAGTCGAACTCAAGGATTTGGTGAGAATAAAATCGATTTCAAATATCTGGCAAGTGTAAAAGCTTTTGTGATAAATAAAGGAGACAAATGATTCCAAGGATTCAAGTATCCGACTTCGGCTTTCAATTCAAGACACTTCTAAAGATCAAAGGACAGAGTTGATGTTGCGAAGGTTATGTGTTTCAAAGGAAGGTATCGTACGGCAAAGTTCCAAAACCTATATGTCTAATCCAAAGGTTCTCTCTATAAGGGTTGTTGAGGCTGCAATATAGAAAGGTCTAAGGATAAGAATTACACTTAAACTAACCACCCAAAACCCCGGGATATGACTCTCAAAGGTAAAGATGGAAAGCACACTTAAACCTTAATAAAGGATGTTGAGTCTCTCTATTACCCAAATCTTGTAATCTTTATCTATTAAATGTAGAATCAATGATGAAGTCTCTTCACACACTTAAATAGAGGTTAAAAAGGTTAAGCAAGGTTAGGATTTAGGCAAGGATTAACTTTGGTTAAATAATAAATCAATTAAAGATCGTCAGAAAGATAAATCGACCTTTCTTCATTAAATCGTCCGATTTTCTTAACAACAACCCGGTTTTCCTGTTGTCGCAAAGTTAAATCTCAACTCTCAGGGTCCAAATTGTTAAATGAGTTCAGTTTATCATCATCTAAGCCTCAATCATTAACTATTCTCCCCAAAATCACAAGGTTTTTAGCTAACTATTTTCATAATCAAATCAAAATCAAGATTGAATGAATAAAATCAAATAAAACCCGAACTTTGAATAAAAACCAAATAATCTCTGAATCTGTAATCAAATCTCAAAAACTATCAAAGAATCTCTCAAAACACTCAATAATGTGTTCACAAATCACAAGAATCGGAAGGGAAACAAAAGATCTCACAACAAGGGCGTATATTGACTTCTTGGGTCGTAATATTTTTAGTCGCAAACTGAAGGAAATCGTGCTAATTAATTGTAAAGAAAACCATTCGATTTTTAGTGAATAAAATCGTCTGATTTTTCTAGAAATTAACTCGATTTTCTTCAACAGAAAGTGCTCGTCTCATAGCTTGTTTCCTTTCTCCCTTTGGTAACTCCTTTATACACTTCCTTTGCGCTTTGTGACTCCTCTAAGATCCTTTAAGCTTCCTTATTGGCCTTAGATGCTCCTTGCTCCACTTTTGATTCAAAATCCACCGAATTCACCTATAATTCAACCAAAACTCGTGTAGACCTCTATTTTCGATATATAAATGAAATAAGCCTAAAAGGTACACAAATTCTCTCCAAATACAAGGTAAATTGAAGTAAACCTCTACAATATGCATGATAATAATGGCATATAATTCATGTTATCAAAATACCTCATACTTGCCCCTTGCTTGTCCCCAAACAAGATTCAAACCTAGAATACAAGATGTCATGGATTATATAATGAAAAACTCAAAAACCTTTTGTTTTGAAAGTGCTTCTTCTTATTGGATCACCCTCAAAACGATGTTTCAAGACATAGGAAGACAAAGTATGTATCAATAATAACCATAATATGAATTAACTATCCCTTCCTTCTCAAAGACATAAATAAAGGACATGATAAAGACGTAAAGGCAATCAAAGTCAAACAAATCTAAGCCATGAAGTCTTAAACATGTGCATAAAGGTCTCAAGGTCTTCCAATCAACGAAAAAGGTGTAAGAAGCGTGTTAATGGTGGGAAATCTTTTAAGGAAATGTGATTCTAATCCGGGAAAGAGGAACAACACAAAACTTTTAAGAACAAAACTTCACCACACATGCTTTGCATGTAAAATTTTTGCTTTCTTTATACTTTACTTTTTGAGAGTATGGACAGCGGTGCACAATAACCAAAGCCTAGGAGATCGGCGTTCTCAATTTCCGAGATGCCTCAAACCCTTAATGCACATATCATATCCCGTTAGGACTTGTCGTTCAATCGGACTTTGGCAAGACACAAACACCCGGCTATGTGAATGGTGCCGAGCTACTCATCCTCATGTTCAACGTCCCCAAACCTTGCTAAACTTTCACTTAACACTTTCATATTGGCCCTCCCACATCAAGCATGCCTTTTACAACTACTTATCCTAGTTCCCGGATGGTCAAAAGGAGGTCAAATATTTCATTGAGGAGCTAGCATGAACAAGATGTGAACTAGAAAAGAAGTGAATTGCCGTGGTTATTCCTATATGATGCAAAAGAATGTATAATATAGCTTCGATCATTATTTCGTTCTCCTATCAAGACATCAAGATCATATGAACTATTGATGCATTCAAGTAAGAAAATCAAGCTCATTCATGCTCCGATTAATATCTCAACATAACTAAGTCATCTTTTTGCCTTTTCCACATCACAATTCTCATCATAGAGGTCATTTCCATCATAAGAAGCACAAATTTTTTTAAAAAACTCACAAATTTCGAATAAAAGCATGCATATGCGAATGTCATAGTGGAAAGCAAATAGTGCAAGAGTTATTACAAACCAATTCATCAAGTGCAACACAAAGTACATAAAGTGCGAAAAGTAGAAGAGATTGTAAGTACCCTCACCCCATACATAACCTTCACATTGTCCCCAATGTGAAAAATCAAGCATAAGATGGAGAAAAATACTTACAATGTAAAATGGAGTGGAAACTCAATCCTCAGTCGGTGGCGGTGGCGGATATGGATATCTCGGTGCAATGGGGTCATAGAAGTGGCCAAACTGATGATAGTACATGTCCCTCATCTGGCCATCGTAGGACGAGTGTCTAGCATCTGTCTCCTGGCGGTATGCCGTGAACTTAGTGTTCAGGGCGGCGTAGTCGGTGTGGAGGGCTTGATAATTTGTGCGAAGATTGTGGTAGTCAGTACGTAGACCCTGGAAGCTACAAACCAATGCTCCAATCTGTCGGTGGAGCCTATGTTCGCGCCCACGTCCTCGACCGTGGTTGGGAGTATGTGCAAAAGAATGACGGGGTGGCTGCATCTCATCCTCCGTCTCCTTAGTACCGCGACTCATCCTGCTAGGTCCGGCTCCATGAGTATCAATATCCATGGCGTCCGTAGCGTGGTCATTGTGTGTGTCACTCTCGAACTCCAGCATAGGTCCCTGATAAGCTGCATCTCCATCCTTGTAGGCCTCCTCCTCCTCTGTATCTTCTGCATCATCATAATAAACAAATGGAGGGGCTACCTCCTCAATCATAAGTGCAAAAGTCTCCTTCCAGTTCCTCTTATTCCAAATAGTGTATTCGGACTTCCACACTATCTTAGCCGGCTTCTTGGACGGATCCTTTGCCCATGGCAAGGGCACATACAAAGCTCCTCTACCTTGAGGAATCAAAACCTGTCGCGCAACCAATCTCTGTGAACCTAGAGGTTGGGCACTCTTAGCTAAGCTGCAATCAGAAAAGTCTAACTCTAATGCCTTTGCCACGTGAGTGACAAGGCCTCCAGCACATAAATCACCCTTTGACTTGTTAGCTATGTTCCCAAGATAGTTAGCAAGCATGGAGGTGATGTCGGGGATAGTATTGCTAGTCATGCAATAGAGTAAGAAGAGCTCATCTTCCTTGAGCTTCTGCAGAGTGTATGTCCGTGCAAATAAACTCTCACAAAGGATCCTATGAACTACCTTGAAAGAAAGGTTGTACATACTCGCCTCCTTGGAGTTCCCCGGTCTCCACTTATCTCCTCCATATTCTCCAACTGATATGTTTTCCCAAAAATCACTAGCACTCACCCCTTTTGCAAATGTGCCTGCAGAAGAATAGGGAAAGCCAAACAAATCTCCAAAATAATCAATGGACATAGCATGGTTTTGGTTCATGAGACGGAAAGTGACCGTCCTCTCTCTAGGATCATGCTCAAATGTACTCAACAACTCTAGATGATCTCGGTGTAGGCATCCTCCCCAATCAGCACAAACTGACTCAATCCCACTCTATCTAACATCATATCCACATCCTCCCTAACAAACAAAGCATCTAGGACAATGTATCGAGGAGGGGTAAAGGAACGGTCTAAGGGACGTTCGTATCTCTTTTTATGTTTGGAAAGGGGATGAGGAAGTTTTGGTTTAGCTTGGGAGGGTGGTGGTGGTGGGGGAGGTGCTTTGGAAGAAGATCCCTTCTTCTTGCCTGCATTTCTAGTGATCCTCTTCAAAGTTTCCATTCTGCACAAGAAAATCGACCTGTTCTTCACAAAAATCGGACGATTTATCTAGGTAGGGTCGATTTTTCTGTTGATTTCAATATAGCTCACAAATCTGTAAAGTTCTGAGCAAACAAACACCACATATAGTCTCCTAGGGGTATTTCTAAGCAAAACCCTCAATCAATCTCAGCAAACAAACAATTTCTAAGCAAGAATCAAAATCGAGGGAAAAACTTAGGTTTTGAATCGAAAAACCTGAATTCCTAGTAAATGAGCTATTTGCCAAGTTTGTTGTTGCTAGATTTGTCTTCCTTGTTGAAAGTGATTCAGTTTGGGCTCAAGAATCACTCAAAACGGTTACAATTTGTGGAGATTGGAGGTTGGCGATTGTTCGGCTCTTTGGAACAAAGAGGAGACGAAAAATGGTGAAGTGTGGAATGAAGGAATCGGGTGGAGAAGTCTTTATATAGACCGGCTAAATTTCAAAGAAAATTGGACGATTTTATTAGTCGATTTAATTGTCGGTCCGCTTTTTCTTCACTTTCTCAACTTAACAATAAAAATCGGACGATTTTTTTGTAGGGACGATTTTTGACTCGATTTTTCTCCCTGTTTCCAAAAATTGTCTTGCTCTGCACCTGAATTGATCGATTTAATTGTTGTAAATCGAATGTCTTCCTTTTTTTACTTGAAAATTGCGTTTGAACCATTTTATGTCCACTTTCTTCATTGATTCTCCAAAGTTGAACCTAGTTCCTACGATTTTTGACACAAACAAACCAATAGCGTATCCAGAAACAAACAAAAATAAAACTAAAGAAAGCAAACAACTAACCTAAACTAATCTAAGATGAAAGGAAAGGAAAAGAACTATACTACCATGGGTTGCCTCCCAAGAAGCGCTTGATTTATCGTCTTTAGCTGGACGTTGTTTGTTTTGATGTTCAATGGAGGAGGATAGGAGCTATCTCCTCAACCGGAACTTCCGGTATGTACTTCTTCAACCGTTGGCCATTGACCTTGAAACTTCCGCTTTGTTCACCCCATACTTCAACTACACCATGGGGACAAACACGTTTAATTATGTAAGGTCCTGTCCAACGGGATTTAAGCTTACCTGGAAAAAGTCGAAGCCTTGAGTTGAATAGAAGAACTTGATCTCCTTCCTTCAAGTCCTTTGGAATGATATGGTTATCATGTCACCGCCTCATTCTTTCCTTGTAGATCCTTGCGTTCTCGTACGCATTCAGCCGGATCTCCTCAAGCTCATTGATGTCCAATAGCTGTTTCTCTCCGGCTTCTTTCATGCTAAAGTTGAGCCACTTGACGGCCCAATATGCTCTATACTCTAGCTCTATAGGGAGATGACATGACTTTCCATACACAAGGTTGTATGGAGTTATACCTATAGGTGTCTTAAAAGCGGTCATGTACGCCCATAACGCATCATCTAGCTTCATTGACCAATCCTTTCTTGTTCTAGAGACAGTCTTCTCTAGAATTCCCTTTATCTCTCTATTGGATATCTCGACTTGTCCGCTAGTTTGCGGATGATATGGTGTGGCTATCTTATGGGTTACCCCATACTTAGCCAATAGAGCCTCAAATCGACGGGTTGTGAAGTGTGTTCCTCCATCACTAATGATGGTTCGGGGAGTCCCGAACCTTGGGAAGATCGTTCTATTGAAGAACTTCACCACCACCATTGCATCATTAGTAGGAGAAGTGATTGCTTCTACCCATCTTGAGACATAGTCTACGGCTAGAAGTATGTATTGGTTTCCACAAGAAGATGGGAATGGTCTCATAAAGTCTACTCCCCATACATCGAATATATCTACATCTTGTATGTTGTTGAGGGGCATCTCATTCCTCCTTGAAATATTACCTGTCTTATGACAAGCATCACAAGCAACAACATAGTTTTGCACATCTTTGAATAAGCTAGGCCAAAAGAAACCGGATTGGAGTACCTTAGCACATGTCTTGTGTGAACTAGCATGTCCTCCACAAGGTACAGAATGACAATGGCGGATAACACTTTCCACCTCATCTTCCGGAATACATCTCCTATATATGCCATCGGGACCTCTCTTGAAGAGAAGAGGTTCGTTCCAATAGAAATGTCGGACGTCCTTAAAGAACTTCTTTCTTTGAGCATACGAAAGTCCGGGGGGATTTCCTGACAAACAAGGTAATTTACAATGTCAGGAAACCATGGGTCATTACCTTTCGAGATTTGTTGAAGACATTCTTCAATCTCGTGGAGCTGTTCGTTATGGAATGATTCGTCGATAGGGAGCTCATCCGCCTCATTGGTGAGGTGTGGAAGACGACTAAGATGGTCAGCAACTGAATTTTTCGAGCCCTTCTTGTCACGGATCTCTAGATCGAACTCTTGCAAGAGCAAGATCCATCTTAGAAGCCTAGGCTTCGCATCCTTCTGTGTGAACAAGTAACGGATTGTTGAATGATCCGTGTAGAGAGACATTTATCAAAGGAAGAACCATATACCAAAAAGTCTTCCATGAATACTTCCATGATGTTCTCTACATACTCCGAAAAGATTACCATCATACACCTTTGAAAGGTGGCTGGAGTGTTGCATAAGCCAAATGGAATCCTTCTATATGCAAACGTACCCCAAGGGCACGTGAAAGTTGTCTTCTCTTGATCATCCGGGTGAATGGGAATCTGAAAGAAACCGCTATATCCATCTAGATAACAAAAGTAAGAGTGTTGGGCTAACCTTTCCAACATTTGATCAATGAAAGGACGGGGAAAATGGTCCTTCCTGGTGGCAACATTCAGTTTACGGTAGTCGATGCACATTCTCCATCCCATAACTATCCTTGTGGGAATAAGCTCGTTGTTCTTGTTTGCAACAATGGTAATGCCTCCTTTCTTTGGCACCACTTGCACGGGACTCACCCACTTGCTATCGGAGATAGGGAAGATGATACCTGGATCAATTAGCTTAAGGATTTCTTTCTTTACGACCTCTTTCATGATCGGATTTAACCGTCTTTGAGGTTGACGTGAAGGTTTGTAATCCTCTTCCATCAAGATCTTATGCATACATAGAGAAGGTTTAATGCCTACCAAGTCATCAATAGTATAGCCTAATGCTTTCCTATGCTGTCTTAGAACATTCATAAGCTTCTCAAGTTCATCATCATTCAGATTTGCACTAACTATAACAGGATATGTTGAGTTAGGTCCAAGGAATGCATACCTTAAATGTGTAGGGAGTGGTTTCAATTCCGATGAAGGAGGTGCCTTGATTGATGATTTATGATCATCTAGTGTCGTTGGAGAAGCCTATGAAGGTGGAGGAAGTGTGCTATTACAGTTTAGAACAACTGCAATCGAGTTCGTAGAAACTGGAGAAATTGCCGAAAAATCGACCTCCCCTGTTGTAAATCGTCCGATTTTTTGGACAATTTTTCTTCCTGTTGTAAAAAATCGACTTGCCTCTTCAGAAATCGTGTGATCTTCTTTGTGTAGGTCGATTTTTTCAACAAATTCCAGGGTTCTTTCCAGCTCTTGAAATCTTGCCTCTGGCTCTTCCTCTGCATCTTTCAATGCTCTAACTTCATCATCACATTCATGTTTCACTCCTTCCTTCATGATACTCATTTTAAGAACCTTTTGAAGTGGATCTTTCATCAAGATTGAACTCACCACTTCTCTAGACTCTTCTTCATCAAAAATGTTAAAAACAACTTTTCTCAAAGGTGGCTCTTTGATTAAGGAGGAGAGTACAAATTCCACTTATTCTTCCCCTATATTGAAGGATAGCTGTCCATTCTTGCAATCAACCATACAACCGGAGGTTGCAAGGAATGGTCTCCCAAGTATGATGGGAACTGGATAACCTGCAAGAATGTCAAGAACGACAAAATCTATAGGAATGTGAAACTTACCAAGTTTTACGGGAATGTCTTCTATGATTCTAACAAGCCTAGTGATGGAACGATCAGCCATATAAAGTGTCATCTTCACCGGTTTAGGTTCTCCAAGACCAACCGCTTTACACAAAACAAGTGGTATGATGCTTACGTTTTCTCCAAGGTCGCAAAGTGCATCATAGGTGACCTCTCCTAAGGTGATGGGTATGCAAAACGATCATGGATCACGCAGCTTTGGTGGCATATTCTCCGTCATGGTCTTGATGAGTTCGGATGACTCCGTGCTCATCTTGACTACACCAATATCTTCTAATTTCCTCTTGTTAGAGAGGATCTCCTTTAGGAACTTCCCATAAGCTGACATACCTAAAATTGCATCCATAAAAGGTATATTAATATGCCGCTTACTCATAAGATCAATGAACTTACCGAAGTGTTTATCTAGACGCGCTCTTGCTCTAGATTGGGGAATGGTTAGAGGTGGTTTGTAAGCGAGAGGAGGAACATAGACATCTTCCTTCTCTTTTTCATTCTCCCTTTCTTTTTCAGTGGGGTCTCAACTAGTTTGGGTTGTGGATCGGTGGTTGTTACACCACTCCTAGTAGTAATCTCCATTACTCGCCCCTTTGGGTTATTCTCCGTCTTTCCGGGAAGCTTCCCTTGATCTCTAGGAACTTCTCCGGCTTTGATAAACACTTGATTTTCTAAGGCCTTTTGTGCCTTATCAACCGAAGTGATGTGATTCTCTAGTCCTTGGAGCTTCCCCAAGATCGTCTCTAGCATAGCATCATGCTTATCCTTCTCCTGCTTGCCCGAGCTATTCGATGTTTGACCTTGACTTTGCAAAGGAGTAGAAGAAGATGGAGGTGTTAAAGCATTTTCAGCATGTCAATAGGGATTACCGGGGTTTTGTTAGTTGAATCTCCAATTGTTGTTGTTGGAGTTCCTGTTTTTGTTGTTCCAATTATTATTCCGGCAATTGTTCCTATTGCATTGGTTGTTATCTCTCCCTAGATAGTTGGCCTCTTGCTCCTTCGTCCTTTGAAGGCTAGTTTTTATTACTTCCTTCAACTCTTTGATCTCATTGTTGAGGGAGAATATTTGAGTTTGTGCAGCTTGAGTCAACTTTGCTCCCGGATCCCCTTGATTTCGATTATTAGGATCCACTTTTCGATGGGAATACTTCTCAATCACTTCGGCTTGCTTCTCAATGAAGTCCCAAGCGTCATCTTCCCTCATGTCCATGAATGTACCACAAGAAAGAGATTGGAGTTTGAATTGTGTCTCTATATCCAATCCTTTGTAGTAGATATCCAACAATTTCACCTTTGAAATGCCATGGTGTGGGCAATCCAATAGAAGATCTTGAAACCTTTCCCAATAATTAAACAAGCTTTCGTTAGGTTTCATAGAAAAAGCATTAATCTTACCTCTCAATTCCGCCGTTTTGGATGGCGGAAAGAACTTAGTGAGGAATTCCGAAGTCAAGTCCTCCCAAGTGTTAAGCTTCGCAGTCGGAAGAGCTTGATATCAAGCCAAGGCCTTGTCCTTCAAAGAGAAGAAGAACGGTCTCAACTTATAGTTGTTGTTGTTAACCCTTTGAGGTTTCAAAGTTTCCATAAGAATCTCAAAATTTTGCAAGTGTTGATGCGGAGTTTCAGCTTCCGTTCCACCAAACTGACTTTGGCGGATCATAGTGATGACTTGTGGGCGTGTCCCAAAGTCTTGGTCATCTTTCTCTCCAAGATTCACACCTAGATGGCGTGGTTGTTGAATTGGGTCCATCCGTTGCCCAAGGGTTCGTGGCGCATCCACGATATCAGCAGCTCTCACCTCCCTAGCACGAGGGTGAGGATCAATGTAAGGTCGAGGACGTGGATCGAGAGGAGATTGAGGGTTAAGTGGTGGTATGTCCTCTAGCTCCAGCATCTCATCGTCATCGGATAATTCAGCTATGGTTTCCTTAGCTTTCTTCTTCTTCTTAGTATCATTCCTCTCTAGTTTCATGTCTAGAACCATTGCTCGAAGCTCATCCATTTGAAACTGGTTACGTTCCTTCTCTACCAATCGAGCTTGCTCACTCAATTTGAGTTGAGCTAGAGCTTCATCCAACTCCTCTTGGATGTTTCTCTCATTATTTTCAGTCATATTTTTCTCTTTTAACTTTTTTGTCAAAGTTTTCTCCAATTTGGGATCAAAAGGAACGAGATCTTTGGTGGATCTAGTCCTTCGCATATACCTTAAGAATTTGCAAAAATCACTCAAGTAGACAAATCAAATCACAAGAGCAAAACCTCCCAAGCCAGACAACCGAAAACCGAATTTGGTCTAGACCAAATCCCCGGCAACGGCGCCAAAAACTTGTTCGCTCGAAAGTGTGCATCACAAAGTCTTAAATTTATATCTACAACTAATGCAAAAGTGAACCCGCAGTGTACGGATCGGCGTAGTAAGGCAAGAAATTCCAGAGTCGAACTCAGGGATTTGATGAGAATAAAATAGATTTCAAATATCTGGCAAGTGTAAAAGCTTTTGTGATTAATAAATGAGACAAATGTTTCCAAGGATTCAAGTATCCGACTTCGGCTTTCAATTCAAGACACTTCTAAAGATCAAAAGACAGAGTTGATGTTGCCAAGGTTATGTGTTTCAAAGGAAGGTATCGTACGGCAAAGTTCCAAAACCTATATGTATAATCCAAAGGTTCTCTGTATAAGGGATGTTGAGGCTGCAATATAGAAAAGTCTAAGAATAAGAATTACAATCAAACTAACCACCCAAAACCCCAGGATATGACTCTCAAAGGTAAAGATGGAAAGCACACTTAAACCTTAATAAAGGATGTTGAGTCTCTCTATTATCCATAACTTGTAATCTAAATCTATTAAATGTAGAATCAATGATGAAGTCTCTTCACACACTTAAATAGAGGTTAAAAAGGTTAAGCAAGGTTGGGATTTAGGCAAGGATTAACTTTGGTTAAAGAATAAATCAATTAATGATCGTTAGAAAGATAAATCGACCTGTTCTTCATTAAATCGTCCGATTTTCTTAAGAACAACCCGATTTTTCTGTTATCGCAAATTTAAATCTCAACTCTCAGGGTCCAAATGGTTAAATTAGTTCAGTCTATCATCATTTAAGATTCAATCATCAACTATTCTCCCCAAAATCACGAGGTTTTTAGCCAACCATTTTCATAATCAAATCACATTCAAGATCGAATGAATAAAATCAAATAAAACCCGAACTTTGAATAAAAACCAAATAATCTCTGAATCTGTAATCAAATCTCAAAAACTATCAAAGAATCTCTCAAAACACTCAATAATGTGTTCACAAATCACAAGAATCGGAAGGGAAACAAAAGATCTCACAACAATGGTGTATATTGACTTCTTGGCTCTTTCCTTCAATCTCCTCTCCAAGAATCTTCAATCCCGCAAAATTGTGTAAATCTTTCCCGTTGCGAACTCCCAATTTTCGTTCCTAGGGTTCTAATGTATACTTTCTCGCTAATGGGCCGCTTGGCATATCACTTCTCAAGCCCAAAAGTGATGGCCTTTGGGTCGTAATATTTTTAGTCGCAAACTGAAGGAAATCGTGCTAATTAATTGTAAAGAAAACCGTTCGATTTTCTTCAACAGAAAGTGCTCGTCTCTTAGCTTGTTTCCTTCCTCTCTTTGGTACCTCCTTTATACACTTCCTTTGCTCTTTGTGACTCCTCTAAGATCCTTTAAGCTTCTTTATTGGCCTTAGATGCTCCTTGCTCCACTTTTGCTTCAAAATCCACCAAATTCACCTATAATTCAATCAAAACTCGTGTAGACCTCTATTTTCGGAATATAAATGCAATAAGCATCAAAGGTACACAAATTCTCTCCAAATACAAGGTAAATTGAGGTAAAACTCTACAATATGCATGATTATAATGACATATAATTCATGTCATCACGATCCGTTTCCCGGAGGAGAGGTAGGTTGAGATATTCCAAACGCTATTATGGGATCAGGCCCCGTATTGGTGGCGGACACTCACAGGCGGTGTGACCAAGATGCATAAGATGTTGAATCTAGTTCGAGAGAGCTTTATCCGGGATTCACTGAGGAGAGATCGAGTGTAGGACTTTTTAGAGGTGAGACTTGAGGATGTCTCGGTTATCGAGACAATTATGCGGTTCCATGAGGAGCTAGCCTTATTGTGTCCTGCCGCACCTCCGGCGGACCAGCATGTCTATCTGTTTTCACGGAGATTGAGGGAGTCCACCCGTGCTTACCTTGCGGGATTCCGTTTTGACAAAGTACCAGGACCAAGCTTCGGCCTATGAGAGAGACCGACTAGGGTCTAGGAGGGTAGCACAGTACGGAGGGCCAAACAAGAGGCAGAGGACAGTACCAACAAGTTCAGGGGCAGGAGCCTCAGGGCAGAGACGTAGCCAGACTCAGGGACGTTCCAGTCCCCATCCTTCGAGGCAGGCATCAAATGAGGGACGTTAGTGCTACAGTTGTGGGGAGTACGAACACATGAGGAATACATGTAGGAAGCCACCCGTGCCTTGTTTCACTTGTGGTTAGGTGGGTCACCGAGCCGCTTTTTTCCATCAAGGCAAGGCATAGTGGCAGTAAGGTTCTTCACCGGTAAGCGTGGCAGGAGATGGGCAGAGGCCGCCTCAGTTTTAGGCACAAGGTTCCTAATAAAGAGGCCAGGGTCAGGCTCGTACATAGGGATCATCCCAAGGACAGGGCCGAGGTAGAGGCCATGGAGGAGGCACCCCGGAGACAAGAGACACCCAATCTAATGTATTTGAGTTGAGGAGTGTCGTTGAGCCAGCAGCGGCGGCAGCCACATGTACTATTCAGATTCACGGCTTTCCGGTCTAAGTGTTATTTGATACGGGTGTTACGCACTCTTTTATTTCTGATGATTGTGTAGCTAGGTTGTCCTTAGTTACGGTAGAGGGGAGACCCTTCATTGTGGGGTTACCCGATGGGGTAAAGTTAGTGGTACCCGAGAGGTGCGCGGTTATCTCATTCATTTGGGAAACCGTGATTGGTTAGCCGACTTCTACGTCATGCACTTAGTGCATGAAGAAGTCATCCTAGGGATGAATTGGATGGACCACCACCGAGCCGTTTTGGACATCAGCCAGAGGATCGTGACGATCACCACTGAGACTGGACACGAGGTGATTTTCCGAGGTTGGGACCTTGGAAAAGCCGGTACAATCATTAGCGTGGTCCGAGCCTCGAGACTTATCGGACATAGATGCGAGGCCTTCTAGTGCTATGCCATGAGGGAGGAGGCGGGACCATCACTGGAGGAGATCCCCGTGGCATGTGAGTTTGAGGACATTTTTGGGGAGCCACCCGGACTACCACTATAGAGGAGTGTTGATTTTTCTATTGAGTTGGAGCCCAGCACGAGGCCGATCTCCAAGGCTTCATACCGCATGGCACCGATCGAGATGTTGTAGCTCATGAAGCATCCCGAGGAGTTAGCCGAGACGGGTTTCATACGCCCGAGCGTTTCCCCCTGGGGTGCACCAATTCTCTTCGTTAAGAAGGACAGATCTTTGAGGCTATGCATTGATTACCGGGAGTTAAACAAAGTCACCATCAACAAGAACCCGTTACCGCGCATTTACGATCTGCTGGACCAGTTGCAAGGAGCCTCCGTATTTTTGCGTATAGATTAGAGGTCGGGATATCACAAGCTGAGGGTGAGAGAGGAGGATGTGCCAAAGACTACATTCAGAACGAGATACGGCCATCATGAGTTTGTCGTGACTCCATTCGGGCTCACGAATGCACCCGTCGTCTTCATGGAGTTGATGAACGGAATCTTCATCGACTTCATAGACCAGTTCGTGGTAGTTTTTATCGACGACGTCTTAGTTTACTGATAGCATGAATTATTGTCTATATTTTGGGGTTTGTTTAGACGTTTTATCTTCAATAATCAGCATGTTTGTATATAAATTATGTGATTATATTGTCGTTTCATCTACCTTTGCGGGAATCGAGGTCTACACCTAGTTTTGTTGTAATCGTAGGTAAAATGACACGTTTTGCATCAAAAAAGAGCAAAAGGAGCTATGGAGTCATTAGAGCTACATTTAGGAGCTTGAGGAAACATCCAGGAATCATGAAATTGGATTAAAGATTCACTTTGGACAAGATTTGAGAGATTTCACATTCAGTTTTGATTCACCTCGGTTGACTACAGAGTCACCTCGACCGAGGTGATCCAGAGGAGCTGACTCGACCGAGGCGAACACCTGGGACACGGCGAGAATATTTTATTCTTGGCTGAGATCTTTTATCTTTGGAAAAAGGATCTTATATTTTTGGGCTGGGTTCTTGGAAGAAAGAAGATAAGTTTGCCCATATATTTTACCTATTTTTATGGGAAGAGATCTTTCTAAGATATCTTATCTTTGGAGAGTAATTTTCCTATAAAAAGGGTTGGATTTCCCACAAATCCGGATCATGCTATACCACCGATTGTGTTTAAACATCCGCTGCAGCCATACTCCAGTTGGGAGATTTGAAGAACCTTTTTGAAGGTTGAAGGAAGAAAGTCTATAGCTTTTATAGCTTTTTGAAGGGTTTTGTAAGATTCTCTTAGATTCCCTTCATTGTTGTTTGTCTTGTTGGATTTCTATCCAAGGAATGCTTGTTGGTTTTATAATTGATTCAGTTATTGAAGCCTTTCTCTTAAGGTTTTCTTGTTCAATTATTCTCTTTCTTCCCATATATTTGATTAATATTTTCATGATGATGAGTGGCTAATCTTTTTGTGTGATTCTATGGTGATTGGATGAAGGTTGTGGGAAAAACAATGATAGAATAATCTTAAATCACAGTAGGACCGTGAAAGTTCGAGTCTTTACCTTAACCCTAAGCATCTCGCTCAGTCGATGAACATCTCGACCGGGGTGGAATTTGGCTGACCAAGGTGACTTATCTTATCCGAAACTGAGAGTTAAGTGTTAGAGTTTTCCAAATCCTATTCTTATTACACCTTTCCTGGTTCAATGCAAGCCTAGGATGAGACTTACCCGGTAATTCCTTTGTTTGTTTACCTAAGATCATAAGTGTAGGTAATAAAGGTTTATCCTTTATTGGGGTTTGAGTGTGCTTTCATTCCATCTTTGTTAGTTAGCATGAGACTTACCCGGTAAAGGTTGATTATATTCCCTTAGGTGGTGTGTTAGTTTGAGGTTATAGTTCTTTATCTTAATTTCTTGAGACTTACCCGGTAATAGGAGTTACGGTTTGGGATTAGTGAGTAGTGAGACTTACCCGGTAATCTATTCCACTTTAGTAATACCTTCCCTTTGCAAAAAACCTCAGCTTTGTCCGCTTATCTTTAGATCTTGAGTTGGAACAACAACTAGATGCTTTAATCCATAGAATTGCATATTTCCTTTATTGACTTTTTATCATCTTTGATTGTTTTAATTGCTTTTGTGGTTAGTAATTGCTAAAGCTTACCTATTCCGACTTTGTTTCACTAAGTCCCTGTGATCGACTCCTGAAATTCCTTGATTTTTACTACGATTGACCTGTACACTGCGGGTTCGCATCCTTGTTTTAAGCTTACATCTAGGGTTATAAATTTAAAGCTTGCACACACCATTTGGAGCGAACAAGTTTTTGGCGCCGTTGCCGGGGACTTGGTCTAGACCGAGCCGGTTGCGGTTGTCTTTCGGGGCTATTGCCCCTGTTGCTACTAACTACTCTTTCAATGAGTTTTGTAGTTTTCAGGATTTCTAATGGCTACGTTTGATCCAGCCTGGATAACAAGACAAAGTGCTAGGGCGGACCATTATGAATACTTGGAGGAGAAGTACTCCTTCTATTGGTTCAACAATGAATGGGAAAGAGAAGAGGCCATTAAGCATGAACTTGCAATGTGGGATGAACTAAATGTCCCTAAAAAGATTTGTGAGCAACCCCTTGAAGATTCTCTTGAATCAAGATGGGAGAAGTTGAAGAAGAAGGTGGAGGAGCTCAAGGAAAGAATACTATCCTATGCTAAGCTGGAAGAGGAGCATAAGGAAGTGCTGCAAGTTCCAAGCACCCCTCCAATCAAACCAGAAGTTTCTCCTGAAGCTTTTGAGGGAGAAGAAGGTTTGGAAGATTTCGATCTAACTGTTGAGACCTCGGCCGATGTGAAAGAGAGATCGGCCGAGGTGGAGGAAAAATCTGTAGAACTACAAGATACGGAGAACCTTGGCCAAATTACTGAGACTGTGGTCAAGGTGGAAGAAAGATTAGTTGAGTTGGGAGGGATTTCGTGTGTAGATTATCAACCCAACATGAAACTTGTCTCAAGCTTTGGAGAACTTTACAAGGTACATTCTCCTACTTCATTTGAAATCCCTATTAAAATTTTTGAATTTTTCAGGAATGCACCGGAGAGTTGGAGGTCTCTTCCGAAAGAACCTCCTAAGATCAAGATGAAACCTCCCTTGAAACTGTTGGAAGAAGATACTCCTTGGATTATAAGGAGTGGAGTTTGCAAGCACTACACCGTTAAGGCGATGAAGTGTCTCTTGTTCAAGTATGGGGTCCCTCGCATGCTAAGGACCTTGTACCATCCCCAAGCTAAAGATGGGGAAGCTATTAGGATTCTCGAGAAGCTGTTTTCTCGATCAAGGAAAGGATGGGACGACAGACTAAGTTATGTCCCACGGAAAAAGAGGAAGACCGGTAGGATTCCGGTGAGGACCAAACCGTACAAGCTTGTACGTAGGAGATCCTACCATTTGCCGGTGAAGTTAGGAACCGGAACCTTTTTGGGGGAGTTTCATTATGGATCCAATGAGCACTTGCACTTGTTGGAGCGTTTGATAGACTTACTTACTTCACCCCATGATGGAGGTGAAGTATGGGGTGAGGACACCTCCCATCACACATAGAGATGCCGTACGGTCCAGCTAGCGACCTTAAATCAAGCGCTTCTTGGGAGGCAACCCAAGGTATTGCTTTCTTTTCCCTTTTTCTAGTCTAGCTTAGATAGTTTGCTTTTGCTTTGCTTTGTTTTGTTTTTGGCGTCCTAGATAGACAACATGTGACATCTAAGGAAGGAATACAACCCAGGAGCACAACTGGAAGGACAGAAGTTCGAGAATTTGAGAAGACGGAGTTTGACTGAGGTACATCTCGGTTGCTGTCACAGCACCTCGACCGAGATGATTCTTGAGCAGCCGAGGCGACTAGGGTTTCTGAAGATCCACCTCGGTCCGTACCACCTCGGTCCAGTCGAGACCACCTCGACCGAGGTGACAGCAGTTCCAGAAAAGGGTATAAAAGGGGGCTGAGATTTCTCTCTCCTCCTTTACCTTCTCCTCGACCGCGGCATACCCTTTGCCTCGCTTCGCCGTTCTTCGATCGATTTCGACGATTCTTGCTTCCAAATTGCAAAGAAAGAGTAGAGGATCCCAGTGCAAGTGCTAATTTGCAAGAAAAACGAGCCAATCGACTAAATCGGGGTAAATATCGAAAAAACCCTAACCTCGCTTTTCTCCACTGTTTTCCTTCAATTTGGGCTTTGGTTGCCCCTGCATTTGCTGAGAAACAGATTAAGTACCCCATAGGAACCAGTTGTAGTGATTTTGGGGGAAAATAACTAGATTTTTGAGGAAATCAGTCGCGCAGATTTTCGCCTCGGTCCAGTCGGCCTGTGCCTCGGCCGAGGTGTTCTACAGAGTTGTCAGGCCGACCGAGGTGGTCTGACAGGTTTAAGAAAAGATGACTTCATATATACAGCTGGTCCTAAGGGACATATCCTCTCCTTCCCCTTCTTCTTCCTCCTCCAGACATACTAGACCAGTGATCCACGAGAGACACCGGGTCGATTATGACTGCATAGCGGCCCGTCCAGTGATTGCACCGCGCTTTCTGGACATTTCTGCATTTGATTGTCTCCATGTGGATGGAGATTTGAGACGGATGATTTCTATGGTAGGGCTAGATCAGTTCACTGAGATCCGAGCACCTGCCTACTTAGAGCCGACTATGGAGTTTGTTAGCTCCTTCACCTACCTTCCCACAGAGCGTTCTGTGAAGTACCGGTTGATGAACCGGAACTTCTTAGTTTCTTTAGAGTACCGGCGGGACATCTTTGGTTTCCCGGCCCCGACTGCTGTTGATTTTCCCTCCCGAGCTGTAGCTAGGGAGTTCTGGGGACAGATTGCTCACGTAGTTGAGCACGCAGACAGATGGTGCCCTGGAGACTCCAGGGAGCGTATTATATTTCACCTAGCTTTTAGGTTAGCTCACATGATTTTTAGTGAGACTCTTCTGGCGCGTACTGAGACGCCCCAAAAGGTCGGACAGGGGGAGCTTTTCAGCCTATAATGCATGGTGATTGGAGGGATTCCAGACTTTGGCTTGATGTTGGCAGAGGACCTGCATAAGATCAAGGCCAAGGCGAAGGGCGATATCTGATGCGGAGGCATTGTGACTCACATAGCGAGTTACTAGGATATGGATCTCAGCGCATGTTCCATGGTGGCGGTTGCCAAGCCGCTAGGACTTAAGGAGATGATCACTCGGAGGATTCTGGTTCCCCGAGGACTTACTACGCCATACATGACGATGCCATGGGAGCCTACTGTACCGCAGTGGATCAGATGGTCACCCCAGTTCTCAGTGTATGATCCGCACTATTGGCAGACTGCTTGGATCCCACTGATGGAGGATGCGAGAGAGGCAGCAGCTGCACCAGCTGAGGAGGATGAGGTTGAGGAGGCTGATGATGATGATGATGATAGGGATGGTGGAGGTCCTATGGATACAGGGACTGATACTGCTGGGACTAGTGCGCCGGTCATTGACTTAGACGATGACGAGACTGAGACCGCGTCGGCTGCATCACCAGTACGCCATGCTAGGCGTAGAGTACGCCGATAGAGAGATCCAGATGCTCACCGTCGGATCGATGATCTGACGGATCAGATGATAGATTCCTATGCTGCCCTGATTGTAGACATCCAGGAGAGGTTTGACGCCCAGCACCGAGAGATCGACCGCTGGACTCATCAGATGCTAGAGGGCCAACACTATCAGCGCCGGATGATGGAGATCCAGTTTCAGCAAACTATGGGTTATCCATTTGACCCATCCCAGTATCCGTACGCACCACCACCACCACCACCGGATCGTGATTATTGGGAGCCTACAGGATTTTCTTTCTTATTTGTTATGCAGCTTAGCTTTGTCCGGTGAGTACGTTATTTTCTGTAGACTTATTTTGACCCACTGGGACAGTGTGTCCCAAGTATGGGGTGTTTATGTATTATTTGACTTATGTGATGTATTACTCGACTTTATCGGATATTTCTGCTTTATTTTGATTCTATGGTTTTATCCGAGATTACATGCATGCATACAGGTCATTTGATTGAGAAAAACGTCAAAAACTGGACAGAAAAAAAAATTTGACCTCGACCGGGGCAGTTCTGGCCAAACGAGGTACTTCACCTCGGTTGACTTAGAACACCTCGACCGAGGTGGTTTAACTGAGAGTTTTCGAAACGATTTTTGTGCTTCTTATCTGGATATGATCTCAGTGAAGATCTTGTTTGCTGACTGGTTTTGAAATCTTTATATGTTTGAAAGGTTTTATGATATGTTTAAGTTGCTAAATGCTTTGTTTGAAATTTTTGGCATGTTTAATACTTTGTTTTTATCCAAATTATGTTGAATTTGAAGATTGACGCCACATTATGAGTTCTCTCACTTTCTTCCTGGAAAGACCAAGGCAATTCATTCTTCTCTCTTCTTCTTCTTGATCATGCTTAGCCCCCATATACATTTTTGCCTCCCTTTACCTATCTGGGAATTTGGAAGCAAGCAAAGTAATGAAAGCAAAGTGAAGTAAAAGTTGAGAAGTTGGCTGGAAGTGAAAGTGTTAGAAAGCAATAAATAGGTTTGGGGAAGTCAATCATGATGATGAGTAACTCGGCACCATTCACATAGCCGGGTGTTTGTGTCTTGCCAAAGTCGGATTGAGCGATATTCCTAACGGGTCATGGTATGTGCATCAAGGGTTTGATGCATCTCAAGAAATTGATGATTGGTGATTTCCTGGGCATCGGTTATTATGCACCTCTGTCCATGCATCCCAAAAAGTAAAGTAAAAAAAGAAAAAAGTGTGAAATAAGCAAAGCTTATTGATGGAAGATGTTGAAGTTCAAGTAAAGTGAAGAAAGATCCTACTCCCGGATTCTAGCACCACATTACCTTATATACATCCCTACCCTACACGTTTCTTGACCTTTCTTTTGGGAAGCCCTTGAGACCTCGAGCTTGTTGATTGACTTAGTGGTTTAAACTGGATTATACATGATTAATTTCGATGATTATGATTTATTATGCATTCTATGATTTTATGCAAAGATGAACAACTTTCTTATATTTATAAAATGTTTTGATCATATTTTGATTTTAAATTCCAAGAAGTATTCTCTTAGACTAATCTATGATTGTAGCACACCGTTAAAATGTTTTGAAAGATTTTTCATTGATCTTTATGACTTATAATCCATTCTATCTTGTATTTTATATGCGGAACTTGCTTGGGGACAAGCAAGGGCTAAATATGGGGTATTTTGATAACATGAATTATTGTCTATGTTTTGGGGTTTATTTAGACGTTTTATCTTCAATAATCTTCATGTTTGTATATATATTATGTGATTATATTGTCGTTTCATCTACCTTTGCGGGAATCGAGGTCTACACCTAGTTTTGTTGTAATCGTAGGTAAAATGGCACGTTTTGCATCAAAAAAGAGCAAAAGGAGCTATGGAGTCATTGGAGCTACATTCAGGAGCTTGAGGAAACATCCAGTAATCATGAAATTGGATTAAAGATTCACTTTGGACCAGATTTGAAAGATTTCACATTCAGTTGTGATTCACCTCGGTTGACTACAGAGTCACCTCGACCGAGGTGATCCAGAGGAGCTGACTCGACCGAGGCGAACACCTGGGACGCGGCGAGAATATTTTATTCTTGGCTGAGATCTTTTATCTTTGGAAAGAGGATCTTATATTTTTGGGCTGGGTTCCTGGAAGGAAGAAGATAAGTTTGCCCATATATTTTACCTATTTTTATGGGAAGAGATCTTTCTAAGATATCTTATCTTTGGAGAGTAATTTTCCTATAAAAAGGGTTTGATTTTCCACAAATCCGGATCATGCTATACCACCGATTGTGTTTAGACATCCGTTGCAGCCATACTTCAGTTGGGAGATTTGAAGAACCTTTTTGAAGGTTGGAGGAAGAAAGTCTATAGCTTTTATAGATTTTTGAAGGGTTTTGTAAGATTCTCTTAGATTCCCTTCATTGTTGTTTGTCTTGTTGGATTTCTATCCAAGGAACACTTGTTGGTTTTATAATTGATTCAGTTATTGAAGCCTTTCTCTTAAGGTTTTCTTGTTCAATTATTCTCTTTCTTCCCATATATTTGATTAATACTTTCTTGATAATGAGTGGCTAATCTCTTTGTGTGATTCTAGGGTGATTGGCTGAAGGTTATGGGAAAAACACTGATAGAATAATCTTAAATCACAATAGGACCCTGAAAGTTTGAGTCTTTACCTTAACCCTAAGCATCTCGCTCAGTCGATGAACATCTCGGCCGGGGTGGAATTTGGCTGACCGAGGTGACTTATCTGATCCAAAACTGAGAGTCAAGTGTTAGAGTTTGCCAAATCCTATTCTTATTACACCTTTCCTGGTTCAATGCAAGCCTAGGATGAGACTTACCCGGTAATTCCTTTGTTTGTTTACCTAAGATCATAAGTGTAGATAATAAAGGTTTATCCTTTATTGGGGTTTGAGTGTGCTTTCATTCCATTTTTATGATTTAGCCTGAGACTTACCCGGTAAAGGTTGATTATATTCCCTTAGGTGGTGTGTTAGTTTGAAGTTATAGTTCTTTATCTTAATTCCTTGAGACTTACCCGGTAATAGGAGTTACGGTTTGGGATTAGTGAGTAGTGAGACTTACCCGGTGATCTATTCCACTTTAGTAATACCTTCCCTTTGCAAAAAGCCTCAACTTTGTCCGCTTATCTTTAGATCTTGAGTTAGAACCACAACTAGATGCTTTAATCCCTAGAATTGCATATTTCATTTATTGACTTTTTATCATCTTTGATTGTTTTAATTGCTTTTGTGGTTAGTAATTGCTAAAGCTTACCTATTCCGACTTTGTTTCACTAAGTCCCTGTGATCGACCCCTGGAATTCCTTGCTTTTTACTACGATTGACCCGTACACTGCGGGTTCGCATCCTTGTTTTAAGCTTACATCTAGGGTTATAAATTTAAAGCCTGCACACACCGTTTGGAGCGAACATTTACTCCCGGAGTAGGGAGGAGCATGCGGGACACCTAAGGACGGTGCTCCGAGTCCTTCAGGATAGAGAGTTTTACGCAAAGCTCTCTAAGTGCGAGTTCTGGATGTCCGAGGTGGCATTCTTGGGTCATATAGTTGCCACCGAGGGTGTCATGGTCGACCCAGCGATGATAGAGTCTGTTTCTTCATGGCCACCTCCTAGGACGGTCAAGGAGGTGCGTAGTTTCTTGGGCTAAGCGGGATACTACCGCCGGTTTATTGAGGGTTTCTCCGTGATTGCACGGCCGCTTACTTCCTTGCTGAAAAAGTCTACCAATTTTGTCTGATCCGAGCCTTGTCACCGTAGCTTCGAGGATCCAAAAAGTAGGTTGACCTCCGCTCCCGTTTTAGCCCAACCTGAGGGCGTAGTGGATTTGGTAGTGTATAAAGACGCCTCCAAGCTAGGCTTGGGGTGCGTTTTGATGCAGAGGGGTAGGGTTATTGCGTACGCATCTCGGCAGCTGAAGACGTACAAGGAGAACTACCATACCCATGATCTTGAGCTAGCGGTAGTGATTCATGCCCTGAAGATCTGGCGACATTACTTGTATGGGGCCACGTGCCAGATCTTCACAGACCATAAAATTCCGAAGTATATATTCACTCAGCGGGAGTTGAATAACCGCCAGAGGAGATAATTAGAGTTGATTAAGGATTTTGACTTGGAGATTTTGTACCATCCGGGGAAGTTGAACATAGTCGCCGATGCTTTGAGTAGGAGGACACCTCGAGAGGAGGCTATAGCTCGGCTTACGGTTCAACTTCAGTTGCAAAGGGATTTGATAGAGTTAGAGGTGGATATTCGCTTCCCGGATATGGACTGTCGTTTGTCCGAGTTAGAGGTATTACCTGACCTGTCCGGAGAGATCCGGAAGAAGCAGGAGGAATCTCCCATTTTGATAAGGATCCGGAACAAGATGTCTTGAGGGGAGGCACCGCAGTTTACCACAGAAGCAGACGGGTTATTGAGACGCCAGGGGCATATATGTGTACCGTTGGACCAGGAGTTGAGAGAGCGGATTTTGCATGAGGCACATTCCACAAATTACTCGGTACATCCAAGCATGAGTAAGATGTACCAAGATATCAAGAGATCTTATTGGTGGGGCGGGCTCAAGCCCGATGTAGCTAGCTGTGTGGCTCGATGCGCGACCTGCCAGCAGGTCAAGATAGAGCACCAGAGACTCGGAGGAGAGATCCACCCACTGCCCGTGCCGCAGTGGAAGTGGGAGGACATATCCATGGATTTCGTTTCCGGTTTGAGACCGAGTAGGAGCTTTGAAGCAATATGGGTGGTAGTGGATCAGCTAACGAAGACCGCACGTTTCATCCCTATTCGGGAAACGTGGTTGGTGAGTCGTTTGGCCGAGGAGTTCACCCGAAAGATTGTGATATTACATGGAGTGACGAGGACCATCATCTCGGACAAGGACGGGCGTTTTACCTCGAGGTTCTGGCAGTAGGTACACGCCTCCCTAGGTTCAAGTCTTCATTTCACCACCGCATACCATCCATAGACCGACGGCCATTCCGAGCGGACTATTCACACCTTAGAGAATATGCTATGAGCATGTGTACTAGATTGGGGGCAAGTGTGGTCAAACCACCTCCCGTTGGTGGAGTTTTCATATAATTACCGCTAGCACACGTCGATTGGGATGGCACCGTATGAGGCATTGTATGGACGGAGATTCCGTGCTCTCTTATGTTGGGACGAGCCGGGGAGTTCTAGCATGTTATCTCTAGATTAGGTACAAGATGACATGGCTAGAGTTGTTTTGATCCGAGAGAGGATGTTGGTTACGCAGAGCCGTTAGAGGTCGTATGCGGATAGGAAGCGTTGACCTCTCGAGTTCAGGGTAGGAGCTCAGGTTTGGTTGAGGGTATCACCGACGCAGGGTGTTTGGCGATTCAACATTAAAGGGAAGTTAAGACCTCGATATGTCGGTCAATTCGAGATCTTGGAGAGAGTCGGTGAGGTGGTATACAAGCTAGCATTGCCACCTAGGTTAGAGGGTATTCATCCGGTATTTCATGTATCTCAGTTACGAGATTACATACACGACCCGAGGCACATCATTAGCCACGAGAACCTAGTGGTCGAGCCGCACCATACTTTTGCGAAGCATCCGATAGCGGTTTTAAAGCGGAGTATGAGGCGGCTTCGATCAAAGGAGATACCGATGTTGGGGTGTAGTGGTCGATGTGAAGAGCCTATGAGGCTACATGGGAGACCGAGGATAGTATCTGGTGGAACTATCCCGAGTTTTATGCAGGATTAGCGACATCGATAAGACCATGGGGTTAGTCCCGAGATCTTTTCTTGTTTGTGCTTATGTATTTATGTCATGATGTGTTATGTGAATTCGTATGAGTATTTGTGTACCTTGCGAGGTCTTGATGTGGTTTTATACGTAGGCTTGAATTAGGGTCGATAGTTGACATTTTATGAGTTCCGCATCGTTACGAGTCGCATGTGCCCGAGAGTGTCACATTTAGCAAGTTTCGGGGCGAAACTTGTTTTTAGGGGGATTAGTTATAACATCCGGAACTTTTATTCTGATCTTTGAGCGGTTGATCGACCTTCCCGCGTTAGCAGCTCAGTTATCCCACAGGCACGAGGTGCTGAGTAACGAGATTCTTCTCGAATCCTGTTCCGACCTTCTATTTTCCGCCTTTTGCTTTTGGACCTCTCGGTTCTAGCACAAGGGACAAGAGGTCAGCTGACCCCTTGTTTCCCTCTCCCTTTCTGTAGCCTTGTGTCTATCCCCTCTCACCTCACAATTGCACTTCACGTTACTTTAATCTCTTCACTCTTCCTCTTGTGCACCTTCTTCATTTTCCTTCTCTTTCGAGCTCTTGATTTGTGGACTGTAGTGGAGGAGACTCGGATCCGGTTTGGTAAGCTACTCCTTCTCCCTCCCTTTTCTTCCTTGCTAATTAACTCCTTATCCTCTCCTTCATCCATTGTGTTCGCTCCAAAAGGTGTGTGCAAGCTTTAATATTTATAACCCAATAAGTATGCTTGAAAAATATGCGAACCCGCAGTATATGGATCAATTGTAATAAAAGCAAGAATTCCTGGGGTCGATCACATGGACAATGGTGAAACAAAGTTCGGTAAATAGGTTGTCAATCAACAAATCACGCAACAAATCAAAGATGATGTAAAAGTCAAGTAAAAGGAATGCAGATTCTAGGGATTAAAGCATCTAAATGTGGTTCCGACTCAAGATCTCAAAAGATAACATGGACAAAGCTGAGGTTTGCGAAGGGAAGGTGTTTCTAAGGTGGGAATAGATCACCGGGTAAGTCTCACTACTCACTATCTCAAACCAAAGATCCCCTCACCGGGTAAGTCTCAGGGTACTAAGGAAAGGAACTATAATCTCAAACCAACACACCACCCAAGGGAATAGAATCAACCTTTACCGGGTAAGTCTTAGGCTAACTCTCAAAGATAGGATGAAGGCACACTTAAACCCCAATAAAGGATAAACCTTTATTACCTACACTCATGATCTTGGGTAAAAAAACAAAGGAATCACCGGGTAAGTCTCATCCTAGGCTTGCGTTGAACCACGAAAGGTATAAAAGGATAGGATTTGACAAACTTAAATCTTAACTCAGATAAGGTTCAAGAAAGGTTCACCTCGTTCAGTTATATTCCATCCCGGCCGAGATGTTCAATGACTGACCGAGGTGTTCTACGGTTAAGGTAAAGGCTCAAGCTTTCAGGGTCCTGCTAGGGTTAAGATCACTCTATCATCGTCTTTCCCACAACTTTCATCCAATCACCCTAGAATCGCATAAAGAACATAGTCAACAATCAACATGATAACAATAATCAAATTTATAAGAAAAGAATCAATATTCACACAAGAAAACCTAAACACAAAGATCTCAATAACTGAATGAATCAAACAAACAACAATCATCGTTCCTCAAGTCACAAATCAGAAAACAAAACAAAACCAAAAGCCAAACTAAGAAGATCTTACAAACTCCTTCAAAGCTAAATTCAACTTGACTCCTTCCTTCCTTGAACTTCAACCTTCAAAACTACCTTCAAACTCTTCCTTCAAACTCTTCAAAAAAATCCTCCAAAAAATCCTTGATCCGAAGATGGCTGAATTGTAGAAAATCAGCCCATATATATAGGAGAATTATCTTCCAAAGATAAAATATCTTATAAAGATAATTTCCTAGGAAATATATCTATATCTCTCAAAATAAATCAGCCAAATATACTCTCTTCCTTCTAGAAATCCAGCCAAAAATATGTGATATTCTCTTTCATAAAATAGAAGATCTCAGCCAAAAATAAAGATCTTGTCGGCAGTAAGGTGTTCGCCTCG
Organism: Fagopyrum esculentum; assembly: GCA_033239045.1. Taxonomy (NCBI): domain Eukaryota; kingdom Viridiplantae; phylum Streptophyta; class Magnoliopsida; order Caryophyllales; family Polygonaceae; genus Fagopyrum; species Fagopyrum esculentum. Next base: position 107,886,702 of record BSUD01000003.1, read on the forward strand.
GTCGGGACGCTCTTGAAGATCACCTCGGTCGAGGTGGTACTCTAGCTGACCGACGTGAGTCTCAGTTGAATGTAAATCAATCCTCTAAATCATTTACATGCTTCTTGAGATCTTCTTAAAGCTCCAGAATGTAGCTCCAATAACTCCTTAGCTTCCTTAGCTCCATTTTAGTCCAAAACGTGCCATTTTACCTACGATTAAAACAAAACTAGGTGTAGACCTCGATTCCCGCAAAAGTAGACAAAACAACAATATAATCAAAGAATATACATCCATACATGCAGATTTATGAAGATAAAATGTCTAAACCAATCCCAAAATATAGACTATAATACATGCTATCACATTGCCATGAATGAAGCTCTTGAAAAATCTTTTCCTTGAATTCTTGCATGCATGTGTTCCTAGGACGTTTAGGTCGGCGAGAAGAGTCTAAGATAAGTGGTTGGTGTTTGGAGAAGACCCAGTAAGAAAAGGAGGACATTGGAGCTCAGGATCCATAGTGGAAGACGAAGAAAACGACCTTCTTTTGTTCGATCGCGGGGGCGGATCTTCAGAGCCGCAGGGCCGGACCAGGTCACGTAGGGGCGGCACTAGACCGCCACAGGGGCGTCGCCATGACGTCGGACCACCGCAGGGGAGGTGGCGCCAGGGGGCCGCAGGGGCGGTGACAGTGCTTTGCAGGGGTGCCATCTTCACTTCGCGGTTGTGTTTCTTCAGTAGTAGGCTCCTCTTCTCCTTTTCTCTTCGTTCCATCCTTAGCTTTGAGGTTATATCATGTTAGTAGCATGCCTAGGATGGACCTAGGGTAGATTGAGAATGCCATCTAGTAGTTTTGAACCTAGGAGCCCTTAAGGCTTGTTGAAGTTAATTGGTTTTGTGGTTGATGAGCATGTTGGACCTCCTATGCTATGTTGCTGTTCACCACTAAGCGTGCGTGCAAATATGATTTAATGTTATAAAACTAGAATCAAAGTAAGCGAACCCGCAGTGTACGGATCGGCGTAGTAAAGCAAGAATTCCAGAGTATCGAACTCATGGATTTGGGGGGAACAAATTCAGTTCGCAAATCGTCAAGCAAGTAAATATAATAAGCTTTGCAAATATTGGGAAAACAGTAACCCTAAAGATCCAAGTATCTAATTGTGGCAATCGATTCAAGATATTATATAAGTATAAAGACAGAGTTGAGGATTGCAAAGGTATACTAAAGCAAGGTAATGTACGATGAAGTTCCAAAACCCTATATGTCTAACCCAAAGACTCTCTCTATAAAGGTTGTTGAGGCTTTAGTATAGAAAGGATATATGGATAAGAATTAATCACAAATACCCAAACTTGTAACCCAAGGATAAAAAATAACTAAAACGATTAAGGTTGTGACAATCGAAATCGAAATAGAGGATGATGAGTCTCACTACTACCTAGAAAAGGGCAAGCCAAGACTAGATTAAAGCTAATCTTTAACCTTGGATTAAAGTAAAAGCAAGGTTCGTGAACAAAGGTAAATCACGGGCAGATCTTGAGTTCCACGGCCGTGGAATTCCAAGAACAGACCGTGATCTTGGTTGTCGACGAAGTTTCTCTAACTCTCAGGGTTCAATCTGTTTACGATCGATCTATCATCATCTAAGCCACAACTATCAACCCTTCACCTTAGAATTGCTAAAGGGTTTTAGCCAATTACCATTGTCATGATATCAAAAATCAATTTAAGAAGAATGAAAGATGAAAACCCTCGAAAACTCAAATATAACTCAAAGTCAATCTCAAATCCAAACACCGAATGGAATACTCAATGGATTCAAAATATAACACAAAATCTCACAAGAATCTTAGGCAAACACGAAGAACGGGATGTCAATCCATCTTCAATATCAAAACCTAAGAAAAGGGCGCAACTTCCGCTACACACAATCTTCGGGAATCCAAACTGCCGGCGCTTCCGCAAAGTTCCTCGCGAAAACCCTAAGGCTAACTCAACCAAAGCGAGGTTGCTGAAAACTCCCTCCTCCCGCCTTTTTATACGTAGAGTAAGAGATATCTTCCAGCTCAAATACGTAGATGATGTGGCAATAAATGATTCGTCAAAGGATTGCCTAAATCACGGTCTCTTGATGTTCCACGACCGTGGTTTAGGGCGTGAAATTGGATTACGGTGTCTCTCATCTTCCACGACCGTACTTTAGGCCGTGTAACTTACTGGAATGCTCCACGCTCATGATGCCAAGATCCACGGCCGTGGTTTAGAGCGTGGACTCTTCTACGGCCGTAATTTAGGGCGTGGAAGTGTAGATTGCTTGTGGTTTCCTTTGTGTCGTGACATTTTCCATCTTAGCTCCTTCTTTAGCTTCCTTGATGTGTTCCTAATCCTTGGATATGATTGAATCCTCTCTTTTCTCTCTCAAACGGTCTAGTTTCAGCTCTTATTCACCGATAATCAATCACAAACTAATGTAGACCTCCATATCAAAAATATAGGTGAACAAGCTAACAAATGCTTCAATGCCTCATCCATGAACACAATAATGAATGAAAAACAACTAGAATAAGTGCTTAGAATATCGCAATATTTCATGCTAACAAAATACCCCATACTTGTCACTTGATTGTCCCCAAGCAAGGTCTTTGAAAGCTTAGAACACAAGTTGGGATGAAATATGCATGAAAACTCAAAAACAAAACATCTTTTAGGTATGTGTGCTTCTAGTCAATAGATCATTCTCAAACCTTGCTTCATTCACCCTTGAAACGCTTATATACATAAACCAAACAATGTAAAGTAAAGAAATATCATGAATTGGTTAAACTTTAAGACAAACATCATAACCTTCAAGCATTATCAAAATCAAGCATAAGAAATTTCAATTTAGATCACCAAGTCAAATAACGTTCTTTTGATCTTAAGGACTTCCAAGTAAGGTCTAGAATGCGGAAGGGAGGGAAACTTATAAAGGATGTGATGCATGAATCCGGGAAAATGGATAACCCAACTCTTTTTCTTTTTATTTTGAATTGCAACACCATCAACTTTGAGCTTTGCTCTCTTCTTTTTCACATTATTTTTCGACTTTACTTTTGGAGTTATGGACAGTGGTGCACAAAAACCGAAGCTTAGGAAATTGGCGTTTCTCAATTTCGAGATGCCTCAAACCCTTGATGCACATACCATAATCCGTTAGGAATATCGCTCAATCCGACTTTGGCAAGACACAAACACCCGGCTATGTGAATAGTGCCGAGTTACTCGATCATCGTCATGATTGACTTCCCCAAACCTATTAATTCTATTCTTCGAATGCAAAAATTTGCTTTCATGGCCTTCCCACATCAAACATGCCAAATATCAACTCCTCCAAATTCCCGGATAGGTAAGGGAGGCAATTACTTTTATTGTGGGGCTATGTGATCAAAGAAAGAAGAAAGAAAAATCGAATTGCCTTAATCATCTCATAAAGAAGTATAAGAACTCATCATGTGATTTCAACCTCGATTTCTCAATAATGATTTAGATAAAACTCTTCACATTATGAAACTTGCAAGAAAGGATAATCAACATATTCAATTCCTTCTCAATTCATTATTCGTTTAGGCATACAATTGTCATCAAAAGCTCAATCCGCAAGTAGGAACTATCATAGAAATCATCTCAACTCTTAGAAGCACAAAACCTTTTTAGAATTTTTCAAAATTTTTCACATTTTTATGGGTTTTTCAAAAACTTTTTCATGCAATGCAATAATGAAACGTGTGACTATGAAACGAAACATGCAAAGTGTCATCGATCAAGGCAAGCAAATGTAGTAGAGTTATTACAACACATAGTCACACCCCACCCCATACTTAAGACAAACATTGTCCTCAATGTTCAAAAAGAAATAAGGAAAAGAATGAAAAGAAAAATGAACTCACTAGACGGCGGTGGGGCGGCTGAAACTGGTTGTCATGAAACTCGTCACTGCGGTGGAGGCGGTGGTGGAAACGGGTGAAAGTCGGAGCTGAAGTTCCGCCCAAACTGCTGGCGGTAGATATCCCTCATCATCTGGTCATGCTCATATGCCCTTACATCTCGAGCGTCCTGGCGGATCTCCAAATTGCCGACTCTCCTAGAAAGGTCGGTAGCCCACTCCGGTAGCTGCTCATACCATGCCGGTGCCTGGCCGTACCATGCTGGTGCATCCAGTGGGGCCGGTGTTCCTGGTGGTTGTGCATACCATGGTGGCAGAGCTCCCATCCACTCCGGCTGTGCTCCATACCAAGCGGGAGGAGTATCCATCCATGTCGGTCTCTCGCTCACACTAGCACGGCGAGAGGAAGAAGCACCAGAGGGTCTAAAAGGGCGGGGAGACTGCCTAGGTAAGTCCGGGAAGGTGTCCGGCTGATCCGGAAACGTGCCAAATGTCTGCTCATCACCTCCTCCCTCATAGTAATCACCTCCTCCCATATCCTCAGCTGGAGGCTCATCTGGAACGTAAGGAGGTGGTGCTAATCTATTTGCATGCATAGCAGCGAATGTCTCCTTCCAATTATGGCGTCCAACCATAATGGAATACTCAGGAAGCCACGGAATGCCTCTACCTCCTCTATCCTCCCATGGCATAGCAGCAGTAGGTGGACCTCGGTGTCTAGGAAAGATCATACCCCTAGTCATAAGGCTCTTGAGACCCAAAGATCTCGCTGCTATCCTAGTGCATGCGGAGCAATCAATCCCGAGCTGCGTAGTAATGTGGGTAACCATCCCACCATACCCAATGTTCCCAACCCTCTTGTTCTTAAGCTTGCTCATGGTGGAGGCTAAGATGGTGGCACAATCAGCGGGTCTACCGTCCAACATAACATAAAGAAGGAACAGCTCATCGGTCTTTATCGTTTGGGGGGTCTCGGTCCTAGGTAATAGGCACTCGGAAAGGACCCTATGAGCTATCTTCAAGGCTAAGTGGTAGATGAGCTTAGCCTTGGTGTCAGCTGGCTGCCAGCGGTCCTCACTGGCATAAATCATGGCTATATCTTCCCAGAAGTCCTTAGCGTATACACCGCTAGGGAAACGATCGTTAAAGGTCTCATGGAACCCAAAGAAGGCTCCAAACTGCTGGATAGAGAACTCATAATCCGTCTCCGTCAATCTAAAAGATACCGTCCTCTCGACGTGGCTGTGCTCGAAGGAAATAACAAACTCCCTCGTAATCTCCACATATGCATCCGCTCGAATAGCGGAGAAAACAATCAGTCCGGCCCTATCCAAGAGCCATGTCAAGTCATTCACCACATTAAGTGGCTCCAACTCCTCAAGCAAGAGGTATCTAGGACCTATGAACCGGTCTCTCCTCGATCTTTTCTAAAGCTTGGAGATAGTTTGGGTGAATGGTTGGGATTCTAGGGCGTGGAGGTGATGGTGGCTCACTAGGAGGGGCTTGGGAAGAAGAGGAGCTATCACCCTTTATCTTCTTTTTCTTTCCTGCACTTCTCGTGAACATTTTCTCAATTCTAGAAAAAACCACGGTCTGTTCTTCCTATTCCACGGCCGTGGAAGTTCCAAAGACCGTGATTCATCTCTGATTTGCTCAAATCTCAACAAAATCAACAACAAACTCAGCAGAACCTGTCCTAGACTAATTCCAATCTCAATCCTATGCAATTTCTCTAAGTTCTTGCGAAAATTTAGCCAGAATTGACAAAGAAGAGAAGAAGAGTAAAAACCTAGGGTTTTGGATCTTTGAATCCAAATTCTGCCTTCTGGAGGGAGTTTTCACTTGTTTTGTCGATTGTATCTTGTAGAGGAATGAAAATGCTCCACTTTAGCACCAAGAATCGTTCGAAACGATTACCGAATAAGGATTTGCGAGATGTGGAGATTTTTCGGAGTTTAGGGCGTGGAAGAGGGGCGTGGATTTGGGAATGAGGGTGTTTTTGTGAAGGAAGGTGGTTTATATAGTGGCCGTAAAATTTTTTGAAAATCACGGTCACTCGGGGGTTTCCACGGCCGTGGTTTTGTACGGACCCGTGGTTTTTGGTGATTTTTCTCAGATTTTAAAGAATTACGGTCACTGTAGCCTCCACGACCGTGGTTTAGGGCGTGGAACTCTCTGTAATGTGCCAAAATCCGAGTTTCGTCAATTTCTTCCAACTTTTTCCTTTACCATTTCCTATTCCATTGTTCCTACATCCAAAAACACGACATACCGGAAGGTATCGAGGGCAAAACAAAACAAAAACGTCTAGACTAATCTAATCTACGAATGACAAACAAAAGCATAAGTGCAATACCTTGGGTTGCCTCCCAAGAAGCGCTTGTTTAAGGTCCATAGCTAGACCGTATTTGCACCTATTCGAGTGCGGTAGGTGCGAACTCCTCAGCTTGGAGTTCCGGTGAGTACTTCTTGAGTCGTTGACCGTTCACCTTGAAGCTTCCGCCCTTTTCACCCCATACTTCAACTGCGCCATGGGGAAAAACATGTTTGATTAGATAAGGTCCGGTCCAACGAGATTTAAGCTTACCTGGAAAGAGACGAAGTCTTGAATTGAAGAGGAGAACTTGATCTCCTTCCTTGAGGTCCTTTGGAATGATATGCTTATCATGTCAACGCTTCGCTCTCTCCTTGTAGATCCTGGCGTTCTCGTAGGCGTTTAAGCGAAGTTCTTCAAGCTCGTTAAGGTCCAAGAGGCGCTTCTCGCCCGCTTCCTTCATGCTGAAGTTAAACCACTTTACTGCCCAATACGCCTTATGTTCCAGCTCTACCGGTAAGTGACAAGACTTCCCATACACAAGGTTGTATGATGTCGTTCCTATGGGAGTCTTGTATGCAGTCCGGTATGCCCACAATGCGTCATCTAGCTTCAAAGACCAATCTTTCCTTGTCCTTGAAACTGTTTTCTCTAGGATTCCTTTAATCTCCCGGTTCGAAATATCCACTTGTCCACTCGTTTATGGATGGTAAGGGGTGGCGATCTTGTGAGTCACCCCATACTTAGCTAGTAGAGCTTCGAATCGTCGGGAAATGAAGTGAGAGCCTCCATCACTAATGATAGTCCGTGGTGTCCCAAATCTTGGGAAAATAGTCTTGTTAAAGAACTTGACCACAACCATGGCATCATTAGTGGGAGAGGCAATTGCTTCAACCCATCTCAATACATAATCTACAGCTAGAAGTATGTATTGGTTTCCACAAGATGATGGGAAAGGTCCCATGAAGTCTACTCCCCAAACGTCAAAGATCTCTACCTCCTTAATGTTGTTAAGAGGCATTTCGTTTCTCCTAGATATGTTCCCTGTTCTTTGAAAAGCATCGCAGCAGAAAACAAAGGTTTGCACATCTTTAAATAAAGTAGGCCAAAAGAATCCAGATTGCAATACCTTAGTGCTAGTCTTGTTCGAGCTAGCGTGTCCTCCACAAGGTAGTGAATGACAATGACGGATGACGCTTTGCATCTCGTCTTCCGGCACACATCGTCGAATGATGCCGTCAGGACCTCTCTTGAAGAGGAGAGGTTCATTCCAAAAGTATTCCTGGACCTCTCTTGAGATTAGAGCTTCTTGAATCTTATGAAACGCATCTAAGCACTCTTGCGAGAAATCAAAAACTGCATCCTTCATCAATAGATTAGTAAGCGGTTTTGATATCTTAGAGAAATTCTTTATAAAAAGTCTATAAAATCCAGCATGTCCTAGAAAGCTTCTTATCCCCTTCACCGAAGATGAAGGAGGGAGTTTTTCTATAGTTTCTATCATAGCCTTATCTACTTCAATCCCTCTACTAGAGATCAAGTGTCCGAGTACAATGCCTTCCTTCACCATAAATTGACACTTCTCCCAATTAAGAACTAGGTTAGTGTCTTCACACCTTTGTAGCACAAGAGAAAGGTTAGAAAGACAATTATCGAAAGAGGAACCATAAACAGAAAAGGCATCCATGAAAACCTCCATGATCTCCTCTATGTACTCCAAGAAGATAGCCATCATGCACCTTTGGAAGGTGGATGGGGCGTTGCAAAGCCCGAACGGCATTCTCCTATAAGCAATCGTACCCCACGGGCACGTGAATGTCGTCTTCTCTTGATCGTCTGGATGAATCGGGATCTGGAAGAAACCACTATAACCGTCAAGATAACAAAAATGAGAATGTTGTGCTAACCTTTCAAGCATTTGGTCAATGAAGGGTAATGGGAAGTGATCCTTTCTAGTTGCATTGTTTAGCTTCCTGTAATCAATGTACATCCTCCATCCAGTCACTGTCCTTGTAGGAATGAGCTCATTGTTCTTATTGGTGATGACCGTCATTCCTCCCTTCTTTGGAACAACCTGTACGGGACTAACCCACTTGCTATCGGAGATAGGGTAGATGATACCTGCATCAAGTAGTTTAAGAATTTCCTTCTTGACAACCTCCTTCATGGTCGGATTTAACCGCCTTTGAGGTTGTCGTGAAGTCCTAAAGTGTTCTTCCATTAGGATCTTATGCATACATAATGAAGGCTTAATTCCTACTAGATCCTCTATAGTGTAACCTAAGGCTTTCCTATGTTTCTTTAGAACAACCATAAGCTTACTATGTTCATCTTCACTTAGATCGGAACTAACAATTACCGGAAAGGTAGAATTAGATCCTAGAAATGCGTACGTTAGATGTGTGGGAAGTGGGTTCAATTCCATCACTATTGGACTCTCTAATGGCTCTTGAGGAGTGTCTAATGCTTCTTTAGAAGTCTCTAAGGGTATAGAAGTTATTGGAGAAGACTCAATAGAAGTGGTAGAAAGAACGTAATTGTCCTCAGATTTTCCCAAAAACACGGCTCCTTTGTTTCCTCCACGGCCGTGGTTTAGGGCGTGGAAGTCAATTACGGCACCTGTGATAGTTCAACGGCCGTGGTTTTGGCCGTGTAACTTACTGGAGTCGTCTGAATAGCTAATTACGGTCATGTTGGTGGGAACCACGGCCGTGGAATACCACGACTGGCCGTGATTCCTCACGTTTTCTGACCCATCGTAGAGTTTTTCAAACTCTTCTTCATGCACTTCCTTTTTCTCCTCTAAAGCTTCAATTTCCTCATTGCATTCCTCTTCCTCTCCTATGTCCATAATGCTCATGGTGATCACCTTTTGCAAAGGATCTTTAAATAGAATTGAGCTTACTTCCTCTCTAGATGCCTCTTCGTCATGGATGTTAAACATATCCTCTTCAAGAGCTGGTTATTTCATCAAAGTGGAAAGAACGAACTCTACCTTTTCCTCTCCTATGTCGAAGACGAGTCTAGCATTCTTGCAATCCACCATACAACCGGATGTTGCAAGAAACGATCTTCCAAGTATGATCGGGACTGGACTATCTGCAGGAATATCAAGCATGATAAAATATATTGGAACATAGAACTTATCAAGCTTGAACGGGACGTCTTCAATGATACCGACGGGACGAGTTATAGATCGATTCGCCATATATAACGTCATCTTCACCGGTTTAGGCTCGCCTAGACCGATCTTCCTACATAAGGCAAGCGGAATGATGCTAACGCTTGCTCCTAAATCACATAACGCATCATATGTGACATCTCCTACTACAATTGGAACACAAAATGACCCCGGATCCTTCAGCTTTGGGGGCATCTTTTCCTTCATCGTTTTGATGAGATCCGACGATTCCGAACTCATCTTGACTTCTCCAAAGTCTTCTAGTTTCCTCTTGTTAGAGAGGATCTCCTTTAAGAACTTTCCATATGCTGGCATACCTACAATTGCATCAATTAAAGGTATATTAATATGCAGTTTGCTCATGAGTTCAATGAACTTACCGAATTGCTTGTCTAGATGCGCTCTTACTCTTGATTGTGGGAATGGTAGGGGAGGTTTGTAAGCTGGAGTAGGAATGTAGATGTCTTCTTTCTCCTTCCCCTTTTCCTTCTCCTTTTCGACGGGAACTTCAACAAACTTAGGCTGCGGGTCGGTGGTTGTTGCTCCGCTCCTAGTTGTGATAGTCATCACCCTTCCTTTCGGGTTATCCTCCGTCTTTCCTGGAAGTTTTCCTTGATTTCTAGGAATTTCCTCAGCATTGCTGAACATTTGGTTTTGTAAAACCTTTTGGGCTTTATCAACCTTAGTGATGTGACTCTCCAATCTTTGAAGCATTCCCAAGATCGTTTCCAGCATGGGATCGGGCTTCTCTTTCCCCGAAGTGCTTCCACTATTAGATGTTTGCCCCTGGCTTTTCAAAGGAATGGAAGAAGAAGATGGTAGAGTTAGTGAATTTCCTAAATTGGGATAAGGATTACCGGAGTTTTGTTGTTGGTTGGAACGCCAATTGTTGTTGTTTGAACCCCTATTGTTGTTCCAATTGTTATTCCGGTTGTTGTTGTTCCAATTGTTCCGGTTGTTATTCCGGCTGTTGCGATTGGTGTTCTCATTCCCATTGTGGTTATTGTTGTTTCCTAAATAACCAACATCTTGCTCCTTAGGCTTTGGAAAGCTAGCCTTGATGACTTCCTTCAATTCTTTAATCTCGGTGTTGAGAGAGCAGCTTGTGTTAGCTTTTCTCCTTGCTCCACTTGATTAGCTTCCACCTTCCGATGAGAGTATTTCTCAATGACTCGGGCTTGCTTCTCAATGAAGTCCCAAGCGTCATCTTCCCTCATGTCCATGAATGTTCCACATGAAAGGGATTGGAGCTTGAATTGTGTTTCCACATCCAGCCTCTTATAGTATATCTCCAATAACTCCAATTTGGAATTGCCATGGTGTGGGCAATCCAATAGTAAATCTTGAAATCTTTCCCAAGACTGAAATAAACTTTCATTAGATCTCATAGAAAAAGCATTAATTTTACATCTCAACTTCGCCGTCTTGGATGGCGGAAAGAACTTGGTTAGGAACTCCGAAGAAAGATCCTCACATGTGTTGAGTCTTCCATTTGGAAGAGCTTGATACCAAGATAAAGCTTTCCCTTTCAAAGAGAAAAAGAATGGCTTGATCTTGTAATTGTTGGTGGTTGCATTCTTTGGCTTCATTATCTCCATCAAGATCTCAAAATTCTGTAGATGTTGATGTGGAGATTCGACACTCGTTCCTCCAAACTGGCTTTGGCGAACGATGGTAATAACTTGTGGGTTAAAGCTAAACCCCTGAATATCGTCAGCATCAAAGTTCACACCTAGACAGCGTGGTTGTTGAATCGGATCCATTCTTTGGCCAAGAGTTCTTGGCTCTTCATCTACACGAGCGGCTCTCGCACCCCCAACCGGGATACGATGATTGGCGGCTGGTCTTGGATTTTCTGGTTCGCATTGATCGTTGGATCAATGACCTCTAGTGATGGCATGGAGGAGTCGCTCTCTTCATCGGATGAGTCGGTTCTAACCGATCTTGTCGGTTTCCTTCTCTTCTTCTTCTTGGAATCACTCATCTCCAGCCTCATTTGCAGCATCATGTCCTTGAGCTCGTCAATTTGAAATTGATGACGCTCCGATTCTTCCTTGCGAGTCTACTCGCTCCATCTAATTCAAGCTTCGGAATCATCCAACTCTGCTTGGATATCCCTCTCTTTACTTTCAGCCATCTTTCTTTCTTTGAGCTTCTTTCTCAAAGTCTTCTCAAGTTCTTGATCAAGAGGTAAGAGGTCTTTGTTGGTGTTAGACCTGCACATATACCTAAGATAACCTGCAAATATCATTTAAAAGAGATATCAAATGACAAGAGCAAGGCTCCCAAGCTTGACAACCGATAACCGAATTCGGCTTGAACCAAATCCCCGGCAACGACGCCAAAAACTTGTTCGCCACTAAGCGTGCGTGCAAATAAGCTTTAAATTTATAAAACTAGAATCAAAGCAAGCGAACCCGCAGTGTACGGATCGGCGTAGTAAAGCAAGAATTCCAGAGTATCGAACTCATGGATTTGGGGGGAACAAATTCAGTTCGCAAATCGTCAAGCAAGTAAATATAACAAGCTTTGTAAATATTGGGAAAACAACAACCCTAAAGATCCAAGTATCTAATTGTGGCAATCGATTCAAGATATTCTATAAGTATAAGGACAGAGTTGAGGATTGCAAAGGTATACTAAGCAAGGTAATGTACGATGAAGTTCCAAAACCCTATATGTCTAACCCAAAGACTCTCTCTATAAAGGTTGTTGAAGCTTCAGTATAGAAAGGATCTATGGATAAGAATTAATCACAAATACCCAAACTTGTAACCCAAGGATCAAAACTAACTAAAAAGATTAAGGTTGTGACACTCGAAATTGAAATAGAGGATGATGAGTCTCACTACTACCTAGAAAAGGGCAAGCAAAGACTAGATTAAAGCTAATCTTTAACCTTGGATTAAAGTAAAAGCAAGGTTCGTGAACAAAGGTAAATCACAGGCAGATCTTGAGTTCCACGGCCGTGGAATTCCAAGAACAGACCGTGATCTTGGTTGTCGACGAAGTTTCTCTAACTCTCAGGGTCCAATCTGTTTACGATCGATCTATCATCATCTAAGCCACAACTATCAACCCTTCACCTTAGAATTGCTAAAGGGTTTTAGCCAATAACCATTGTCATGATATCAAAAATCAATTTACGAAGAATGAAAGATGAAAACCCTCGAAAACTCAAATATAACTCAAAGTCAATCTCAAATCCAAACACCGAATGGAATACTTAATGGATTCAGAATATAACACAAAACCTCACAAGAATCTTAGGCAAACACGAAGAACGGGATGTCAATCCGTCTTCAATATCAAAACCTAAGAAAAGGGCGCAACTTCTGCCACACACAATCTTCGGGAATCCAAACTATCGGCGCTTCCGCAAAGTTCCTCGCGAAAACCCTAAGGCTAACTCTCCCAAAGCGAGGTTGCTGAAAACTCCCTCCTCCCGCCTTTTTATACGTAGAGTAAGAGATATCTTCCAGTCCAAATACGTAGATGATGTGGCAATAAATGATTCGTCAAAGGATTGCCTAAATCACGGTCTCTTGATGTTCCACGACCGTGGTTTAGGGCGTGGAATTGGATTACGGTGTCTCTCATCTTCCACGACCGTACTTTAGGCCGTGTAACTTACTGGAATGCTCCACGCTCATGATGCCAAGATCCACGGCCGTGGTTTAGAGCGTGGACTCTTCTACGGCCGTAATTTAGGGCGTGGAAGTGTAGATTGCTTGTGGTTTCCTTTGTGTCGTGACATTCTCCATCTTAGCTCCTTCTTTAGCTTCCTTGATGTTTTCCTAATCCTTGGATATGATTGAATCCTCTCTTTTCTCTCTCAAATGGTCCGCTTTCAACTCTTATTCACCTGTAATCAATCACAAACTAATGTAGACCTCCATATCAAAAATATAGGTGAACAAGCTAACAAATGCTTCAATGCCTCATCCATGAACACAATATGAATGAAAAACAACTAGAATTAGTGCCTAGAATATCGCAATATTTCATGCTAACAGTTGCTCCTTCTTGGTTGTGGTTTATGTTCATGTGAGGTTATAGGTTGTTATGAGTTGGTATCATGTGTTGAGAGTGTTGTGAGTATCTTGGATTCTAGGATGCGGTCCTAGAATGAGGGTTAGATTATCGTACTAAGATCATTTGAGTGAAGTCTAAAACTTATTGAGTGTGAGCATGTGATATACGTATCTTTTTGTGAGCGGGTTGTGGGTTCTTCCCAAGGGAAGCGAGAGTGTTTTATGAGTTAATGTTTGGGACGAGGTAAGTCTCCGGACTTACTTAGCTTGTATTCCTTGTATATACATTGATGTGCATTTGGTGATGTGTGTTTATTGTTTATGTTATAACAATTAAACCGGTAATAGGACCACCGAATTTTATATTATTTTCTCTCAAGTGTATGATAACGGGCGGTGACATCACTGCCTAGCTCTTGCGAGAGCTAGGAGGTTCTCGGCGACTAGCCCGGGTGGGTAGACGGTCGGATGCATCAGTACCATTCCTTGCCGGTAAGTAGGGACCGAGGCGAGATCACGGTGATTCTCGTGTCACAAACCTAAGTTGAATTAGAACGGGATATGACCTAATATTAAGAAGATAATAAACCGAACTTGTGTGTTTGGAGTATATTGTTTGTTATGATGATTATGTGTGTTTGTGCCATCATCTTGTTTTTATGCCTCAAATATTAGCTAACCGTTTTAAACCAATTGTGTAGATGCATTGCAGGTTAAGGATGCTGCTGAGTCAGGTGGAGGAGTGAACAGAAGGGGTCTTCGTACATTATAGGATGGGGACGTTTTTTGTTATTTCGTTATGTTGTTGGATTATGTTTTGGAGTTGTGTCGTTTTGAGGACTCAGCTGAGTTTCCACTTTGTATCTTTACTTTTAGTTTACTCTCGCATACATTATAAATGCTTTTAATATTGCCTTTATTTGTGCCTTGTTGGAAAGGTCCGGTGAAATTGTTGTCACGCTAAGGGTCGGGACCCATTGTGAGGTCTCGCCCGTAGCATCCGAGTCCCGCGGATTTGGGGTGTTACAAACATCTCTTCGTTACGATTTATAAATTTGGATGTTACACTTTATTTTATCAACCAATTAATCTTATTATTTTTTAAAATAAAAAAAAATTAAAGCAAATAATCAACAAAGTAAGGGTATTTTGGTAAAGATAATGGTATGTCACCGAGAAGTGATCAAAACAGCAAGTGGTTGAACTCGATATTATAGGGTTAATTTCGTTTATAAATATTACAAAGTTTCTGAGAAACTATACGGCGAATTTAGAGAGTGTGCCTAAATATAATAATATTGTATTTAATATGCTTAAAAAACTAGGGTGAATTTGGTAACTAAGTTATTTTGAGATTTACATTTAGTAAGTAGGCCATAGTATTTTTGATTAAGTAAATGTACCCCTTCTTCTATTTTTTTACCGTCAAACTAATTTGAAGAAGAACAACCGTCCCTTGCGTTCCTCTCTTCTCTCATCATCTTTCATCGCCGCCAGTATTCAACTGACTTCGCTTTCTCAGTTGACGGAAACAACGTCTCCTTCCGCCTTCGCCACGCAGCCGCCAGCCACCAAGGAATCCAACATCTCAACTTCACTTTACTTGCTTTTCTTCATTTGCTTTCAAATTCCCGGATAGGTAAATGGAGGCAAAAATGTTAATGAGGGGCTAAAGCATGGTCAAAAAGAAGAAGAGAAGAGAATGAATTGCCTTAATCATCCCAGGAAGAATGTGATAAAACTCATCATGTGGTGTCTACCTTCAAATCCAACATAAATTTGATAAAAACAAAGTATTAAACATGCTAAAACTTCAAACAAAGCATTTTGAAACTTAAACGTATCATAAAACCTTTCGATCATATAAAGATTTCAAAACCAATATGCAAAAAATATCTTCATCGAGGTCATATCCAGAGAAGAAGCACAAAAACCGTTCAAAAAATATTTCAGTTAAGCCATCTCGGTCGAGGTGTTCTGGCGTCATCCGAGGTGTTCATCCTCGATCGGCCATGAACGTCCCGGTCGAGGTCGTAAAAAACATTTTCAAACTAGTTTCCGACGTTTTTCTCAAACAGAAACTTGTATGTATGCATGTAATGATAGATAAGCACATAAAGCCAAATAAACAATAATATCCAAGAGTCATACAAACCATACACATATAAGTCAAGATAGATACATTCAAATATCCCATACTTGGGACACATTGTCCCAATGGGTCAAATATAAGTCTAAGGAAATAAAGTACTCACCGGACCTAGCTGAACTGCATAATAAATAAAAGAAATCCATGAAGCTCTAGTCCTCATCAGCTGGAGGCGGTGGATGTGGAATGTAGGGGTGTTGGGTCGGATCAAAAGGATAGCCCATAATCTGCTGATGCTAGATCTCCATCATGCGTCGAGTGTAGTGTTGGCTCTCTAACATCTGATGTGTCCAACCCTCAATATCTCGGCCCTGGTCAGCAAAGCGCTCGGTCATGTCGACTGTCAAGGCTACGTAAGCGTCGATCATCTGGTCGGTGAGATCATCAATCCTCTGGTGGGCCTCGAGATCTCTGAATCTGCGCTGAGGTGGTGGTGGTAATGTCGTTGTCTCCTCCTCCATTGCCTCATCATCAAGATCGACAACGGGAACACTAGGGCCGCCAGTATCAGTACCGGTCTCCATATCAGCTCCTCCATCATACCCCTCATCATCATCAGCTGCAACTGCATCTCCAGCATCCTGCATGTATGGAACCCAAGCAGCAGACCAGAACTGACGGTCAAAGACAAAGAACTAGGATGACCACATAATCCCCTGTGGAGCCGTCTTCTCCCACAGCATGGCAACGTAGGGCGTGCCAAGGCCACGAGGGACAAGTATACGTCTCGTGATCATCTCATAGTGTGGCGATGTGGGTCACCAACCCAACACAGCAGATATCGCGCTTCGACTTGCCCTTGATCATGTGCAAGTCCTCTGCCAGCATAGCAGCAAAATCAGGAACTCCTCCAGTCACCATGCAAAACATACCCAGCAACTCCCCCTTTCGGACCTTTTGGGGCGTCTCAGTACACGCCAGAAGAGTCTCACTGAAAATCTTGTGAGCAAGGCGGAAAGCAAGATGAAAAATAATACGATCCCGGGAATCCCCGGGTCTCCACCTATCTTTGTGATCAGTCACATGGGCTATCTCGCCCTAGAAACTCCGAGCCACCACTCGGGAAGGAAAATCAGAAACAGTAGGAGTAGGGAAACCAAAAATCTCCGTGAACTGATCCATAGGAACTACATAGTTCTTGTTCAGCAGCCGGTACTTGATTCCATTGTGCTCCGGCACGTATGTCACTGAGCTGACAAACTCTATCGTCGGCTCCAGATAAGCCAGCGCTCTAACATCCATGAACTCCTCCATCCCAACCATGGAGATCATCTTCCTCAAGTCATCCGCCACATGGAGGCACTCGAAGGCAAAAACATCCAGAAAACGCGGGGCAATGATCGGATGCCCGCATATACGATCAAAGTCCTTTTGGTGACGCTCATGGATCACCGGAATCGAGAACTGAGAAGCAGAGAAAGGGGAAGACTGATGGAAACTGCTAGGTCTGTCCCTCAAGGGCAACTGACGATCAGATCTGTTGCTCATATTTTCTGACAAGGTCACCTCGGTTGCCCCAAGAAAACCTCGGCCGAGACACAGCTGACTGGACCGAGGCGAAGCACTGTTCGTACGCACTCTCTGAATTTTCTTTTCCCCCAAATCACTACCAAAGGCTTCCTAAGGGGTACTTATATCTTTTTCAACAATAAACAATGGCAACCAAAGCTAGATTTGCTCGTAATTAGTAAAAGAAGAACGAGTTATGGTTTTGGAACGAAGTACCCAGATTTTGCAGATTTGAAGCGTTTTCCTTGTTGTTTGATGCTTGGAAACTAATCCTCTTACTTCCTCCGGTGTAATCGAGCCAAGAATCGTAAGAAACGAGCAAGAATCGAAGATTTGAGGGTTTGGAGCCGCCGCGGTCGAGGTTGCGCTTGGGAGGGAAAAAGTGAAGGGAGAGAAACCGTCTCGCCTTTTATACATCTCGCTGAATTTGATTACACCTCGGTCAAGGTGGTCCCGACCGGACCGAGGTGTTTGACTGGATGTCAGACCTAGTCGCCTAGGTTGACCAAGAACATCTCGGACGAGGCGTTGTGACAGCAACCGAGATGTGTCTCAGTCAATATCCGTCTTTTCAATTTCTCGAACTTTTGTCCTTCCAGTGTAGCTCCTGAGCTGTAATCCTTCCTTAAAAAGTACCTGGTTCTTGTCTAGAGAACGCAAAAACAAAGCGAATCAAACTATCTAAGACTAAGCTAGAAATAGGGAAAAGAAAGCGATACCTTGGGTTGCCTCCCAAGAAGCGCTTGATTTAAGATCGCTAGCTGGACCGTACATCATCCTCAAACAAGGTAGAAGGTGTCCTCACCCCATACTTCATCTTCATCATGGGGTGAAACAAAGGATTCTATCCAACGTTCCAACAAATGCAAGTGCTCACCGGGAAACGAATCATCTTTGGGTAGGTCATCCTTCTTGAGCGAGGAGGGAGGTACCTGGATGAGGTGATCCGCAACAGAATTCCCTGATCCCTTATTATCGCAAATCTCTAAGTCAAACTCTTGAAGCAAGAGAATCCAACGAATAAGACGCGGCTTTGCATCCTTCTTAGTGAGCAAGTAACGAATAGCTACATCGTCAGTGTAAACAATAACTTTTGCTCCCACTAGGTAAGAGCAAAACTTCTCAAAAGCATATACAACCGCCAAGAGCTCCTTTTCGGTGTTGGCGTAGTTCAGTTGAGCTTCGTCTAGCGTCTTGCTAGCATAGTAAATGGCGTTGATCCGGCCATCCTTCTTTTGTCCAAGTACCGCTCCTACGGCCACATCACTAGCATCGCACATGATCTCAAAGGGTAAGGTCCAATCGGGAGGTTGAATGATGGGAGCGGTGATCAACGCTTCCTTTATCTTGTAAAAAGCATCAAGGCATTCCTGCGAAAACTCAAAAACAACATCCTTATTCAAGAGATTAGTGAGTGGTTTAGAGATTTTAGAGAAATCCTTGATGAACCTCCTGTAGAAACCTACATGCCCGAGAAAACTCCGCACACCCTTAACAGAACAAGGGGGGGGGTTTCTCAATAGTCTCGATCTTAGCTCGATCGACTTCAATACCTCGGATGGAAACGAGGTGTCCTAGAACAATTCTTTCACTAACCATAAAGTGACACTTCTCCCAATTCCGAACAAGCTTAGTGTCTTCACAACGTTATAGCACTAGAGAAAGGTTAGCCAAACAATTATCAAAAGAGGAACCATATACCGAAAAGTCATCCGTGATTACCTCCATGATCTCCTCTGATAACACGATTTATGACTTAGGTTTATACACTCATTTAGATAGTTTTTCCACTCATTCATGCATGGTTTAGCACTAGTTCATGACGTTTGCACTCAATTCATGTATTTTCTCGAGATAGACGTCTACACGGACTTTTGCATTGCTTTGTAGGTATTTTGGGAGATTTAGAAGCTTAATCGGTACATTCGAGGACCGTTCTTCGAGATGACACACCTTCGGACTCATTGGGGTGCAAGCTAGGGGCTAAGAAGGACTCATGGGACCTTGTTGTTGCATGCCATGCACCAAATCGTAGCTTAATGATCCAAAACAAGCTGAGGCACCAAAACCACGGTCACTGGAACTTCCACGGCCGTGGAATTGGACCGTGGTTTTTGCCAGACGGTTGTGACAGCTGTGCCACGATCTTCATAGCCGACTCTTGCAAATTTGTAGGATAAATAGGTGGTCCTGCAAGGAAAGGGCATCTTCCATCATCCACTCTCACTACCATTATCTCCCATACTCTTAACAAGAAGATTATATCAATTGGAAGCTTGGAAGAGAGCTACCATTGGAGGAGGAGAAAAGCTCCATTGGAGAAGAAGAGAAGAACACATCATTGCTAGTCTTTGATAGATTTTTTAGTGAAGATTATCGGAATCGGTTTCTAGGGTTGTAAGAATCAATTGAACCTTCTTTTGAAGGGTTGTGAGTCTTTCTAATCTCATTTTCAGCTTGGTTTACTTGTTTCACTTGTTCATCTCTTTCTCATCATTATCTTGCAAATGGAAGCCATGATTTTATGTTTGATGATTTCGATTGTGATGATGTATGTTGTAGGCTAAATAGATGCGATTCTAGGGTAAGGAAAGGATGGTTATGGCTTGGAATATGATAGGATAGACTTAAATGTATGCTTGGATGATTCATTTGATTGAACCTAGTCACTGTTAGAATCCACGGTTTGTTCTAGACAAACCACGGCCGTGGACCTTGATGAACACCCCGTGATTTTGATGAACTTGCTTGTAATGATAAATCCAAGTGTTAGGTTGTTAGATTGTTGAAATCCTAGTGTTTGTTGAGCTAATTCTATCCTAGGGTGACCTAGTGTTAGCAACTAAGTGTTAGAAGAGACCTACCCGGTAATTCTTGCTCTTAGATACCGAAGATGACAAACTATAGGTAGTAGTGAGCCTCACAAGCCGCTAATGGACTGAGTGTGCTAGGATAGGTGTTTAGGACTTGCCTTTCCGAGACTTACCCGGTAAAGAGAGGTTATACCCCTAGAATACCATCCGGTTTGTGTAGAATTCCATTCCTTAGGCTCTTTGAGACTAACCCGGTGATGAGACCTTAGGAACGGACTAGTGGACCATGAGACTTACCCGGTGATTGATCCCAATCTAGAAACACTCACTCCCAACACACTATAGTTAATCCAAGGAATAATTAGATAGCTTGAGTCCAATGCCATAACCGGAATTTCCAACCCCTAGAATCCGCTTTTCTATCTTTGATCTCATATCTCGTGTTTAGCTTGTTTGTTTGTGTTGATTTGTTAGCTTAGTTAATTGTTTGTTTTGCATGATTTGTGATCCTTGATTGGTCACCTAAAAACCAAACCAAAAACAATTGAGATTTTCATTTCTTTATTTCTTTCTCTTTTCTTAGCTTAGATCAACACTATACTTAGTCACTACTTGGCTCGATTTCACCTCAGTCTTTGTGTTCGACCTCGGAATACTATCCCTACTACAAAACGTCCCGTACACTGCGGGTTCGCTAGGAGTTAGGAGAAATATAACGAGTTATAAATTTAAGGCTTTTTTGCGTGCACACATCCTAAGCGTGACAAGTTTTTGGCGCCGTTGCCGGGGATTAGGTCTAGATTGAGTCATTTTTGTGATTGTTTATAGTGTAGACCTTTCTTGTTGCTTTTGATCTCTTTTGGTTTGTGTCTTTGCTTTTCAGGACATCTCTCACTCTTTAGGTGTATGCGAAGATCTCGTGGCAAGGATTTAGCTCCATTCGATCCCGAACCGGAGAAAACCCTTAGATCTAGATCCAAGAACATTAGAAAGGGAAAAGAGATGGCCGGAAGAGATCTCCAAGCTGAGTTGGATGAGGTTTTAGAGCAAATTAGGATAAGGGATGAAGCCTTGGAGAATGAAAGGAGACTTGCCAATGAGAGGCAAGAGGCAACTAGGAGGGATATTGAAGAGATTAGGCAAGCTCTTGTGCAAAGAGAGCTTAATCGTCAACAACCTCCTCCACCTCCACCACAACCGCAGCCGGCGGTGAATATTCGGGTTGTGCCCATTGCTATTGAAGAGCCACAAACGTTAGGGCAATGTATAGATCCGGCACAAAGAGCACGCCGTCCGGGTGTGAACTTAGGAGATCGCGCAGCCCATAATTATGAGCTCCGCCCTCAAGTTCTACAAATGATCCGGCATAATCAATTTGGAGGGATGGAAGGAGAGTCTCCTCATCAACACTTGATGAACTATGAGATCTTGATGGAGACTCTTAGACCGCCTAGATTGGAGAGCAACAACCATAAGCTTAGGGCTTTCTCCTTCTCACTAAAGGATAAAGCCTTGGCTTGGTATCAATCTATTCCACAAGGGCGAGTAAGCACTTGGGAGGAGATGACAACCGAGTTTTTGACTAAGTTCTTCCCACCTTCCAAGACTACCGAGTTAAGAGGGAAGATCAATGCCTTCGTGATGAAGGATAGAGACAGCTTATTCAAGTCTTGGGAGAGGTTCAAAGACCTTCTCCTAGATTGTCCACACCATGGCATACCAAAAATTGAGCTATTGGAGATCTACTTCAAAGGACTTGATGAGGATAGCCAATTCAAGCTCCAATCTCTTTCCGGTGGGACTTTCATGGAGAAGAATGTAGATGAAGCTTGGGAGTTTGTAGAGAAACAAGCTTTAGTGATTGAGAAGTACTCCCATAGGAAGCTAGCTTATTTTTGGACTATATTTTCATGTTTTCCTTTTTATGTAATAAAAGGGATATTCCGTATAAGAATATTCCCTTTTGATCTTATCCTTTTAGGTTTTTCCTTTTGAGCTTTTTGTCATGTGTTTTTGTTTGGCCCATTGGCCCATAGGTGGGCAAGACTCTCTATATAAGAGATATCTTGCCTCATTTATTTTTTCATGTTCAATATTACTAAGTTTTGAGAAGAATTTCCTCCTACTTAGCTTTGGCATCAAAACCTCTCTTCTATCTCTCAAATTTCTTCCTTGGATCTCATCTTTGATCCAAAAAAACCATATTCGAGGATTCTTCTTAAGAATCAACCTTCGATCCACACTAAAAGGCTTATTCGATCTCTCTAGATCGAACTAACCTTTGTTTCTTCATCGCTTCCGCCCCTTTGGATCTGAAACGATACAACGATGCACAAAGAATCAAGGAGTAGTTGGAGTTTTGCTTGATCTAGATCAGGAGTTATCCTTGGTTACCTCCAAGGACGCATCATAGTGTTTTCTGGTTTGGGATCGTAGGGAACGATTTCCTTTCCAGCACGAGTTCTTCGCATAAACCTAAGGAAAGATCCTGCGAAAACACTCAAGTAAAGTGGTTAATAGCAACAAGGGCAATAGGCCCGAAAGAGAACCGAAACCGAAGTTGGTCTACACCAAGTCCCCGGCAACGGCGCCAAAAACTTGTTCGCTCCAAAAGGTGTGCAAGCTTTAATATTTATAACCCAAGAAGTATGCTTGAACAATATGTGAACCCGCAGTGTACGGATCAATTGTAATAAAAGCAAGAATTTCAGGGGTCGATCACAAGGATTATGGTGAAACAAAGTTCGGTAAATAGGTTGTCAATCAGCAAATCACGCAAAAAATCAAAGATGATGTAAAATTCAAGTAAAGGGTATGCGGATTCTAGGGATTAAAGCATCTAGATATGGTTCCGACTCAAAATCTCAAAAGATAACATGGACAAAGTTGAAGATTGTGAAGGGAAGGTGTTTCTAAGGTGCGAATAGATCACCGGGTAAGTCTCACTACTCACTATCCCAAACCAAAGATCCTCTCACCGGGTAAGTCTCAAGGTACTAAGGAAAGGAACTATAATCTCAAACCAACACACCACCCAAGGGAATAGAATCAACCTTTACCGGGTAAGTCTTAGGCTAACTCTCAAAGATTGGATGAAGGCACACTCAAACCCCAATAAAGGATAAACCTTTACTACTTACACTCATGATCTTGGGTAAACAAACAAAGGAATCACCGGGTAAGTCTCATCATAGGCTTGCGTTGAACCAGGAAAGGTATAACAAGGATAGGATTTGGCAAACTTAAATCTTAACTCAAATAAGGTTCAGGAAAGGTTCACCTCATTCAATTATATTCCATCCCGGCCGAGATGTTCAATGACTGACCGAGGTGTTCTACGGTTAAGGTAAAGGCTCGAGCTATCAAGGTCCTGTTGGGGTTAAGATCACTCTATCATCGTCTTTCCCACAACTCTCAGCCAATCACCCTAGAATCTCATACAGAACTTAGCCAACAATCATCATGATAACAATAATCAAATTTATAAGAAAGAAATCAATATTCAAACAAAAAAACCTTAACACAAAGATCTCAATAATTGAATGAATCAAACAAACAACAATCAACGTGCCTCAAGTCATAAATCAGAAAAGACAACAAAACCAAAAGCCAAACTAAGAAGATCTTACAAACTCCTTCAAAACTAACTTCAACATGATTCCTTCCTTCCTTGAACTTCAACCTTCAAAACTTCCTTCAAACTCTTCCTTCAAACTCTTCAGAAAAATCCTCCAGAAAATCCTTGATCCGAAGATGGCTGAATTGTAGAAAATCAGCCCATATATATAGGAGAATTATCTTACAAAGATAAAAATATCTTATAAAGATAAATTCCTAGAAAATATATCTATATCTCTCAAAATAAATCAGCCAAATATAATATCTTCCTTCTAGAAATCCAGCCAAAAATATGTGATATTCTCTTTCCAAAAATAGAAGATCTCAGCCAAAAATAAAGATCTTGTCGGCGGTAAGGTGTTCGCCTCGGTCGGGAAGATCATTTCGGTCGAGGTGGTATTGTAGCTGACCGAGGTGAGTCTCAGCTGAAGGTAAATAATCTCGAATCTGGTCCAAAATAAATCCTCTAAATCATTTTCATGCTTCTTGAGATCTTCTTAAAGCTCCAGAATGTAGCTCCAATAACTCCTTAGCTTCCTTAGCTCCACTTTAGTCTAAAACGTGCCATTTTACCTACGACAACGAAACTAGGTGTACACTTTGATTCCCGTAAAGGTAGACAAAACAACAATATAATCAAAGAATATACATCCATACATGCAGATTTATGAAGATAAAACGTCTAAACCAATCCAAAACTATGGACTATAATACATACTATCACATTGCCATGGATGAAGCTCTTGAAATATCTTTTCCTTGAATCCTTGCATGCATGTGTTCCTAGGACGTTTAGGTCGGCGAGAAGAGTCTAAGGTCAGTGGTTGGTGTTTGGAGAAGACCCAACAAGAAAAGGAGGACATTGGAGCTCAAGATCCACAATTGAAGACGAAGAAAACGACCTTCTGTTGTTCGACCGCGGGGGCAGATCTTCAGAGCCGCAAGGGTGGACCAGGTCACCGCAGGGGCGGCGCCATGACGTCGGACCACCGCAGGGGAGGTGGCGCCATGGGGACGCAGGGGCGGTGACAGTGCTTCGCAGGGGCGCCAGCTTGACTTCGCGGCTGCGTTTCTTCAGTAGTAGGCTCCTCTTCTCCCTTTCTCTTTGTTCCTTCCTTATCTTTGAGGTTATATCATGTTAGTAGCATGCCTAGGATGGACCTAGGGTAGATTGAGAATGCCATCTAGTAGTTGTGAACCTCGGAGCCCTTAGGCTTGTTGGAGTTAATTGGTTTTGTGGTTGATGAGCATGTTGGACCTCCTAAGCTAGGTTGCTCCTTCTTGGTTGTGGTTTATGTTCATGTGATGTTATAGGTTGTTATGAGTTGCTATCATGTGCTGAGAGTGTTGTGAGAATCTTGGATTCCAAGATGCGGTCCTAGAATGAGGGTTAGGTGATCTTGCATAGATCATTTGAGTGAAGTCTAAAACTTCTTGAGTGTGAGCATGTGATATACGTATCTTCTTATGAGCAGGTTGTGGGCTCTTCCCAAGGGAAGCGAGAGTGTTTTGTGAGTTAGTATTTGGGACGAGGTAAGTCTCCGGAATTACTTAGCTCGTATTCCTTGTATTAGCATTGATGTGCATTTGGTGGTGTGTGTTTATTGTTTATATTATAACAATTAAACTAGTAATAGGACCACCGGCTTTTATATTTTTTTGTCCCAAGTGTATGATAACGGGCGGTGACATCATGCCTAGCTCTTGCGAGAGCTAGGAGGTTCTCGGCGGCTAGTCCGGGTGGGTAAACGGTTTGATGCATCAGTACCATTCCTTGCCGGTAAGTAGGGATCGAGGCGAGATCACGGTGATTCTCGTATCACAAACCTAAGTTGAATTAGAACGGGATATGACCTAATATTAAGAAGATAATAAACCGGACTTGTGTCCTTTGGAGTATATTGTTTGTTATGATGATTATGTGTGTTTGTGCCATCATCTTGTTTTTAATTCCTCAAATATCAGCTAACGGTTTTAAACCAATTGTGTAGATGCATTGCAAGTTAGGGATGCCGCCGAGTCAGGTGGAGGAGTGGACAGACGGGGTCTTCGTACCTTATAGGACGGGGACGTTTTTGGTTATTTCGTTATGTTGTTGGATTATGCTTTGGAGTTGTGTCGTTTTGAGGACTCGGCTGAGTTTCCACATTGTATCTTTACTTTTAGTTTTTTCTCGCATACATTATAAATGCTATTAATATTGCCTTTACTTGTGCCTTGTTGGAAAGGTCCGGTGAAATTATTGTTAGGCTAAGGGTCGGGACCCATTGTTAGGTCTCGCCTGTAGCATCCCGAGTCCCTCGAATTTTGGGTGTTACAAATATCTCTTCGATACGATTTATAAATTTGGATGTTACACTTTAATTTATCAACCAATTAATCTAATTATTTTTTAAAATAAAAAAATTAAAGCAAATAATCAATAAAGTAAGGGGTATTTCGGTAAAGATAATGGTATGTCACCGAGAAGTGATCAAACAGCAAGTGGTTGAACTCGATATTATAGGGTTAATTTTGTTTATAAATATTACAAAGTTTCCGAAAAACTATAGGGAGAAATTAAAGAGTGTGCCTAAATATAATAATATTGTATTTAATATGCTTAAAAAACTAGGGTGAATTTGGTAACTAAGCTATTTTGATATTTACATTTAGTAAGTAGGCCCTAGTATTTTTGATTAAGTAAATGTACCCCTTCTTCTATTTTTTACCGCCAAACCTAATTTGAAGAAGAACAACTGTCCCTTGCGTTCCTCTCTTCTCTCACCACCTTTCATCGCCGCCAGTATTCAACTGACTTCGCTTTCTCAGTTGACGGAGACAATCTCCTTCCGCATTTGCCACGCAGCCGCCAGCCACCAAGGAATCCTTCGCAACCATCGGTTCCGGCCCACGCCCGGTTCTTCTCCCTTCCGCCTTTGTTTGTTGCAGAAAAACCCGTCGTCCCCTGCGCACATGCGATAGCAGTGAGGACCACCCACGCCCGGTTCCTCTCCCTTCCGCACCTCAGTTCCAACCATCGGCTCGAATGTTAGGTATGCCTGGGGTTGAGGCAAGATCTAGATCTAGATCTACAAAATATCTCTCATTTGTACTCTCAGTTCTAAAAATTGAAGATTGTTCAGCATTTGATGATGATCAAGAGTGGTTGTTCTACAACAAACGCTCAAACCCGGATTCTAAAACTTCCGGACTTCGCACAACGCCCCAAGTGTTGGCAGAAGCTTTGAGGAATTGGATGATACGAATAAGCAGTTGATGGAAATAGAGGACCAGCTCGTTGCTCTCCCTGAAGTGTAGGTTAAGGTCAAGAAGAAATTTGAGTTCAAGGTTTTGCTCTCTTTCTCTCCACGTTGCTTTTTCACTTTCCAATTCGTCAATGTAGTGGTTATGTACTGATCTCTAGATGTCTAGTCTACCGATTCCTCAATTTATTTGCACTATATAAGTAGTATCTTCCAAATCTGTGAATGCCTTTGATTAGAGGAATTGTCATCTTTATAGCTTGAATTTTTATTCAAGGTGTTTATAATCACATGAATTAAGTGTATGTACTTATTAATAGAAGGTCTTCATGCTATGTCTCTCATGTTGCATTTGGATAGAGAAAGTGAAGAGAAGAACAGTATGAGTTTTTTCTGATTGCTTAACTAAGTTTTTTGAAGGCCAATTCCTTCAATATAGTTTGTATAATGCACAAAATATTCATTTTGTTGGGACTTGTTTTTTTAAAAATTTAGCATTGTTTTTACATGGTAGTTTTGATTTTGCATGCCAGATGTTGCTATTGTAGCTGCAGATCAACCAGACAAGGAGGAAGTGGGTTTTGGTATGTAATTTTAGTATGTAATTCTAGTATGAAATTCATACCAAAAATAAAATAATTAAAAAAAAGGCAAAACAAAAGAAAAGAAAAAAAAAAAACAAAGTCAAGAAGAAAGAATTTGTACATATGATTTATAATTGTAATGTATGTTTCTTTTTTTTTTATTAAAATAGGGGGTTAATTAGTTTTACCTACCGTTAAATGAAAGTGGTAAAAAATAATGGGTACACAAATTTAATGAAAATAGTAGAGCCTATTTGGCCAAATTCTTTCAAAAAACTATTTAGAAGAAAGCATGCCTTTTTTTTAATTAAGTAATCCCAAAACTATCCCTTATAAATAGGGTTGTGCAAAATCGGACCGGACAGGAAAACCGGACCGGATTGGAATTTACGGTCCGGTACGGTCCAGGTTTTATTGAAAACCCGGGTTACGGTCCGGTCTAATTTTGGACCGTATAAAAACCGTAATCCGGGTTGCACCATAAACTACAAATATCAGGTCTGATGCGGTCCATTCCGGTCCGATTCGGGAAAAACCTCACCAAAATTGCACAATTTAGGTACAAACGGGTCCGGTTTGGTCCGGTCCGAAATATTCAAAATTGCACAATTTAGGTACAAACCGGTCCAACCCAAAACCGGACGGGTCTGGACCGGAGGTCCGTTCCTGGTCCAGTCTACGGTCTGGTCCTGGTCTGGTCTACAGTCCAAGATGTCATCAATTTACGGTCCACCGGTCCGGTCCAGACCGTAAGCACATCCCTACTTATAAATGCATCCACTAAATACCCGTATAATTTGTTTTGGTAATCTTTTCTACGGATTTAAATAATTTAAAAAATATATTTTCTATTTAACTTGCAACTACCATACATTTCCACAATATTTCATTGACTTTTGTTTACTTGAATTAACGTACTTTTAATATGTTACACAAATCTCTTGACACCCCCAAATGTTTTTTAATAAATTAGGGAAATGAGGCTCTTAAAATTTTAATTTTGTAAAATTAGGCTCCATATAAAATAATAGAAACTAGGCCTGCAAACTAGAAAAATAGGGGCACTATTGGAGGGTTAATTGAAATGATGGTGGCTGTACAAAATTCAAATATTGATTAGATGTTTACTTTTCAGATTTTTGGTTTTGTACATAGAGAGAGGGGAAAATCCCACTAATTCGTCCAAAAAAACTGAAGAGCGTATCTCCTCCACTTCCAAAAAAACATGGTCGAGAAAACAAAAACTGAAGAACGTATCCTCCAAAAACAAGAACCAAAGGCATTTCCCCAATTCTTTGAATCAATGGCGGATCTCTCTTCCACATTTGCTGCTCAGATACCGGCGCCCTCTTTCAGCCTAGGGTTTACTCAGGCCGTAATTGAGGTAGAGGATCGTAGGATGGCCGGCGAGACTATGGAGGAGGAAGCTAGGGTTTCCGCCGATACTAGAGCCCTTGATTCCGGCGATGCTACAGTTCTTGAGGAGACTATGGAGGCTAGAGTTCCTGAGGAGGCTAGAGTTCCTGAGGAAAGGGTTTCCAATGACGCCATTGATGAGGAATTGGTAAGCCGTACTAGCCCTTAGTACCATGAATTGAGTAAATGGTTACTTAATTTTTGCATTTTTTGGGTATTGCTTTGAATTGAGTATATGTGTGTGCAGTTTGAGTATGTATTTATTGAAGATAGGCTTTTGTAAGATTTGATTTGGGTATGGATTGAGTAATTGATTACTCCATGCATGTATTTACTGGGTATTGTTATCAATTGATTTTGTCTATGTAGTTTGGGTATGTATTATGAAAGAGAGACTTGATAAGATTTGATTTGGGTATGGATTGAAGTGATTGGTTACTTAATGTTTGCAATTTTTTGGGTATTGCTTTGAATTGAGTATATGTGTGTGCAGTTTGAGTATGTATTATTGAAGATAGGTGTTACAACTCATGGATACAGTTTCTGTGAAGAAAGAAGATGGAGAAGAAAGGGACAGCTCGAGAGAGAGAAGTAGTTTGCAGAAAGATGAAGGAAAGAAGAATGACCGAAAAATACTTTCTTACTTTTCATTGTAACAACAGAATGTATTTATACACATGTAAACCATGACTCGGCACTTTTATCTTTTACAAATGAATGGTTGATATTGCTTCTAATTATATTTTTTTATTACTCTCATTCCCCCCCCCCCCGGCAGCTGGAAGAGGATGACCTATCCATTCCGAGCTTGAGAAGTAGATTATTCTGTTGAGCAGTGGGCAATATCTTTGTGAACACATCTGCAAGCTGTTGTGAAGTAGATATATGTTTAAGCTCGAGTAAACCTTCCATTATCTTGTCCCTAGTATAATGGCAGTCTATGTCAATGTGTTTCGTCCTCTCGTGAAACACAGGATTGTATGCAATCTCAATTGCAGAAGAGTTGACACAAAATAATCTGATTGGTTGAATAGAAGCAACACCAAGATCAGATAATAACCGAAGGAGCCATGTTACTTCTGCTGCAGCATTTGCCATAGCCCTATATTCAGCTTCAGCTGAGCTACGGGACATTGTGCTTTGCTTCTTAGACTTCCAACTGACTGGAGCATGGCCAAGGAGAATAACATAACCACCAACTGACCGACAGGAAGTAGGGCATGCTGCCCAATTAAAATCAGTGTATGCAAGTAAAGATGGTGTGTCACAACCATTCGGAATGACACCATAGCCAATAGTCCCTTGGACATATCTAAGAGTGTGTTGTAAAGCCAATAAGCGGGAAGAACATGGATTCTGCATGAACTAACTTAGATATTGAACAACAAAACATAAGCCTGGTCTAGTGTGAGTGAGAAAATTGATCTTGCCAACTAAGCATCGATATTGAGATGCATTATCCAGAGGTGTGCCATCATTAGGTAACAACTTGATATTGAGAGGTAAAGGAGTGGTTGTTGGTTTTAAATGATGAACATCAGCATCATGTAAAAGCTCCAATGTAAACTTCCTTTGTGAAATGACAACATTAGATGGTAATAACTTATCTCAATACCAAGGAAATAGTGGAGAATATTAAGATCCTTAACACTAAACGTGTCATCAAGGTAAGCCTTTAACTGTTCAATCTCACAGCTATTATATCCAGTAATGAGAAGCTCATCGACATATATTGCCACAATTGTGATTAAGGAACCATCATGCTGAGTAAACAGGGAATAGTCGTTCTTAGACTGAACATAACCACGTGCCAAAAGAGATGAAGTAAGTCGATGAAACCACTGACGTGATGCTTTTTTCAAACCATATAGAGACTTCTTGAGTTTGCATACAAGGGACAAGGGATTAGGAATGCCTGGAGGTGTCTTCATGTACACATCTTCATAGAGAGTACCATGTAGGAATGCATTGTTCACATCGAGTTGATGAAGGGTCCAGGACTTTGCAACAGCTATTGCAATAATAGCACGTATGGTGGTCATATTTATCACATGAGAAAAAGTCTCATGAAAGTCTATACCATCTTGTCGGGTAAAGCCTTTTGCAACTAACCGGGATTTATACCTTTCCAGACTACCATTTGTCTTAAGCTTGACTTTGTATATCCATTTGCATCCGATGGCTTTCTTGCCAGAAGGGAGTGGCATGAGATCCCATGTATGGTTATCTTGTAAGGCTTTATATTCTATTTGCATGGCTTTGATCCAGTTTGGATCTTTAGATTCTTCAAGGTAAGTAGTAGGTTCAACATATGAAGATAAATATGACACAAAGGCATGATGAGAGGTAGGGAGAAAAGAGGAGTGAAACATACCTGGTGATGGCAAGTTAGAAGAACTATATGAGCAAACAAAGTCCTTGAGATAAGGTGGTGGTTGGTGTGTTCGGGTATATCGTCTAGGAGATGAAATGGACGATGTAGTTTGAGGAATAGGTGGTGTGGAACTGGTAGGGGATAGAGAAGATGGGTATTTCAGTGATGATAGGATTGTCTGAGGGAGTAGATAAAGGGGAGCCAGTAGAAGGAGGACAAGGTAGAATCTCAGTGGAAGGTGTGAGAGGTGGGCATGGTATGAAGATATTAGTATTAAAGGATGAAGTAGTATGAATAGGGAGAGGTGTGGTGGAAGAAATAGTCATGGTACGAAATGGAAATATGGTTTCATGAAAGACCATATCTCGAGAAATGAATATTTCTTTGGTTTGAAGATTAAGGACTTTGAATCCTTTCTTGGCATAAGGATATCCGAGAAAGGCACAATAAATAGCTCGTGGTGAAAACTTGTCACGATGTGGTTTCTTGGTGCTTACAAAGCATAAACAACCAAAAATTCGAAGATGTGAGTATATCAGAGGAGTATGAAATAAAAGCTCAAGAGGGATTTATTGTGGAGAATAAGAAGAGGACACCTATTGATGATGTATGTGGTTGTGAGCACACATTCACCCCAATATTCCAAAGGAACTTGAGATTGGTGGAACAAACAATGAGCTACCTCAGGAACATGTCTATGTTTGCGCTCAAGTACACCATTTTGTTGAGGAGTATAGGGGCATGAAGTTTGATGAATAATGCCTTGATTTTGATAGAAAGTGGATGCAGCATGGCTAGAAAATTCAAGGACATTATCAGACCTTATGACTTTGATTTTGTTATGGAATTGTGTGGAGATGAGGGTATTGAAAGATTGAAGTATAGTTAGAGCATTGCTTTTGTTGGCAAGAAGATATGTCCATGTACATCTAGTGTAGTCATCGACAATGGTAAGAAAGTAAGTAAAACAATTGTATGTTTGTTGTTTATATGGTCCCCATGTATCAATGTGAATAATATCAAAAGGTTGAGCAGCTCGATTAAAAGAGAGAGGAAATAAAAGTCCTGTTTTCTTGGCTTGTGGACATATCTGACAAATATCATGATGCTTGATGCTAGTATTGATAGAAGAAACATGATGTAATTGTTCAAAACGAAGATGTCCTAAACGACAATGCCAGATTTCTGGACTTACAAAATGTGGTTAGGTAGAGGAAGTCTGAGTAACAATATGCTCAGTGGTAGTATTAGTACAAAATGAAGAAGGTTTGAGGTCAACTAGAACAGAAACTTTGTCGGCCACATTTAAGCCCTTGTAAGCATTACCAATCACCAAGTGATTCCTCATCGAACGGTCCTGGATTAGAAAATGAGTAGGAGAGAAAACAACATTAGTTGAAAGGTCTGTGGACAATTTGGATACAAATAATAAATTAAATTGGAAGGTAGGGACATGAAGAACATTATGAAGAATGAGATGTGAACTTAGCTGAACAATGCCAATGTTTTCAACCTTAGTTGTGTGACCATTAGGCACGGTGATGAGCATTATGCTAGAGGCAGGTTTATATGATGAAAAAAGGTCTAGATGAGGTGTTATGTGGTCAGTAGCACCACTATCAATTATCTATTGTGATTGTAAAGAATTGGATAGAAGACAAAGAGATGTACCATCAAGAAAATAAGTATGATTGTCTGAAGGAGTCTCGGTGAAGTTGCCATTGGATTGAAGTAATGACAGAAGCTTAGTCATCTGATCTTGAGACAAGGAAGTAGCAGCAAGCTTGTGGCCAACAGGATAGCCATGCACTTTCTAGCAGCGAGCAAGAACATGACTTGCTATCTTGCAGTGATAACAGAAAGATGCACCTGGAGTTGCAGATGTTGGATACCCATGAAGATTCCAACATTTGTCAATATTATGATTCTTGGCTTTACAATGGTCACAGAAAAAGGTTTTTGTATTGGGTGTGTTAGTGGAGGAATTTCCTTTGTATGTAGATCTGTTTTGAGTAGAAGACATGCTTCGATGTTGAGAATACAAGGCAGTGGCATCATCAAGAGAGCCAGGTGTTGATATGATTCCACGCCGTGTTTCATCCTGGATCACTAGACGATATACTTCATCGATTGTAGGAGGTGGATGAAGCATGAGGATATTGGATCAAACGAGATGAAAAGATTCATTTAATCCAACCAAAAATAGGATAATTTGTTGATCCTTGAGGACTGACATAGCGATTTTATTGGAGCCACAACTGTATAATTGATTCTCAAGAGCAAGAGCATATTCATCCCATAACTTCTTTAAACGAGTAAAATAGAAAGTTATAGATTGATTTCCCTGTGAAATAGAATTTAGATCTCGTTGAATCTGAAATAGACTAGTGCAATTTGATTTACCATATCTGGAGGCAAGCTCTCTCCAAATTTGGGCAGCGGATTTGCAATACAAGACAGATTCTACAATGTCTTTCTCGAGAGAATGTAAGAGCCAAGAAATAAGCATATTGTTGCATTGATCCCAACGAACTACTAGTTTGACGTCGGCAATAGGTCATTTGCAATCTCCAGTGACGAATCCGAGCTTGTTTTTGGCAAGAAGAGAGACTTCAACAAATCGTCTCCATCTGTTGTAGTTGGAATCAGTAAGTAGTGTGGTGGAGAGTTTAAGAGAAGGTGAATCTGATTGGTGAAGATGAAGTTGATCCAGAGGATCTTCATTGACAAGCTGTAATGGAGGATCTGCAGAATTGTTTTGAGAATGGTGAGAATCACCAGGATCAGGTGAAGGATCGATGCTGGTACTCATTTATTAGGCTGATACCATGTTACAACTCATGGATACAGTTTCTGTGAAGAAAGAAGATAAAGAAGAAAGGGACAGCTCAAGAGAGAGAAGTAGTTTCACAAAGATGAAGGAAAGAAGAATGACTGAAAAATACTTTCCTACTTTTCATTGTAACAACATAATGTATTTATACACATGTAAACCATGACTCAACACTTTTGTCTGTTACAAATGAATTGTTGATATTGCTTCTAATTATATTTTGTTATTACTCTCATTAATAGGCTTTTGTAAGATTTGATTTGGATATGGATTGAGTAATTGATTACTCCATGAATGTATTTACTGGGTATTATTATCAATTGATTTTGTGTGTTGTTGTTTGGGGTATGTATTATCAAAGTGAGGCTTGATAAGATTTTATTTGGGTATGGATTGAGTGATTGGTGATTAAATGTTTGCATTTTTTGGCTATTACTTTGAATTGAGTATATGTGTGTGTAGCTTGGGTATGCATTATTGAAGATAGGCTTTTGTAAGATTTGATTTGGGTATGAATTAAGTAATTGATTAGTCCATGAATGTATTTGCTGGGTATTGTTATCAATTGATATGAATTGGTTATGCGTGTTGCTGTTTTTGGTATGTATTATGAAAGATAGGCAAAATTGTTAGCGGTTGTCTTGAGTAAGGTTGTGTGTTGTTGTTTGTGGTATGTATTTTATCTTACCCAAGTATGTAGGAATGTTTAGCATGTAATTGATTACTCCATGTATGTATTTATGATACCCAAGTATATAGGAATATTTTGCATGTAACAATGTATTTACTAGGTATTGTTATGAATTGGTTATACGTGTTGCTATTTTGGGTATGTATTATGAAAGATAAGGGAAATTGTTAACTGTTGCCTTGGGTAAGATTGTCTTTTGGTAAGATTTTTTGCTAGTGTATGAAAGTGTTTTTGCTTGAGTTGGGTATTCATGTGTATTTACTAGGTATTGTTATGAATTGGTTATGCGTGTTGCTTTTTTGGATACGTATTTTTTTGATTGATTATATGTGCATACCCAAGTACCTAAGTACTATGGGCTTTAGCAATCAATAGTAGGGGTTGATTGTTTAGCAAATTGGGTATGTAATTTTTTCACCATATTTCGGTATGGTTGTATATTGACTGATATTGGGTATGTCATTCATGATCCGATTGTTGACGTTGCTACCCAACCTTACTCTCAACAACAATCCCAAGAAGTTTCGGTAATTATTGAGATTACCCAGGAAGTTTGAGCATTTCAGATTCACAAAAACAAGAGATAAGAAGTTTCTTTCAAATAAGGGTCATCCTCTCCATGCCTTTTACACCATAGAAACAAATATTGTTGCTTACCCAGAAATAGAACATGGAAATGTAAGTAGTACAGATTCCGGCGATGCAGAAGCTCAACAAGAGGACTGCATTTTTTGGGCCTTCCTCTTCATGGAGTTTTTTGTATTGGAACATGGAAATGAGCTTATAAATAGGGAAGAAGGGGGTTGCGTTTTTTGGGGCAGAGGGCTGCGTTTTTTTGGCACAACTTCCCTCCAAAATGTTCATCAAAAGTGTCACCAGTCAAATCAGATGAGTTGCCACTTTTTGCCCATTTTTGTATTTTTTTTTTTGATTTACTCATTTATATAGGAGTCCAATTTCTCAATTACAAATTGGGGGGCCTAATTTTTAACTCTACGGTGTAAAAGGCCCATAATGTTAATTCTTCCAATATTTTTACGAATCGTTTAACTACACGAAACATTTTTAAAAAAACTAATATTTATGGGAATCATTTGCATTAAATCACGCAAACTACACAAGCTTAATCATAATTACACAAAATAATTCCAAAATACACATTAATATTTACATAAAATTAAACGTAAGTGCAAAAAACACATATATTGTGTAATTATCATTAAAAAAAAGTATATCTTATCCAATGATTTTAATAATTAAAAGAGTTCTCTCTGTTTAAGTTAGAGTATCTTTTGGGTATATTTTCTTACATGAATTAATGTAATTTAAATATATTACACAAATTTATTATTCGACATAACATTTTCACTAATTATTCATAATAAAATTACATAATTTACATTTATAAAATAAACATACTAATAATAGTAAACTTTGCACAGTTACACAAAACGATAAATTTTCCATGCATGAAATGAAAAAAAAATGAACTTGATTACACCTATTCATTTATTATACAAATTTAGTTACACAAAAACCCAAATTTTGAAAAGAAAAATAAAAATACGATACAACTTGTTTACAAAAACTCTCGTTCATGGTCTTTCCGACCAGGGAGATGCACCCTCCCTTCTAAAACTAAGAGTATCGACAGCAATTTCCACTACAAGATCAGGGCGGGCGGCGTTTGCTTCCGGTATTTCAACAAAACAAAGGAGAAAAGGAAGAAACAAAAGGGGTTTAGCTTGGCCTTCGCGTGCTCGGCGGCAGGGAGGGACTGACGTTTTCATCTCTTCGTCGAGACTCCCTGGCACTCAATCAAGCCTCCTGTAAGACAGGATTCCGAGAATCCACTATCGTACACAGCACAAATAGGCTCTAAAAATGGCGTTTCCTGGTCTGATTATTCTCCTGTAGAGGGGAGTCTCCAAATGTCGGTTCATCCTCGCTCTAAGGTGTTGATTGTTCTCTCAGACGGGTGGCAATGCATTCTTCTAGGGCTATCATAGTGTCTGATATTTGTACCATGGATGAACAAATGTGTGATTAGAAATTGCTTAAGTACTGAACTTCAAAAACCTATCAACAATCGAACAAAGGTATATATACCTCTTCTCAGGTAAATAAGAACATAACAGGGAAAACAAGAGCTTTCTGATCTTCATTGTTACTCGGGAACAAATTTATATTTATGCATATGAAATTGGATTGTATTTTGGTTAGTGGTGGATGTTGTTGTTTGCTTTCTTTTGTTCTAGGTATCTCCCTAGCACAAGTCAGAAGCTAACTAACACAAGATTAGACAAAGGAGAAAAATTTAGAGGAATATCCCCCTTAACGTCTCAAAGGAAAAATATCGAACCATTTGGAACAAGGAAAATTGCACTAGAAAATTTTGGATGCCATGAAAGAACAATTGAAGTTTGTGAATGTTCGGTAGTGAACATTTTCACAATTGAAGTCTGTGAATGTTCGGTAGTGAACATTTTCACAGTAAATTGGGCACCTGCATCTAAATGGAAAGCTTATTTCGTCATGTCTAATTGGTTTTGTTTGAACAAATATGGAATTTGGATGGCTTCTGAGGTAAACAGGAAGCAAGACAAACTAAAATGTCTCTTTCCATCATTAGCAATTCAGGAATAAGAAACGGTTCGTATGTTTGCTCACAAAAGATGTCTTTTGTTGACACAAATGAATTTTCCGTTTGATTTAATGAAATATGTTAGAAATAGAAATGTCAATAATCAAATAACAACAAAACAAGAACACCTAATGAAAAAATAAGGGTGAATGATATCAATGACTCTTGTTCGGCTGACTATTCTTAAAATACTATTTTGAAAGCTGGTTTATTTATAGATGAAAATTACAAATCACGTATGGTGATCTTTTTCATTTTTACTATTTTGCAAACTATGCTCTCGGATGTTATAATCACGAGGGTAATGAACCATTCACACAAGAACAACCATGAAATTACCCAACATTAATGCTATGAATAAGCAAGCAACATTTAACCAAAAAAAAAAACGGCTGAATTTGCAATGTGGGTCTTTTACAATGTAGAGTTTAGATTTAGGGTCTCTCATAATTTCATTTAGAAAATAGGCTCCTATTGTAGGAAAAATCAGAAAAGTAAGAGACATAGGTTTCATTTGATTTGATGGGTGACATGTAGAAAAAATCAAAAAATAGTCCAATCAATTCAGTCAGCCTATCTTTTTCCCTCCTTTGTCCCTTCTTCTTCCCTCCTTTCAAACCTAAATTTATTTCTGGGTATCCATATGCAGCTCTTTTCTTCTTCCCATTGAAAAGCATAAATCTGGACTGCTTGTTGAGCTTCTTCTTCACCGGAATGTATTTGTGGGTAAGCAGTGTTTGTTCCTATTTTTGGGTAAGCAGTGTTTGTTCCTATTTCTGGGTAATCTCAAACTTCTTGGGTAATGTATTTGTGGGTAATCTGAAACTTCTCATCTCTCTTTTTTGTGAATCTAAAACACTGAAACTTCCTGTTCTATTTGTGGGTAAGCAATGTTTGTTTGCATTTTCTATTTGTGGGTAAGCAGTGTTTGTTTGTATCAATGGATAATCTCCAACTTCTCATCTTCCTGGGTAATGTATTTCAGGGTAAGCTGAAACTTCTCATCTTCCTGGGTAATGTATTTCGGGGTAATCAAAAACAGTCAAACTTTCTGGGTAATGTCAAACTTCTTGGGTAATCTATTTCTGGGTAATCTCAAAATTTCTGGGTAATGTATTCCTGGGTAATCTATTTGTGGGTAAGCAGTGTTTTTTTTTCCCCAAAAAATTAACATCAAATCATTTCAAAAAAAAAGCTTGCATCCCTTTCTTTTCAATTCAATGTCTACAGTAGCCTAGTTTATACTTTTCAGACCTATTTTATGCAGTAAATTTATTAGAGACCCATTTCACAAAATGAAAAAGTTTTGGGTCCTCTTTCTCACATTATTTCAAAAAAAACAAATACTTCCAAGATTTTGGGATCCAGATTTCATCCTTCCAGAATTTTTGGGATGACTTTTCTTTATTGAAGATGTTTCTCGAATGTGGCCTAAACGATTGTCTTGGAACATGCCGTAGTCACATGCCCCTGTTGATCATGGTTGTGTTCGAGGTCTCTGAAGATCCTCCATCTAGGTGGGGGGCAACATCGTGGGATCCATATTTCCGCTGGAGATATGTCATCCCCTAAAAAAGGTTGCTATCATCCTGCTTCCCGGCGGCGGTAGTTCATCTAGCCCGTGTCCTCTCTGTGTTTTGCCAGCCTCGATCGTTCCGCATCTTCTCCCAAGGTGTAGTTGTTCCGACTTTTTGGATCTTTCTCACATTTCCAGTTTTTGCTTGTGGTGATTGTATTGTTTTCCTTTTGGTTTTTCCATTTGCATGATGATCTGCCCGTTTGCCGGTTGTCGGCCTCTCGATACACCAATTATTTTTAGTGTGATCGAGAATCTTACCTTCTTGATAAAAAAGAAAAAAAGAAAAAATATCAAAAGATACAACTTGTCGACTTCAAAATGCCAAAACGATAAAATTTATTTTTTCCTCTATTCATTTAAACATCCAAAGATATTAGCATATTTACGTAACCTTAAAATACAATAGCCTATTTCAACATCGTAAGGGTATTAGTTTAATATCGATTTTGTGTTCCTTTTAATATATTGATATTTAAAAGAGGCTATTTCAACATCATAAGGGTAGCATCGGTGTTCCTTTGAATATATTCCGCTGGATCAATTTTCTCGAATTATATTTTATTGAAATCCTTCCCTTACATATTCTCGAAATATATTTTATTGAAATCCTTGCCTTACATATGAGATTAATTTAAAAAGGGCAAATTTGGTTAGTAGGCTATTTAGAGAAATAGTGATAGTAAGTAGGCTTTTTTGTTTTTCAATTAAGTAAATATACCCCTCTTATTTTTTTTTTACCATCAAACCTTCTCCATCCTCTTGTTTTATTCTTTCTTCCTAATGCTTTTTAAAAACTGAATTTCTTTTTTTATTTTCTTTTATTAATTTTTTTGTCTTTTTTATTTTCTTTATTTTTTTATTTATTTTATAGAATGAAGAATTTTTTCACACACCGGAATTATCACATACCGGAATTATCACATACCGGAATTTCCACATACCGGAATTTCACATACCGGACCGGAATTTTACATACCGGAATTATCACATACCGGAACTATCACATACCGGATTTTCACATACCGGAATTTTCACATACCATAATTTTCACATACCGGAATTTCACATACCGGATTTTCACATACCGGAATTATCACATACCGGATTTTCACATACCAGAATTTCACATACCAGAATTTCACATACCGGACATTTACATACCGAAATTTACATACCGGAATGAATTTTTAATTGTCTAATATTTAATTTTGCAAATTTTAGGGGGCTCGTTGTAATTTTGCAATTTTTTTTATTGTAATTTGCGTATATGATGACGGTTTGCAAAAATGGGTCCATCACCGTCTCTTTTGGTTTTCCAAAAGACTTGTTCTTTTCCCCAGTTGACAATGACAAATTGACAAGACGTGGAGGAGTTGAGCATTATTTGAGTGGAGAATTATATGTTAAAATTGTCTCAAAATAAAAGTATTATGTAAACAAAAATAAATAGCGGGCGGAAAGCACAAGGATCAAGTGCTGAGCTAGTTTTAATTCAGAAATTTCTAGAATGAAATTTCTGGTATGAACTTTTCGTATGAAATTTCTGGTATGAAAAATTCTGGTATGAAAAAATTTTAGTATGAAAAAAATTCTGTTATGAAAAAAATTCTGGTATGAAATTTCTGGTATGAACTTTTCGTATGATAATTTCTGGTATGAAAATGCTGGTATGAGAATTTTCGGTATGAGAAATTCAGTCCAGAAAATAAAAAAGAAAATAAAAAATAAATAAAAAAAGGCAAGAAAAATAATAAAAGAAAACAAATTCAGTAATTAAAATTTAAAAATTATACTTATATAACAGATAACAAACATCATTTATTCTTTCTTTCTAATAGAAGGGTTAATAATTTTTACCTACTATTAAATGAAAGTGGTAAAAAATTTGGGGTACATTTTCTTAAACAAAAACTAAAAAAAGCCTAGTATGTCAAATTCTCCCATTTAAAAATCATCCATAGTTACTATTTTTACTTTTGTAAAAAAATTTATCACCAATTAATTATTGTTTTTACGTACGAGAATTTAACTAACACACGAATAGAGACAAGGGCTGCACCAGCAAGATCCATCTGAAACAGGAAAAAAAAAATTATAGAGACCACAATCCCATAAACGAGTTGAGAATCGAGTATCATAAACCCATAGTAATCCGAAGAGCATCAAATCTACGTCGTCAAATTCATCACTCCAAATTCAAAACAAGCCTTCAAATACGAAAGAGCCGCTATTCGACATTTATACATAAGACCGACAATTCAACGATCCAAAGGGTATGAAAACAGACATTGTCTGTAGAACTAATATCACAAATGGCTGCAGCACAAAGCACTCATCCTCTCAGCTTCTCACTTTCAAGATCTTGACCTCGATCTCTCACGCGGTGGAGGCGATCGACTGCATGCATTTAAGTAATACGTGTCTAGGATGAGCATATAAACCAGTAAACAAACAAAAGAAATTTGCTTTTGGAGACACTAAACAGACCTGTAACTTCTCCTACTAGCTGGACTTGCATCACGACCATATCCCGGGCTACCTTTTCTTTCAGATTTGGAGTTCGGGTTTGTTGCATGGCCATAGTCAGGGCTCTCTCTTTCTCTGCGATAACCATAGTCCGGGCTACCCCTCTCCCTTCTGTAAGGGCTCGGAGACCTCCTACGGTCATACCCTCCTCTGCTAGGAGAAGAGTCACGACCTCCTCTCCTGTCAGGACTATATCCATTTCTTTTGTCATCATCATCACGGATCGAATATTCCACTGATATCACACGGTCCATAAGCTTGCTACACATCAGAAACAAACAAACAAAAAAAGAAGTATGAATTACATTGGGATCTTTATCGCCACATATGAGATGACAACTAAAACATGAATCTCACCTCATATTGGTTGCTTCAAGTGCTTTAGTGGCATCATCCTCAGATTCATATTGAATGAATGCAAAGTTTCTCCTGACTCTGACATTGGCAATTTTCCCATATGGTTCAAAGTGTCTTTCAAGATCCCTGGACCTCGTATTGATTGGATCAAAGTTGATAACAAACAATGTCTTTGAAGGTTTCGAATTCCCAGAAGATTTTCTTCCACCGGCTCCTCCACCAGCCCTTCGACTCTCGCGTTCTTGCTGCAATTGCATTGGTTAAAGATATACAAAAGAAATGAAAAAGATTATATGCCATAATACAAGATGCTGATGCCAACTAAGTACTCTCATACCTTGGTCCATTCAACACGCAGACGCCGCCCCTTTCTACCAAATTCAATGCGGTCAAGCTTTCTTATAGCATCTTCAGCATCTCGCTCATCCTCCATGTAGACAAAAGCAAATCCTACAAATTTATGATGGTAAGGAAGAAGTGCAGAATAATCTACTTCTGTAAGCATGGTTAGAAAGTGTTCGTCAGTTATCCTCAGAAGACAATATATCAGAACCCCAACTAGTTCAAACTTTTTCTTTTAAGGAAAGGAAAAAAAACTATCCAGGAGTGAACACAACCTGTCATTGAATGCGACACCATCATGAATTTATTGATGTAACGTGTCAGGAACTCAAGACTGGGAAAAGTGCATGAGAAATGAAAAAGCAATGAGTGTCTCAGGATATGATGGTTCCATGCTGATCAGATTGGTACTTCAGGAAACATAACATGCGTAGGCACAGGCCAGGAAAGAATGGATAGAAGCGCATCCATCCAAGAAAAGCATGGATGTTCCAAAATTTCCTGCACCAAAGAAATTCCTGAGTTGGGGATCTAAACCTGAAAAATAAGACTCGCGTGTCCGTGTGGATAGTAACATAAACATCCATCCAAAGAACAGCTTACAGAACCACCTACCATGGGGTGAGTTCCTTATTTGCAGTTGAGCAGTCAAATCTATCGAGTTATTGTATTAAAAGAAGTACAAAACAAATTAGCACTTCAAATCAATCCAACAGATGAGGCCTGTAGGATATGATGAATTCTCCAACGTTGACTATCCAAACGCCGACACGGAACTAAAGGACACAAAAAGTTTCCTGTACTCACAATACTTGAGAGTCCATCCACCAAATAACAGTTACCAACTCTTTTTCCAAGGCTATCCTTAACATGGTGTCGTACATGATGTTGTTTCTCAAAAAGATCCATGCCAAAGTGACTTTCACAGAAATCATGCCATGTATCCCCTTACCCTCAAGCTATGTCATGATGCAGGTAGATGACAAGCAAAGGACATTGAAATGCAGTCACTTCTGATGAAACATGTGATTGTGCTGCTGATGAAGATCAATAAGCTGCTGGAAATGTGATGAAGCTCTGGTTCTGGTAACATCAACATGTACCACAATCCATATCACTCCAACATTCTGGTTCTGGATTAGTAGTTATATCAAGTTTGAAAACCACCAAATTTCAATTTTGTGATATATAAGCAACCTCAGCTAACAGCGGCTGTAAGCAGCAGTTAAACGACTCATAATGCAAAGGATAATGCACATATCATCAGTTATGTCAAGTGCTCTCCTTTTATATCACTTTGTGGCAGGGCAAACTATTGCTAGAGTAGCATAATAAGGGCAATCATGTGCTCCAGCGAGATCAAATAATGCAGCAATTATTAAAAGCAAAGCGACTGCCTGCTTAC
Organism: Fagopyrum esculentum; assembly: GCA_033239045.1. Taxonomy (NCBI): domain Eukaryota; kingdom Viridiplantae; phylum Streptophyta; class Magnoliopsida; order Caryophyllales; family Polygonaceae; genus Fagopyrum; species Fagopyrum esculentum. The sequence continues at coordinate 107,930,224 of BSUD01000003.1, forward strand.
GAAGTAAGGCAACCATTGACAGAGTAGAATAATAAGGGAAATCATGTGCTCTTTACAATAAAAATTTGACAGTGATACTTACCAGATTTCACATCAATCCTTTCCACCTTCCCATATTTTCTGAAAAGCCGCTCAAGCTCAGATTGGCGAACATCATAGTCCAAGTTTCCACAGAAGAGAGGCTTCATCTTCAGCAAATAGTGAATTGGAGCAGTGACTCTAAGCTATTGAAATGTTCCTGGACCTGAAAAAGGAGTGGCATAGGATTATTGACTTCCCAAAAAACAGGAGACGATGAAGAAGAAATGAGCAAGCTAATAAGCTCTGGCTCTAAAACTAGCATCAATACACATAGATAACCAAAACATTGAGATCCTTAACAACCGTCCACGCCAATACCCAAAGACACATTGAGATAGAGCAAGACAGGCCATAACAAACAACAACCCATCTCCACTCTGCACAAGTTCAATGAAGAAACTCAAAGAAGAAGAAGAATGAAGTCAAACAGAAATTGTCATACGGCCGCAATTTTAGTTTTTCTTTCTAGTTTCAACATAAACTTCACTTTAATAGTTTCCTCATATTCCATAGCTAACGCACTAGACACAAATAAATGAAAAAACCCTAATTGCAAACGCACAATTTCACCCATGAAACTCAATTGGTCCAAGCTCAAGATCCAATTCGAACTCCATGACCTGAATCCGACTAGAGATGAGAACACAAGTAACAAAATAGACCAAATCAAAGTGGCCCGAAATACCCAGCTAACAAAGACAAGATTAGCAAAATATAACAGATAATAAACCATAGTGGCGCTACCTGAGACGAAAATTCAAGCAGTTACGAAATCACATAGAGAAACAAGCTCGGATCTGAACCTATGCGAAGAAAGACGAGTACCTTCGCTTTATGGGTTCGCGTCGTCCGATGAACAACGCGCAGCACAACGAGGGTTTGGTATTTCGTGATATTATTGTGAAAAATATCTCACCCTATAGGGGGGCTGGACAAAGGTCGATGTTTACGAAACGACGTCGTTTCGTAATTGGTATTACTTCTCCCACCTTTTCCATGTGACCATGAAAACATGATGATCGAGGATAATTATATTTTCATATTACTTGACTTCAAACCATAGGAGGTGAAATGTTTTTTTTTTTTAATCTATAAATTATTAAATATTGGGATTATAATTTCACAAACAGTGAGGAAAAATTACCATTTTCATTCCTATCAACTTATAATTTTCAACTTCAAGTCTTCAACCAACCAATAAATTCTCGTCCACCGAAAGCGTGTATAGTAGGTGTGCTTTTTTTAGACACCCTTACCACTATTTTTCTTCAAAAATGCATTTTATCTTAGTATTTGTAAACCAACCAATTAGATCATTTTAATAATATTTAATTGTCAATTAAGACGGACATGAGAAAGATGACAAACACAAATAAATAGGTAAATTCGAAACAAACATATGTACATCTTTCACTACAAAAATGGTTATGTTCCCTAACAAATTAAAAGTACATATTCTTAATTTCTAAAATTATAGAGGAAGCATATAGACTTTCATGTGTTTTTAGAACAAATGATTTGTGCCATCCATATATTAGAACTTTAAATCTATAAATACTAAATATAGTTGAATCATGAGAAATAAATGATGTTATAATTAACTATAATCTTATTTTTGTTTTTTACTCGATTCATATTTTTTCTATTCAATTCATATTTCTTCATTTATGTTATTTTATTTTTGAACATATTAAATGAGTATATTAACAAATCTCCACTTTGATTTTAATTTTATTAGCTACATGTATCAATGATCACGTGTGTCAAATACACATTCAAGTTATACCCGTAGATTTTCACGTTGACTTAATTTCTACCGGATGAATTTGACAAAGCCCAAATGTGATGGTTTTATTGACTCTTAGATGTAACAAATGCATGCATTTGTCAATGTCCGGATGCACTATATTTGTTATTGTCAGATATATCAAATATACCATATGCATTTGAAAATTCTTTTCGAAGGGATTTTTCCTAACAGTTCATATTTTTATTATATTAAGTCTTACGAATTAGGAATAAAATGTTGTGAGATTTTTAACTAAACGATTGGAGATTATGAAATAATTGTTTATTCCTTCATTTTTTGTTATAGTAATGTTGAGTTTTAAAAATTAATTGTTATTAAAAATAAACAACAAGTAGTATTATAAACATCGGTTTGACTCTAGTGAATTTGATGTTTAACTTTAGGTTGTAGTTAGATGAAACTAAGCCCTTCATCTTAGACTGTGTTTAGTAAGAGATGTAGATTTTTTAGAAGATTAATCTAGATGGAAGTTATAAGAGATTAATCTCCAATAACCTTGGACGAGAGGGGTTATTTTTAAAATATTATTTTCACTTAAATAAGGTTGTGTTTGGTTGGAGATTAAAGGAGGTTAATTTAGATTAAAATGTAGGAGATTAATTTGTCAATTGTTTGGATGAAGATGGAGATCATGGGGAAGATTATAGAAGGGATTAATTCAGATTGAAAATGGTCAAAAAATAAGCTCATATCACCAATTTTAATGGTGATCAATCTTATTTCGTTTAATTACAACTTCACTCGTACCACTACTCAAGAAAAAAAACCCGATAGTGATAGAAATATAGAGCAAGTTTAAAGAAATCGGTTGTTCTTTACACCACCACGAGTCCTCCATTTTTTCCAGGAGAATAGAGAAGGGTGATGGGGAAATTGGCTATGATTTCCAATGAGGTCGTTGGCAATGAGGTATGCTTCATATCTCTATTATTCTTTATTTCAATTGAATGTTCTTCATTAGAACAACCGATTCTACTTTGCAACCCTATATTACTGATTCTATTATGTTGTTATTAGAATATGTCGTTCTCAACCGATTCTATTATGCTTCATTTGTCTACTGCTCTTTGTCTTTCACTTGCAAAATATTGTGACTGTTTATTTTGTATTACCTTAAGATTGAAAACTTTAGAACTATTGCTATAGATTTTTTTTACAATGCTTGAAATCACTATAAAACATAGCAAGTATAAACATGACACTTATTTATTTGTAAGTTCAAATAAGAAAAATAATTACAAGAATATCATACTTGCTCAACAACATCAAAGTACTCTATCATTGTCATTCTTTGGCACAAAGCATGAGCCACATTATGCATAATAAGATGAGTTGACCCGACAAAGATAAGTTAAAGCCCTGATACACATAAGTGAATATTTGGGTTGAGTTCATTATTTTCCAATTTCATAAAGACATCAGCTAATTGATCTCCAAGCAAATTAGAGTGTATCACCAGTTGAAAATGACAACACTTGACATATCTCTGTGAGAACAACTAATTGCACAGAAGGATCCATTTCATCAATCAGAATAGGTATTAGTGTATTGATCTTTTGTTTGATTTTAGTATCCTAAATGGTTGTAGGAAAAGGCAAGGAAAAATGTATGCGTCTATTTGATTTTAGTATCGTGAATCGCTATAGGAATTGATTGATTAGTTTCTATGAGCGGGGAGAGAAGATAAAGTGGTGGAGCTGTGAAGAAAATAAGCTAGAGCAAGTAGAAACTCAAAATGTCTGCTATAATGTGTGCAAAGAGGTCATTCTTTGAAGAAATTTCATCCCATGTTACTAAGCAAGCACATTGCTCCCATCGAGATCTGCATCATAGTCATTTGTTCATCAATCATCTCCTTCGTCATTGTTGCTTGACCATTTGATCTCTTTTCTGACATGGATTTGAAGGTTTGTATACTTACCTAGTCTTGATATTCATATGTTGTAAAAATGGGTTGTTGGAGTTGAGCTCATCAGTCATCTAGTCATCAAGATGACATATCGAGTTCCATTTATTTTTTTTGGTTTTGTATTTTAGATATTGGTTATGTACTCTCTCTCTATCTTTTTTGGTTCTATTTTTCAGATTTGGCTAAATGGAATTTTTAGTTTGTGCTAAAACCATGTTCAAATCTTCAAGAATGCATATCGAGTTCCATTTATTTCTTTTGTGCATATACTGAATGACAATTATAGCACTGCATAATTATATATAAAGTTTATTGACTGACATATAATATATGAAATGTGTTGACCTTGTGTAGACCTTTTGTTGACCTTATGCAGATCCATTTGACAATAAACCATGCATCCTCACAGGCACAAGGGTACCTTCCTCTCAAGAAACAAAAGCTAAACCAAAAATCAAGATTGTAAACCATTCATATTTTGTGTTTTTTCCGATGATTTGCAGTAGTAATAATTTCATTAACAAAATCATATTGTATAAAATTTGATAGCAAAATGTGAAAGTAAAATTAAATCTAGACACGTGTAACCAAAGCAAAATGAGACCAATAATTCACATGACATTAGATCAAATAATAAAACTAATAAAAAAATATCAATTTACAACCCATAACATAACAACAATATCATCGTAATTTTTTCTTATCTCTCCACCATATATAACTTCATTAGTGTCACCTCTTTCACCGTCGGAATCTGGAGACGTGTCCTTGTCATCTGCGTCATCAGCTTCAGTATCTTCTTTCAGGTGGGGTTCACCGTCCATTTCCATAAAATATTCATCATTTGTTGGATATGTAGTCATACGTGATTTCCTTACGAAGTTATGAAGTGCAAATATATGCCAAGATAATGTCAACCTATGTATCTACTGTGAAACTTGACATTACTGTTAAGATCTTCTCACAAGCCTTTAAAACTCCAAACGGCCTCTCGATACAACTACGTGGGGAAGAGTGCCGCTTGTTGAATGCCTCCTTTGTAATACCCAGGGGAACATTTTCAAATTGTGATTGATGATAACGGATTTTTGGATAAGGAATCATGCAACCTTGCTTATCAGGGTAACCCTTGTCAACTAAGTAGTAACATCCTAAATACATGGTAATAGTGTAAGCTACTTTCAAAAATGAAATAAACAACATAGATTATAAAGTATAAAGTCATACATGGTGGTGGATGTGGGAAAGCCATGGACAGGGTATTGACAGCTTATTCGAAGAGATTTGCATCATATTCAGCCCTCCCAACTAGCTGACACAAAGGTAAATAACATGTCAAAGTCACATACCGACATGACGTTGAATGTACAAATCCCTTTGCAATCTTGATAAGTGATAACACGATTTATTGCTTAGTTTTAGGTAATCATTTAGATAGATTCCTCACTCATTCATGCATGGTTTAGCACTAGTTCACGACGTTTGCACTCAATTCACATACTTTGTCGAGATAGATGTCTACGCGGACTTGTGCGTTGCTTTGTAGGTATTTTGGGAGATTTAGGAGCTAAAACGATTCGTTTGAGGATCGTTCGTCAAGATGACACATCCTCATACGCATTAGGATGCAAATTAAGGGCTAAGAAGACTCATGGAACCTTGCCAACACTAGCCATGCACCCAATCACAGCTTAATTATCCAAGGCAAAGTTTCTGCACAGAATCACGGTTCTCTGACACTCCACGGCCGTGGAATCACCCGTGGATTTTGCCAGATTCTTGTGACAGTTGTGCCACGACTCTCATGGCCAGCTCATAGTTTGTTATAAAAGTGGTCCTTCATGGGCTGTGAGAAGCATCTTGGAGCAGCTCTCCATTATCCATGACTCTCTAACAAAAATATTCTCCCAACAAGAAGTTTTTCTAGGAAGGAAAGTGTCAAGAGGAAGAAGAAGGGCTCCATTGAAGAGGAGAGGAAGCACACACACCATTGCCACACTTTGCTAGTTTTTGTAGTGAAGAATTCCGGATTATATTTCTAGAGTTGTATGAACCTTTGAACCTTCTTTTGGAAGGGTTGTAAGTCACCCAAATTCTATTTTCAGCTTGGTTTGATTCTAGTTCACTTGTTCATCTCTTTTCTTCATTATCTTGCAAATGAATGCTATGATTTTGTGTTTGCTTGTTTCGATTTCTATTATGAATGTTGTAGGCTAAATATATGTGGTTCTAGGGTAAGGAAAGGATGGTTATGGCTAAGGTTATGATAGGATGAGCTTAGATTTACCTTTGGATGACTTGTGTGTTTGAACGTATCCTCTGTTAGGAATCACGGGTGGTTCTTGTCAAACCACGGCCGTGGTTTAGGTAGAACAAACCGTGATTTTCCCTGGTTCGGTGGATCTAATCTTAGATTGTTAGAATGTTGAAATCCTAAGTGTTTGTTGAGTTAAATCTATCCTAGGGTGACCTAGTGTTAGCAACTAAGTGTTAGGAGAGACTTACCCGGTAATCCTTGCTCTTAGATTCCAAAGATAACGAACCTTAGGTAGTGGTGAGCCTAATAAGCCGCCATTGGATTAAGTGTGCTGGATAGTTGCCTAGAACTAACCCTTCCAAGACTTACCCGGTAAGGATAGGTTGGATCTTTAGGTAACAATCCGGTTTGAGTAGAATTCCGTCCCTTAGGTTCTTAGAGACTTACCCGGTAATGAGACCTTAGGAATGGACTAGTGGATCATGAGACTTACCCGGTGATTGATCCCAATCATAGAAACACTCAACCCCGACATAGTTAATCCAAGGAACGAATAGATAGCTTGAGTCTTATGCCATCACCGGAACTTCCAACCCCTAGAATCCGTCTTTTCTTTCTTTGATCTATATCTTGTTAGCTTGTTTATTTGTGTTGATTCATAGTTTAGTTGATTAATTACCTTGCATGAGTTGTGATCTTTGATTGATCACCAAAAACCAACCAAAAACATTTGAGATTTTCATTTCTTTATTTCTTTCTTCTCTTCTTAACTTAGATCTTCACTAGACTTAATCATAAATTGAATCAATCTCACCTTAGTCTTTGTGTTCGACCTCGGAATACTATCCCTACTACGAACGTCCCGTACACTGCGGGTTCGCTAGGAGTTAGGAGAGATATAACGAGTATAAATTTAAAACCCACTTGCGCACCACACAATCTTAGCGTAACAAGTTTTTGGCGCCGTTGCCGGGGACTAGGTCTAGATTTAGTCTATTTTGTGATTGTTTATTAGTGTAGATCTTTCTTGTTGCTTTTGATCTCTCTTTGGTGTGTGTTTTTGCTTTTCAGGTCATCTTTTACTCTTTAGGTGTATGCAAAGATCTCGTGGCAAGGATTTAGCTCCATTCGATCCCGAACCGGAGAAAACCCTTAGATCTAGATCCAAGAGCATAAAAAGGGAAAAGAGATAGCCGGAAGAGATCTCCAAGCTGAATTAGATGAAGCCTTAGAGCAAATAAGGGTAAGAGATGAACTCTTGGAGGAAGAAAGGAGACTTGCCAATGAGAGGCAAGCAACTAGGAGGGAGATTGATGAGATTAGGCAAACCCTTGTACGGGGAGAGATTAATCGTCAACAACCTCCACCTCCTCCACCACCACAACCGCAGCCGGCGGCTAATGTTAGGGTTTTACCCATTGCTATTGAGGAGCCACAAACCTTAGGGAGACGTATGGATCCGGCACAAAGAGCACACCGTCCGGGTGTGAACTTAGGAGATCCCGCAACCCACAACTATGAGCTCCGCCCTCAAGTTCTACAAATGATCCGGCATAACCAATTTGGAGGGATGGAAGGAGAGTCTCCTCATCAACACTTGATGAACTATGAGATCTTGATGGAGACTCTTAGACCGCCAAGATTGGAGAGCAACAACCATAAGCTTAGGGCTTTTTCCTTCTCTCTTAAGGACAAAGCCTTAGCTTGGTATCAATCTATTCCACAAGGGCGAGTTGGTACTTGGGAGGAGATGACAACCGAGTTTTTGACTAAGTTCTTCCCACCTTCCAAGATTACCGAGTTAAGAGGGAAGATCAATGCCTTCGTGATGAGGGATAGAGAAAGTTTGTTCAAGTCTTGGGAGAGGTTCAAAGATCTTCTCCTAGATTGTCCACACCATGGCATACCAAAAATTGAGCTATTGGAGATCTACTTCAAGGGGCTTGATGAAGATAGTCAATTCAAGCTCCAATCTCTTTCCGGTGGGACATTTATGGAGAAGCATGTAGATGATGTTTGGGAGTTTGTGGAGAAGCAAGCTCTAGTCATTGAGAAGTACTCCCATAGGAAGAGTGAAGGAAGAAAGGCGGGAGCATATGAGGTGAGTGAAGTCACCATGAACAATTTCAAGCTTGACGCCATCAACATCGAGTTGAAGTCCTTGAGGGAGTTGTATGCTACAACTTTGAAGAACCAAGCAACTCCTCAAGTACTTCCACAAGCCAACTTGTCTTCTAAGGAGGAGGATGTGAATTACATGGGAAGGGGCAACTTCAACAACTACCAAGGCCCAAGGAGTTTCAACAACAACCGGCAATTCAACAATTACCGGCCTAACCACAACCATCCCGGATTTTCTTACTCTAACCCGGATGGAGCCTTGAACCCTTCCTCCTCCACAAGCACAACTCCACCACAAAGAGCTTCACAAGAACCTCCACCCGGATTTACTCAACCTCCCAAGGATAGAACCGAAGTCATGTTTGAGCAATTGCTAGGAAGGTTGAGTGGTCTTGAGAGCACCGTGACTTCAATCTCTAAAGCTCAAAAGGTTTTGGAAGCACAAGTGTTCCAAAAGGCGGGTGAAGCCCATAGAGACCCGGGAAAGCTTCCCGGAAGAACCGAAGACAACCCAAGAGGCCAAGTGTTGGCTATCACAACAAGGAGTGGGTTGAGTATGAAAGATCCTTTGCCCAAGGACAATGCTAAGGGAAAACAAGTAGTGGTAGAAGAGGGAAGGTTGCAAGAAGATGGAGGCAAGAGCAAGGATGTAGAGCCAACCTATGTGGCACCGCCTCCATACAAGCCACCACTACCATTCCCACAATCAAGAGCAAGAGCTCGTTTGGACAATCACTTTGGTAAGTTCCTTGAACTAATGTCCAAATTACATATTAACATTCCGTTCATGGATGCCATCTTAGGAATGCCGGCGTACGACAAGTTTTTGAAAGAAATACTCTCCAACAAAAGGAAGTTGGAGGAGTATGGGGAGATAAGAATGACCAAGAGATCCTCGGAATTGATTCAAACGATGAAGGAGGAGATGCCTCCCAAGTTGAGAGATCCGGGCTCTTTTTGCGTCCCAATTGGAGTGGGGGATGTGAAGTACGAGGCTCTTTGTGATCTTGGAGCAAGTGTAAGCATCATACCGCTTGCACTTTGCAACAAGGTGGGGCTAGGAGAGCCAAAACCGGTCAAGATGACCCTCTACATGGCGGACCGTTCTATCACCCATCCGGTTGGGATTTTAGAGGACATCCCGGTACAACTAGGAGGATTCTATGTGCCTATTGATTTTGTAGTGTTGGACATTCCGGAGGATTATCCGGTTCCCATCATCCTAGGAAGACCTTTCCTAGCCACTTCCGGATGCTTAGTGGATTGCAAGAACGGGACTCTCTCCTTCAACATCGGAGAAGAGAACATCAAGTTCAAGTTGTCCACAATGATGAAAGGGCCAACCCTTGATGAAGATGTCTTCAACATAGTCGAGCAAGAGGAATCTAGAGAAATTGTGAGCTCGATCTTGATCAAGGATCCCTTGGAGAAGGTTCTTACATTAAGTATGATTGAGGAAGGTGTTGAGGAGGCTTGTAATGAAGAGATCAAAGCTTTGGAAGCATTAGAAGAGGAGCCAAGAATTGAATTTGAAGGCCACGAAGAGATGTTGAACAGCTGCAAGTTCCACGGTCGAGATTTATGTTCCACGGCCGTCAAACTTTCTGGACAACTCCGGGAAGCAAGCTTAGCAAAAAACACGGCCGTAGAAGTTGAGTAGGCCGTGATTCCAACCGTGATTTTCCCTGGATCAGCTCTTGATGATGACCAAGCTTCTAGGAGCTATGGGGAATCTTCATTTGCTTTGGATTCATCTCATCCAACCTTATTTGGATCGTCTTCAACCGATAAAGGTCCTCCTTTACTTGAACTTAAACCCCTCCCCTCTCATTTGAAGTATGCTTTTCTTGGTGAAAATTCTTCATATCCGGTGATTGTTAATGCATGCTTAAGTGATGATGAACTTGCTAAGTTGTTGCATGAACTAAGATTGCATAGAAAAGCCATTGGTTATACTATTGATGATTTGGTTGACATTAAGCCTTCTTTGTGCATGCATAAGATCATGATGGAAGATAATCATAAACCCTCTATTGAACATCAAAGGAGATTGAATCCTATAATGAAAGAGGTAGTCAAAAAGGAAATCATTAAGTTGCTAGATGCAGGAATCATCTACCCTATCTCGGATAGTAAGTGGGTTAGTCCCGTTCATGTAGTTCCTAAGAAGGGTGGGATGACCGTAGTGACTAATGAGAACAATGAACTAATCCCGACTAGGACGGTTACGGGGTGGAGAATGTGCATTGATTATATGAAATTGAACATGGCCTCTAGGAAAGATCACTTCCCTCTCCCCTTCATTGACCAAATGCTAGAAAGGTTAGCTCAACACTCTCATTTTTGCTATCTAGATGGCTATAGTGGATTCTTCCAAATCCCTATCCACCCCGATGACCAGAAGAAAACAACCTTTACATGTCCATGGGGTACTTTTGCATATAGGAGAATGCCATTTGGGTTGTGTAATGCACCCTCCACCTTCCAAAGGTGTATGATGGCTATCTTTTCGGAATACATAGAAAATATCATGGAAGTGTTCATGGATGATTTCTCTGTTTATGGTTCTTCTTTCGATAATTGCTTGGCTAACTTGTCCTTAGTATTGCAAAGATGTGAGGAGACAAATCTTGTCTTAAATTGGGAAAAATGCCACTTCATGGTAAGTGAAGGCATTGTGTTAGGACACTTGGTGTCTAACCGTGGCATTGAGGTTGATAGGGCCAAGATTGAGACCATAGAGAAGTTGCCACCACCTACCTCGGTGAAGGGGGTAAGGAGTTTCTTAGGGCATGCTGGTTTCTACCGGAGGTTTATTCAAGATTTCTCTAAAATCTCTAAGCCCCTCACTAACCTACTAATGAAGGATGTTGATTTTGTTTTTTCCAAAGATTGTCTTGAAGCCTTTTGTAGGTTGAAGAACGCCTTGATCTCCGCACCTATCATGCAACCTCCGGATTGGAGTTTACCATTTGAGATCATGTGTGATGCAAGTGATGTAGCCGTTGGGGCTGTTTTGGGGCAAAGGAAAGAAGGGCGCACTCATGCTATTTATTATGCTAGCAAGACGCTAGATGATGCCCAACTCAATTATGCTACCACCGAGAAGGAGTTGCTAGCGGTTGTGTACGCATTTGAGAAGTTCTGCTCATACCTTGTTGGAGCGAAGGTCATAGTTTATACGGATCATGCTGCGATCCGTTATCTACTTACAAAGAAGGATGCCAAACCAAGGTTGATTCGGTGGATCCTTCTTCTTCAAGAGTTTGATTTGGAAATACGGGACAAGAAGGGATCCGAGAACTCAGTGGCGGATCACCTTAGTAGACTCCCACCATTGGAGCTTGAAAGAGACGACATCCCAATAGATGACTCATTCCGGGATGAACAATTGCAAATGATGGAGGAATGCTTGTTCCAAGTGTCTAGAGGAAGTGAGCCATGGTATGCAGACATCGTGAACTACTTAGTGTGTGAGGAAGTGCCTCCCGGATTGACATATGCACAAAGGAAGAAGTTCTTCAACAATGTGAAGCACTACTATTGGAGTGAACCACTTCTATTTAAGAGAGGGCCGGATGGGATGTTTAGAAGATGCATACCGGAAGACGAAGTGGAGAGTGTGATCCGGCATTGTCACTCTTTACCATGTGGAGGCCATGCTAGCTCACACAAGACGTGTGCAAAGGTATTGCAATCCGGTTTTTATTGGCCTAACTTGTTTAGAGATGTGCAAGGTTTTGTAGCGGCATGTGATGCTTGCCAAAGGACGGGCAACATCTCAAGGAGGAATGAGATGCCCTTGAACAACATCCAAGAAGTCGAGATTTTTGATGTGTGGGGCGTGGACTTCATGGGACCATTCCCTTCTTCATGTGGCAATCTCTACATCCTATTGGTGGTGGACTATGTGTCAAGATGGGTGGAGGCAATCGCCTCTCCCACAAACGATGCCAAGGTGGTGGTGCGGTTCTTCAACCGAGTGATCTTTCCTAGGTTTGGAACACCAAGGGTGATCATTAGTGATGGAGGGAAGCACTTCACAAATAGGAATTTTGGGGCACTTTTGGCCAAGTATGGGGTGACTCATAAGGTGGCAACACCCTACCATCCCCAAACTAGTGGCCAAGTGGAAATCTCCAACCGGGAGATCAAGGCCATCCTTGAGAAGACGGTGTCTAGGACTAGAAAGGATTGGGCTATGAAGCTCAATGACGCATTGTGGGCATATAGAACCGCCTTCAAGACACCAATTGGAACCACTCCTTACAAGTTAGTCTATGGCAAGTCTTGCCATCTTCCGGTGGAAATGGAGCATAGAGCTTATTGGGCCATTAAGTGGCTAAATTTTGACCTCAAGGAGGCGGGAGAGAAGAGGTTGCTTGATATAAACGCCCTTGAGGAGATCCGGTTGGAAGCTTATGAGAATGCCCGGATCTACAAAGAGAGGACCAAAAGATGGCTTGACAAGCGCCTCATCCCGAAGGAGTTGAGTGAAGGCGACCTTGTCCTTCTCTTCAACTCAAGGCTAAGGCTCTTTCCCGGAAAGCTCAAATCAAGATGGACCGGGCCATATGTGGTGAAGAAGATCTTTCCCCATGGAGCTATTGAGATAGGAGGGGAGCATTGTGAAAATTTCAAAGTGAATGGGCATCGCTTGAAGAAGTATATCCTGGGAACCCCGGTGGACATGATTGCCCCACTTCACCTTGAATAGACACTCCCGAGTTTGGTCAAGCTAATGACCTTAAAGAAGCGCTTGGTGGGAGACAACCCATTGGTAACATTTTCCCTTTTTCGTTTTTAGATTTTTCTATCTTCGTGTGTGCGTTGTCTACTTCGTGTGTGTGCTAGAGCATTAGTAGCATTGGAAGCCTTTCTTGGCATGTGAATAATGATGATGAACCCCTCACCAATTATGGGTGGAGCGGACGCGGAACTTGGACGGCTAGCGGTGCCTAGCGCGGGTCCCGAAGCTTTGATGGATGCTTAGAGCTCTCTACCATGGTTGATAAGATCATCCAACATCAATTCACTTGAGAAACCCCAAATACCATAGCAAACCACTTTTACATTGTGAGAACCTTCTTTCACTCTCTTTACTTCATTTACACATTGGGGACAATGTGTTTCTAAGTATGGGGTGGGGTTTGCATGATCTTTTGCATGATGAGCATCTAGGATAGTTTAATATTTGCACATGTCTTGCATTGTATATACATATTCCGAAAATCTCATAAAAATCCAGAAAATTTAAATTTTTTTTTTGTGCTTTCTAGGCTTGGATATGATCCTAATGATGAATCTTGTCTTGTGAATTGGCTATGGATGGCCTTATGTGTTGAATTAATAAATGCATATGTGGACTTGAACTACTTCTCTTAAAATTCTATGAATGATTTGTGATCATGATGTTTGCTTAGAAAGGATTGAGTATTGAAAGTCGAAATTACATGATAGTTCTTGCATACCATCTAGGAATGAATGAGGCATTTCATCTTTCTCTACTTCTCGTCTTGACCATGATTGTTTGAGCACCTCAATTGATATAAAATTGACCTCTTTTAACCCATCCGGGAATAGGAGCATGCTAGTGTGTTGAAGTGTGTGAAAAGCAAGTGTGGAGTAAAGTTGTTGATGAAAGGAATGTCATGAATGAAATGCTGAAATTATTGTGGAAGTGTAGCCAAAAATATAGGTTTGGGGGCGTTGGTTTAAATGACAAGTAACTCGGTACACTTCACATAATCGGGTGTTGGCACCTTGCCAAAGTCAAATGAACCAATAGCCCTAACGAGCTTTGGTATGTGTGCCCGGTGTGGATGCACCTTGAAAAAGAGAAAAAGCCCGAGGATGGCTAATCACCGAGGTTTCGGCTATTGTACACCAATACCATTGTCTCAAAAATAAGTCAAAGAAAAAGAAAAGAAATAAAGATAGAGAAAAATATACACTTGAGGGAAGTTGATCGAGGACAAGGATGTGGAGTTAGTTCCATTCCCGGATTAGCATCACATAACCTAGAAAATTCCCCACCTAATCACAACGTTTCTTAGCCTTTTATGTCACAAGACCTTATGACCTACTTGCATGTTTGTAAGACTTAGTAATCTAGATTGAATATACTCTTGATCTTCTTGACCTCTTCATCTTTACATCTCATGCATGCTTTTGAGTTAAGTACAATTGTCTTTCCATGCCTTCATTTGTTTGATGCATAATTGCTTGTCGATTGCCATTGAACATGACTATGAAGGTGATCCAATAGTAGAAGCACAAACCCAAAAAGATTTTGCCATTTTTCTGCATACATAAATCATGTCATCTCTTAGTCTATAGTTGGGAATTTGCTCGGGGACGAGCAAACCTTAAGTATGGGGTATTTTGACAACACGATTTATTGCTTAGTTTTAGGTAATCATTTAGATAGATTTCTCACTCATTCATGCATGGTTTAGAACTAGTTCACGACGTTTGCACTCAATTCACATACTTTGTCGAGATAGATGTCTACGCGGACTTGTGCGTTGCTTTGTAGGTATTTTGGGAGATTTAGGAGCTGAAACGATTCGTTTGAGGATCGTTCGTCAAGATGACACATCCTCGGACGCATTAGGATGCAAATTAAGGGCTAAGAAGACTCATGGAACCTTGCCAACACTAGCCATGCACCCAATCACAGCTTAATTATCCAAGGCGAAGTTTCTGCACAGAATCACGGTTCTCTGACACTCCACGGCCGTGGAATCACCCGTGGATTTTGCCAGATTTTTGTGACAGCTGTGCCACGACTCTCATGGCCAGCTCATAGTTTGTTATAAAAGTGGTCCTTCATGGGTTGTGAGAAGCATCTTGGAGCAGCTATCCATTATCCATGACTCTCTAACAAAAATATTCTCCCAACAAGAAGTTTTTCTAGGAAGGAAAGTGTCAAGAGGAAGAAGAAGGACTCCATTGAAGAGGAGAGGAAGCACACACACCATTGCCACACTTTGCTAGTTTTTGTCGTGAAGAATTCCGGATTCTATTTCTAGAGTTGTATGAACCTTTGAACCTTCTTTTGGAAGGGTTGTAAGTCACCCAAATTCTATTTTCAGCTTGGTTTGATTCTAGTTCACTTGTTCATCTCTTTTCTTCATTATCTTGCAAATGAATGCTATGATTTTGTGTTTGCTTGTTTCGATTTCTATTATGAATGTTGTAGGCTAAATAGATGTGGTTCTAGGGTAAGGAAAGGATGGTTATGGCTAAGGTTATGATAGGATGAGCTTAGATTTACCTTTGGATGACTTGTGTGTTTGAACGTATCCTCTGTTAGGAATCACGGGTGGTTCTTGTCAAACCACGGCCGTGGTTTAGGTAGAACAAACCGTGATTTTCCCTGGTTCGGTGGATCTAATCTTAGATTGTTAAAATGTTGAAATCCTAAGTGTTTGTTGAGTTAAATCTATCCTAGGGTGACCTAGTGTTAGCAACTAAGTGTTAGGAGAGACTTACCCGGTAATCCTTGCTCTTAGATTCCAAAGATAACGAACCTTAGGTAGTGGTGAGCCTAATAAGCCGCCATTGGATTAAGTGTGCTGGATAGTTGCCTAGAACTAACCCTTCCAAGACTTACCCGGTAAGGATAGGTTGGATCTTTAGGTAACAATCCGGTTTGAGTAGAATTCCGTCCCTTAGGTTCTTAGAGAATTACCCGGTAATGAGACCTTAGGAATGGACTAGTGGATCATGACACTTACCCGGTAATTGATCCCAATCATAGAAACACTCAACCCCGACATAGTTAATCCAAGGAACGAATAGATAGCTTGAGTCTTATGCCATAACCGGAACTTCCAACCCCTAGAATCCGTCTTTTCTTTCTTTGATCTATATCTTGTTAGCTTGTTTATTTGTGTTGATTCATAGTTTAGTTGATTAATTACCTTGCATGAGTTGTGATCTTTGATTGATCACCAAAAACCAACCAAAAACATTTGAGATTTTCATTTCTTTATTTCTTTCTTCTCTTCTTAACTTAGATCTTCACTAGACTTAATCATAAATTGAATCAATCTCACCTTAGTCTTTGTGTTCGACCTCGGAATACTATCCCTACTACGAACGTCCCGTACACTGCGGGTTCGCTAGGAGTTAGGAGAGATATAACGAGTATAAATTTAAAACCCACTTGCGCACCACACAATCTTAGCGTAACAATAAGGTATCTAGTTTGGCTCTAGATCCAAGCATTAAGATGTGTTCCGTCTATACACCCAATTACACCTTGAAAGTATTGAGAATACTGGGCGTCATTTTGAATGTGACTTGGAACTTTTGAAAAAACCGGGTCTCTTGGGTTAATAATATCTTTGTCATTCTCCGAAATCCTTTTTGACAACCATCTATGGCTTCAAGAACTTCATGTACGGTGGATGAAATAGTTGATGTCGATCATTGGAACCTCTCTACAACAGTATGGTCAGTTATTCTGTAACAATCAAAAATCGATGATGGCCTAGTCGGGAATTTTAAGGAATCAAATCCGTTTTAACAAGATATACCTCTCGAGGTAACCCGCTCCTTGATGATATTATTCCCTGATGTTATTTGGAACATTTGGGAGCTTCAATTAATAAAAATGCAGTTGAGAGAAATGATTAGGACATCGGACATGTCCTTGATATGAAATAGCATGGAAAGGCAAAACGGCCAAAAGAGTCACTATTTCGTTTCTTAGTGGCTAAGAAAAACGGCTAAGAAAGACGCGTATTCCGAGACAGTTGCGGAATAATTATCCATACAATATTCCTGATTTATTATTCAAATTTCGAGAAGTTTGGAGAAGGGGGCTTAAACCGCATTTGGATCGGTGAAAAGATAGTTATCGATTTTGCTAAAGGATAATTATCGTCTTCATTATAAATAGCGGAAATATCGTTTATTAATTCATGTCCTTTCACACTTCCTCATAAAAGCTCTGATTTCTCTCAACCTTCAAATTCAGATCTACTTGCCGTTTCTAATCTGATTTCAATTCCGTTTGAGTTTTTGGATTCCTCTCTTCATTCCCTTCATATCGATACCGAGTTTTCGTATTTCCGAGCAATTAAAGGCCTGGTCGAGCATATATGTTACTAGTTTTGTTCCGTTGCTCAGATTCTGGTGAATTTGATGGTATCCGAGTGTAGCATGCGTCGTTGTGATTCCGAATCTTCTTTCGGATCGTCAATCGGGTTAGTAACGAATAAATTATGAATTTATTCGTTTTCCGTATTGCGATTTGACCTAAATTGACATTAGGCTTGTCAAAATGGATAATTGGAAATTCCATTATGCTCGTTACATTATTCTAGTGATTATGGGCTGTTTGTTTGATGAGATTTGATGACAGGTGGGTTCAGAAATTTGTGCGGGCAAACCGTTATTCTCGTAAAATTTAATTAATTAATTGAAGGTTAATTAATTAAATTGGGATTATAGAGAAGGATATAATTTAATTAAATTCAAAGGAATGAATTTAACTGGTTGACAAGACTCTAATCTAGAGGTCGTTTTATCTTATCAAAATGTAATCCCAACTTAGCACTAAAATGAGTATAGTGATTAAGTAAGGGTCGAACCCAAGAGAGTTTGATATTTCTATTAAATGCAATTATTGATTATAGAAACAAGCAACAAAAGGGGGGGGGTTTGATTGAATTGATGCACACAAAAACTTATGAAAAACGAATAACGCAACAAGTAAGACAATGATGGGTGAATCTACACTAGGTTGATTCTAAGCATGCGATTGCTACTTTGATGAGTTTCTTTTACAAGTTTTCAAGTAATCTCCCGTCTCGATCATATATATGTGTTGAGCCAACCGGCATCAACACAACTTAACAGGTTAGTGTTCCGTAAACCTACAAGAACAATTAACAAGTTAGCTTTCAAACAAAGACTAAGAGATATAAAGAAAAGATTAAAACCGTTAAACTTATCTTTATATTTGTGTTCCTTTTCTTTAAACATTTACAACCCGTTATTACTTAAAGTTTACTAATAGATTAAAGACCCGAACCGGAACCTATTAATCCTAGTTCTTTGCATGCACTTTAGAACCTAAGGCATCTCTCGTCGTCGGGGATAGGCATGTGCTCCTCATGGTGGGCCCGGCTGGAGCTCGCAGCATGCCTCTCCACAATGGCCACTAGCGGCCTCCTCGGTACGAAGGGATCCGCCGGGATGTAGAGCTCGAAGAGCTCATCCCCGAATGGTAAAGGCCGAGGGAGGTAAGTGAGGTGGCTCCCATCTGCAAGGGAGATCCAAAATAGGTTCTCCCCGTCCCGTCGGAGGAGCTTGCACCTCCTCAACATCCCCTCTGTGTAGAGAGGAGCCTCCAACCCATCCTCTAGGCCGGAAAGATCCATAACCTGTGAGGCGATCAAGGAGATCACCCCACCGCCGACAATGTCCCTCGGCTCGTTCTTCCTAATCTGCTTCAAAGCGGAAAGGAAGAGGGACGGCCAATCCATCAGCTTCTCGCTCATCGTAAGGCAAGAGTATAGTAGTGGAAGGTTGTTTGCTCCAAACGGTGTGTGCAAGCTTTAAATTTATATCCCAAGAAATATGCTTAAAACAAGGATGTGAACCCGTAGTGTACGGATCAATTATAGTAAAAAGAAAGAATTCCGGGGTGTCGATCTCAGGGACTTAGGTGAAACCTAAGCAAGTAGAGGTAGTCAATGCAACTAATAACCACAAAAGCGATTAAAGCAATCAAAGAGATGATAATAAGGTCAATTAAAGGGAATATGCAAATTCTAGGGCTTAAAGCATCTAGTTGTGGTTCCAACTCAAGATCTCAAGATAAGCGAACAAAGCTGAGATTTTTGCTAAGGGAAGGTGTTTCTAAAGTGGAATAGATCACCGGGTAAGTCTTACTACTCACTAATCCCAAACCAAAAGCTCCTATTACCAGGTAAGTCTCAAGGTACTAAAGAAAGGAATTATAATCTCAAACCAACACACCAACTAAGGGTATAGAATCAACCTTTACCAGGTAAGTCTCAGGCTAACTCACAAAGATGGGATGAAGGCACACTAAAACCCCAATAAAGGATAAACCTTTATTACCTACACTTATGATCATGGGTAAACAAACAAAGGAATCACCGGGTAAGTCTCATCCTAGGCTTGCATTGAACCAGGAAAGGTGTAATAAGAATAGGATTTGGCAAACTCTAACACTTAACTCTCAGTTACGGATCAGAAAAGGTCATCTCGGCCAGTCAAGTTCCACCCCGGCCGAGATGTTCATCGACTGAACGAGATGTTCTAAGGTTAAGGATAAAGACTCGAGCTTTCAGGGTCCTACTGGATTAATATTATTCTATCATTGTTTTTCCCACAACTTTCAGCCAATTACCCTAGAATCGCACAAAGAAATTAGCCACTCATCATCATCAAAGCAATAATCAAATATATGGAAAGAGAATGAATATTTGAACACAAAAACCTTAAGAACAAGGCTTCAATAACTGAATCAAATATCAAACAAATTAGCGTTCCTTGGATCACAAATCCAACAAGACAATCAAACAAAAGGGAATCTAAGAAAGTCTTACAAATCCCCTCACAAGCTATCACAAAGCTATGAACTTCCTTCCTTCCATCTTCAAAACTTCCAGAAAATCCTCTCTTTGCTAGTTATTCTCAGCCTCCAAGCATGGTTGAACTTGTGGAATATCCAACCTTTTACATAGGATAATTATCTTCCAAAGATAATAATATCTTAAAAAGATAATTTCCTAATAAAATATATCTTATCTCCAAAATAGATCTCCTAAATATATGATCTTCCTTCCAGAAATCCAGCTCAAAAATATAAGATCTCTCCTTCCAAAAATAAAAGATCTCAGCCAAATAAAATATATCTCGCCGCGTCAGGGTATTTGCCTCGGTCGGGGCGCTCCTCTAGATCACCTCGGTCGAGGTGACTCTGTAGCGGACCGAGGTGAATCTCAACTGAAGGTGAAATCTCTCAAATCTGGTCCAAAGTAAATCTTCTTTGTAAACTTCTTGCTGACTGAGTTCTCTTTTAAGCTCCTGAATGTAGCTCCAATGACTCCTTTGCTCCTTAGCTCCATTTCGATCCAAATTGTGCCATTTTACCTACGATTACATTGAAACTTGGTGTATACCTCGATTCCCGTAAAGGTAGATGAAACGACAATATAATCACATAATATACATTCAAACATGCAGATTATTGAAGATAAAACGTCTAAGCAAGTCCTAAAATATAGACTATAATACATGCTATCAAAGGTCCTTGAGGGTGACCTTGTTCTCCTCTTTGTGTCCACAAAAGACACTCATGAGGATCTTGGAGAGGAGCCTCAAGCAAGGGTGAGTCAGTTTGTTGGAGTACTCACTCCTTGCATGGAACTCTTACCCGGTAGTTGCCTGCCAAAACTCACACAGGTCCGGGGTCGGGACTGGCTCCCACCAGTTTTCGGAGGGGTTGAGAGTCACCCCAAAAGCCTCTTGTAGCTGGTGGTAATCAAGTGTGTATTTCACCTTGTTGAACTTGAAAGTGAGTCCAATACACACGTGATCCTCCTTCTCCATGGTGAAGGTGGCTATGAACTGTCTGTTGAGCTTGGGATACGTTGGAGCACTATTTTGTAAGAAGTCTCCGAGCCCAGCATTGGATAGAAAGGACTGCATGCTCTCCAGCATGCCTAGCTTCTCCAAGGTCAGAACGTGCAAAAACCGAGTTGCGTACACAACCTGATCTTGTACGTTCCTATATCTCTCCCTCTCAGCTTCCGACATCTTGTACTTTCTTTGTGGTTCCATTCTTGCAGTTGATTAGACAAAAGAATTAGCAACTTTCCAAAACAGGGAAGAAACACGAACCCTTTGTTGCGTTTTCCGCAGGGGCGGCTGAAGAGGCGTAGGGGCGGTGAGGCGCAACTGTAGTAGCTTGCAGGCGCAGGGGCAAGAGAAGTGCAGAGGGCGATTTTGGTTTCCTGCGAGAGTGGTGGTGCGGGGGATGTTCCGGCGCTGCTTTGGGTGGTGGAGGCGTCGTCGGAGATGTTGCGGTGTGGAGTTTTGTTGGGGGTAGTGGTGAAGGGTGTAGTAGGGTGAGGGAGTTGTAGAATGAGCAAGGTGAAGGTAGGGCTAGAGAGGGTGGCGCAGGGGCGTCGCAGGAGTGTTTGCCGGTCATCGGAGGTGGCGCAAGGGCGGTTGCAGGTGGCTTGTGAGGGTTTTTTGAGGGCGCAGAGGGCGTTTTAGCTTGAGAGAGGGAAGGTGCGAGGGAGATGTGGTTGTGGTTGGTGAGGAGAGAGAGTGTGGCTGGGTGGGGTAGGTGTAGGGAAATGTTTTGTGATTTCTATTTTTTTTCTTTTCTAGGTAAACCCGCAGGGGCGGGGGCTTGTCGCCGCGGGGCGGTGACAAGGGAGAGGGTTCACGCAGGCTCAGCGCCGGGGGCGGCGCTGAGGATGTGTGTCAAGGATGGCCGCCGCAGGGGCGTAGGGGAGTCACCGCTGGGGCGGTGACACTGAGCCGTAGGGGTGATTTTCTTGACAAAGGCTCCTCTTCTTATTCCTTCGGGTTGCCTCCCGAGCAGCGTCTTTGTTTTACGTCGTTGGCTCGACGTAACGCCTCTACTTCTCTGACTGTGCTTCTTCTAACACCATCTTATCAATCGGATCGTTCTTGACTCCTTCAAGGTAAGGCTTTAGCCTTTGTCCGTTTACCTTGAACACCTTGTGCGTTTGGGGATCATAAAGATCCACAGCTCCGTGAGGGTATACTTCGGCTACCACGAACGGCCCCGTCCATCTTGAAGGCAACTTACCTGCGAAGAGTTTCAAACGTGATTGAAAGAGAAGTACCTTATTACCTACATTGAAGTATTTCCGGAGAATGTTTCGATCATGCCATGCTTTAGTCTTTTCTTAGTATGCGGTGGCATGGTCATATGCATCTAACCTCAATTCCTCCAACTCTTTCAATTGGAGCTTCCGGTATTCTCCCACTTCCTCTACGTTCATGTTGCGCTTCTTTACTGCCCACCAAGCTTTGCGCTCTAGCTCCACCGGTAGGTGGCAAGCTTTCCCAAACACGAGCTTGAAAGGAGACATCCCGATAGGAGTTTTGTAGGCTGTCCGATATGCCCATAGGGTGTCATTTAGCCTTGCACTCCAATCCTTCCATCCAGGAGAGAGCGTCTTTTCAAGGATGGTCTTTATTTCCCGGTTGGATACCTCAGCTTGGCCATTTGTTTGTGGATGATAAGCTGTTGACACTCGTTGGTGGACGTGATACTTCATAAGGAGAGCTGTGATCGTTTTGTTGTAGAAATGGGTACCCCTAGCACTGATTAAGGCTTTCGGAATTTCAAATCGTGCAAAAATGTTTTCCTTAAGAAAAGCTGCAACCACTTTTGAATCATCAGTTTTGGTGGCCTTTACTTCCACCCACTTGGAAACATAGTCCACCGCAAGAAAAATATATGTGTGCCCGAATGAAGTAGGGAAACGGCCCCATGAAATCAATCCCCAAACGTCAAATATTTCGCAAATATAAGAGAGGATTGGGGCATTTCATGTCTCCTTGAAAGATTTCCTACCCTTTGGCATCTATCACACACTTTGTAAAACACAAAAGCATCTCCAGAAATGTGTGGCCAAAAGAAACCGGCATCCAAAACTTTTCTTGCAGTTTTGTTTTCCCCAAAGTGTCCCCACATGCTTCAGAATGATAGAAAGTTAGGACGGATTGTACCTCATTATCCGGAATGCAACGTCGGAACACTTGGTCACTACAATGCTTCCAAAGGTAAGGATCGTCCCAAACATAGTGTCGAGCTTCAACCTTTACCTTCTCTCGTTGTGCTTTAGTGAAATATGGAGGGTACTCCTTCCTGACAATGAAGTTCACGATGTCAGCAAACCAAGACTTAAAAGACTGGAGCTTAAGACATACCTCTGTCGACAATTCCGCAGGGGCGCCTAGACTGAGCCACAGGGGCGGCTAGTGTGAGGAGCGGGGGCAGTTACACAACAAAGAGTTGTGTAAAATGTATCGTCTGGAAAACCTCCAGCTATCTCTCTTCCTTTTCCTTAATCCTCCTCTTCTTTCACTAGCCTGCTCAAATGATCGGCCACCAGGTTCTCAGCCCCCTTCTTGTCCCATATCTCTATGTTAAACTCACTTAGAAGGAGCACCCATTGAATCAATCGTGGCTTTGCTTCCTTCTTCGCCATGAGGTACCTAAGAGCTGCATGGTCAGTGAAGATAATTACCTTGACCCCTAGTAGGTACTGCCTGAATTTCTCAACGGCAAAAACCACCGCTAACATTTCCTTCTCAGTAGTAGAGTAATTCATTTGCGCTCCATTGAGTGTCATAGACGCATAATGGATCACATGGGAAGACCGCCCGTCTTTCTGTCCTAAGACAGCTCCAACGGCATAATCGCTGGCGTCACACATGATTTTGAAAGGTTTCTCCCAATCCGGAGAACGGATGATTGGTGCGTTGGTGAGACATGCCTTCAAAGTGTCAAAAGCTTTCTTGCAACTCTCATCCACTATGAAGGTGACGTCTTTCTTGAGCAATTCACATAGGGGTGCCGAGATCTTCAAAAAACCTTTAATGAAACGTCGGTAGAAACCTGCATGACCAAGAAAAGATCGAATTTCCCGAACATTAGTAGGATAAGGTAAACTTTGAATTACATCAACCTTTGCCCTATCCACCTCTATCCCTTTAAAGGATATTACATGTCCTAGCACAATTCCTTGTTCGACCATGAAATGGCATTTTTTCGAATTAAGAACTAAATTGGTTTCAACACATTTTTCAAGCACAAGTTTTAAATGTCCTAAACATGCATCAAAACTATCTCCATGGACGGTAAAATCATCCATGAAGACTTCAATGAAATTTTCTATGTACTCGGAGAAAATACTTATCATGCACTGTTGGAAGGTGCCGGGTGCGTTGCAAAGTCCAAATGGCATTCTGCGGTACGCAAAAGTGCCAAATGGGCAAGTGAACGTCGTCTTTTCTTGATCTTCCGGTGCGATGGCTATTAGGAAATAGCCCGAATATCCATCAAGGAAGCAGTAGTACGGATGACCTGCAAGACGTTCCAACATTTGGTCAATAAAAGGTAATGGGAAATGGTCTTTACGTGTTACCTTGTTGAGCTTGCGGTGGTCAATGCAAACTCTCCATCCGGTTTGTGTTTTGCTCGGGACCATCTCTCCATGTTGATTTTCCACCATGGTGATGCCTCCTTTCTTTGGAACCACTTGGGTTGGACTACCCCAAGTGCTATCCGAAATAGGGAAGATCATGTCCACTTGGAGGAGGTTCAACACTTCCTTCTTGACCACATCTATCATTGGTAGATTCAACCTCCGTTAAGGTTGCCTAGAGGCTTTGGCTTCATTTTCAAGTAAGATTCTATGCATGCAAGTTGAAGGGCTTATCCCTTTGATGTCCGCAATGGACCATCCAAGGGCCGACTTGTGCTCTTTTAGCACTTTCACCAACTTGTCTTCTTGACCGGTAGTCAACTTGTTGGAGATGATCACCGGCAAGGTATTGTGTTCTCCAAGGAAAACGTACTTGAGGTGTGACGGAAGGTCCTTCAATTCTATTTCTGGTGCCTGCACTATAGATGGAACAAGCTTCTTGCTTGGGGTTAGTAAGGTGGGCCCAATGGCCAAATTGGAGATAGGTAGCCTTTTATGCCCATCTAATTGGGCTAGGACCTCTTTCATGCTGGATGTTAATACATAATCTGATTTGAAGCCATCAATGTCATGCTCAATTACATTTTTCAATTCATCAACATCAAAATTATCAAAAACATCTTGCACAAAAGATTCAACAATGTCAATAGCACATAAAGAATGGTCATCACTAGGAAATCTCATCGCATCATAGATGTCAAATTCCACTACTTCACCATCAAATTCCATGGTCAATTTACCACTAACATAATCAATTTTAGTCCTAGCAGTTTTCAAAAATGGCCTACCTAACAAAATCGGTGCAACATGCGAATCGTTTTCCATATCCATTACAAAGAAATCAGCAGGAAATATTAGGTTGTCTACCATTACTAATACATCTTCAATTATCCCTTTAGGGTACACATTAGATCTATCAGCAAGTTGTACTACAATCCTAGTTTCCATTAATGGCCCAAGGCCAAGTGATTTGTAAATAGAATATGGTAAAACATTTATAGAAGCACCAAGATCAAGCATTGCTTTGTCAAAACGGGTTTCCCCTATAACACAAGGAATGCTTACCATGCCCGGATTGCTACACTTCTTGGGCATTCTCCGTTGGAAAATGGCCGACACATGCTCACTTACTTGTACTTTTTGTTTCCTCTTCAGCTTTTGGTTCCTCTTGATAGTGCAAAGTTCCTTCAAGAAACGAGCATATTTAGGAATACTCTTCACTAGCTTAAGGAGGGGAATGTTTACCTCGCATTTGGAGAAAGTCTCAAAGAGGTCTTTGTCTTCAATTATTCTTCTCTCCTTCAGAGCCTCAGGAAAAGGAGTTGGTGGTTTCTCAGAGTACAGTGGCGGAAAGTTAGGCCGGATGTAAGAATCCTTCTCAGCAGAACCTTCTGTCGTGTTTTCCGCAAGGGCGTCAGCTTGTATGCGCAGGGGCGGCTCAGGGGTTGTCACCGTAGGGGCGGGGACATCCAGCCGCAGGGGCGACATCTGCTCGTTGCTGGGCGCAGTTGCAGCCGCGGGGCGGTTGTGTTTGCGGTAAACTCGACAGAGGGTTTGCTTTGTGATTCTTTTGCTGGTTTTTGTAGGATTTGCTTCCCACTCCTTAATGTTAGGGCACTGATAGCATGAATTATAGTCCATATTTTGGGGTTTGTTTGGACGTTTTATCTTTCATAATCTGCATGTTTGTATGTGCATTATGTGATTTTACTACCATTTCATCTACCTTTGCGAGAATCGAGGTCTACACCTAGTTTCGTTGTAATTGCAGGTAATATGGTACGTTTTGCATCAAAGAGGAGCAAAAGGAGTCAAGAGTCATTTAGAGCTACATTGAGGAGCAAAAAGGAAACATCCAGGAAGCATAACCATGGATTAAAGATTCACTTTGGACCAGTTTTGAGAGATTCTACATTCAGTTATGAGTCACCTCGGTTGACCAGAGGTTCACCTCGACCGAGGCGATCCAGAGACGCCGACTCGACCGAGGCGAATACCTAGGACGCGGCGAGAATATTTTATTCTTGGCTGAGATCTTTTAAACATGGAAAGTGATCTTATATTTTTGGGCTGGGCTCCTGGATGGAAAGAGATATGCAGAATCATATATTTTACCTATATTTATGGGATAATATCTTCTTAAGATTTAGGATCTTTGGAGGTTTATTTTTCCTATAAAAAGGGTCGGATTTTCCACAATTCCGACATCCGCTATCACCCCGCATACACCGAAAATACGCAGCAGCAGCCTACTCCAAGGTTGGGAGTTTTTGAAGAACCTTTTTGAAGGTTGAAAGAAGATTGAAGACCATAGCTTTATAGCTTTTTGGAGGGTTTTATAAGATTGTCTTCAATTCCTTTCCTTGTTGTCTTGCCTTGTTGGATTACTATCCAAGGAACGCTTTTGTTTGTGATATTTGATTCAGTTATTGAAGTGTTTTCATTAAATTCTTCTTTGCTCAAATATTCACCTTCTTCCCATATATTTTAATACTTTCATTATGATGATGAGTGGCTAATTTCCTTGTGTGATTCTAGGGTGATTGGCTGAAGGTTGTGGGAAAAACAATGATAGAATAATCTTAGATTCTAGTAGGATCCTGAAAGTTCGAGTCTTTAACCTTAACCCTAAGCATCTCGTTCGGTTGATGAACATCTCGGCCGGGGTGGAATTCTTCTGTCCGAGGTGACTTACCCTATCCGAAACTGAGAGTTAAGTGTTAGAGTTTGCCAAATCCTATTCTTATTATACCTTTCTGGTTCAATGCAAGCTTAGGATGAGACTTACCCGGTAATTCCATAGTTTGTGTATTAACGATCATAAGTGTAGGTAATAAAGGTTTATCCTTTATTGGGGTTTGAGTGTGCTTCCATCCCATCTTTGTGAGTTAGCCTGAGACTTACCCGGTAAAGGTTGATTCTATTCCCTTAGATGGTGTGTTAGTTTGAGGTTATAGTTCTTTATCTTGATTCCTTGAGACTTACCCGGTAATAGGAGTTACGGTTTAGGATTAGTGTGTAGTGAGACTTACCCGGTGATCTACTCCACTTTAGTAACACCTTCCCCAAGCAAAAATCTCAGCTTTGTCCGCTTATCTATAGATCTTGAGTTGGAACCACAACTAGATGCCTTAATCCCTAGAATTGCATGTTTGCTTTATTTGACATTTTATTCATCTTTGATTGTGTTAAATTGCTCTTGTGGTTAGCATTAACATTAGCATACCGTATTGGACTTTGTTTCACCAAGTCCCTGTGATCGACCCCTGGAATTTTCTTGCTTTTACTACGATTGACCCGTACACTGCGGGTTCGCATCCTTGTTTTAAGCTTAAGTCTAGGGTTATAAATTTAAAGCTTGCACACACCGTTTGGAGCGAACAAGTTTTTGGCGCCGTTGCCGGGGACTTGGTCTAGACCGAGCCGGTACGGTTTGCTCTTGGGGCACTTGCCCCGTTTTTGGTCTAACCACTCTACTTGAGTGACTTTTGCAGGTTCTTTCTTAGGTATATGCGAAGAACCCGCGCTGGGAAGGAAATCGTTCCTTACGATCCCGAACCAGAAAAGACATACAAGAGACGCTTAAGAGAAGCGAAGATGGCCCAACAAGACGATCACGATCTTGTAGCCCAATTGAGAGAGACGCAGGAGCTACTACGTCTCAGTAAAGAAGAGCTAAGGCAAGAAAAAGAAGAGAATCAGGCCACGAATGCAGGAATCGAAGCTGAGATTGCAGCAATCCGGAACCAGATTCTACTTCGACCGATGCAGGATCCAATAGTTGATCCTCGACCGAGGCAGATCCCAGTACCTGACGCCCCGGTCGATGTACATCCACCTCGGATTCCAGTCCGAGATGTTCTTCTTGCAGGAATTCCACAAACCCTAGGTCAAAGAATGGACCCTAATCAACAGCTGAGGCGTCCAGGAGTGAACCTAGGAGATCCAGCGGATCATGACTACGAACTTCGACCGCAAGTTCTAGCCATGATTCGCCAATGTCAATTCGGAGGGCTAGAGAAGGAGTCGCCGCATCAACATCTTCAAAACTACGAAATCTTGATGGAGACCTTGCGACCTCCCAGAATTGAAAATAACAACTACAAGCTAAGACCTTTCTACTTTTCTCTTAAAGATAGAGCTCTTACTTGGTATCAATCTCTTCCTCCAGGAAAAATTAGCACATGGGAGGAGATGACTACGGAATTCCTAACCAAATTCTTTCCACCCTCAAAGACTGCTGAAATGAGGGGAAAGATCAATGCTTTCATCATGAAGGACAAGGAGAGCTTGTCCAAATCTTGGGAGCGGTTCAAGGATATCCTTTTGGATTGCCCACATCATGGGATTCCAAAAATTGAGTTGTTGGAGATTTACTTCAAAGGGCTGGACGGAAGCACCCAGTTAAATCTCCAATTACTCTCCGCCGGTACATTCATGGACATGGCGATTGATGAGGCTTGGGACTTCATTGAGAAGCAAGCCTTACATATGGAGAAATATACCCACCAAGGAGCTGACGGTGGAGTTAAAAGAGTCAACTTTCAAGAGACTCAACCCAACAACAATCAACTCACATCATTGAAGAATGACGTGAAGGAATTGAAGGAGCTCTTAATGGCTCAAACTAAGAAGGAGGAGCAAGGACAAAGGAACAACAATAACAATAACGGGTACCGTAACAACAACAACGGACCCCGAAACAACAACTACAACAACAACAATAGAGGATCCAACAGCAACAACTGGAGGGCGAATAATCAAAACCACGGTAACAATTATTCAAACTCCAACTCTAATGATTCCTCTAACCCTTTCCTCTCTTCCCCTTCTTCCTCTTCTACTCCATTGAAAAGCCAAGGGCAAGGATCAAGTTCGTCTCAACCGGAAAAGAAAGACGCAGTTCTGGAGGCAATCTTGATCAAGCTTGGCGCCATGGAGAATTCTATGACTTCATTTTCGAGGGCCCAAAAGTCCTTCGAACAACAACTTGCTAATAGGGCGAATGAAGCGCCAAGAGATCCAGGGAAGCTTCCAGCAAAGACGGAAACTAACCCTAAGGGCCAGTGCATGGCCATCACGACGAGGAGTGGACTCAAAACTGCAGATCCAGTACCTCGCTCGACGCAGACCACCTCGGTCCAGATCCAGTCGAAGAACACCTCGACCGAGATGCCAACCGAGGCGGTGCAACAGAAAGTAGGAGGAACGACAGAAGCTTATGTTCCACCTCCTGCATATAAACCACCACTTCCATTCCCCCAGTCCAGAGCCAGAGCACATCTTGACAAGCACTTTGGTAAGTTTCTTGACTTGATGAATAAGCTACATATTAATATTCCTTTCCTTGATGCCATTCTAGGTATGCCCGCCTATGGGAAGTTCTTAAAAGAAATCTTATCAAGGAAGAGGAAACTGGAGGATGTTGGTGAAGTTAGGATGACATCTAAATCTTCGGAACTCATAAAGATCATGAAGGAGAAGATGCCACCTAAATTGAGAGATCCCGGCTCATTTTGCATTCCCATTCAAGTTGGGGATGTCACTTGTGAAGCCCTTTGCGATCTAGGAGCCAGCGTGAGCATCATTCCGCTGGAGCTATGCACTAAGATCGGCCTTGGAGAGCCCAAGCCGGTCAAGTTTCGACTTTACATGGCGGATCGCTCCATTACCCATCCCGTGGGCATTTTGGAGGACGTTCCGGTCAAGTTAGGTAACTTCTATCTACCTATAGATTTTGTCGTACTTGACATTCCCGCAGATTATCCTGTTCCTATCATTCTCGGGAGGCCGTTTCTAGCAACTTCGGGTTGCAATGTGGATTGCAAGAACGCCAAGCTGAAATTCAACGTTGGCGGCGACGAGGTGGAGTTCGCACTACTTGCAGCAATGAAAGGGGAGCAACTAACCGATGATATCTTCAACATCTACGATGAAGAAGAATCAAGAGAATTGGTGAGCTCTATCCTTATTAACGATCCACTCGAAAGAGTTATAAGCTTCAGTTTAATGGAGGAAGGTATAGATGCTTCTTGTGATGCAGATATACGAAGCTTGAAGGCACTGGAAGAAGATCCAGGAGCTACAACTGAAAAGCTAACCCAGGAAACGAAGATTTCCAGCCTCGGATCCAGTAGCAGTACCTCGACCGAGGCACTTTCTGGACTGAGCGAGGCATCTGAAGAACACCTCGGTCAACGCCTTTGCGCCTCGACCGAGGTCAACAGAGAAACGATGTCAACTGAGATTGCTGAGAATAACAATTTTTCTACTCCCTTCTCTGACATTCACCCACGATTGGCAGATCATTCCCTCCACCAACTTTCTGATAATAAAGGTCCTTGGTATGCTGATATTGTTAATTATCTTGTTTGCCAGGAAATACCGCCCGGATTGACGTACTCCCAAAAGAAGAGATTCTTCAAGGAAGTACGACATTACTACTGGGATGAGCCGCTGCTATTCAAGCGCGGACCGGATGGGATGCTTCGAAGGTGCATTCCGGAAGATGAAGTTAATAGCGTCATAAGGCATTGTCATTCACTCCCTTGTGGAGGACATGCTAGCACAGATAAAACATGCGCTAAGGTATTGCGTTCCGGTTTCTTTTGGCTTACATTATTTAAGGATGTGCAATCTTTTGTTGTTTCTTGTGATGCGTGCCAAAGAACAGGAAACCTATCAAGGAGGAACGAAATGCCACTTAACAACATCCAAGAAGTGGAAATCTTTGATGTATGGGGGATTGACTTCATGGGACCTTTTCCATCCTCCGGAGGAAACCTCTACATTCTCCTTGCCGTTGATTACGTCTCTAGATGGGTTGAAGCCATTGCTTCCCCCACTAACGACGCCAAGGTGGTTGTGAAGTTCTTGAATAGAACTATCTTTCCACGATTTGGAACTCCACGCATCATCATCAGCGATGGAGGAACGCATTTCATCAACCGGAAGTTTAAAGCACTTCTATCGAAGTATGGGGTAACCCACAAAGTATCAACCGCTTATCACCCTCAAACTAGTGGACAGGTCGAGATCTCGAACAGAGAAATCAAGGCAATTTTGGAGAAGACCGTCTCTAGGACAAGGAAAGATTGGTCCATGAAGTTGGACGATGCTCTTTGGGCGTACAGGACCGCATTCAAGACTCCCATAGGTACCACCCCTTATAATTTGGTGTACGGGAAATCTTGCCACTTGCCCGTTGAGTTGGAGCACAAGGCGTATTGGGCTATCAAATGGTTGAACTTTGATATTAAGGATGCTGGTGAGAAGCGACTATTGGAACTTAACGAGCTGGAGGAGCTGCGTTTGAACGCCTATGAGAATGCCAAAATCTACAAGGAAAGGACGAAGAGATGGCATGACAAGCGTATCGTTCCAAAGGAGCTTAACGAAGGAGATTTAGTTCTACTCTTCAACTCCCGCCTCCGTCTTTTTCCAGGTAAGTTGAAATCTAGATGGACCGGACCTTACGTTGTGAAACATGTTTTCCCTCATGGTGCAGTTGAGATATGGGGCGAAACTAGCGGAAGCTTCAAGGTCAACGGTCATAGACTTAAGAAGTACCAACCGGAAACGCCGGTTGAGGAGGTCGCGCCGATCTACCTCCTTTGAGACGCATCATGGTCCAGCTAGCGACCTTAAATCAAGCGCTTCTTGGGAGGCAACCCAAGGTATTGCTTTCTTTCCCGTTTTCTAGTCTAGCTTAGATAGTTTTTGTTTTTGCTTTGCTTTGCTTTGTTTTTGGCGTTCTGGACAGACAACAGGAAGGAGCACTCCTGGAAAGAGAGAAGTTCGAGATTCTGAGAAGAAAGAGGGACCTCGGTCACTGTCAGAACACCTCGACCGAGTTGTTTCTTGAAGCAACCGAGGCGACTAGGGTTTCTGCAGAACCGCCTCGGTCCGTACCACCTCGGTCCAGTCGAGACCATCTCGACCGAGGTGACAGCAGGCCTCGTGACAGTATAAAAAGAAAATTTTTTTACAGTTTTCAATTTTACCCTATTTCGACCGCGGCGACAGCACACCTCGTTCTCCTCCGTTTCTCACTCCTTTTCGACGATTTCTGCTTCCAAAACACGATTAAAGGGTAGAAGAGTCGATTGCAACTACAGATCTGCAAGAAGATTGAGTGTTTTCGACCGAAACGAGGTGCGAAAGGTTCGAAAACCCTAACTTCTCGTTTACTGCTTATTGGGCTTTGGTTGCCCTTGTTTCTGTTGAGGAAATCTATAAGTACCCCTTAGGAAGCATTTGTAGTGATTTTAGGGGGAAAAGAACTGAATTTCTGAGAATTGAAATCGCAACTGCTACGCCTCGGTCCGGTCGAACTGCATCTCGACCGAGGTGATTTCTGAGGTTGTCAGTCAACCGAGGTGGTCTGACAGAGTGTTAGTGAAAATGAGTTCAGATCGCCGTTTAGCCCTGAGAGACAGATCCTCACCCTCCCCTTCTCCTTCTTCTTCCCGTCCCTACCGCCCGGTCATCCACGAGAGATGCCGGGTAGATTATGAGAGGATAGCTGGACGTCCAGTCATCGCACCGCGATTTCTGGATGTGTCAGCTTTTGACTGCCTAGGGTTAGATGCTGACCTTAGGAGGATGATCGCCACAGTTGGGCTGGATCAGTTTTCTGAGATCCGAGCCCCAGCCTACCTCGAGCCTACCCTCGAGTTCGTCAGTTCCTTCTCCTACCTTCCCACAGAGGGATCTGTGAAGTACCGGCTGATGGGCCGGAACTTCTTAGTTCCATTAGAGATTTGGAGAGAGATCTTTAGCTTTCCTGCCCCTACCGCTGTAGACTTCCCCTCCCGATCCGTAGCTAGGGAGTTTTGGGGACAGATAGCCCACATTACCACTCATGCAGACAGATGGCGCCCTGGTGATTCCAGGGAGAAAGTCATCTTTCACCCGGCCTTCAGACTCGCCCACCGGATCTTCAGTGAGATGCTTCTGGCGCGTACTGAGACGCCCCAGAAGATCAGACAGGGGGAGCTCTTCTCGCTTTACTGCATGGTCACGGGCGGCTTCCCGGACTTTGGCTTGCTCCTGGCAGAGGATCTGCATAGGATCAAGGCCAAGGCGAAGGGAGATATTTGCTGTGGAGGTCTAGTCACCCACATCGCCACATACCACGGGATGGACCTCAGTGTTTGCACGTTAGCGGCGGCTGCGAAGCCGCTGGGTCTGCAGGAGATGATTACGCGGCGGATTTTGGTTCCCCGTGGGCTGACTACACCCTACGTTGCCATGCCATGGGAGCGGACAGCGCCTCAGGGCATCAGATGGTCTGCACAGTTTTCGGTCTTCGACCCGCATTTTTGGCAGACAGCATGGGCCCCGCTTATGGAGGACTATAGAGAGGGAGCAGCTGCCCCTGCAGAGGAGGCTGAGGAGGCTGAGGATGAGGATGATGATGACGAGACTGCTGATGAGAGAGGAGGCGGCGTCCCGATGGACACAGGGACAAATACTGCTGGGACGAGCGCGCCTCCCATTATTGATCTTGATGAGGATGAGGAGGACACTGAGCCGGCGCCAGCTGAGACTTCTCCAGTCAGGCCCGCTAGGCGCAAGAGACAGAGAGTCAGGGACAGAGCAGCGCACCGACGGATCGATGACCTGACGGATCAGGTTATCGACTCTTATGCTGCACTTTCTTTGGATATCCGAGAGATGCAGGAGCGGCAGCATCATCAGCATATGATGGCTCAGCTACAGTTCCAGCATGTCATGGGCTATCCCTATGACCCTACTCAGTTCCCCTTCATTCCACCACCACCACCGGATCAGGACTACTGAGGAGCTGCAGGGTTTTATTTATTATATTTTTATGCTGTTCGGCTCTTTATCCGGTGAGTCCTCTTTTATTCAGACTTTTATTATACCCACTGGGACAGTGTGTCTCAAGTATGGGGTATTTGCTGTACTATTTGACATTATTTGACTACGTGATGACATTGATGTATTATTCGACTTTAGATGTATCGGATATTTTCATATTTATGCTTTATTTGCCTTTATATGATTATCTGATTCTACATGCATACCTACAGATTTTTTGATTGAGAAAAACGTCGAAACCGAAAAAAAAATGGTTTTAAAAAAATTTTTTTCGACCTCGACCGGGACAGTTCTGGCAAAACGAGGTGTTTCACCTCGGTTGAACCAAGAACATCTCGACCGAGGTGTGTTAACTGAGAGTTTTCGAAAACGATTTTTGTGTTACTTATCTGGATATGATCTCAGTGAAGATCTTGTTTACTGACTGGTCTTAAATTCTGTATGTGTTTGAAAGGTTTTATGATATGTTTAAGCTGCTAAATGCTTTGTTTAAAATTATTGGCATGTTTAATACTTTGTTTTATCCAAATTATGTTGAATTTGAAGGTTGACACCGCAGCATAAGTTCTCTCACTTTCTTATTGGAAAGACCAAGGCAATTCACTCTCTTCTCTCTTCTTCTTCTTGATCATGCTTAGCCCCTCATATACATTTTGCCTCCCTTTACCTATCCGGGAATTTGGAAGCAAGCAAAGTGGTGAAAGCAAGTTAAAGTTGAAGGTGGCTGAAAGTGAATGTGTTAGAAAGCAATAATAGGTTTGGGGAAGTCAATCATGAAGATGAGTAACTCGGCACCATTCACATAGCCGGGTGTTTGTGTCTTGCCAAAGTCGGATTGAGCGATATTCCTAACGGGTCATGGTATGTGCATCAAGGGTTTGATGCATCTCAAGAAATTGATGATTGCTGATTTCCTAGGCTTCGGTTATTGTGCACCTCTGTCCATGCATCCCAAAAAGTAAAGTAAAAAAGAAAAAAAGAGTGTGAAATAAGCAAAGCTTATTGGTGGAAGATGTTGCAAGTCAAAGTGGAAGTGAAGATCATCCTTTTCCCGGATTCTAGCACCACATTACCTTACATACATCCCTACCCTACACGTTTCTTGACCTTTTCTTTTGGGAAGCCCTTGAGACCTTGAGCTTGTTGATTGACTTAGCGGTTTAAACGGGATTATACATGATTAATTTTGATAATTATGATTTATTATGCATTCTATGATTTTATGCAAAGATGAACAACTTTCCTATATTTATAAAATGTTTTGATCATGTTGAGTTTTTACATTCCAGGAAGTACTCTCTTAGAGTGATCTATGATAGCTGCATACCATAAAATGTTTTTTTTGAAAGATTTTTCCATGATTTTCTTGACTTATAATCCATTCTATCTTGTTTTCTATATGAGGAACTTGCTTGGGGACAAGCAAGGGCTAAGTATGGGGTATTTTGATAGCATGAATTATAGTCCATATTTTGGGGTTTGTTTGGACGTTTTATCTTTCATAATCTGCATGTTTGTATGTGCATTATGTGATTTTACTACCATTTCATCTACCTTTGCGAGAATCGAGGTCTACACCTAGTTTCGTTGTAATTGCAGGTAATATGGTACGTTTTGCATCAAAAAGGAGCAAAAGGAGTCAAGAGTCATTTGGAGCTACATTGAGGAGCAAAAAGGAAACATCCAGGAAGCATAACCATGGATTAAAGATTCACTTTGGACCAGTTTTGAGAGATTCTACATTCAGTTATGAGTCACCTCGGTTGACCAGAGGTTCACCTCGACCGAGGCGATCCAGAGACGCCGACTCGACCGAGGCGAATACCTAGGACGCGGCGAGAATATTTTATTCTTGGCTGAGATCTTTTAAACATGGAAAGTGATCTTATATTTTTGGGCTGGGCTCCTGGATGGAAAGAGATATGCAGAATCATATATTTTACCTATATTTATGGGATAATATCTTCTTAAGATTTATGATCTTTGGAGGTTTATTTTTCCTATAAAAAGGGTCGGATTTTCCACAATTCCGACATCCGCTATCACCCCGCATACACCGAAAATACGCAGCAGCAGCCTACTCCAAAGTTGGGAGTTTTTGAAGAACCTTTTTGAAGGTTGAAGGAAGATTGAAGACCATAGCTTTATAGCTTTTTGGAGGGTTTTGTAAGATTGTCTTCAATTCCCGTCCTTGTTGTCTTGCCTTGTTGGATTACTATCCAAGGAACGCTTTTGTTTGTGATATTTGATTCAGTTATTGAAGTGTTTTCATTAAATTCTTCTTTGCTCAAATATTCACCTTCTTCCCATATATTTTAATACTTTCATTATGATGATGAGTGGCTAATTTCCTTGTGTGATTCTAGGGTGATTGGCTGAAGGTTGTGGGAAAAACAATGATAGAATAATCTTAGATTCCAGTAGGATCCTGAAAGTTCGAGTCTTTAACCTTAACCCTAAGCATCTCGTTCAGTCGATGAACATCTCGGCCGGGGTGGAATTCTTCTGACCGAGGTGACTTATTCTATCCTAAACTGAGAGTTAAGTGTTAGAGTTTGCCAAATCCTATTCTTATTACACCTTTCTGGTTCAATGCAAGCTTAGGATGAGACTTACCCGGTAATTCCTTAGTTTGTGTATAGACGATCATAAGTGTAGGTAATAAAGGTTTATCCTTTATTGGGGTTTGAGTGTGCTTCCATCCCATCTTCGTGAGTTAGCCTGAGACTTACCCGGTAAAGGTTGATTCTATTCCCTTAGATGGTGTGTTAGTTTGAGGTTATAGTTCTTTATCTTGATTCCTTGAGACTTACCCGGTAATAGGAGTTACGGTTTAGGATTAGTGTGTAGTGAGACTTACCCGGTGATCTACTCCACTTTAGAAACACCTTCCCCACGCAAAAATCTCAGCTTTGTCCGCCTATCTATAGATCTTGAGTTGGAACCACAACTAGATGCCTTAATCCCTAGAATTGCATGTTTGCTTTATTTGACATTTTATTCATCTTTGATTGTGTTAAATTGCTCTTGTGGTTAGCATTAACATTAGCATACCGTATTGGACTTTGTTTCACCAAGTCCCTGTGATCGACCCCTGGAATTTTCTTGCTTTTACTACGATTGACCCGTACACAGCGGGTTCGCATCCTTGTTTTAAGCTTAAGTCTAGGGTTATAAATTTAAAGCTTGCACACACCGTTTGGAGCGAACAGGCACTAACATTCTCCTGGAGACTTATAAACGTCTGGGAAGGCAATCCTCCGGAAAATCTAGCTTCGGTCCTTGAAATGGCTTCCGCCATTTGACCAACCTGTATTTCAAGGTTCTTGATGTTGGATTCTGTTGTTTGGACATGAGTAGCAAAGTGTTTAGTCAAAACCTGCAACATATCTTCAGTTGTTTGATACTTACCTTGTCGGGGCTGTTGTTGTTGATTTTGTTTATCCCTCCAACGAACGTTTTGTTGATCACGCCAGTTTGGTATGAAATTCTGTGCATAGGGATTGTTCCTAGGCCTTTGCTGCTGTGGTTGTCCATAACACATTGCATTCACCTCAGCATCATCATCCTGTACTTGGGGACACATGTCTGTTGGATGGTATGGGTCAACACACACTCCACATGCCTTCAGCTGCTGTGGAGTTCCCATGAGTGTTAATATCTTCACCATTTCCTTCAGCTCCGCAAGCTCAATGGAGATCTCACTCTTCCCGGAATTCACAACATGAACACCTCTCTTGGAAGGAGTCCTTCCAAAGGTCCGGATCCCTTCAACTAGTTCCTGTATTTTTTCAAAACCAAGGTCAGGGGTAGAGTTAAGAATATTACCTCCACAAGCCGCATCGACGATCCTCCTTTCATTGTCTAGTAAGCCATTGTACAAGTACAAGACTAGATCTTGAGTTGAATATCCGTGGAAAGGACAGCTGGATCGGAGGCGTGCGAATCTTTCGAAGTACTCATAGAGAGTTTCGTCCGCCTCTTGCTCGATGTTGCTTATAGCTTTCTTCAAGCTATTCGCCTTCTTGGCTGGGAAGTATTTCTCCAAAAACGCCTTGTGGAGGTTCTCCCAAGTGTCGATACTCCCGGATGGAAGGTGGTAATACCAATCATCCGTTGAATCTTTGAGTGTGAAGCTGAATGCCCTCATATTGATTTTCTCTTCGGTAATATTGGCCGGCTTCATGCTCATACACACGGTATGGAACTTCCCAAGGTGTTTGATGGGGTCTTCACCACTTAGCCCATTGAAAGATGGAAGCAAGTGAATGAGACCCGACTTGAGCTCAAAGTTGATTCCTCCCCCTAATGCCGGTATAGTAACCGCAAGAGGATTTTGAGCCAAAGTGGGCTGAGTGTGTTGACGAAGAGTGTGATCAGCCATTTCTTGGTGGAATTGTTGTTGTTTTCGTTGCCGGATGTGCGTCCTCTCAATTTCTGAATCAAAAGAAGCAAATCCGGAGTTAGTAGCACGAGTTTGAACCATAAAAATGGTTCAAACCAATAACCAATAATAACAATAGAATAAAAACACTAAACTCCCCGGCAACGGCGCCAAAATTTGACAAGACTCTAATCTAGAGGTCGTTTTATCTTATCAAAATGTAATCCCGACTTAGCACTAAAATGAGTATAGTGATTAAGTAAGGGTCGAACCCAAGAGAGTTTGGTATTTCTATTAAATGCAATTATTGATTATAGAAACAAGCAACAAGGGGGGGGGGTTTGATTGAATTGATGCACACAAAAACTTATGAAAAACAAATAATGTTCGCTCCAAACGGTGTGTGCAAGCTTTAAATTTATAACCCTAGACGTAAGCTTAAAACAAGGATGCGAACCCGCAGTGTACGGGTCAATCGTAGTAAAAAGTAAGGAATTCCAGGGGTTAATCACAGGGACTTAGTGAAACAAAGTCGGAATAGGTAAGCTTTAGCAATTACTAACCACAAAGCAATTAAAACAATCAAAGATGATAAACGTCAATAAAGGAAATATGCAATTCTAGGGATTAAAGCATCTAGTTGTGGTTCCAACTCAAGATCTAAAGATAAGCGGACAAAGCTGAGATTTTGCAAAGGGAAGGTGTTACTAAAGTGGAATAGATCACCGTGTAAGTCTCACTACTCACTAATCCCAAACCGTAACTCCTATTACCGGATAAGTCTCAAGGAATTAAGATAAAGAACTATAACCTCAAACAAACACTCCAACTAAGGGAATATAATCAACCTTTACCGGGTAAGTCTCAAGCTAACTCACAAAGATGGGATGAAAGCACACTCAAACCCCAATAAAGGATAAACCTTTATTACCTACACTTATGATCTTAGGTAAACAAACTAAGGAATTACCGGGTAAGTCTCATCCTAAGCTTGTATTGAACCAGGAAAGGTATAATAAGAATAGGATTTGGCAAACTCTAACACTTAACTCTCAGTTTCGGATCAAATAAGTCACCTCGGTCAGCCAAATTCCACCCCGGCCGAGATGTTCATCGACTGAGCGAGATGCTTAGGGTTAAGGATAAAGACTCGAACTTTCAGGGTCCTACT
The DNA here is from genome assembly GCA_033239045.1 of Fagopyrum esculentum. NCBI lineage: Eukaryota > Viridiplantae > Streptophyta > Magnoliopsida > Caryophyllales > Polygonaceae > Fagopyrum > Fagopyrum esculentum. The sequence goes on from BSUD01000003.1 coordinate 107,970,047, forward strand.
GTGATTAAGATTATTCTATTATTGTTTTTCCCACAACCTTCAGCCAATCACCCTAGAATCACACAAAGAGATTAGCCACTCATCATCATGAAAGTATTAATCAAATGTATGGGAAGAAAGAGAATAATTGAACAAGAAAAGCTTAATAGAAAGGCTTCAATAACTGAATCAATTATAAAACCAACAAGCGTTCCTTGGATAGAAATCCAACAAGACAACAAAGAAGAAGGGAATCTTAAGATGATCTTACAAAAACCCTTCAAAAGCTATAAAAGCTACAAACTTCCTTCTTCAACCTTCAAAAAGGCTCTTCAAATCTCCAACCTGGAGTATGGCTGCAGCGGTGTATTAGGTGTAAGCGAGGTGATAGCGGATGTATGCAGGATGTCGGATTTGTGGGAAATCCGACCCTTTTTATAGGAAAATTACCCTCCAAAGATAAGATATCTTAGAAAGATCTTTCCCCATAAAAATAGGTAAAATATATGATCTATCATATCTCCTTCCTTCCAGGAACCCAGCCCAAAAATATAAGATCCTCTTTCCAAAGATAAAAGATCTCAGCCAAGAATAAAATATTCTCGCCATGTCCCAGGTGTTCCCCTCGGTCGAGTCGACTCCTCTGGATCACCTCGGTCGAGGTGACTCTGTAGTCAATCGAGGTGAATCACAACTGAATGTAAAATCTCTCAAATCTGGTCCAAAGTGAATCTCTAATCCATGGCTATGCTTCCTGGATGTTTCCTTATGTTCCTGAATGTAGCTCCAATGACTCCATAGCTCCTTTTGCTCCTTTTTGATGTAAAACGTACCATTTTACCTACGATTACAACAAAACTAGGTGTAGACATCGATTCCCGCAAAGGTAGAAATGGTAATATAATCACATAATATACATACAAACATGCAGATTATTGAAGATAAAACGTCCAAACGAACCCCAAAATTTAGACTATAATTCATGCTATCAAATAACGCAACAAGTAAGACAATGATGGGTGACTCTACACTAGGTTGATTCTAAGCATGCGATTGCTACTTTGATGAGTTCCTTTTACAAGTTTTCAAGTAATCTCCCGTCTCGATCATATATATGTGTTGAGCCAACCGACTTCAACACAACTTAACAGGTTAGTGTTCCGTAAACCTACAAGAACAATTAACAACTTAGCTTTCAAACAAAGACTAAGGGATATAAATAAAAGATTAAAACCGTTAAACTTATCTTTATATTTGTGTTCCTTTTCTTTAAATAATTACAACCCGTTATTACTTAAAGTTTACTACTAGATTAAAGACCCGAACCCGGAATCTATTAATCCTAGTTCTTTGCATGCACTTTAGGACCTAAGGTGATCAATCTCAAGTAATAGTAGAACATGCAATTAGACAATGGAGATCAAGGAAACACAAATAATTACTGAATGAAAACTTATATTAGAAAGAACTTACAACCAAGGTAACAATGCAGCTTCAAACCAACCCAATGTAGCAAGGGAGTTAGCAATACATTACAAAGGTAGCAAGAAAGTTTTAATGGAAAAGTGAATTCTAAAATTGGATGATAAGTCTATAAAACCTAAGTTTATTTATACTACAATTGACACTAAATAGGAGTAAATGGCCGGCCCAAAACAACCACCTTTAATGCCATAAAGGTGGTGTAAACAACCGGAGTAAAGCTTCTGTCGTTGAACCGCAGGGGCGGCCTTCAGCTCCGCAGGGGCAGTGAAGGCAAAAAAGCTTGATCTTCTTCATGGCCGCAAGGGCGGCTAGGCAATTCTGCATGGGCGTATCTTTAATGCTCTTCAAACGTCCGACTCTACAACTTCCTGTCGTTTCAGATGCCAAGCCGTCGGAGCGTCCCAGTGTCGACACAGGGGCGGTGACACTGACTCTTCATCTTCCAGCTCCCAGGTTGAGGCGCAGTCAGAGGCGCAAGGGAAGGCGTAGGGGCGCTGGTCTTCGCTTCTTCAGAGCAAGTCACCGTAGGGGCGCCAAGTGTTGACGCAGGTGCGGTGACAATCTTTGTAGATGGCGCTGGCGAAGGCGCAGTGGACGCTCCGGAGTGTGGTGTCACCCGCAAGGGCGGTGACAAGGCTCCGCGGGGGTGGTGAAGCAACATAAGCTTTGCTTTGTGAACGATCTTCACTCCTAAGTGTTTATAACTCCTTCTTTATCTTCTTTTAGTCTTCTTCTTCTAGACCAAGGAGTTAGTAGCATAAACCGACACTAATGCAATTAAAGACTCTAAAAACTATCCTAAATGATAGTGATTCCATCACCTATCACTGGTGTTTGAATCGAGAAGTTTAATACGAGGAATATAATATTCTCAATAGGTGATGTTGAAGGTTTTGGTCTAACTATTGCTTAATTGCTTTGTGAGCGTATCCAAATACGAGAAAGGGGGATAGTCCGAGTGGGAAGCGGACTCAATAGTTGGTTTGCGAGGTTTTATTGTTCTTACTTGTGAGGTAAGTGTATATGAATTACACTTGCTTAATATATATTATGTATTTAATATGACATGATTTTATGCATGCTGGTACATATATATATTTTTGATATGATTGTATGCATGCTTATATATATATATATATATATATATATATATATATATATATATATATATAAATATATACATATATATTTATGTATGAAATCATACTCCCATGTAAACAGCCCTTATAGTGTACAATGAGAACAAATAGTAGCCCTTGATCTGATTAATCTAAAAGCTGAAAATTAACATAAATATTCAATGAAAAATTCAGCACACTCTCCTCATTGGAATGTGTAATACACGCTCCAAAATAAGGCAATTACAATATTTTAAAAAAATTATAAATGAGATCTTCTTCCACTATTTTAGGGAGTTACAATATACAGAATCTTCCAATTAATATCAACAAAATCGATCAAAGCAATATCAATTATATGGATGATACGTTTTGCTGAAACACCATACACTCCATTGTCGCCGGAAGAACTAAACATATTTTCGCCGGAATAGTTAACAGTAAGTGTATCTTTTTCAGTATACAATATTCTCATCAACAAACAGCGGTTTATTTGTCCTCAATTTTTTCGTTTTTCATCAATATATGTCCTCAATTGTTCGGTTGATTTGTGTAGGGGATTCACGCAAGCAACAGATTCGGAATCAATGGAAGAAGGTAACTGAACGTGGAATAACATAAACAGTTAAAGTAATATGTTAACGGATATTTGGTTTCATATTAACGAATATATTTAAATATACCACAGAATACGATTCGGTGACGGTGAAGGTTTACCTAAATATCAACTATTAAACAAACTCGTATTTAAATTATCATAATATAAATATTTATTGAATTTTTTACAGATTCCCCATGTGAAAGAGATTGGGATGTTAATGGATCCGGCATTGATGCTAACATGGAGAGTATGGATGAATTTTATGAAGCAGTCTTACCTAAATATCAACCACTCGGTTTTTGTTCTTCAAACGGCTTGAGTCATTTAACAGTCTTACGTTTTTTTATCATTATATGTCCACATTTATCGGTTGATTTGTGTAGGGCATTCTGGCAAGCAACATTTTCGACATCGATGGAAGAAGGTAAGTGAATGTGAAACATCATACACGATTAAATTAATATATCAACAGATATTTGGTTTCATATTAACGAATATATGTGACTATACTTCCGAATACGTTCTATAACATGGTTATGAAAACAGATATGGCACCGGTTATGGTTTACCCACTCATCAAACATTAAACATACTCGTAATCGTTAGCTATATTTCAATTATCAGATTATAAATATGTAGTGAATTTTTTACAGATTCTGGAAACAAAAGGGATTGGGATGTTGATGGATTCGACATTGATGCTAACATGGAGAGTATGGATGATTTTTATGAAGCAGTGGCAAATGAAGAGCTCAACAATGCAATAGACATGACGCAATCACCGGCGAAAACAAAATATTGGACTCCACAGTACGATGAATCCATACATCCATGTATTGAAATGTGTTTCAAGACACCGGAGGAAGGTATCGATTTTTATAAGGCGTATGCTAAAAAGGTTGGTTTTGATGTTCGTTTGTCATCTTCCCGTGTATGCACACAAGACGGGACTCTATTGCATCGTCGCATATTGTGTAGTCGTTCTCAAGGAAAATGTACTCACTACCGGAAAGTGTCAAAGAGTTTCACTCTTTATATCATGTACGTTGTGAAACTTGTCTTAGATGAATGTGATATTTCGTAATCGGTGAACTACTATAATGAATTCTATAATCAACTGTGGTGTTACTTGTTATATTTACTCGATCATACGCGCTTAATTCGTTCATCTGAATCCGGTACACGAACAGTATAATATCCAGAACTTATATCGAATATATTCGGCAACTATATCCTTTATATTCCATATTTATATCGTTTATATTCAATAAGAAGAACACTTACTAATCCATCATTTTTTTGTATGGCTATCGGTGTTTGCATACAAGATAACGTTCGTCTTTCTATGTTGGCTGTGTTATTCTCACCGTTTTTGTGAAGACAAATTATTTCCAAAAAAGAACCATTGATAGAAATATTATTTCCAGTAATATAGAAATATTTATAACTATATTCGTTAATATAGAAATATTATTTTCGATAATCTTGTTTGTAATACGATTACATTTTATAGTATTGAAACACCAAATAAGAAAGTGTAAACTCCATTACCCAAGTGTACATGTTGCGTTCATTAACATATGACACACTAAAATATTATATATCTGGTTACTATATCTTGTATATTCTATAAAATATATCGTTCATATTCGGTAAAAAGTACATTTTCTAATCCGTCATATTATCTATGGTAAACGGAGTTTGCATACAAGATAACTATCGTCTTCGTATGTTTCCTCAAGTGTAAAGGTTGTGCTCTTTAACATACAACACCTAATATATGAAGCATCCATTAACTATATCATGTATATTCTGAAATTATATCGTTCATATTTGGTAATGAATACACTTACTAATCTATCATATTATGCATGGTAAACGGTGTTTGCATACAAGATAAAGATTGTCTTTCAATGTTTGTTGTGTTATACTCACTGTAGCAAAAGAGTTTTCCGAAACAACATATCAAAAGAGTTTGACATTATAGCATAAAACTTTGACATTAATATAGACAGGAGTGTCAAACGCATTAATCCCTACATAAGTGATTCAAATATCCAAAAAGAGAAAGAAACTGTAGCATATAGTTTTGACATAGTGTAGCAAAACAGTTGTCCGGAACACCATATCAAAATAACAACTTGAATCGTCTATTCCTCATCATTCATAGCATTGTCAGTCTTCAATGCCCCTCTAGCAACTATACGCGGTATTTCTGGCAACACTGTGTTTTACCATGTCAAGATTTCTGAAATCTTCCATGTGATCAGTTGATATTATGCACTTGTTCAGTTCGTAGTTGAAAACGTCGTACATTTCTTCGAACTCAACGCTCCCTTCGTCACTAGTTGAAAGTAGTTGCATACAAGTCTGTAACAATTTTTAACGTTATCTTCCACACAGAAACAAAACTGCTATTAGCGAATAAAAAAGTAGTATGCTATCGAATATAAATAATAAAAGGACCGAATAGCGAGTTATATTTCCATTTTACCGTGCATTAAACCCACACAAAAAAGATCTTTGGTGAATTTTCGCCTCTAAACCACTCAAGTGTGTTCAGATACGATGCCCAAGCATCCACAAGTGCGTTCAGGAAAAAAAACTCATAGCCCTTAACACCAATCATTTATGAACAGACAAGTATTGAATGAATGCAGCCTAACTCGCATTCGACAGGGCATGAACGAACATTCAACAACAATGGACAACCAATCCAATTCGGCAACCATATTTCAAAATAAAAAAAACAAATAAGAAAACCATAATCGGAATCAATGCACCGGAAATAACATTGATATCGACAATACCTCAAGTGACGGAGGAGAGCGGCGAGACGAACAATACCCTAATCTGAATGACGATTGACATTGAAATGGTGATTAGGCCGTTGTGTGCGCCGAATACCGGCGCACACATCACCGAATACCGGCGAACACAGCACCGACTGTAGATTGGAGGTCGAGCACAACACAGACGAGACCAACAACGCCGACGAGACCAACAACGCCGAATACCCGATGAAGAAGACGGCACGGAAAACTATAAAAGATTTAGGGGTTTTATTTGAGGGGTATTATTTTAGGGAATATTATATTAATCCGCAAAACCCTAATCGGAATCAATGAACCAGAAATTTCATTGCCGTCGACAATACCTCGAGTGCCGGAGGGGAGCGGCGAGTCGAACAATACACTAATCGGAATGGACGATCGGCACTAAAATGTTGATTAGGAGGAAGAACACAACACCGGCAAACACAATACCTAATGTAGAATGGGGGGGGGACACAACATCGGCTTGACCAACGACATCGGATACCGGAAGAAGAAGACAGCATCGATGGTATGCTTGAAGACGAACAACACACGATCTTGATTAGGCGGAAGAAGAGGAAGCAATAACTGTAAAAGATTTAGGGATTTAATTTTAGGGAATTTTAATATTGGGGTAGATATGGTGTGGTGTGTATCACGCTCCTATTACTTCCAAATATGCAGTTTCAATTTTATTTTTATATTTTTTTTCTTAAAATCTCACTTAATCACAGCCATCCATTATAACCATCCAACGAATATAATTCGTTCTCATTGAATACTATAAGGGCTGTTTACATGGGAGCCAAACTCTTTATGTATATATATATATATATATATATATATATATATATATATATATATATATATATATATATATATGAGTGAGATGATGATGACGACTTAATATTGTTTATGAAAGCATGCATGAGGTACATGATATGATAATGAAAAGGATGTGATGAAAGAATATAATGAAAGCATGAAACTGACTTATGTTATGAAAGTGATAATATAGGATGGTAATTGAATAATTAGCCCAACTAGGTCCCGCACGGGTTTCCGGGGACGAGGTCGCTACCTGATCTACAGAGGGCCTTAGAGGTTGCTACCTGATCTACAGGGGGCCTCAATATGAGATAAATAGTCCAAGATCACAACCTAATCTACAAGGGGTCTTAGGACAAGATAGCCGAGGTCGCTACCTGATCTATAGGGGGCCTACGACGCTATTGGGTTGGCCAACCTAAAGAGAAAAGAAAGAAAGAAAGAAAGAAAGAAAGAAAGAAAGAAAGAAAGAAAGAAAGAAAGAAAAGAAAAGAAAAGAAAAGAAATACAAAAGCACATGAGAAAGTATATCGTACGATCAGTTGGAGCTAGTTAGTTAATTATCATCTATGCATCGATGCGATCGAGGCTAGCATGCTATATATTATGTTATGATTATTATATGTGATGGTATGATATGAGATGTTTATATGAGATGATATGTAATATGTGGTGTGATAACATGATTGAATGCGTATATGTTATGTGTTATGGATGGTTGTGGATGTAATGTGAATGTGAATATGTATGTGTGTGCTTTGGTATGTGAGAAAAGGGTATAGAGTGTCCTTTGGGGACGGGATATTAGATACTTGTATATATTGGGGGAGTGCGATTTGTGTACCCTTATTGAGCGTGTGGCTCATTGTTGTTATATTCGAATTTTTTTTCCAACTACTCAGACTCGGCCTAATCAACGCAAGGACGTTGGACCCAACACCTGGATTTGAGATCATATCAGGTGGGCTATTATGGGATGCTGCCGCCTAGGATGTTTTGTGTGGTTTTAAACAGTGGTGTTTTGGTAAATAGAGTTTTATGACGTATGCTAGTATGTATATATGTTGGGAGTATGGCTGTAAGATAAGGTTTTAAAATTGTACGTTTTCCGCTTTTCTACTTATTGCTTAAATAGGGTTAATTAACTAGTATCAACTAGAAATGAAATAGGTGTCATATTTGGTTGGTATCAGAGCAAGGATATGATTCCTTGGGTTGGGTTGTGGGAAGTTTTTTGAAATGCTTTTGAAAATTTCTTTTTCTTTTAGACGGCGGATCACAACCATGAGAGGTCGAGTGAGTCTACACATGCTTAGTGTAGAAATGATTAGGAGCACCCTAAGGTGCCAGTTCAGCCAGTACCATCACCACCATCGGGTATGGTTGGTATATCTGATTTAGTGAACTATTTGAGAGAAGTTATACCACCACAAACACAACATTGTCTCAGTCGGGTATAACTCTAGTAGAGATGGACAAGAATTTCGAGAAGATTCACTGCCAAGGGGCGAAGCTGTTTGAGGGGACCACTGCTCCATTAGTAGTGGATGAGTGATTGAGGAACACTAAGTCCATTCTAGATGGAATTATCTGCGCTACTGGGAGACGTGTACAATATTTTATATCCATGCTTGAGGGAGCAACTAGAGATTGGTGGGACACGGTACCTAATGGCCGTAGTATACCACTTGTGCTGAAATGGATGATTTCTTGAGAGAGTTTGATGTGATCTTGGGTATGGATTGGTTATCCACCCATAGATCCTTGATAGACTGTTATGAGAAGGAAGTAATCAGGAAGATAGATGGGTTGAGGGGAGTGATTTTCACCGGTGAGAGGAATTTTATTCCTACTTGCCTCATAACTACAGTAACAACTTTTAGATTACTTCGGGAAGGGTGTTAGGTTTATTTGGCTTTTGTGTAAAATTCTACTATTGTTAGCCCTAGAGTATATGAGGTAGATGTTGTTAGAGAATTTCCTGACGTTTTCCTTGATGATTTACCTGGTTTACCTCCGAGTAGAGAGGTAGACTTCGAGATTGAGACATTACTAGGTGCAACACCGATATCAATTGCTCCATACAGGATGGCTCCGCTAGAGCTAAAGGAGTTAAAGAAACAACTAAAGGAATTGCTCGAGAAGGGTTTTATATGCCCGAGTATTTCTCCTTGGGGTGCACCAGTGCTTTTTGTGAAGAAGAAGGATGGTAGTTTACGATTGTGCATAGACTACCGTTAGCTGAACATAATCACAATCAAGAACAAGTATTCCTTACCGATGATAGTGGATTTGCTTGATCAATTAAGGGGTGCTACAGTGTTCTCAAAGATTGACCTTCGATCGGGATACTAGCAGTTGAGGAAAGCAGAGAATTCTATACCGAAGACAGCTTTTCGTACTCGGTATGGACACTATGAGTTTATAGTTATGCCTTTTGGGTTGACGAATGCACCTACAACATTCATGGCGTTGATGAAATCGATTTTTTAGCCTTATCTAGATCAATTCGTCGTGGTCTTTATTGATGATATCTTGATATATTCCCATGACGCAGATGCTCATAGAGAACATCTGAGATCTTAGGGATTTTGAGGGAGAGACAATTGTACGCGAAGTTCAACAAGTGTGAGTTTTGGATAGATAGATTGCCTTTCTAGGACATGTGATATCACGAGATGGTATACAACCTGATCCATCCAAGATCAAGGCTATTACAGAATCGGAAATTCCGAAGAGTATTATGGAGATCCGTAGTTTCTTAGGACTTGCAGGTTATTACAGAAGCTTTGTAAAGAACTTCTCGATTACTGCACGCCCATTGACTAATTTTCTAAAGAAGAATCAATAATTTATATGGTACAACAACTGTCAAGAGAGCTTTGAAAAACTTAAGAAAAGGTTGACTATGTTTCCTTTTCTAGCTGTACCATCAGATAAAGGTAACTTTGTGGTTTACACCGATGCATCTGGGAGTGGCTCAGGAGGAGTTCTATGCAGGAAGGGAAGGTACTAACATATACATCTAGACAGCTGAGACCTCATGAGCAGAACTATTCTACACACGACCTAGAGCTTGCTGCTATAGTTCATGCTCTTAAGACCCGGAGGCACTATCTTTATGGTGATACATTTCCGGTGTTTACAGACCATAAAAGCTTGAAATATATTCCCACTCAGAGGGATCTAAATCTTAGCCAAAGAAGATGGCTGGAGTTACTCAAGGACTATGATTCCACTATAGAGTACCATCTAGGAAAGGCGAATATGGTAGCCGACACTCTTAGCAGAAAGAGCAGTGACCAAAGTGGTAAGGTCAACTACAAAGTTGAGCATCTATTAGCTCTCAGAGTTATGAGAGTAGAGATGGGTGTAAGAGGATTTGAGTTGATAGCGAACATTCAAGTAAGACCTTTGATATTTGATGTGATTTTAACTAAACAAGATGAGGATTCCACACTAAAGAAGTTGAAGGCTAAAGTGGGAGATGCTACCACTACACACTTCAAATTGACTAATCAGGGAGTGTTACACAAAGGTACACGAATATGCGAGCCAAACATTGAGGAGTTAAAGAAGAAGCTACTTGAAGAGGCACATTCCTCGAGGTATTCCATGCATCCTAGGAGTACGAAGATGTTTAATGACTTGAGAAAGATCTATTGGTGGCCTAGAATAAGACGAGAGGTAGCTGATTTTGCGGTTCGATATCTTGTGTGTTAGCAAGTGAAGGTTGAACACCAAGCACCAGCAGGGAAGTTACAGTCTTTATCTGTTCCTGAGTAGAAGTGAGAGCGGATTACAATGGATTTTGTTGTTCAGCTTCCTAGGACTTTCAGAAAGAATGACAATGTATGGGTGATTGTGGACAGATTGACGAAATCTGCTCACTTCCTACCAATGAGACAAGATAACTCCTTGGATGAGATGGAATAGTTGTATGTAAGAGAGATTGTTCGACTGCACGGAGACCCTTTATCGATTGTATCTGATAGAGATCCAAGGTTTACATCGCATTTCTAAGGAAGTCTGCAAAATGTCTTAGGTACAAGATTGCATTTCAGTACGGCATTTCATCCTCATACAAACGGACAGTCAAAGAGGACGATTCAGACCTTGGAGGAGATGTTGCGATCTTGAGTTTTGGAGCTTAAAGGTAATTAGGATTCTAACATGCCACTGCTCGAATTTGTGTATAGTAACAGCTTCCATTCGAGCATTGGTATGGCTCCTTACAAGGCCTTGTATGGAAGGAAGTGTCGCACACCTGCATGTTGGGATATTGAGGGCATGCGATAGATAGAGGGTCCTAAACTTGTACAACAGACAATAGATAAAGTACAAGTAGTAAAGCAGTGCTTGAAAGCAACACAAGATCGTCAAAAGAGCTACTTTGATCGCCATAGACGAGAGATGACATATGAGATATGCGATAGAGTGTTTTTGAAGGTATCTCCTTGGAGGGGAGTTATGAGATTTGGTAGGCATGGGAAGTTACCACCGAGATACATTGGTCCATATCAAATCTTAGAGAAGATCGGACCGCTTGCGTAAGAAGTTAGCAGCATAGACCGACTCTAATACAATAAAAAGACTCTAAAAAACTAACCTAAATGATAGTGATTCCATCACCTATCAAGCCGCCAGCACTAGTTGCTAGAGGTACCATTCTGTAACATGGTTTACCTGTTCGAGTTTTATTTGATACGGGTGCTACGAATTCATTTATTTTTGATGTATATGTTGAGCGTCTGAGTTTAGCTACTATAAAGGGAACACCCTTTACTATAGGGTTACCTGATGGTAGTAGGGTCAGAGGTACCCGTGAGATATGTAGTTGTCCCCTTCGTTTAGGGACTCGGGTGTTGCATGTTGACTTCTTAGTCATGTCATTGATGCATGAAGAAGTCATATTAGGTATGGATTGGATGCGTACACACCGTGCAGTGTTAGATGTAGGTAAGAGAACTGTTACAGTCTCTACCGACATAGGTCAGATAGAGGTCTTCCGAGGTTGGGACCTTGGAAAGACGGGATTTGTTATCAGTGCTATACGAGTAGTGAGACTGATAGCACAGGGATGCGATGCCTTCTGGTGTTATGCCATGAAGGAGGGAGATAGCCCAACATTGGAGGAGATTCCAGTGGTGTGCGAGTTTACGGACGTGTTTGTAGAGCCATCTAGTTTGCCGCCTCAGAGGAATGTAGACTTCAGCATCGAGTTGGAGCCTGGCACGAGAACGATCTTGAAGGCCCCATATTGTATGGCGCATGTGGAGATGTTAGAGCTGAACAACAACTCGAGGAGTTGGCTAAGAAGGTCTTCATCCACCCTAGCGTATCCCCGTGGAGAGCACTTGTCCTCTTCGTGCGGAAGAAGGATTGATCGTTGAGGTTGTGTATTGATTACAAAGACTTGAACAAGGTGACCATCAAGAACAAGTATCCACTTCCACGTATTGATGATCTACTTGATCAGCTTCAGGGAGCGACAATATTCTCCCGGATCAACTTGCGTTCAAGTTATCACCAGTTGAGGGTAAGAGAGCAGGACGTGCACACGACGGAATTTCGTACCCGTTATGGACACTACGAGTTTGTAGTGATGTCATTTGGGTTGACGAATGCCCCAACTGTCTTCATGGAGTTGATGAACAGTATCTTCATCGACTTCCTTGATCAATTTGTTGTGGTCTTCTGATAGCATGTATTATAGTCTATATTTTGGGACTGGTTTAAACGTTTTATCTTCATAAATCTGCATGTATGAATGTATATTCTGTGATTATATTGTTATTTCATCTACCTTTGCGGGAATCGAGGTCTACACCTAGTTTCGTTGTAATTGTAGGTAAAATGGCACGTTTCGGACTAAAATGGAGCTAAGGGAGCTAAGGAGTCATTGGAGCTACATTCTGGAGCTTAAGGAAGACCTCAGGAAGCATGGAAATGATTAAGAAGATTTACTTTGGATTAGATTCGAGAGATTTCACATTCAGTTGAGATTCACCTCGGTCAGCTACAGTGCCACCTCGACCGATGTGATCTTGAGGAGCACCCAGACCGAGGCGAATACCCTGTCGCCGACGAGATCTGTATTTTTGGCTAAGATCTTTGATTTTTGGAAAGAAGATATCTTATATTTTTGGAAGGAAGATATGATTTCTGATTTATTTATTTTAAGAGATATAGATATATTTTCTAGGAAATTATCTTCTTAAGATATTTTATCTTTGGAAGATAATTCTCCTATATAAAGGGTTGGATTTTCTACAATTCAGCCATCTTTGGATCATCACATGCTTGGAGCATCCAGCAATTGAGGGATTTTTTGGAGGATTTGAAGGAAGAATTGAAGGAAGTATTAAAGATTGAAGTTCAAGGAAGGAAGGAATCATAGTCGGAGTTGCTTTTTGAAGGAGTTTGTAAGACTTTCTTAGATTGTCTTTTGGTTTTGTTACGCTAAGATTGTGTAGCACAAAAAGCCTTAAATTTATAAACTCGATATATTTCTCCTAACTCCTAGCGAACCCGCAGTGTACGGGACATTTGTAGTAGGGATAGTATTCCGAGGTCGAACATAAAGACTAAGGTGAAATCAAGTCAAACAATGGTCATAGATAGTGTGGATCTAGTCTAAGAAAAGAGAAAGGAATAAAGAAATGAAAATCATGATGTTTTTGGTTGGGTTTTTGAGATGATCAAACAAAGATCACGAATTAATCAAGATAAAATCAAACTAACAACTCAAGCTATCAAACAAACAAGTAACACAAACACAAAGTATATGATCAAGAGAGAAAAGTAGATTCTAGAGGTCAAGATTTCCGATATGGCATTGGACTCAAGGTTCTAAGGATTCTAAGGACAAAGTTGCGGTGTTGGGAAAGGGTATTTCACTAATGGAAGCAATTACCGGGTAGGTCTCTCACTTCACTAGTCCCGCATCAAACTCCTATTACCGGGTAGGTCTCAAGGGGTTAAAGTAGGGAATTCTACACAAACCGGACACTACTTAAGGGGCAACCCTCTCCTTACCGGGTAAGTCTCGGAAAAGGAAAGTCTCAAGCAATAATCCTAGCACACTCGATCCAATAGCGGCTTATGAGGCTCACTACTACCTAGAATTCATCATCTTAGGTATCTAAGATCGGAAATCATCGGGTAGATCTCTTCCCTCACTTAGGTTGATAGCATTAGGTGATCCTAAGCTAAATTAAGCTTAATAAACACTAGGATTTCAACTACCTAACACTCTAACATACAAAATCATCAATTAAAGTTCAACAGAGAGAAAAATCGGATGGATCTTAGATAAATCGGCCGCTCTGGCTGATGAACAGCCCGATTTTTCTTCTTCGGTTAGGTTTCGTGCATACAAATCATCCTAAACTAACATATAAGTCCATCCTATCATCACCCAAGCCATAACCATCAATCCATCACTCCAGAATCACAATAAACTAGCCAATAGTATGCATATCAAGATCCAAAATCATCTCACAAGCATACATGGTTTTCATAGATGGATGATGAAAGATAAGCAAGTAAAAACAATAAACTTCAGCTGAATCTAAGTTTTAGTAAGACTTACAACCCTTCAAATGAAGTTCCAAAACGTTCCTAACAATCCTTGCAATAGTTCTTCAATCCAAGATTTCAAAAATCACTCAAAATCACTCTAAACCTCACTATCACTCTTAGATTGGTTTTCTTCTTCTTCCTTTAATTTGAGAGAGTTTTTCTCTTCTCCAAGTTTATCCCCAATGGAATGAGCTATGAATGAGAGAATGTGGGAGAGGAGGATTGCTCAGCAACAGCTTGCAGACCCACTTATATTCTCCACCAAGAGCAAGGCCGGACCAAGAGATCGTGGGACACGTGGCTTAAGCTGTTGAAGGCCAAAAAATCGACCAAGTCAGGAAAATCGTCCGATTTTCTTGAGTGATGGTCCGATTTTCTTCAACAGAAACATGTTATGATCGTCTAGCCACGAGTTACTCCATTGCTTGCACCAATAGTGGTCTTTGTGTCCTTTGTTGCTCCAATTATGCTCCTTCAAAGCTTTGGATGTGTACCACCATGAGGCTTTGCCCTCGAATGCATCGGTTAATGTCCAAAAGACCCCCAAAATACCTACAACACCGACAAAAGCTCGTGTAGACGTCTTTTCTAGAATTATGCATGAAATGAGTGTAAACGCCGTGAACTAATGCCAAAACCGTGCATGAATAATGGGAAAAACTATCTAAATGTATGCCTATACTAACGTCATAAATCACGTTATCAAAATACCCCATACTTAAGATTTGCTCGTCCCCGAGCAAGATCCAACTATAGACTAAGAGATGACATGATTTATGCATGCGGAAAAACAACAAAATCCTTTTGGAATTGTGCTTCTAACATTGGATCACCTTCATAGTCATGTTTCATGGCAAAGGACAATCAATCATGCATCAAATGAATGAAAGCATGGAAAGACAATTATACTTAACTAGAAAGCATGCATGAGAGGTGAAAATGAAGAAGTCAAGATGATCATGAGTATTTCCAATCTAGATCACTAAGTCTTACACACATGCAATTAGGTCACAAGGACTTAGGAAAGAAGAGGCTAAGAAACGTTGTGATTAGGTGGGAATTTTTAGGCCATGTGATGCTAATCCGGGAAAGGAACTAATTCCACAATCTCGTTTTTTGCTCAACTTCCCAACAAGTGTATAATTTTCTCCATCTTTTATTTGTTTTCTTTTCTTTTTCACTTATTTTTGAGACAATGGCATTGGTGTACAAAAGCCGAAACCTTGGTGATTAGCCGTCCTCGGGCTTTTTTTATTTTTCGAGGTGCATCCACACCGGGCACACATACCAGAGCTCGTTAGGACTATCGGTTTATTTGACTTTGGCAAGGCACAAACACCTGATTATGTGAATGGTGCCGAGTTACTCGTCATTTAAACCAACGTCCCCAAACCTATATTTTTGTCTACACTTTCACAACAAATTCAGCACTTCATTCACATCATTCTTTCATCAACAACTTCACCCCACACTTGCTTTTCACACACATCAACACACTAGCATGCTCCTATTCCCGGATGGGTCAAAAGAGGTCAAATTTTTCATCAATTGAGGTGCTCAAACAACATGATCAAGATGAGAAGTAGAGAAAGATGAATTGCCTCATTCATTCCTAAATGATGTGCAAGAACTAGCATGTAATTTCGACTTTCAATACTCAATTCAGTCAAGGCAAATATTCATGATCACAAATCATTCATGGGATTCAAGATAAGTACTTCAAGTCCACATATGCATTCATCTATTCAACACATAAGGCCATCCATAGCCAATTCACAAGACAATTGTCATCATAAGGGTCATTCCCAAGCTTAGAAGCACTAAAAAATTTTAAATTTTCTGATTTTTTTTGGATTTTTCGAAATTTGTATGTACAATGCAAGACATAATGAAACATGTGACAAAATTAAACTATCCTAGATGCTAATCATGCAAGTGATCATGAAAACCCCACCCCATACTTAGAAACACATTGTCCCCAATGTGCAAACTAAATAAAGAAGTGAAAGAGAGTCCTCACAATGTAAAATTGGTGATGCTTTGGTATTTCGGTTCTCATCGAATGATGATGGTGGATGATTGATCAAGGATGGTAGAAAGCTCTTGATGTTCATTATGGTGTCGGAACCCGCGCTTGGCACCGCAAGCCGTCCAAGTTCCACGTCCGCTCCACCCATGCTTGATTGGAGATCATCACTTTCCTTGACAGAAGGAGAAATCGGTCCAACAACCCAGGAAAATCGGCCGATTTTGTGCATGAACAGTCCGATTTTCCTGGGTGCTTTCTTCCTTGTCCATGTGCCCGGATCTTGCACCTTCAACCATTCCATGAGGTTCTCACATGACCTCCAACATCTCATCACATATGACAATCAGTAAGATCTAGCACCCAAAAACACAAAAGAAAAACAAAGCACACCAAGAGTAAGATCAAACAAAAACAAGAAAAACAAAAGGGAAAAATATGTACCAATGGGTTGCCTCCCATTAAGTGCTTCTTTAAGGTCATTAGCTTGACCAAATTCAGGAGCGTTTCACTCAAGGTGAAGTGGAGCAATCACTTCCATCGGGGCTTCCGGGATGTACTTCTTCAAACGGTGCCCATTCACCTTGAAGTCACAACATAGGGACCCGTCCATCTTGATTTGAGCTTTCCGGGGAAGAGCCGCAGCCTCGAGTTGAAGAGAAGCACTAAGTCGCCCTCATTCAACTCCTTTGGGATGAGGCGCTTGTCATGCCAACGCTTGGTCCTTTCCTTGTAGATCCAGGCATTCTCATAAGCATCCAACCGGATCTCCTCAAGGGCGTTCATGTCTAGCAACCGCTTCTCACCGGCCTCCTTGAGGTCAAAATTCAACCACCTTATAGCCCAATATGCTCTATGCTCCATCTCTACCGGAAGGTGGCAAGACTTGCCATAGACTAACTTGTAAGGAGTGGTGCCGATTGGTGTCTTGAAAGCGGTCCTATAAGCCCACAAGGCATCATCGAGCTTCATAGCCCAATCCTTTCTTGTTCTAGAAACCGTCTTCTCAAGGATTCCTTTTATCTCCCGGTTGGAGATCTCCACTTGGCCACTAGTTTGGGGATGGTAAGGTGTTGCCACCTTATGAGTCACCCCATACTTAGCCAAAAGTGCTCCAAAGTTCCTATTAGTGAAGTGCTTTCCTCCAACACTTATGATCACCCTTGGTGTCCCAAACCTAGGAAAGATCACTCGGTTGAAGAACCGCACCACCACCTTGGCATCATTTGTGGAAGAGGCGATTGCCTCCACCCATCTTGAAACATAATCTACCGCCAATAGGATGTAGAGGTTGCCACATGAAGAAGGGAATGGTCCCATGAAATCCACACCCCACACATCAAATATCTCTACCTCTTGTATGTTGTTCAAGGGCATCTCATTCCTCCTTGAGATGTTGCCCGTCCTTTGGCAAGCATCACAAGTTACCACAAAGTTTTGCACATCCTTGAACAAACTTGGCCAAAAGAAGCCCGATTGCAACACCTTAGCACATGTCTTGTGTGAGCTAGCATGCCCTCCACATGGCAAGGAATGACAATGGCGGATCACACTCTCCACCTCATCCTCCGGTATGCATCTTCTAAAGACTCCATCCGGCCCTCTCTTGAACAAAAGTGGTTCACTCCAATAGTAGTGCCTCACATCTTTGAAGAACTTCTTCCTTTGGGCATGATAGCATGAATTATAGTCTATATTTTGGGGTTTGTTTGGACGTTTTATCTTTCATAATCTGCATGTTTGTATGTACATTATGTGATTTTACTACCATTTCATCTACCTTTGCGAGAATCGAGGTCTACACCTAGTTTCGTTGTAATTGCAGGTAATATGGTACGTTTTGCATCGAAAAGGAGCAAAAGGAGTCAAGAGTCATTTGGAGTTACATTGAGGAGCAAAAAGGAATCCTTCAGGAAGCATAGCCATGGATTAAAGATTTACTTTGGACCAGTTTTGAGAGATTCTACACTCAGTTATGAATCACCTCGGTTGCCCAGAGATTCATCTCGACCGAGGCGATCCAGAGACGCCGACTCGACCGAGGCGAACACCTAGGACGCGGCGAGAATATTTTATTCTTGGCTGAGATCTTTTAAAATTGGAAAGTGATCTTATATTTTTGGGCTGAGCTTCTAGAAGGAAGGAGATATGCAGAATCATATATTTTACCTATATTTATGGGATAATATCTTCTTAAGATTTATTATCTTTGGAGGTTTATTTTTCCTATAAAAAGGGTTGATTTTCTACAAATCCGGGGAGGCTTAGAGGGGGAGGCTTAGAGGCTGCATACATCACGCTATACCACGGATCAGGGTTTACAAGCGCAGCAGCCGCATCCTACTCCAATTTGGGAGAGAATTGAAGAGCCTTTTTGAAGGTTGAAGGAAGATTGAAGACTATAGCTTTATAGCTTTTTGGAGGGTTTTGTAAGATTGTCTTCAATTCCTTTCCTTGTTGTCTTGTCTTGTTGGATTATTATCCAAGGAACGATTTTTGTGTGATATTTGATTCAGTTATTGAAGTGTTTTCATTAAATTCTTCTTTGTTCAAATATTCACCTTCTTCCCATATATTTAATACTTTCATTATGATGATGAGTGGCTAATTTCCTTGTGTGATTCTAGGGTGATTGGCTGAAGGTTGTGGGAAAAACAATGATAGAATGATCTTAATCACAGTAGGATCCTGAAAGTTCGAGTCTTTAACCTTAACCCTAAGCATCTCGTTCAGTCGATGAACATCTCGGCCGGGGTGGAAACTGGCTGACCGAGGTGACTTATCCGATCCTTAACTGAGAGTTAATGTGTTAGAGTTTGCCAAATCCTATTCTTATTATACCTTTCTGGTTCAAAGCAAGCTTAGGATGAGACTTACCCGGTAATTCCTTAGTTTGTATAATAACGATCATAAGTGTAGGTAATAAAGGCTTGTCCTTTATTGGGGTTTGAGTGTGCTTCCATCCCATCTTTGTGAGTTAGCCTGAGACTTACCCGGTAAAGGTTGATTCTATTCCCTTAGATGGTGTGTTAGTTTGAGGTTATAGTTCTTTATCTTAATTCCTTGAGACTTACCCGGTAATAGGAGTTACGGTTCAGGATTAGTGTGTAGTGAGACTTACCCGGTAATCTACTCCACTTTAGAAACACCTTCCCCATGCAAAAATCTCAGCTTTGTCCGCTTATCCATAGATCTTGAGTTGGAACCACAACTAGATGCTTTAATCCCTAGAATTGCATGTTTGCTTTATTTGACATCTTATTCATCTTTGATTGTGTACTTGCTCTTGTGGTTAGCATTAACACTAGCATACCGTATTGGACTTTGTTTCACTAAGTCCCTGTGATCGACCCCTGGAATTTTCTTGCTTTTACTACGATTGACCCGTACACTGCGGGTTCGCATCCTTGTTTTAAGCTTAAGTCTAGGGTTATAAATTTAAAGCTTGCACACACCGTTTGGAGCGAACAAGTTTTTGGCGCCGTTGCCGGGGACTTGGTCTAGACCGAGCCGGTACGGTTTGCTCTTGGGGCATTTGCCCCGTGTTTTCTTACCACTCTACTTGAGTGACTTTTGCAGGTTCTTTCTTAGGTATATGCGAAGAACCCGCACTGGAAAGGAAATCGTTCCTTACGATCCCGAACCAGAAAAGACGTACAAGAGACGCTTAAGAGAAGCGAAGATGACCCAACAAGACGATCACGATCTTTTGGCCCAATTGAGAGAGACGCAGGAGCAGCTACGTCTCAGTAAAGAAGAGCTAAGGCAGGAAAAGGAAGAGAATCAGGCCAGGAATGCAGCAATCGAAGCTGAGATTGCAGCAATTCGGAACCAGATTCAACCTCGACCGATGCAGGATCCAGTAATTGATCCTCGACCGAGGCAGGTCCCAGTTCCTGACGCCCCGGCCGATGTGCATCCACTTCGGATGCCAGTCCGAGATGTTCTTCTTGCAGGAATTCCACAAACCCTAGGTCAAAGGATGGACCCTAATCAACAGCTGAGGCGTCCAGGAGTGAACCTAGGAGATCCAGCGGACCATGACTACGAACTTCGACCGCAAGTTCTAGCAATGATTCGCCAATGTCAATTCGGAGGGCTAGAGAAGGAGTCGCCGCATCAACATCTTCAAAACTACGAGATCTTGATGGAGACTTTGCGACCTCCCAGAATTGAAAATAACAACTACAAGCTAAGACCTTTCTACTTTTCCCTTAAAGATAGAGCTCTTACTTGGTATCAATCTCTTCCTGCAGGAAAGATCAGCACATGGGAAGAGATGACTACGGAATTCTTGACCAAATTCTTTCCCCCCTCAAAGACTGCTGAAATGAGAGGGAAGATCAATGCTTTCATCATGAAAGACAAGGAGAGCTTGTCCAAATCATGGGAGCGGTTTAAGGATATCATTTTGGATTGCCCACATCATGGGATTCCAAAGATCGAGTTGTTGGAGATCTACTTCAAAGGACTGGATGGAAACACCCAGTTTAATCTCCAACTACTCTCCGCCGGCACATTTATGGATATGGCGGTTGACGAGGCTTGGGACTTCATTGAGAAGCAAGCCTTGCACATGGAAAAGTACACCCACCAAGGAGCTGAAGGTGGAGTTAAAAGAGTCAACTTTCAAGAGACTCAAACCAACAACAACCAATTCACGTCCTTGAAGAACGACGTGAAGCAATTGAAGGAGCTCTTGATGGCTCAAGCTAAACCGGAGGAGCAAGGGCAAAGGAACAACAACAACAACAACAAGAACGGGTACCGTAACAACAACAACGGACCCCGGAACAACAACTACAACAACAATAGAGGATCCAATAGCAACAATTGGAGAGCGAATAATAACCAAAACAACGGTAACAATTATTCAAACTCCAACTCTAATGATTCCTCTAACCCTTTCCTCTCTCCTCCTTCTTCTTCTTCTACTCCATTGAAGAGCCAAGGGCAAGGATCAAGTTCGTCTCAGCCGGAAAAGAAGGACGCAGTCCTGGAGGCAATCTTGATCAAGCTTAGTGCTATGGAGAATTCTATGACTTCATTTTCGAGGGCCCAAAAGTCCTTCGAACAACAACTTGCTAATAGGGCGAATGAAGCGCCAAGAGATCCAGGGAAGCTTCCAGCAAAGACGGAAACTAACCCTAAGGGCCAGTGCATGGCCATCACGACGAGGAGTGGACTCAAAACCACAGATCCAGTACCTCGCTCGACGCAGACCACCTCGGTCCAGATCCAGTCGAAGAACACCTCGACCGAGATGCCAACCGAGGCGGTGCAACAGAAAGTAGGAGGAACAACTGAAGCCTATGTTCCACCTCCTGCATATAAACCACCACTTCCATTCCCCCAGTCCAGAGCCAGAGCACATCTTGACAAGCACTTTGGTAAGTTCCTTGACTTGATGAATAAGCTCCATATTAATATTCCTTTCCTTGATGCTATTCTAGGTATGCCCGCCTATGGGAAATTCCTAAAAGAGATCCTATCAAGGAAGAGGAAGCTGGAGGATGTTGGTGAAGTTAGGATGACATCTAAGTCTTCGGAGCTTATAAAGATCATGAAGGAGAAGATGCCACCTAAATTGAGAGATCCCGGCTCATTTTGCATTCCCATTCAAGTTGGGGATGTCACTTGTGAAGCCCTTTGCGATCTAGGAGCCAGCGTGAGCATCATTCCGCTGGAGCTATGCATTAAGATCGGTCTTGGAGAGCCCAAGCCGGTCAAGATTCGACTTTACATGGCGGATCGCTCCATCACCCATCCCGTGGGCATTTTGGAGGATGTTCCGGTCAAGTTAGGTAACTTCTATCTTCCTATAGATTTTGTCGTACTTGACATTCCCGCAGATTATCCTGTTCCTATCATTCTCGGGAGGCCATTTCTAGCAACTTCGGGTTGCAATGTGGATTGCAAGAACGCCAAGTTGAAATTCAACGTTGGTGGCGATGAGGTGGAGTTCGCACTACTTGCAGCCATGAAAGGGGAGCAACTAACTGATGATATCTTCAACATCTACGATGAAGAAGAATCAAGAGAATTGGTGAGCTCTATCCTTATTAATGATCCACTCGAAAGAGTTATTAGCTTCAGTTTAATGGAGGAAGGTATAGATGCTTCTTGTGATGCAGATATACGAAGCTTGAAAGCACTGGAAGAAGATCCAGGAGCCATAACTGAGAAGCTTATCCAGGAAACGAAGATTTCCAGCCTCGGATCCAGTAGCAGTACCTCGACCGAGGCACTTTCTGGACCGAGCGAGGCGTCTGAAGAACACCTCGGTCAACGCCTTTGCGCCTCGACCGAGGTCGACAGCGAGACAATGTCAACTGAGATTACTGAGAATAAAAATTTTCCTTCTCCCTTCTCTGACATTCACCCACAGTTGGCGGACCATTCCCTCCACCAACTTTCTGATAATAAAGGTCCTTGGTATGCTGATATCGTGAATTATCTTGTTTGCCAGGAAATACCGCCCGGATTGACGTACTCCCAAAAGAAGAAATTCCTCAAGGAAGTGCGACATTACTACTGGGATGAGCCGCTGCTATTCAAGCGCGGACCGGATGGGATGCTTCGAAGGTGCATTCCGGAAGACGAAGTTAATAGCGTCATAAAGCATTGTCACTCACTTCCATGTGGAGGGCATGCTAGCACCGATAAAACATGCGCCAAGGTATTGCGTTCCGGTTTCTTTTGGCCTACATTATTTAAGGATGTGCAATCTTTTGTTGTTTCTTGTGATGCATGCCAAAGAACAGGGAACCTATCAAGGAGGAACGAGATGCCACTTAACAACATCCAAGAAGTGGAAATCTTTGATGTATGGGGGATTGACTTCATGGGACCTTTTCCATCCTCCGGAGGAAACCTCTACATTCTCCTTGCAGTGGATTACGTCTCTAGATGGGTCGAAGCCATCGCTTCTCCCACTAACGACGCCAAGGTGGTTGTGAAGTTCTTGAATAGAACTATCTTTCCACGATTTGGAACTCCACGCATCATCATCAGCGATGGAGGAACGCATTTCATCAACCGGAAGTTTAAGGCACTTCTATCGAAGTATGGGGTAACCCACAAGGTATCAACCGCTTATCACCCTCAAACTAGTGGACAGGTCGAGATCTCAAACAGAGAAATCAAAGCAATTTTGGAGAAGACCGTCTCTAGGACGAGGAAGGATTGGTCCATGAAATTAGACGATGCTCTTTGGGCGTACAGGACCGCATTCAAGACTCCCATAGGCACCACCCCTTATAATTTGGTGTATGGGAAATCTTGCCACTTGCCCGTTGAGTTGGAGCACAAAGCGTATTGGGCTATCAAATGGTTGAACTTTGACATTAAGGAGGCTGGTGAGAAGCGACTATTGGAACTTAACGAGCTGGAGGAGCTGCGTTTGAACGCCTATGAGAATGCCAAGATCTACAAGGAAAGGACGAAGAGATGGCATGACAAGCGTATCGTTCCAAAGGAGCTTAACGAAAAAGATTTAGTTCTACTCTTCAACTCCCGCCTCCGTCTTTTTCCAGGTAAGTTGAAATCTAGATGGACCGGACCTTACGTTGTGAAACATGTCTTCCCTCATGGTGCAGTTGAGATATGGGGCGAAACTAGCGGAAGCTTCAAGGTCAACGGTCATAGACTTAAGAAGTACCAACCGGAAACGCCGGTTGAGGAGGTCGCACCGATCTACCTCCTTTGAGACGCATTATGGTCCAGCTAGCGACCTTAAATCAAGCGCTTCTTGGGAGGCAACCCAAGGTATTGCTTTCTTTCCCGCTTTCTAGTCTAGTTTAGATAGTTTTTGTTTTTGCTTTGCTTTGCTTTGTTTTTGGGTTTTTGGACAGACAACAGGAAGGAGCACTCCAGGAAAGGGAGAAGTTCGAGGTTCTGAGAAGAAGAAGGCACCTCGGTCACTGTCAGAACACCTCGACCGAGTTGATTCTTGAAGCAACCGAGGCGACTAGGGTTTCTGCAGAACCGCCTCGGTCCGTACCACCTCGGTCCAGTCGAGACCATCTCGACCGAGGTGACAGCAGATCTCGCGACGGTATAAAAAGCGAAAATTACTTTTCACTTTTTATTTTTCACCCATTTCGACCGCGGCGACAGAGCACCTCGTTCTCCCTCGTTTCTCGCTCTTTTCCGACGATTTCTGTTCCGAAACTGCAATTAAAGGGAAGAGGAGTCGATTGCAACCACAGATCTGCAAGAAATTTGAGCTTTCTCGACCGAAACGAGGTAAACGAAGTTCGAAAACCCTAACTCCTCGTTTGCTGTTTATTGGGCTTTGGTTGCCCTTGATTCTGCTGAGGAAACCCATAAGTACCCCTTAGGAAGCAATTGTAGTGATTTTAGGGGGAAAAGAACTGGAAATCTGAGATTTGGAAATTCGAACTGTACGCCTCGGTCCAGTCGGTCTGCACCTCGACCGAGGTGATTTCTGGGACTTGTCAGCAACCGAGGTGGTCTGACAGATTGATTTGTGAAGATGAGTTCAGATAGATTACTGGCCCTTAGAGATAGATCCTCTCCTTCCCCTTCTTCTTCCTCATCCCGACCTTCTATCCCGGTGATCCATGAGAGACACCGGGTAGATTATGACCGCATTTCTAGTCGTCCAGTTATCGCTCCTAGATTTCTGGACGTTTCTGCCTTTGACTGTCTCCATGTAGATGGAGAGCTTAGCAGGATGATCGCCACAGTCGGGCTGGATCAGTTTTCTGAGATCCGAGCCCCAGCTTACCTCGAGCCTACCCTCGAGTTCGTCAGTTCCTTCACTTACCTCCCCACAGAGGGAGCTGTGAAGTACCGGTTGATGAACCGGAACTACATAGTACCTCTTGCCCACTGGAGAGACATTTTTGGCTTCCCTACCCCCACCGCTGTAGATTTCCCGACCCGAGCTGTAGCTAGAGAGTTCTGGGGTCAGATAGCCCACATTACGAGTCATGCAGACAGGTGGCGCCCTGGTGATTCCAGGGCGAAGCTTATTTACCATTTATCCTTCAGACTAGTGCACAGGGTTTTCAGTGAGATGCTTCTGGCGCGTACTGAGACGCCCCAGAAGGTCCGACAGGGGGAGCTTTTCTCCCTATACTGCATGGTCACGGGAGGATACCCTGACTTTGGCTTGCTCCTGGCAGAGGATCTGCACAGGATCAAGGCCAAAGGGAAGGGTGATATTTGCTGCGGAGGTATAGTGACCCATATCGCTAGGTATCAGGATATGGATTTGAGTAGGTGTACCATGGTTGCGGCTCCGAAGCCGCTGGGTCTGCAGGAGATGATCACGAGGCGGATTCTGGTTCCCCGTGGGCTGACTACACCCTACGTTGCTATGCCTTGGGAGCGGACAGCGCCTCAGGGCATCAGATGGTCTGCACAGTTTTCGGTCTTCGACCCGCATTTTTGGCAGACAGCATGGGGCCCACTGATGGAGGACTACAGAGAGGGAGCAGCTGCAGCTGCTGAGGAGGCTGAGGAGGCTGATGAGGAGGATGATGACGAGACAGTTGATGAGAGAGGAGGCGGCGTCCCGATGGACACAGGGACAGACACTGCTGGGACGAGCGCGCCTCCCATTATTGATCTTGATGAGGACGAGGAGGACACTGAGCCAGCGCCGGCTGAGACTTCTCCAGTTAGGCCCGCTAGGCGCAGGAGGCAGAGGGTTAGGGACAGAGCAGCACACCGCCGGATTGATGACCTGACAGATCAGGTTATCGACACTTATGCTGCACTTTCTTTGGATATCCGGGAGATGCAGGAGCGACAGCATCATCAGCACATGATGGCTCAGCTACAGTTCCAGCATGTCATGGGCTATCCCTATGACCCTACTTTGTACCCCTACATGCCACCACCACCACCGGATCAGGACTTCTGAGGAGCTGCAGGATTTTATTTATTTTATTTTTATGCAGTTCGGCTCTTTATCCGGTGAGTCCTCCTTTCTTTCAGACTTTATTTACACCCACTGGGACAGTGTGTCTCAAGTATGGGGTAGTTGATGTATTATCTGACTTATTTGACTTATGATGTATTATTCGACTTATGATGTATCGGATATTTTCATATTCATGCTTTATCTGCATTTATATGTTTATCTGAGATTGCATGCATACTTACAGGTTATTTGATTGAGAAAAACGTCGAAACCGAAAAAAAATGGTTTTAAAAAAAAAATTTTTGACCTCGACCGGGACAGTTCTGGCAAAACGAGGTGTTTCACCTCGGTTGAACCAAGAACACCTCGACCGAGGTGGGTTAACTGAGAGTTTTCGAAAACGATTTTTGTGTTACTTATCTGGATATGATCTCAGTGAAGATCTTGTTTACCGACTGGATTTAAATTCTTTATATGTTTGAAATGTTTTATGATATGTTTAAGTTGCTAAATGCTTTGTTTGAAATTATTGGCATGTTTAATACTTTATTTTTATCCAAATTATGTTGAATTTGAAGGTTGACACCGCAGCATAAGTTCTCTCACGTTCTTCTTGGAAAGACCAAGGCAATTCATTCTTCTTCTTCTTCTTCTTGATCATGCTTAGCCCCTCATATACATTTTGCCTCCCTTTACCTATCCGGGAATTTGGAAGCAAGCGAAGTGGTGAAAGCAAGTTAAAGTTGAGAAGTGGCTGAAAGTGAAAGTGTTAGAAAGCAATAATAGGTTTGGGGAAGTCAATCATGAAGATGAGTAACTCGGCACCATTCACATAGCCGGGTGTTTGTGTCTTGCCAAAGTCGGATTGAGCGATATTCCTAACGGGTCATGGTATGTGCATCAAGGGTTTGATGCATCTCAAGAAATTGATGATTGCTGATTTCCTAGGCTTCGGTTATTGTGCACCTCTGTCCATGCATCCCAAAAAGTAAAGTAAAAGAGAAAAAGTGTGAAATAAGCAAGGCTTATTGGTGGAAGATGTTGCAAGTCAAAGTGAAAGTGAAGTTCATCCTTTTCCCGGATTCTAGCACCACATTACCTTACATACATCCCTACCCTACACGTTTCTTTACCTTTTCTTTTGGGAAGCCCTTGAGACCTTGAGCTTGTTGATTGACTTAGCGGTTCAAATTGGATTATACATGATTAATTTTGATAATTATGATTTATTATGCATTCTATGATTTTATGCAAAGATGAACAACTTTCCTATATTTATAAAATGTTTTGATCATATTGAGTTTTTAAATTCCAGGAAGTACTCTCTTAGAGTGATCTATGGTAGTTGCACACCATAAAATGTTTTTGGAAGACTTTTTCATTGATTTTTTTGACTTATAATCCATTCTATCTTGTATTTTATATGCAGAACTTGTTTGGGGACAAGCAAGGGCTAAGTATGGGGTATTTTGATAGCATGAATTATAGTCTATATTTTGGGGTTTGTTTGGACGTTTTATCTTTCATAATCTGCATGTTTGTATGTACATTATGTGATTTTACTACCATTTCATCTACCTTTGCGAGAATCGAGGTCTACACCTAGTTTCGTTGTAATTGCAGGTAATATGGTACGTTTTGCATCAAAAAGGAGCAAAAGGAGTCATGAGTCATTTGGAGCTACATCCAGGAAGCATAGCCATGAATTAAGGATTTACTTTGGCCAGTTTTGAGAGATTCTACATTCAGTTGTGAGTCACCTCGGTTGACCAGAGATTCATCTCGACCGAGGTAATCCAGAGACGCCGACTCGACCGAGGCGAACACCTAGGACGCGGCGAGAATATTTTATTTTTGGGCTTGGCTTCTGGAAGGAAGGAGATATGCAGAATCATATATTTTACCTATATTTATGGGATAATATCTTTCTAAGATTTCTTATCTTTGGAGGGCTATTTTTCCTATAAAAAGGGTTGGATTTTCCACAAATAGGAGGATCCGCATACAATTGGAAACATCCCGCATACACCCGCTATCAGCGCAGCAGCCGCATACTCCAATTTGGGAGAGAGTTGAAGAACCTTTTTGAAGGTTGAAGGAAGATTGAAGTCCATAGCTTTCATAGCTTTTATTGAAGGGTTTTGTAAGATTGTTTTCAATTCCCTCAATTGTTGTCTTGTCTTGTTGGATTATTTTCCAAGGAACACTTTTGTGTGATATTTGATTCAGTTATTGAAGTCTTTTCATTAAATTCTTCTTTGTTCAAATATTCACCTTCTTCCCTTACATTTAATACTTTCACAATGATGATGAGTGGCTAATTTCCTTGTGCGATTCTAGGGTGATTGGCTGAAGGTTGTGGGAAAAACAATGATAGAATAGTCTTAGATTCCAGTAGGATCCTGAAAGTTCGAGTCTTTAACCTTAACCCTAAGCATCTCGTTCGGTTGATGAACATCTCGGCCGGGGTGGAACTCTTCTGACCGAGGTGACTTATCCGACCTTAAACTGAGAGTTAAGTGTTAGAGTTTGCTAAATCCTATTCTTATTACACCTTTCTGGTTCAAAGCAAGCTTAGGATGAGACTTAC
The DNA here is from genome assembly GCA_033239045.1 of Fagopyrum esculentum. Lineage (NCBI taxonomy): Eukaryota > Viridiplantae > Streptophyta > Magnoliopsida > Caryophyllales > Polygonaceae > Fagopyrum > Fagopyrum esculentum. The sequence continues at coordinate 107,998,969 of BSUD01000003.1, forward strand.
CCGGTAATTCCTTAGTTTGTGTACCAACGATCATAAGTGTAGGTAATAAAGGTTTATCCTTTATTGGGGTTTGAGTGTGCTTTCATCCCATCTTTGTGAGTTAGCCTGAGACTTACCCGGTAAAGGTTGATTCTATTCCCTTAGATGGTGTGTTAGTTTGAGGTTATAGTTCTTTATCTTGATTCCTTGAGACTTACCCGGTAATAGGAGTTACGGTTTAGGATTAGTGTGTAGTGAGACTTACCCGGTGATCTACTCCACTTTAGTAACACCTTCCCCACGCAAAAATCTCAGCTTTGTCCGCTTATCTATAGATCTTGAGTTGGAACCACAACTAGATGCTTTAATCCCTAGAATTGCATGTTTGCTTTATTTGACATCTTATTCATCTTTGATTGTGTTAATCGCTCTTGTGGTTAGAATTAACGTAGCATACCGTGTTGACTCTGTTTCACCGAGTCCCTGTGATCGACCCCTGGAATTTTCTTGCTTTTACTACGATTGACCCGTACACTGCGGGTTCGCATCCTTGTTTTAAGCTTAAGTCTAGGGTTATAAATTTAAAGCTTGCACACACCGTTTGGAGCGAACAAGTTTTTGGACGAGGAAGGATTGGTCCATGAAATTAGACGATGCTCTTTGGGCATACAGGACCGCATTCAAGACTCCCATAGGCACCACCCCTTATAACTTGGTGTATGGGAAATCTTGCCACTTGCCCGTTGAGTTGGAGCACAAAGCGTATTGGGCTATCAAATGGTTGAACTTTGACATTAAGGAGGCTGGTGAGAAGCGACTATTGGAACTTAACGAGCTGGAAGAGCTGCGTTTGAACGCCTATGAGAATGCCAAGATCTACAAGGAAAGGACGAAGAGATGGCATGACAAGCGTATCGTTCCAAAGGAGCTTAACGAAGGAGATTTAGTTCTACTCTTCAACTCCCGCCTCCGTCTTTTTCCAGGTAAGTTGAAATCTAGATGGACCGGACCTTACGTTGTGAAACATGTCTTCCCTCATGGTGCAGTTGAGATATGGGGCGAAACTAGCGGAAGCTTCAAGGTCAACGGTCATAGACTTAAGAAGTACCAACCGGAAACGCCGGTTGAGGAGGTCGCACCGATCTACCTCCTTTGAGACGCACTATGGTCCAGCTAGCGACCTTAAATCAAGCGCTTCTTGGGAGGCAACCCAAGGTATTGCATTCTTTCCCGTTTTCTAGTCTAGTTTAGATAGTTTTTGTTTTTGCTTTGCTTTGCTTTGTTTTTGGTGTTTTAGACAGATAACAGGAAGGAGCACTCCAGAAAAGGGAGAAGTTCGAGATTCTGAGGAAGAAAAAGGCACCTCGGTCACTGTCAGAACACCTCGACCGAGTTGATTCTTGAAGCAACCGAGGCGACTAGGGTTTCTGCAGAACCGCCTCGGTCCGTACCACCTCGGTCCAGTCGAGACCATCTCGACCGAGGTGACAGCAGATCTCGCGACGGTATAAAAAGCGAAAATTACTTTTCACTTTTTATTTTTCACCCATTTCGACCGCGGCGACAGAGCACCTCGTTCTCCCTCGTTTCTCGCTCTTTTCCGACGATTTCTGTTCCGAAACTGCAATTAAAGGGAAGAGGAGTCGATTGCAACCACAGATCTGCAAGAAATTTGAGCTTTCTCGACCAAAACGAGGTAAACGAAGTTCGAAAACCCTAACTCCTCGTTTGCTGTTTATTGGGCTTTGGTTGCCCTTGATTCTGCTGAGGAAACCAATAAGTACCCCTTAGGAAGCAATTGTAGTGATTTTAGGGGGAAAAGAACTGGAAATCTGAGATTTGGAAATTCGAACTGTACGCCTCGGTCCAGTCGGTCTGCACCTCGACCGAGGTGATTTCTGGGACTTGTCAGCAACCGAGGTGGTCTGACAGATTGATTTGTGAAGATGAGTTCAGATAGATTACTGGCCCTTAGAGATAGATCCTCTCCTTCCCCTTCTTCTTCCTCATCCCGACCTTCTATCCCGGTGATCCATGAGAGACACCGGGTAGATTATGACCGCATTTCTAGTCGTCCAGTTATCGCTCCTAGATTTCTGGACGTTTCTGCCTTTGACTGTCTCCATGTAGATGGAGAGCTTAGCAGGATGATCGCCACAGTCGGGCTGGATCAGTTTTCTGAGATCCGAGCCCCAGCTTACCTCGAGCCTACCCTCGAGTTCGTCAGTTCCTTCACTTACCTCCCCACAGAGGGAGCTGTGAAGTACCGGTTGATGAACCGGAACTACATAGTACCTCTTGCCCACTGGAGAGACATTTTTGGCTTCCCTACCCCCACCGCTGTAGATTTCCCGACCCGAGCGGTAGCTAGAGAGTTTTGGGGTCAGATAGCCCACATCACGAGTCATGCAGACAGGTGGCGCCCTGGTGATTCCAGGGCGAAGCTTATTTACCATTTATCCTTCAGACTAGTACACAGGGTTTTCAGTGAGATGCTTCTGGCGCGTACTGAGACGCCCCAGAAGGTCAGACAAGGGGAGCTTTTCTCCCTATACTGCATGGTCACGGGAGGATACCCTGACTTTGGCTTGCTCCTGGCAGAGGATCTGCACAGGATCAAGGCCAAAGGGAAGGGTGATATTTGCTGCGGAGGTATAGTGACCCATATCGCTAGGTATCAGGATATGGATTTGAGTAGGTGTACCATGGTGGCGGCTCCGAAGCCGCTGGGTCTGCAGGAGATGATCACACGGCGGATTCTGGTTCCCCGTGGGCTGACTACACCCTACGTTGCTATGCCTTGGGAGCGGACAGCGCCTCAGGGCATCAGATGGTCTGCACAGTTTTCGGTCTTCGACCCGCATTTTTGGCAGACAGCATGGGGCCCACTGATGGAGGACTACAGAGAGGGAGCAGCCGCTGCTGCTGCAGCTGCTGAGGAGGCAGAGGAGGTTGATGAGGAGGATGATGACGAGACAGTTGACGAGAGAGGAGGCGGCGTCCCGATGGACACAGGGACAGACACTGCTGGGACGAGCGCGCCTCCCATTATTGATCTTGATGAGGACGAGGAGGACACTGAGCCAGCGCCGGCTGAGACTTCTCCAGTTAGGCCCGCTAGGCGCAGGAGGCAGAGGGTTAGGGACAGAGCAGCACACCGCCGGATTGATGACCTGACAGATCAGGTTATCGACACTTATGCTGCACTTTCTTTGGATATCCGGGAGATGCAGGAGCGACAGCATCATCAGCACATGATGGCTCAGCTACAGTTCCAGCATGTCATGGGCTATCCCTATGACCCTACTTTGTACCCCTACATGCCACCACCACCACCGGATCAGGACTTCTGAGGAGCTGCAGGATTTTATTTATTTTATTTTTATGCAGTTCGGCTCTTTATCCGGTGAGTCCTCCTTTCTTTCAGACTTTATTTACACCCACTGGGACAGTGTGTCTCAAGTATGGGGTAGTTGATGTATTATCTGACTTATTTGACTTATGATGTATTATTCGACTTATGATGTATCGGATATTTTCATATTCATGCTTTATCTGCATTTATATGTTTATCTGAGATTGCATGCATACTTACAGGTTATTTGATTGAGAAAAACGTCGAAACCGAAAAAAAATGGTTTTAAAAAAATTTTTTTTGACCTCGACCGGGACAGTTCTGGCAAAACGAGGTGTTTCACCTCGGTTGAACCAAGAACACCTCGACCGAGGTGGGTTAACTGAGAGTTTTCGAAAACGATTTTTGTGTTACTTATCTGGATATGATCTCAGTGAAGATCTTGTTTACCGACTGGATTTAAATTCTTTATATGTTTGAAATGTTTTATGATATGTTTAAGTTGCTAAATGCTTTGTTTGAAATTATTGGCATGTTTAATACTTTATTTTTATCCAAATTATGTTGAATTTGAAGGTTGACACCGCAGCATAAGTTCTCTCACGTTCTTCTTGGAAAGACCAAGGCAATTCATTCTTCTTCTTCTTCTTCTTCTTGATCATGCTTAGCCCCTCATATACATTTTGCCTCCCTTTACCTATCCGGGAATTTGGAAGCAAGCGAAGTGGTGAAAGCAAGTTAAAAGTTGAGAAGTGGCTGAAAGTGAAAGTGTTAGAAAGCAATAATAGGTTTGGGGAAGTCAATCATGATGATGAGTAACTCGGCACCATTCACATAGCCGGGTGTTTGTGTCTTGCCAAAGTCGGATTGAGCGATATTCCTAACGGGTCATGGTATGTGCATCAAGGGTTTGATGCATCTCAAGAAATTGATGATTGCGGATTTCCTAGGCTTCGGTTATTGTGCACCTCTGTCCATGCATCCCAAAAAGTAAAGTAAAAAGAAAAAAATGTGAAATAAGCAAAGCTTATTGGTGGAAGATGTTGCAAGTCAAAGTGAAAGTGAAGTTCATCCTTTTCCCGGATTCTAGCACCACATTACCTTACATACATCCCTACCCTACACGTTTCTTGACCTTTCTTTTGGGAAGCCCTTGAGACCTTGAGCTTGTTGATTGACTTAGCGGTTTAAATCGGATTATACATGATTAATTTTGATAATTATGATTTATTATGCATTCTATGATTTTATGCAAAGACGAACAACTTTCCTATATTTATAAAATGTTTTGATCATATTGAGTTTTTAATTTCCAGGAAGTACTCTCTTAGAGTGATCTATGATAGTTTCACACCATAAAATGTTTTTGAAAGACTTTTCATTGATTTTCATGACTTATAATCCATTCTATCTTGATTTCTATATGAGGAACTTGCTTAGGGACAAGCAAGGGCTAAGTATGGGGTATTTTGATAGCATGAATTATAGTCTATATTTTGGGGTTTGTTTGGACGTTTTATCTTTCATAATCTGCATGTTTGTATGTACATTATGTGATTTTACTACCATTTCATCTACCCTTGCGAGAATCGAGGTCTACACCTAGTTTCGTTGTAATTGCAGGTAATATGGTACGTTTTGCATCAAAAAGGAGCAAAAGGAGTCAAGAGTCATTTGGAGCTACATTTAGGAAGCACAACCATGGATTAAAGATTTACTTTGGACCAGTTTTGAGAGATTCTACACTCAGTTATGATCACCTCGGTTGCCCAGAGATTCATCTCGACCGAGGCGATCCAGAGACGCCGACTCGACCGAGGCGAACACCTAGGACGCGGCGAGAATATTTTATTCTTGGCTGAGATCTTTTAAAATTGGAAAGTGATCTTATATTTTTGGGCTGAGCTTCTAGAAGGAAGGAGATATGCAGAATTATATATTTTACCTATATTTATGGGATAATATCTTCTTAAGATTTATCTTTGGAGGTTTATTTTTCCTATAAAAAGGGTTGATTTTCTACAATTTGAGGAGGCTGCATACACCGCATACGATCTCGATTACAGCGAAGAATACGCAGCAGCCGCATCATACTCCAATTTGGGAGAGAGTTGAAGAACCTTTTTGAAGGTTGAAGGAAGATTTGAAGACTATAGCTTTATAGCTTTTTGGAGGGTTTTGTAAGATTGTCTTCAATTCCTTTCCTTGTTGTTTTGTCTTGTTGGATCATTATCCAAGGAACGATTTTTGTGTGATATTTGATTCAGTTATTGAAGTGTTTTCATTAAATTCTTCTTTGTTCAAATATTCACCTTCTTCCCATATATTTAATACTTTCATTATGATGATGAGTGGCTAATTTCCTTGTGTGATTCTAGGGTGATTGGCTGAAGGTTGTGGGAAAAACAATGATAGAATGATCTTAATCACAGTAGGATCCTGAAAGTTCGAGTCTTTAACCTTAACCCTAAGCATCTCGTTCAGTCGATGAACATCTCGGCCGGGGTGGAAACTGGCTGACCGAGGTGGCTTATCCGATCCTTAACTGAGAGTTAATGTGTTAGAGTTTGCCAAATCCTATTCTTATTATACCTTTCTGGTTCAAAGCAAGCTTAGGATGAGACTTACCCGGTAATTCCTTAGTTTGTATACTAACGATCATAAGTGTAGGTAATAAAGGCTTGTCCTTTATTGGGGTTTGAGTGTGCTTCCATCCCATCTTTGTGAGTTAGCCTGAGACTTACCCGGTAAAGGTTGATTCTATTCCCTTAGATGGTGTGTTAGTTTGAGGTTATAATTCTTTATCTTAATTCCTTGAGACTTACCCGGTAATAGGAGTTACGGTTTAGGATTAGTGTGTAGTGAGACTTACCCGGTGATCTACTCCACTTTAGCAACACCTTCCCCACGCAAAAATCTCAGCTTTGTCCGCTTATCTATAGATCTTGAGTTGGAACCACAACTTGGTGCTTTAATCCCTAGAATTGCATGTTTGCTTGATTGACTTCTTATTCATCTTGATTGTGTTAAATTACTCTTGTGGTTAGCATTGATATTAGCATACCGTGTTGACTCTGTTTCACCGAGTCCCTGAGATCGACCCCTGGAATTTTCTTGCTTTTACTACGATTGACCCGTACACTGCGGGTTCGCATCCTTGTTTTAAGCTTAAGTCTAGGGTTATAAATTTAAAGCTTGCACACACCGTTTGGAGCGAACATATATAAAGCCTTTTCTTTCTTCTTTTGTAGTTAGACAAGTTTTGTAAAAGTTTTGCTGAGAGCATTTCAGAATTGAATCCAAGAGAATTCTGATAGCATGAATTATAGTCTATATTTTGGGGTTTGTTTGGACGTTTTATCTTTCATAATCTGCATGTTTGTATGTACATTATGTGATTTTACTACCATTTCATCTACCTTTGCGAGAATCGAGGTCTACACCTAGTTTCGTTGTAATTGCAGGTAATATGGTACGTTTTGCATCGAAAAGGAGCAAAAGGAGTCAAGAGTCATTTGGAGCTACATTCAGGAAGCACGACCATGGATTAAAGATTTACTTTGGACCAGTTTTGAGAGATTCTACACTCAGTTATGATCACCTCGGTTGCCCAGAGATTCATCTCGACCGAGGCGATCCAGAGACGCCGACTCGACCGAGGCGAACACCTAGGACGCGGCGAGAATATTTTATTCTTGGCTGAGATCTTTTAAAATTGGAAAGTGATCTTATATTTTTGGGCTGAGCTTCTAGAAGGAAGGAGATATGCAGAATCATATATTTTACCTATATTTATGGGATAATATCTTCTTAAGATTTATTATCTTTGGAGGTTTATTTTTCCTATAAAAAGGATTGGATTTTCCACAAATCCGATCATGCTTAGAGGCTGCATACACCGCATACGATCTCGATTACAGCAAAGAATACGCAGCAGCCGCATCATACTCCAATTTGGGAGAGAGTTGAAGAACCTTTTTGAAGGTTGAAGGAAGATTTGAAGACTATAGCTTTATAGCTTTTTGGAGGGTTTTGTAAGATTGTCTTCAATTCCTTTCCTTGTTGTCTTGTCTTGTTGGATTATTATCCAAGGAACGATTTTTGTGTGATATTTGATTCAGTTATTGAAGTGTTTTCATTAAATTCTTCTTTGTTCAAATATTCACCTTCTTCCCATATATTTAATACTTTCATTATGATGATGAGTGGCTAATTTCCTTGTGTGATTCTAGGGTGATTGGCTGAAGGTTGTGGGAAAAACAATGATAGAATAATCTTAATCACAGTAGGATCCTGAAAGTTCGAGTCTTTAACCTTAACCCTAAGCATCTCGTTCAGTCGATGAACATCTCGGCCGGGGTGGAAACTGGCTGACCGAGGTGGCTTATCCGATCCTTAACTGAGAGTTAATGTGTTAGAATTTGCCAAATCCTATTCTTATTATACCTTTCTGGTTCAAAGCAAGCTTAGGATGAGACTTACCCGGTAATTCCTTAGTTTGTGTACCAACGATCATAAGTGTAGGTAATAAAGGTTTGTCCTTTATTGGGGTTTGAGTGTGCTTCCATCCCATCTTTGTGAGTTAGCCTGAGACTTACCCGGTAAAGGTTGATTCTATTCCCTTAGATGGTGTGTTAGTTTGAGGTTATAGTTCTTTATCTTAATTCCTTGAGACTTACCCGGTAATAGGAGTTACGGTTTGGGATTAGTGTGTAGTGAGACTTACCCGGTGATCTACTCCACTTTAGAAACACCTTCCCCATGCAAAAATCTCAGCTTTGTCCGCTTATCTATAGATCTTGAGTTGGAACCACAACTAGATGCTTTAATCCCTAGAATTGCATGTTTGCTTATTTGACATCTTATTCATCTTTGATTGTATACTTGCTCTTGTGGTTAGCATCAACACTAGCATACCGTATTGGACTTTGTTTCACTAAGTCCCTGTGATCGACCCCTGGAATTTTCTTGCTTTTACTACGATTGACCCGTACACTGCGGGTTCGCATCCTTGTTTTAAGCTTAAGTCTAGGGTTATAAATTTAAAGCTTGCACACACCGTTTGGAGCGAACAAATTTTGATAGCATGAATTATAGTCTATATTTTGGGGTTTGTTTGGACGTTTTATCTTTCATAATCTGCATGTTTGTATGTACATTATGTGATTTTACTACCATTTCATCTACCTTTGCGAGAATCGAGGTCTACACCTAGTTTCGTTGTAATTGCAGGTAATATGGTACGTTTTGCATCAAAAAGGAGCAAAAGGAGTCAAGAGTCATTTGGAGCTACATTGAGGAGCAAAAAGGAATAGGAAGCATAGCCATGGATTAAAGATTTACTTTGGACCAGTTTTGAGAGATTCTACACTCAGTTATGAATCACCTCGGTTGCCCAGAGATTCATCTCGACCGAGGCGATCCAGAGACGCCGACTCGACCGAGGCGAACACCTAGGACGCGGCGAGAATATTTTATTCTTGGCTGAGATCTTTTAAAATTGGAAAGTGATCTTATATTTTTGGGCTGAGCTTCTAGAAGGAAGGAGATATGCAGAATCATATATTTTACCTATATTTATGGGATAATATCTTCTTAAGATTTATTATCTTTGGAGGTTTATTTTTCCTATAAAAAGGGTTGATTTTCTACAATTTAATCATCACGCTATACCACGGATCAGGGTTTACAAGCGCAGCAGCCGCATCCTACTCCAATTTGGGAGAGAATTGAAGAGCCTTTTTGAAGGTTGAAGGAAGATTGAAGACTATAGCTTTATAGCTTTTTGGAGGGTTTTGTAAGATTGTCTTCAATTCCTTTCCTTGTTGTCTTGTCTTGTTGGATTATTATCCAAGGAACGATTTTTGTGTGATATTTGATTCAGTTATTGAAGTGTTTTCATTAAATTCTTCTTTGTTCAAATATTCACCTTCTTCCCATATATTTAATACTTTCATTATGATGATGAGTGGCTAATTTCCTTGTGTGATTCTAGGGTGATTGGCTGAAGGTTGTGGGAAAAACAATGATAGAATGATCTTAATCACAGTAGGATCCTGAAAGTTCGAGTCTTTAACCTTAACCCTAAGCATCTCGTTCAGTCGATGAACATCTCGGCCGGGGTGGAAACTGGCTGACCGAGGTGACTTATCCGATCCTTAACTGAGAGTTAATGTGTTAGAGTTTGCCAAATCCTATTCTTATTATACCTTTCTGGTTCAAAGCAAGCTTAGGATGAGACTTACCCGGTAATTCCTTAGTTTGTATAATAACGATCATAAGTGTAGGTAATAAAGGCTTGTCCTTTATTGGGGTTTGAGTGTGCTTCCATCCCATCTTTGTGAGTTAGCCTGAGACTTACCCGGTAAAGGTTGATTCTATTCCCTTAGATGGTGTGTTAGTTTGAGGTTATAGTTCTTTATCTTAATTCCTTGAGACTTACCCGGTAATAGGAGTTACGGTTCAGGATTAGTGTGTAGTGAGACTTACCCGGTAATCTACTCCACTTTAGAAACACCTTCCCCATGCAAAAATCTCAGCTTTGTCCGCTTATCCATAGATCTTGAGTTGGAACCACAACTAGATGCTTTAATCCCTAGAATTGCATGTTTGCTTTATTTGACATCTTATTCATCTTTGATTGTGTACTTGCTCTTGTGGTTAGCATTAACACTAGCATACCGTATTGGACTTTGTTTCACTAAGTCCCTGTGATCGACCCCTGGAATTTTCTTGCTTTTACTACGATTGACCCGTACACTGCGGGTTCGCATCCTTGTTTTAAGCTTAAGTCTAGGGTTATAAATTTAAAGCTTGCACACACCGTTTGGAGCGAACAGGGCATATGACAAACCGGGAGGTACTTCCTCACATACAAGATAGTTCACAATGTCGGCATACCATGGCTCACTTCCTCTAGACACTTGGAACAAGCACTCCTCCACCATTTGTAATTGCTCATCCCGGAATGAGTCATCAATCGGGATGTCATCTCTCTCAATCTCTAATGGAGGTAGTCTACTAAGGTGATCCGCCACCGAATTTTCGGACCCCTTCTTGTCCTGGATCTCCAAATCAAACTCTTGAAGAAGAAGGATCCACCGAATCAATCTAGGCTTGGCGTCCTTCTTTGTAAGGAGATAACGGATCGCAGCATGATCCGTATACACTATGACCTTTGCTCCAACAAGATATGATCGGAACTTCTCAAATGCATACACCACCGCTAGCAACTCTTTCTCGGTTGTGGCATAGTTGAGTTGGGCATCATCTAGCGTCTTGCTAGCATAATAAATGGCATGTGTACGCCCATCTTTCCTTTGCCCCAAAACAGCCCCAACGGCCACATCACTTGCATCACACATTACTTCAAATGGTAAGCTCCAATCCGGAGGTTGCATGATAGGTGCGGAGATCAAAGCGTTCTTCAACCTACAAAAAGCCTCAAGGCAATCTTTGGAGAAAACAAATTCAACGTCTTTCATTAGTAGGTTAGTAAGAGGCTTTGAAATCTTTGAGAAATCTTTAATAAACCTCCGGTAAAAACCGGCATGCCCTAGAAAGCTCCTTACCCCCTTCACCGAGGTGGGTGGTGGCAACTTCTCTATCGTTTCAATCTTGGCCCTATCAACCTCAATGCCACGGTTGGACACCAAGTGTCCCAACACAATACCTTCACTTACCATGAAGTGGCATTTTTCCCAATTCAAGACAAGGTTTGTCTCCTCACATCTCTTAAGCACTAAAGACAAGTTAGCTAGGCAATTATCAAAAGAAGATCCATAAACAGAAAAATCATCCATAAACACCTCCATGATATTCTCGATATATTCAGAAAATATGGCCATCATACATCTTTGGAAGGTGGCGGGTGCATTACACAACCCAAATGGCATTCTCCTATATGCAAATGTTCCCCAAGGACATGTAAATGTGGTTTTCTCTTGGTCATCGGGGTGGATAGGGATTTGGAAGAATCCGCTATAGCCATCTAGGTAACAAAAATGAGAGTGTTGAGCTAATCTCTCTAACATTTGGTCAATGAAAGGAAGAGGGAAATGATCTTTCCTAGAGGCCACATTTAGCTTCCTATAGTCAATACACATCCTCCATCCCGTAACCGTCCTAGTTGGGATTAGTTCATTGTTCTCATTAGTTACTACGGTCATCCTACCCTTCTTAGGAACCACATGTACTGGACTAACCCATTTACTATCCGAAATAGGGTAGATGATTCCCGCATCTAGCAACTTTATGATCTCCTTCTTAACTACCTCTTTCATTATAGGATTCAATCTTCTTTGATGTTCAATAGAGGGTTTATGGTTATCTTCCATCATTATCTTATGCATGCACAAAGAGGGCTTAATGCCAACAAGGTCATCAATGGTGTAACCTATTGTCTTTCTATGCAGCTTCAATTCATCCAACAATCTATTAAGTTCATCATCATTCAAAGATGCATTCACAATCACCGGATTAGTAGAATTTGAACCAAGGAAAGCATACTTTAAATGAGAAGGAAGAGGTTTAAGATCAAGTTGAGGAGGACCTTTTTCGGTTGGAGATGATCCATATAATGTAGGTTGAGATGATTGCAAAGCCATGGAAGCCTCCCCTAAGTCCCTTGATGATTGCTCACAAACACTTGGATGATGCTCAAAAGACTCAGGAAAATCGGCCCAGTTAGGAAAATCGGCCGATTTTCCTGAGTGTAGGTCGATCTGAGTTTCTGTATTTGCAGAATTTGATGAAACTTCAGGATAAGTATAAAAATCGGCCGATCTGGCCCAGTCAGGCTGATTTTTCTGCCTACTTCTCTCTTCTTCTAGGACTTCAAATCCAACACTTGGTAGCTTGTCCAATGCATTCAAGGCCTTGATTACTTCATTGCTATTCTCCTCAACTCCTTCCTCCATCAAACTTGAGCTAAGAACCTTCTCAAGTGGATCCTTGAGCAAGATTGCGCTCACAACCTCTCTAGATTCCTCTTCCTCAACTATGTTGAAGACATCTTCACCTAGGGCTGGCCCCTTTACCATTGTGGACAAATTAAACTTGATGTTCTCTTCCCCAATGTTGAAAGAGAGAACTCCATTCTTGCAGTCCACCAAACATCCGGAAGTATCTAGGAAAGGTCTCCCCAAGATGATAGGAACCGGATAGTCCGCCGGGATATCCAAAACAACGAAGTCTATGGGCACATAGAACTTCCCTAGTTGCACCGGAATGTCTTCCAAGATTCCAACCGGATGAGTGATTGAGCGGTCCGCCATGTAAAGGGTCATCTTGACCGGCTTTGGCTCTCCTAGCCCAACCTTGTTGCAAAGTGCAAGCGGGATGATGCTTACACTTGCCCCAAGATCGCATAGGGCGTCATACTTCACTTCTCCTACTCCGATTGGCACACAAAAGGATCCCGGATCTCTTAGCTTAGGAGGCATCTCCTTCTTCATTGTTTGAATCAACTCCGAGGATCTCTTTGTCATCCTTACTTCCCCATACTCCTCCAACTTCCTCTTGTTGGAGAGTATTTCCTTCAAGAATTTGCCATATGCCGGCATTCCTAAAATAGCATCCATGAACAGAATGTTAATATGCAATTTAGACATAAGTTCAAGGAATTTACCAAAGTGCTTGTCCAAACGAGCCCTTGCTCGTGATTGTGGGAATGGTAGTGGTGGCTTGTATGGAGGTGGTGCCACATATGATGGCTCATCTTCCTTGCTCTTCCCTCCATCTTCTTGCAATGGCACTTCTTCATTCACCACTTGCTTCCCTTTGTCATTTCCCTTAGGTAAGGGATCCTTCATGCTTAACCCACTCCTTGTTGTAATAGCCAACACTTGGCCTCTTGGGTTGTCTTCGGTTCTTCCGGGAAGCTTTCCCGGATCTCTATGTGCTTCACCCGCCTTTTGGAACACTTGTGCTTCCAAAACCTTTTGAGCTTTAGAAATTGAAGTCACCGTGCTCTCAAGACCACTCAACCTTCCAAGCAATTGCTCAAACATCATTTCGGTTCTATCCTTTGGAGGTTGAGTAAATCCGGGTGGAGGTTCTTGTGAAGCTTTTGGTGGTGGAGTTGTGCTTGTGGAAGCGGGAGGGTTCAAGGCTCCATCCGGGTTAGAATAGGAAAACCCGGGATGGTTATGGTTGGGCCGGTAATTGTTGAATTGCCGGTTGTTGTTGAAGTTCCTTGGGCCTTGATAATTATTGTAATTGCCCCTTCCCATGTAATTCACATCTTCCTCCTTGGAAGACAAATTAGCTTGCACTTGCACTTGCACTTGAGGAGTTGCTTGGTTCTTTAAAGTTGTAGCACACAACTCCCTCAAAGACTTTAGCTCGTTGTTGATGGCGTCAAGCTTGAAATTGCTCATGGTGAATTCACTCACCTCATATGCTCCCACCTTTCTCCCTTCACTCTTCCTATGGGAGTACTTCTCAATCACTAGAGCTTGCTTCTCTACAAACTCTCAAGCTTCATCCACATGTTTCTCCATGAAAGTCCCACCGGAAAGAGATTGGAGCTTGAATTGGCTATCTTCATCAAGCCCCTTGAAGTAGATCTCCAATAGCTCAATTTTTGGTATACCATGGTGTGGACAATCTAGGAGGAGATCTTTGAACCTCTCCCAAGACTTGAACAAACTCTCTCTATCCTTCATCACGAAGGCATTGATCTTCCCTCTTAACTCGGTAGTCTTGGAAGGTGGGAAGAACTTGGTCAAAAACTCGGTTGTCATCTCCTTCCAAGTACCAACTCGCCCTTGTGGAATAGATTGATACCAAGCTAAGGCTTTGTCCTTAAGAGAGAAGGAGAAAGCCCTAAGCTTATGGTTGTTTCTCTCCAATCTAGGCGGTCTAAGAGTCTCCATCAAGATCTCATAATTCATCAAGTGTTGATGAGGATACTCTCCTTCCATCCCTCCAAATCGATTATGCCGGATCATTTGTAGAACTTGAGGGCGGAGCTCGTAATCATGGGCTGCGGGATCTCCTAAGTTCACACCCGGACGGTGTGCTCTTTGTGCCGGATCCATACGTTGCCCTAACATTTGTGGCTCTTCCATAGCAATGGGCACAACCCGAATATTAACCGCCGGCTGCGGTTGTGGTGGAGGTGGAGGTTGTTGACGATTAAGCTCTCTTTGTACAAGAGCTTGCCTAATCTCTTCAATCTCCCTCCTAGTTGCCTCTTGCCTCTCGTTGGCAAGTATCCTTTCATTCTCCAAGGCTTCATCCCTTATCCTAATTTGCTCTAAAGCCTCATCCAACTCAGCTTGGAGATCTCTTCCGGCCATCTCTTTTCCCTTTCTAATGCTCTTGGATCTAGATCTAAGGGTTTTCTCCGGTTCGGGATCGAATGGAGCTAAATCCTTGCCACGAGATCTTCGCATACACCTAAAGAGTAAGAGATGTCCTGAAAAGCAAAGACACAAACCAAAAGAGATCAAAAGCAACAAGAAAGATCTACACTATAAACAATCACAAAAATGACTCAATCTAGACTTAGTCCCCGGCAACGGCGCCAAAAACTTGTTACGCTAAGATTGTGTAGCACAAAAAGCCTTAAATTTATAAACTCGATATATTTCTCCTAACTCCTAGCGAACCCGCAGTGTACGGGACGTTTGTAGCAGGGATAGTATTTCAAGGTCGAACACAAAGACTAAGGTAAAATCAAGTCAAACAATGGTCATAGATAGTGTGGATCTAGTCTAAGAAAAGAGAAAGGAATAAAGAAATGAAAATCATGATGTTTTTGGTTGGGTTTTTGAGATGATCAAACAAAGATCACGAATTAATCAAGATAAAATCAAACTAACAACTCAAGCTAGCAAACAAACAAGTAACACAAACACAAAGTATATGATCAAGAGAGAAAAGTAGATTCTAGAGGTCAAGATTTCCGGTTATGGCATTGGACTCAAGGTTCTAAGGATTCTAAGGACAAAGCTGCGGTGTTGGGAAAGGGTATTTCACTAATGGAAGCAATTACCGGGTAGGTCTCTCACTTCACTAGTCCCGCATCAAACTCCTATTACCGGGTAGGTCTCAAGGGGTTAAAGTAGGGAATTCTACACAAACCGGACACTACTTAAGGGGCAACCCTCTCCTTACCGGGTAAGTCTCGGAAAAGGAAAGTCTCAAGCAATAATCCTAGCACACTCGATCCAATAGCGGCTTATGAGGCTCACTACTACCTAGAATTCATCATCTTAGGTATCTAAGATCGGAAATCATCGGGTAGATCTCTTCCCTCACTTAGGTTGATAGCATTAGGTGATCCTAAGCTAAATTAAGCTTAATAAACACTAGGATTTCAACTACCTAACACTCTAACATACAGAATCATCAATTAAAGTTCAACAGAGAGAAAAATCGGATGGATCTTAGATAAATCGGCCGCTCTGGCTGATGAACAGCCCGATTTTTCTTCTTCGGTTAGGTTTCGTGCATACAAATCATCCTAAACTAACATATAAGTCCATCCTATCATCACCCAAGCCATAACCATCAATCCATCACTCCAGAATCACAATAAACTAGCCAATAATATGCATATCAAGATCCAAAATCATCTCACAAGCATACATGGTTTTCATAGATGGATGATGAAAGATAAGCAAGTAAAAACAATAAACCTCAGCTGAATCTAAGTTTTAGTAAGACTTACAACCCTTCAAATGAAGTTCCAAAACGTTCCTAACAATCCTTGCAATAGTTCTTCAATCCAAGATTCCAAAAATCACTCAAAATCACTCTAAACCTCACTATCACTCTTAGATTGGTGTTCTTCTTCTTCCTTTAATTTGAGAGAGTTTTTCTCTTCTCCAAGTCTATCCCCAATGGAATGAGCTATGAATGAGAGAATGTGGGAGAGGAGGATTGCTCAGCAACAGCTTGTAGACCCACTTATATTCTCCACCAAGAGCAAGGCCGGACCAAGAGATTGTGGGACACGTGGCTTAAGCTGTTGAAGGCCAAAAAATCGACCCAGTCAGGAAAATCGGCCGATTTTCCTGAGTGATGGTCCGATTTTCTTCAACATAAACATGTTATGATCGTCTAGCCATGAGTTGCTCCATTGCTTGCACCAATAGTGGTCTTTGTGTCCTTTGTTGCTCCAATTATGCTCCTTCAAAGCTTTGGATGTGTACCACCATGAGGCTTTGCCCTCGAATGCATCGGTTAATGTCCAAAAGACCCCCGAAATACCTACAACACCGACAAAAGCTCGTGTAGACGTCTTTTCTAGAATTATGCATGAAATGAGTGTAAACGCCGTGAACTAATGCCAAAACCGTGCATGAATAATGGGAAAAACTATCTAAATGTATGCCTATACTAACGTCATAAATCACGTTATCAGGTTTATTTATCTTTGCTGATCTGTGACTTGAGGAACGCAATTTGTTTGTTATTTGATTCAGTTATTGAGACATTTTTCTTAAGGTTTTCTTGTTCGAATATTGATTCCTTTTCCATAAATTTGATTATTGTTATCATGATGATTGTTGGCTAAGTTTCTTATGTGATTCTAGGGTGATTGGCTGAAAGTTGAGGGAAAGACGATGATAGAATGATCTTAATCCCAGCAGGATCCTGAAAGCTTGAGTCTTTAACCTTAACCCTAGAACACCTCGCTCACTCATTGAATATCTCGGCCGGGTTGGAATCTGACTGAACGAGGTGACCTTTCCTGAACCTTATCTGAAGTTAAGAGTTTAAGTTTGCCAAATCCTACCCTTATTACACCTTTCCTGGTTCAATGCAAGCCTAGGATGAGACTTACCCGGTGATTCCTTTGTTTGTTTACCTAAGATCATGAGTGTAGGTAATATTGGTTTATCCTTTATTGGGGTTTGAGTGTGCCTTCATCCCATCTTTGTGAGTTAGTCTGAGACTTACCCGGTAAAGGTTGATTCTATTCCCTTGGGTGGTGTGTTGGTTTGAGATTATAGTTCCTTTCCTTAGTACCTTGAGACTTACCCGGTAATAGGAGCTTTGGTTTGGGATAGTGAGTAGTGAGACTTACCCGGTGATCTATGCCCACCTTAGAAACACCTTCCCTTTGCAAAACCTCAGTTTTGTCCGCGTTATCCTTTGAGATCTTGAGTCGGAACCACAACTAGATGCTTTAATCCCTAGAATCCGCATTTCCCCTTACTTGACTCTACATCATCTTTGATTGCTTTAATTGCTTTTAGTTAATTGTAATATTTGACAACCTGATTATGTGCTTTGTTTCACCTAAGTCCTTGTGATCGACCCCTGAAATTCTTTCTTTTATTACAATTGACCCGTACACTGCGGGTTCGCATATTTGTTCAAGCATACTTCTTGGGTTATAAATATTAAAGCTTGCACACACTGTTTGGAGCGAACAAGTTTTTGGCGGCGTTGCTAGGGATCGAACCCGGGAATTCTTGCTTTTATTACAATTGACCCGTACACTGTGGGTTCGCATATTTGTTCAAGCATACTTCTTGGGTTATAAATATTAAAGCTTGCACACACCGTTTGGAGCGAACATCTTCATTGATGACATCCTTGTATATTCTGGTAGCAGAGAGGAGCATGTCGGTCATCTGAGGACGGTTCTGCAGACTTTGAGGGATAGAGAGTTGTATCTCAAGCTCTCTAAGTGCTAGTTCTGGATGTCAAAGGTAGCCTTTTTGGGCCATATTGTCTCCGCCAGTGGGATCATGGTTGATCAGGCAAAGATCGAGTCTGTTGTTGCATAGATGACACCGACGAACGTCAAGGAAGTGCGTAGCTTTCTTGGCTTAGCCGGATATTACAGACGCTTTGTGGAGGGATTTTTTGTGATTGCCCGTCCATTGATAAGTCTACTGGGGAAGACTACCAGGTTTGTGTGGTCTGATCAGTGTGCCTAGAGTTTCGAGGAGTTGACGAGGCATTTGAATTCTGCTCCTATCTTGGCAAAACCAGAGGGTTCTGAGGATTTTGTAGTTTATAGTGATGCATCCAAGCTAGGCTTGGGAAGTGTATTGATGTTAAGAGGTAGAGTTATTGCATATGCGTCTCGACAACTGAAGACGTATGAGGAGAACTACCCGACTCATGATCTGGAGTTGGAAACGGTGGTTCATGCATTGAAGATCTGGAGACATTACCTGTATGGTGCCACATGTCAGATCTTCACATACCATAAGAGTTTGAAGTATATTTTCACGCAACGTGAATTGAATAACCGCCAGCGTCGATGGCTTGAGTTGATCAAGGACTTTGACCTTGAGATTTTGTATCATCTAGGGAAACGAATGCTATCGTCAACGCCTTGAGTAGGAAGACGCCTGAAGAGAAGGCGATTGTCAGATTGACAGTACAACCTCAGCTTCAGAGGGATTTAGCTTGGCTAGAGATGGACATCCAATTTCCGGATGAGGATGCCTAGTTGTTTGTTGTAGAGGTTCTACCTAGTTTGTTAGATGAGATCCAACAGAAGCAGGGGACCTGCACGACTTTGACGAGGATTAGAGAGTGGATGTCTCATGGTGAGGCACCACATTACTCCATAGGAGTAGATGAGATGATGAGACGCCGCGACCGCGTGTGTGTACATGTTGATGCGGAGATGAGACAAAGGATTTTACAGGAGGCTCATTGTACACCTTACTCAGTACACCCACGTACGAGTAAGATGTACCACGATGTGAGACGATCATATTGGTGGGTAGGGCTGAAGCCCGATTTAGCTAGATTTTTGGCTCAGTGTGCGACCTGTCAACAGGTCAAGATAGAGCATTTCAGACCTGAAGGTGAGCTCCATCCACTACCAGTACCGCAGTGGAAGTGAGAGGAAGTCACCATGGACTTTGTGACCGGACTGAGACCCAGTAGGAGTTTTGATGCTATCTAGGTTATTGTTGACAAACTGACGAACACGGCACGTTCATTCCTATCAGAGAGACGTGGCCAGTGAGCAGATTGGTTGAGGAGTACACTAGACAGATAGTGAGACTCCGTGGTGTACCGAGGACGATCGTCCCCGATCGAGATGGACGATTTACCTTGAGGTTTTTTTGCAGCAAATCCAGACTGCTCTAGGGACGAGTCTACACTTCACGATTGTGTTTCACCCCTAGACAAATGGTCAGTGAGAGAGGACCATTCATACGCTAGAGGACATGTTGTGAGCTTGTGTGTTGCATTGGGGACAAGGATGGTTACCTCCCACTAGTTGAGTTCTCATACAACAACAGCTGGCATGCATCCATTGGGATGGCTCCTTATGAGGCATTGTATAGACGTAGATGTCTTACACCTTTATGCTGGGATGAGCCCCACAATATCAGTGGCATAACGCTAGAGCAGATTCAGGATGATATGGCTCGGGTAGAGCTGATCAGAGAGAGGATGTTGGATGCACAGAGTCGCCAGAAGTCATATGCAGACAAGAGACGTCAACCTCTTGTGTTTAGAGTAGGAGCTCATGTTTGGTTGAAAGTATCTCCAACACGAGGCGTCAGACGTTTTGGCATAAAGGGGAAGTTGAGTCCTTGACATGTCGGTCCTTTTGAGATACTAGATATAGTTGGGAGAGAAGCATACAGATTAACTTTGCCTCCGAGGTTAGAGGGTGTTCACCCTGTATTTCACGTGTCTCAACTAAGGGAGTACATACTAGACCCGAGATACATCGTGAGTTATGATGATTTGGTGGTTGAGTCGGACCACACTTTTGTAGAGAACCCTATTGCAGTCTTAGAACGAGGTGTGAGACGCCTGCGTTCGAAGGACATTCCTATGCTGAGGATACAATGGTCTAGACGAGGACCTGATGAGGCTACATGGAAGACTGTGGATAGTATCCAGAGGAACTATCCAGAGTTCTATGCCAAGATAAATGCACCTGTAGGATCCACGAGTAGATCTTAGTGCCATCATGGTGAGTGCAGGTTAGGCTATATGTTTCTGTGATGTGATGTGCTTTTCGTGCTAGTTGTGATATGTGCATTTGATCTGTTAGAGCTTGTTTGCTAGCGCGAGTTAGGTATAGCTGGAGATGGTTCTTTCCTCCATGCTATTATATGTGTGTTTAGGATTAGCTAGAGATGGTTCTTTCCTCCATGCTATTATTGATGGACATAGTGTGAGTGGATACAATTTTCCTCCACGTAGTTGTGTTATGTGTACGTTTTGGCTGGAGACGGCTTTCCTCCATGCTAGTGTGATGTGGTTAGTGTTTGGCTTGAGATGTTCTTCCTCTAGGCCTTGTTTAGAGTGGTGATGGGTTGCTGGAGTGATGATTCCTCCATGCTGTGTTTTGAGGATATTGAATGTTACAGGTTGTGATATGATGCCTCTGAGAGGGAGAGTGATACCTCGGCTTTTGGGTCCGAGAGGATTTGGGATCTTGAAAGTTTCGGGACGAAACTTGTTTTTAGGGGAGTGTGATGTAAGAGCCTTAGCTTGGGAGCCTTTGCTGAGTCTAGATAACCCAGACAGTGGCCCCTGCGGACCCAAAGGGCCGCACCAGCGGCTGGTCGCCCCTACGCCTCACAGGGTCCGCCCTTGCGGCTTTGTGTGGCTGCAGCTGGTTTCGTTGACCTTTGACCTAATGCTTTGCGGCTGGCTTCCTTTATAAGCCTCCCATTGCTTCTGGATGAGGGTTTCCTCATCTTCTCCAGCTCCATTTCCTTTTGTACGCTCTTCTCATCCTCTCCTCTTCCTTGATCTTCGTTTGATCTTTCCTTGATCTTGTGTGAGTTTTGAGAGAGATGTGTTTTGGCTTTGGCCTTGGATGATGATGAGCTTGATGTTGAGTGTTGTTGCTGATGTGCTGAGGTGTTGTAGGATGATGTTGGTGTTGTTCTTCCTTGCTCCTTAGGGTTCTAGCTGTGGTAAGCCAACTTTCCTTTCTTTCTTTCATTCTTTCTTCTTTCCTTGCTTCTTTCTCTCTTCTTTAGCTAGGATTCACAAGCATGAGCCTGTGTGGATCTTTCCTGGACGTTTTGATGTTCATACATGTGTGTATATGTATGTGGTATGTTGTTGTATGGTGGAGAAGTGAAGAGAGTTGAGAGAAGGATCAAAGAGAAGTCGGGATCAGCTCATTGTTGTCCAGCTGCACCTGCACCTAAGTTAGGCCGCCCCTGTGCCTGTTTGTGAGCCGCCCTTGCGCCCTGAGTCATCCGCCCTTGCGCCTCTCTAGTTCAGCCTATGCGCCTCTTGTTTCCGTTAGTGCGTCCAGGGCATACCTAGTTGGTATGATTCCTTCTTCCCTTTCCTTTGGCCTTGGATTTAGTTGATGGCTAGGCTAGCATGGTTGCGATGAGTATGATGAGTTGTATGATGGAGATGTGCCTTAGGCACTTGTGTTTATGTTGAGGTTATGCCTTAGGCATTTGTGAGCATGTTATGATCTCGAGGTTTAGATTGGGGTCATAGGTTGGTTGTGGTTATGGAGACGAGTCTCCTACCGTTGTAGTATGTGATTGTGTGTACCTTGCTATTGTAGGCGTTGATTACTTCCTCAAGTGGAAGTTGTGACGTGGTACAGGTTACGAGTATATCAGGTAAGTCCATAGGACTTACTTAGCGTTCAGTTGTGGATTTGCGTGATTGTAATGGTTGTGCGTGTTCATATGGTTGTTGCATTATAACCTAAACCGGACTAGGATGACCATTTATTACCTTAAATGGCCCAAGGGTATTATAACGGGTCTTGACCACTTGCCTCCGCTTGCGGGTAGGAGGAGGTGCCCGGAAGCCAGTAACACAAGGGAGGACGAGTGATGATCACCCCCATGCAATACCCTTGTGTTAATAGCGGAAGGGACGAGGCTCTCTAGGCTCCTCGTGTTACAAAATAAGTTGAATTAGTAATAAAATAACGTAATTTAAGATAATAAATAAATGTGTGTGTGACATTGCATGTGTGATGTGTGGATATGTGTTTGTGCTATTACTCCATTCGTATTCATTACTTTACCTAACGGTGTATATCGTGTTGTAGATGATATGCATGTTAGGAAGACTGCAGAGTGAGCCCGATAGGGTGACCAGCCGAGGACTTATGTACATTAGGTTGCTCGTGGGGTATGAGATATTTTGTATCTTATGTTGTGAATGTTGTTTTGTACTCGGCTTTGATGTTATAAAACCTTTTCGATGTATCTTATACAGTTTTATGTATTTTGGTTTTAAACTATTTGTGCCTTGCTGAAAGATCCAGTGAACTTGTTGTCAGGTTAGGGTCAGGATCCATTGTGAGATCCTAGCCCAATGTGACACTCCGAGTCCCGCGGATTCGGGGTGTTACTGAAGAACTTCTCAATGGTTAGGGTTTTAAGAATGTAGTCTTCAAAAACGAAATTTACAACTACGATTATGGTTTTTTAATTGTGTTTTCGAAATTAGGAGATGAATGAAGAATTACCTTGTTTATCACCTTGATTTTGAACTTGCTTCTCACTTTGCTTGTCACCTTCCATAGAGAGATGAATGAGTAGGTAAAAATCGCATTTAGGAGGAGCGCCGGAGTGAAAGACAAAGAGTCGCCGAAATGGCTTGCGAGAATCGTTGGAGAAACGTTTGGGAAGGAGAGAACGAAGCGGGACGAACGTTGTCTTCTGTCGGGACTCGCGAGAAGATTGAGGAGAAGAGTTAGCTATTTGCCCTATTTACCCCTAATATTCTACTAAAATTACAAAAAACCTCAACCAGATCAACAATTCAGATTTTCGTTTTTTTTCAATATTCTACTAAAATTACAAAAAATTCCTTTTATATATATATATATATATATGGGTTAGTAAGAAACGAGTTTTATACAAGTTTAATACTATAAAGAAGAAACCATTCTCAAATAACTCCAATGGAGAAATGTTGAGAACGTCACTCGACGAAGATAGAAAGCGAAAGGATTGATGATATTCGACAAGGGAGTTGTCATCCACACGGCCCTTACACGACTCAAGCATAGTATAGTGCGGATGCAAAACAATTGAAGAATACAACAAAGGGAGTTGTTATCCACACAGCTGTTAATTCTCAATTTACACGACTCATAAACTGCAGATGCGTGAAGAACTATGTATGAGATTGACGAAAAGACCTTGCCTCTACAAAACTGGCATGACAGCCTTAGCCATGTCCTGGGGATATACCAACACACAATCCACACACAAGCCACCTTTGATGTGAGTGCAATCTATCTGCATAGCAGAAAATTTGATCTTCTTCGTCTTGTTCGGGTCCTCAACAACGAAATCTCCGACACGGTATAGGACCCATGAGCCACGGTTGTCCAAATAGTGGTGCGACTCAGCGTGCTGCCCATCCGATGTCGTTAGCTGGAACCGAACGGGTCTCAAGTCCCACCCGTGTATATGCTCAACGTTGCAAACCCTTCGACCGAGTCGCTTCGATGTCCTCCCTAACTGGAGCCTGAAGAACATGCTGTATGTTCCAGCAGGAAATTTGAACTCAAGATCCCCTTCTACCTCGAACCACCATATCTGTCTGAGATATGCAACCACTTGGAACCTGTAGGGAAAAGTGATCACCCTCTTCACTTTTCAGATGGAAGTAACAAAGATAAACTGATCACTCTCACCTAGATTCATCAGTTGGAATTCGATTCCAATATCTTCTGTCTTCTAGCCCTGTAATTAACATGGCCTTGTATGAAATTGACAAGCAAACGCCTCCAGTTCTCTTGTTCAGCCAGATTTCCTGCGCACATACGTATCAAACTTATAATTGAGGCTCACAGCTTCATCTGACAGGAATTCACAATAGCCACAAAAAAATAAACTGATTTCACAACTAAAATGCCAGCGATCAAACTCTATTTGCTGCTAGCAGCTGATTCCAAAATGAATTTCACCTTGGTACCGCCGTCGAAGGAATGCGGGCGAGAGAGACGGGCATAAATATCCTTCTTACAATCCCAACAGCACAACCCTAGATCCTTGCAATTAAACAATTCTTCAATAATAAAGCGGTAATTAGAAGGCAACTTCGATTCCCAGATGAAATCGGCGCTAGAAGCACCACGAAAGGCTCGATTAAGCCGTGCCAAGTTGCAGATCTCGGGTGGGTCGAGGTTCGCGAGGACAAGGGCTATACAGCTCTCCGGTATGTCTCCTAATCTGGGTCGGATCATCGACCCGGCAATGGAATTCCCGTCCGTCGACGAAAAATTCGCCCCCATCAAAGGTAGTTTAGCAGATGAGGAAGATTCGGGTTCGGAGGGGTTGGATTGTAGAGCTCCTCCGTTGGTTTGTTGGGAGGGAGAGAATGTGACAGAGATTGAGGAAAATGATGACTGAGAAAGTGATTTTAGTTGCTTTGTTTTTCTTCGTGTTATCCTTAATCAAGTTAATCCTAATCCACTCCAATTTACAATCATTTTTTTCGCAACTCAAAATTTTAAGACGGATTCTACTTTAATTTTTCTCTTTCACAATCACATAAAAAATACATTTTCTTATCTAAATAAAATAAATTATTTATTCTTAACATATTGTTATATATAGCGTTGTTAATTGTTATCCGACAATATTATACATGGTAGAAAACACAAAATTCCAAAAAGTTAAAAATCAACTTGTTGTTACGCTCTAGTAAAAACGCTAAATTAAAATCCAGATTTTCATATGCATGATGAGAAACCTTAGCCCCAAGTAAAACAAAGACCTACCGACGTAAAAGCTGGTTGTTCGGCGCCTCCAAATGCCCCCAAAACCCTAACCCAAAATCGAGTTCGAAGAGATTACTTGGGACCAAAATCGAGATCGACGATCTATTCTCAAAGAGATGGTGCTAGAAAATATGAACGGCAAAGATTTTTCATTGCCATTAAGCTAATAAAACTCAGGAAAAGGAAGAAAGAAGAAACGAAGAAAAGCTTGTACGAAGGCGAGTCGTCGACTACTCTGGTATCAAAAGGAATGTGCAAAAGGGAATCGATTGAAGATGCCAAAAGTCTTAATTCCTTTTTCAGAAAGTTTCTTTTATTTGGCCTTGAAGAGAGCATCACCTCTAGTGCTAGATGAAGTCAGGACAAAGCATGGTCGTCCCATGGTGACCAACCTACGAACAAGAAGAGTAAACTCCCTCACACTGAAAATCGGAAAGGTAAACACCTAGACACACCATTGTTTCACCCCAAATTCTAGAAACCTGAGATACTATTGGTTAGGGACTCACAATGGGTCTTGACCCTACCCTGACAACAAGTTAACCGGGTCTTACAAGAAGACACAAATAAATGTCAAACCAAATTATATAAAATATCAAAAGTTGTAAATCCAAAACAAAGATGAGACTATCAGTTGAGTACTATAACTACCATGACAATGTAACAAGAATATAAAATCCCATATCCCGTCCTATAATGTACGGGAACCCCCGGCTGACCACTCAGACCGGATCACTTAACAACATCCCTAACCTAAAAGACATCTACAACAGCGGATAAAGCAGTTAGCTAACATTCAATATATCAAAATAACGATAACCGCACGAACACACATTAGATACTACTACGCACATAGCATGCTCACACTCAAGCCGATTATTATCTTTAATTAGGTGATTCACTTTACTGATTTAACTTCTTTTGTGACACGAGGATCTCCCGAACCTCGCCTCTGCCCCCTTATACCAACAGAAATGGATCCGATGCATCTCACCGTGTACATGTCTAGACTAGTCGTAGAGAACATCCCAATATCCTGTAGAACTAGACAAGTTGTCACCACCCATTACTAAATGGGCCAAACACGATAAAGGTCATCCTAACATGTTATTAATATTTACATACAAACACACCACTATTACAATTAAGCTAACACACATAATTCAGCTAGGTAAGCCCAAGGGACTTACCTGTATCTAGGTAATCCCAACTATAAATCCTCGCTCAGTTTCTCGCAGGAAAATACTCTACACCTAATCAAATAAGACACACACATCAAGCAACTATCCGACATGCTATAAGTTTCCAATTTCTAGTCTCAATGATCTTCACAAGATCATATAAACAACACAACCAAATTCGAAACCCCCACATGCTCAACATACCCATAGGATAACTAGAAGGCTTAGATAATACACCTATACCAAATACTCCACACATCTCAACAGTATCTCAAAACCGATTAACGCGTTCATATCACGAGATAACTCTCAATCACCACTAATTGCCATTCCAACTAGTTATGCTTGGTCCCAACTTAGCATGATACTACTCATAACTAACTAAGACAAAGATAAGGGATCGACATACCAAATATGTTACCTACTAGTGAGGTGACGCAATTGCGGGAGAAGGAAGGCGCGACCGCGGTGACAAGGTTCGAGACGCCGCGAACACGGTGGCTTATGGCGCGGGTGCGGTGACATTGGTGAAGACGCGACCGCGGTAGGATGCAGTCGCGGGAGAACTTCAGAAGTGAACGTCCAAGTCGTTCCTCGATGTGCAGCGATGCTCCAGTGCCCTTTGGCTAGCTCTGCTCGACTATCGTTCCCTACACGACTCGAGATACTACCCTGGATACAAAGAGAGGCATCCAACCCAGGGATGGAAGGGAACCAAGAATGAGTCTTGATTCAAGGCTCTTACACAAGAAGAAGAGGAAGAAGCAAAGGAGGAGAAGGAGTTTTCTTACCAGTCGTCCACAGAACTCCTTACCTTCCTGAGGTACAATCTCGTGAAGGAAATTAGACTTTATGAACCTCACGTCGGAGGATGACGAGAGAGAAACCGATGACAAAGATGAAGGAAGGAGTAGGAAGAAGAGGTTGAACGTGAACGTGAACGTGAACGAGGAAAGAAGGTAAGTGGTTGCTACTAGGGTTAGATGAAGGCTGAACAAGGATGGAATGCCGGACTCGATTCCCCCCCAAAGGAAACCGAATAAATGACGGTTACAAAACATCCGCCCTGATCTTTAGTCTTACCACAACCGCAACCAAACATGGCCATGACAACGGACCCACTGAGACTTAGATAAACGTTGATCCTCTCGGTCTTACCCACTGAGATATTATCACAATTCCCCTTGAAGGAACAATCCTTCTACTCTACGCACGTGCTCTACTCGCACTAACACATCAAGTTCTAACAAGATTACACATCACAACCCAACATGGAAAACTAAACACACATAACATCACACAAGCACATAAAACTCAATAAGAATAGATTAGGGACTCAACCGTCGATCCTACAAATGGAACTACCTCTACATAGAATGTAACACCACAAATCCGCGGGACTCAAAGCGCTACTAGGCTAGGATCTCACAGTGGATTCTGACCCTAGCTTGACAACAAGTTTACTAGATCTTACAACAAGGCACATATAGATATAAAACCAAATATAGTAGTTGGATTAGGATTAACTTGATTAAGGTTTACAAAACACATCCAGGTATATATATATATATATATATCCAAAACGTTTACAAAACACATCCAGGTACAAAACGGTAACAACATATCCATACACGTACAAAACATCCTGAAAACTCCACCTTGATTGAAATGGTTTACAGGTGTTGATGATGGAAGACTTCACACAAATATAGTAGTTGGATATACTAACAATGTACTTGATTATATTTCTAGATGTTTGGTTTGAATTCAGTGCAGGTTGTACATTTACATGTCAAGGGCAGTGAAGTTGGATTGAAGAACAAGTTCAAAAAGACGAAGATCAAGGGCCTTGGAATCTAAAGTGCACGGAACAAAGGATTCAAATATATTGAAGATCTTCTTTGAAGATTCGGTAACAAGAAGATCTTAATAAACAAAAATTTTGTCAACCAAAGGAAGATCTCAAGTGAAGGAACCGAAGGATAGAGAATCATTTCGAGAAGATCTCTAAACAACAAAAACGGCACAAATATCTTCTCTCTCTTATCCAACAGAAGACGAGAAGATCAAGGAGTAAAAGACTCAACGTGTTCGTAGGATCGAAGACTTGTAACGTCTATCTTACGATTTTCATGGAAAAGAAGGCTTCAAACGGTCATCTCTACAACGGATAGAAGATCTTTCCATAGAGGATATAAATGAAGATGATGGTCGAAGAAGAAGATACAAGCCTACATCGGAAAATATCTTTGCATCCTTAAGCAACCTAATCATCTTCATTCGTTGTTTTTTCTTCTCACAATTACGTAAACGTTTTATCCCCCTAGAGAGAGAGAGAAAACACAAGAGCTCCATTAGTAGATCTAAAAAGTGTTATACTAGAGTGTGTTACTCTGCGAAGTAACTAGGCTATTATAGCTAGGTTAAGAGTTGGAGTTAGATCGTAGCATTGGCTACAAGTGAGAGAAGAAGGGGATTTCTTCTAGTTTGTATCTAGGACTCTTTGAAGCTGATAATAGATAGTTAGATCCTACGGATATACCTTGAGACGGAGAGTAGGCTATTTAGAGCCGAACTTCGTAAACATATGCTCGTGTCAATCTTTCAATTCCGCACTATATAAGTTTTACTGTGACTAACTTTGTTTTGCAAGAGTAAGAAGTCAAGGCCCTTGAAATTGAGTTTCAAAGCCCTTGAAATCAAAGTTTCACTAGTAACACAGATTGACATCAAAGCCCTTGAAAGGAGTTTCAAGGCCTTGAGATTTGGTTTGCAAAAAGTTCCCATACTCTATTCAACCCCCCTTCTAGAGTATTATCTATATTATTTATATCACCTAACTGTTCTTCAATTGGTATCAGAGCTAGACTCACGTTTATTGATTTAAGCATTAGTGAGACTAATCATGAATCTTGTAGGTGATGGTTGATTTGCTCAAGGAAGATCCTCATCTCGACCACCACTCTTCTTGTGGCAACAACTTCGCTCATTGGAGATCACTAATGCGTATGTTCCTGATAGACCGGGATATGGAGCTTTGGAGCATTATTCAAGATGGACCAAAAGTTCCAATGACAACGGTTCAAGGCGTCCAAGTCCCGAAGAAGAAATCAGACTTCACTCAGGCTGATCTGGATAGTGTGTCAAAGAATTACAAAGCAATGAATCTACTTTACTGTGGATTAGATGCTAATGAACTCAACCGCATCTCATCATGCAAAAGTGCAAAAGAATATGGGACAAGCTTGTTGTCACTTATAAAGGAACAAGTCAAGTCAAGGAAACAAAGATTAGCATATTTCTCAGACAATAAGAGCTATTCAAGATGAATCCAAATGAACCAGTCAAAGAAATGTTCACCAGATTCACTAGGATAGTGAACAATCTAGACTCACTTGGAAAGACCTTCACAAATGAAGAAAAAGTGAGAAAGGTTCTAAGAAGTTTACCTAAAGCCAAGTGGGGACCAAAGATGACTGCTATTGAAGAAGCTCAAAATCTTACTACTCTTTCTCTTGATGATTTACTTGGAAAACTCATCACACATGAAATGATCCCTGGCGAAGAAGATGGAGAATTTCCATCCAACTCCAAGAATTTGGCATTAAAATCCAGAAAAGATGAGTTACCTTCTGAGGAAGAAATTAGTGAGGATGATAATGAAGAAGATGCTCTCACCATGATCTCCAAAGGTTTAGCAAGAATTCTCAAGATAAAGAAACAATCTGCAAACCGAGAATTTCCACGAGCATCAAAACCCCGAGGTAAGTTTTCTAACTCTAATAAGAAAATGAAAGTACTGACTTGTTTTGAATGTGGTGAAACAGATCATTTGGTGAAGGATTGCCCACAAAAGAAGAGAACCAACTTCAAGAAAAATGATCGAAAGAAGAAAGTCATGGTTGCTTCATGGAGTGATTCAGATTCAACTAATGAATTAGAAGATAAACAAGAACAAGCAAACTTGTGTCTTATGGCCGACCATGAAGATAACTCAAATCTTTACATCGACAATATGGTAAGTACAATCTTGTCTTAACCTGAGATTGACCTCAAACAATTTCTCAAGGATATTATCTTAAGTGATAAGGAACATAGAATAAGGATAAATTCTTTCAAAGAAAAACTTCATGAACAAGATAAACAATTGAGTGAAATGTCTCTGAAGATTGAAAATCTTAACACATAAAAGGAAGAACTTGATGACAATATCAAGGCCTTGGAATCAAAAAATCTGATTCTCAAGAACAACCTCTCTACTCTACATCGTAGCTATATCGATCTAGAGAAAGAGAATGTTGATCTGACTTTGATGTGTCAAGACCAGAAGGCATCACTCATTAAGTTTACTCGTTCAAAAGCTAATCTAAAAATAATGATGGGTGAACAACAATCTTCGCTTAACAAAAATGGTATATGATATCATAGAAGCTTTCCTAGAAAACCTACTACCACTTTTGTTACAGTAAAAGGAAGCACTCACATGCCTACCTGCTTCTATTGTTGTAAAAAGGGTCATGTTAAATCTACATGTCCTTATAGAAGAAATGATCCTTATATTATCAGAAACACCTATTCTCTATGTTTAAGGAAACAGGTCAAACAAATCTGGGTTTCTAAAGGTACTAGACCACCAAACATGATCGAACCTGAGTATGAACCAAAATATGCCATTTGGTCGACCCGAAAAATTTGATGTTTGTTGTTTTGCAGGATATCACCAAGGTAAAGGAGCACAAATGGATTTTAGATAGTGGTTGCTCAAGACACATGAGTGGAAAGAGTTCTTTATTCTCAGATTTAAAGAAGCAATAATCTAGAACTATTACTCTTGGTGATAAAGGAAAGTGTGACATAATTGGCATTGGTAAAATTTGCTATGATTCATCCAACTTTATTGATGATATTTATTTAGTTGATGGGTTGAAATATAATCTGCTAAGTATTTCTCAAATTTGTGATAAAGGCAATAAAGTCATGTTTGATTCAGAAAAATGTGAAGTTCAAGACATAAAGACAGGAGAAGTGAGCAATACTTCTCCTAGGTGTAATCATGTTTATTCTTTGAGTACTAACCAAGTTGCAGGAACTAAGCTAAAATGTCTAAAGGCCTTGACTGATGATGCAAGGCTTTGACATAGAAGACTTGGCCACGTAAGCATGCACACCATGCAGAAGTTACTTACAAAAGATTTGGTACGTGATTTGCCAAACCCAAACTTCAAAGTTGATTACCTATGTAAAGCTTGTACACAAGGTAAACAAACAAGAGGTTCATTCAAACCTAAGAAAGCTGTAAGTTCTTCTCGACCTATTAAACTTTTACATATGGATCTTTGTGGACCTGTGCGTGTCAAATCTCCCGGAGGAAATTAATACATCCTTGTTATAGTAGATGATTTCTCTCGGTTCACATGGATATCCTTTTTACGAGAAAAATCTAAAGCCATATTTGAGTTTTCAAAATTATGTAAGGAGTTACAAAGTTTGAAAAACCTACCAATCGTTTCTATAAGAAGCGATCATGGTAGAGAAATTGATCAACTAAAGTTCGATTTATTTTGTGCAAAATATGGTATTTCTCATAACTTTTCAGCTCCTAGAACTCCTCAACAAAATGGAGTTGTGGAACGCAAGAACCGCACTCTTGAGGATATGTCTAGGACAATGCTTTTAGAAAATCATTTGCCAAAAAGTTTTTGGGTTGAAGCAGTAAACATCGCAAATTATATTTTAAATCGATGCTTAATTCGCCTTATTTTAAAAAAGACTCCTTATGAACTCTTCAAAGGAAGAAAACCAAACATTTCATACTTTAAACCTTTTGGATGTACTTTTTTTGTTCACAACAATGGAAAAGACAATCTCGGGAAATTTGATGCACGTAGTGATGAAGCTATATTCATTGGATATGCTTCAAATAGCAAAGCTTATCGAGTATATAACAAACGTACCAAAATTGTTGAAGAAAGCATCCATATTATTTTTGATGAAAGCAATGATGGTACTTTGAGTGAGAGTTTTGCATATTTAAATCTGAATCAAAGAGAAGATCACATTTCGGATGAAGAGGAAGATCCTAAAGGTCAATACAAGAATATGCAGGAAAAGATTCAAGATACGAAAGAAAATCCTCAAGACCTTGAAACACACCTTCAAGACCTTGAAACTGGAAACTGTGAAAACAGAACTCCACTTCAAGGGCTTGAAACCCAACTT
Source organism: Fagopyrum esculentum (assembly GCA_033239045.1). NCBI lineage: Eukaryota > Viridiplantae > Streptophyta > Magnoliopsida > Caryophyllales > Polygonaceae > Fagopyrum > Fagopyrum esculentum. The sequence continues at coordinate 108,031,382 of BSUD01000003.1, forward strand.
CAAGGCCTTGAGATTGGAACAACAGGTAATGCACAAACGGTACCTGAATCAAGTCAAACATATTCAGCTTAACCTTCTGGATCTACATCATCTGTCAAAAGAAGAAAAGTTCAACACTCCTCGTATTATCCACAAGAAAACGTGATCTCATATCCAAATGCTGGAGTCCAAACTCGATCAAAAGTGAATACTCTTTGTGCATTCTCCGCTTTTGTATCACTTGTCGAGCCAAAGAACTACATTCAAGCTCTTCAAGAACCAGACTGGATCATTGTTATGCAAAATGAATTTGAGAGGAACAAGGTATGGACTCTTACTTCAAGACCAAAGCATCAATCAGTTATTGACATGAAGTGGGTTTTTCGAAACAAATTGGATGAAAGTGACAATGGCATACGAAACAAAGCACGACTTATAGCACAAGGTTATAACCAAGAAGAAGGTATTGATTATGAGGAGACATTTGCTCCCGTTGCAAGGTTAGAAGCCATACGTATGCTACTTGCATTTGCATCTTTCATGAGCATAAAACTTTTTTAAATGGATGTAAAATGTGCTTTTCTAAACGGCTTCTTAGAAGAAGAAGTCTACGTTGCTCAACCTCCTGGTTTTGAAAATGATGATTTTTCGGATTATGTTTTTAAATTAGATAAATCTCTTTACGGTCTTAACCAAGCTCCTCGAGCTTGGTATGAAAGATTGTCTAAATATCTTCTTGAAAACAATTTCGAAAGAGGTTTGATTGATAAAACATTGTTTATCAAAACTAGAGGCAACGACATCTTAGTAGTACAAATCTATGTTGATGATATATTATTAGGCGCTACTAATGATTCCCTTTGCAAGGAATTTTTAGATACAATGTGCAGGGAATTTGAGACGAGCTTAATGGGAGAGTTAAATTTCTTTCTTGGACTTCAAGTTACACAAGCAAAGAAAGGAATTTTTCTCAATCAAAGCAAGTATACTAAAGACTTGCTTAAAAAGTACAAAATGGATCAATCTAAGGTTGCAAAAACTCCTATGAGTTCAACACTTTCGCTAGATCATGACAAGAATGGCAAAAGTGTAGTACAAAAGGAGTATCGAGGTATGATCGGTTCATTGTTGTATGTAACTGCTAGTCGTCCTGACATTATGTTTAGTGTGTGCATGTGTGCAAGATTTCAAGCTGATCCTAAAGAGTCACACTTGATAGTTGTGAAAAGAATTTTTCGGTATCTCAATGGCACTAAGGATCTAGGGTTATGGTACCTACGTCAAAGCTCGTTTCATCTTGTTGGTTATTTAGATGCAGATTTTGCAGGTTATAAGGTCGATAGAAAAAGTACTTCTGGATGTTGTCAATTCTTAGGGTCATCCCTAATTAGTTGACACTCCAAGAAGCAAAATTCTGTTGCCCTATCCACAACTGAGGCCAAATACATAGCTGCTGGAGCCTGTTGTGCTCAAATTCTTTGGATTGCTCAATAACTTCGTGACCTTGGCTTTGACTTAAGAGGTATTCCTATAAAATGTGATAATACTAGTGCTATTTCTATAACCAAAAATCTTGTGCAACATTCAAGGACTAAGCATATTGATGTGAGGCATCACTTCATACGTGATCATGTTGAGAAAGGTGATGTTTCGATTTCTTTTTATCTCAACTAACTTGCAGCTTGCAGATATCTTTACCAAGCCTCTTCGTGAGGAACAATTTAATTTTATTAGATTGGAACTTGGTATGTTGAACAAGGAAGCATTAACGTAGGGGGAGTAAACGAGTTTTAATCGTCCTACGAATGCAAGCGCAATTGATGTTCTCAAGGACCTTGAAATAAAATTCAAGGGGCCTTGAAACATATTTCAATGGGTACATAAATAAAGCGGATCAATTAGAAATTCATATCTTTTAGATATTGAATTATCTAATTTTTAAAAGGGATTTCAAAGGTTTTGTTTTCAGATTCAAAGAATTTTGAAAAGAGGTTACCTAAATTTATGGAAGGAATTTTTATCACTCACGATCTTTAAAATCTTTTGATCGTATGTTGATTGGACTTCTTTCCTTAAATACCTCCTCTCTTCCTTCTTTCTTTCTTCCGCTTCCCTTTGCTCTCGAAATAACGGTGCTTTACTTTTCAAAATTTCTAAAACCCTCTTCATCGATTTCTCAAAATTTCTCAATGGCTCCCAAGAGATCTTCAGCTAACGACGCATCTTCATTAACTCCAAAAAGGCTAAGGGTTGTACAAGTTTCATCCGACTCTGACTCAACCCGAACATTGGCTGCCGGCAGCGGTGGTGGTGGTGGTGGAGGTTGTTGACGATTAAGCTCCCTTTGTACAAGAGCTTGCCTAATCTCTTCAATATCCCTCCTAGTTGCTTCTTGCCTCTCATTTGCAAGTCTCCTCTCATTCTCCAAGAGTTCATCCCTTAGCCTAATTTGCTCTAAGGCATCATCAAACTCAGCTTGAAGATCTCTTTCGGCCATCTCATTCTTCTTCTTAATGCTCTTGGATCTAGTCTTAAGGGTCTTCTCCGGTTCGGGATCGAATGGAGCTAAATCCTTGCCACGAGATCTTCGCATGCACCTAAAGAATGAGAGATGTCCTGAAAATTTAAAGACATAAACCAAACAAGATCAAAAGCAACAAGAAAGACATACACTATAAACAATCACACACAATGATTCAATCTAGACCTAGTCCCCGGCAACGGCGCCAAAAACTTGTTACGCTAGAAATGTATAGCACAAAAGTCTTACAATATATAACTCGATATAATTTCCTAACTCCTAGAAAACCCACAGTGTATGAGTCGTTTTGTAGCAAGGATAGTATTCCAAGGTCGAACACGAAGACTAAAGTGAAATTAAATCAAACATGTGATCATAGATAGTGCAAATCTAGTCTAAGAAAAGAGAAAGAAATAAAGAAATGAAAATCATGATATTTTTGGTTGGGTTTTTTTGGTGATTAAACAAAGATCACAAATAATGCAAGATTATAAATCAAGCAAACAACTCAAGCTAGTAACACAAACAAGCAACACAAACACAAGATATGTGATCAAAGAGAGAAAAGCGGATTCTAGGGGTTAGGACTTCCGGTTATGGCATTGGACTCAAGCTTCTAATCAACCTTGGACAAGCTACGGTATGTTGGGAAAGGGTGTTTCTCAAATGGGATCAATCTTCGGGTAGGTCTCATGGTCCACTAATCTCTCACCTAAGGTCCTATTACCGGGTAAGTCTCTAGGAGATTAAGGTTGGGAATTCTACACAAACCGGATTGCTATCTAGGGGTCAAACCTCTCCTTACCGGGTAATCTCAGGAAGGCAAGTCCTAAGCATCAATCCTAACACCTCAGTCCAATAGCGGCTTGTGAGGCTCACTACTACCTAGAGTTCATCATCTTTGGTATATAAGATCGAGAATTACCGAGTAAGTCTCTTTCTTTACTTAGTTTGCTAGCATTAGGTCACCCTAGGCTAGATTATGCTTAACAAACACTAGGATTTCAACAATCTAACATCCTAACATTCAGATTCATCAATACAAGCACAACAGAACAAATCACGGGTAGATCATACAGAACCACGGGCGTGGAATTACATGAACTGGCCGTGATTTTCATCAGAGGTTAGGTTTGAGCAAGCAAATCATCCAAAGGTACATTCAAGTCTATTCTATCCTAGTTCAAGCCAAAATCATCATTCCATTACCCTAGAATTACAACTATTTAGACAACAACATGCATTTTAAGATTTAAACTCAACAAGCAAACATTCATGGCTTCCATAGCAAGAAATGAAATGAAAGTGAAAAGAAACAAGTAGTCTTAGCTGAATATGAGATTAAACAAGACTTACAATCCTTCAAACACGGCTCCAAAACGTTCCTTACAATCCTTCCAAATGTTCTCAACAAAAGTCACTCAAAAATCACTAAAAGTTCACCCTAAATCTCTATCTTGATGTGTTGTTCTTCCTCCAAAATGAGAGTGTTTTTCTTCTCCTCCAAGAATTCTCAATGTGGATAATGATAATGTGTGAGAGAATGTGGGAGAGTCCCCTAGCAACAGCCTGCACGACCACTTATATTCTTCACCAAGAGCAAGGGTCGGGTAAAGAGATCGTGGAACACGTGTCAAAGCCGTCCAGAGAAAACCACGGCCAAAATCACGGGCGTGGTTCTGGCCTCTGGGCCGTGGAATCCCCTGTTCATCTCTCTTTGGATCATTAAGCCATGAGTTTGTGCAAGGCATGCACCAACAAGGTCCTATGTGTTCTCCTTTGCTCCTAGCTTGCCCCTTAATGAGTCCGGAAGTGTGCCATCACGAGGAGTGATCCGCGAATGTATCGATTAAGCTCCAAAAGCTCCCCAAAATACCTAAAAACCGACAAGAGTTCGTGTAGACGCCTATTTCGACAATATGCATGAATTAAGCGTAAATGTCATGAACTAATGCCAAACCATGCATGAATAACGGGAAAAACTATCTAAATGAATGCCTAAACTAACGTCATAAATCACGTCATCACTGAAAATAGTGGGTCGAAAGAGGGAGGAGAAGCTGGCCAAGGTGGCCTCTATGGGCGGTCGAGACGACGGCATCAAGCCCTTCTCCGGCACGGCTTAATTCCGGCGGCGGGGACATAGTTCAGAAGAGGTGCGCAAGGACGAGCGGTGGTGATGCAGCGACGGAGCTGGCGGTTAGACTTGGTTGAAGACCTGGGTTCGACCAAGGCTCGCGAGGCAGTAGAGGACCCAATGGAGAGGCGTTGTTGGGGTGGTGCTTCAGGTTGTGATGTTGCGGCTTGCTCCTAGTGTCGATGAAAGAAAGCAAAGCAGAAGAGAGCTCCGGTGGGCTGGAGTGTCGAGAGGGGGCCGACAGTGTGACTAAGAGAGCTGGGAGAGAGAGGCTCAGTTGAGGGAGGGCCGGTAGTGAAACTGAGTACGAATCATAGGGTATATACGAGGGATGAAGAGATAGGAGTAACGGAGATGGGCTTCTGGTTGCAAGAAGAAAGAGGTAGGCTGTTAGATGCAAGAAGGCAGAGAAATGAATGTGGTGAGTGTTAGGAAGAGTGTAAAAGGAGGAAACGTTGGCAAACCCACTTCATCACACAAAGTAGAAAGAGGATGAAAAAGTAGAAAAGAAAATAGAATAAATTAATTAAATGGGGAAATGATGGAATGAAGTAAACCCGATCAAAATATTGGGAACGGAATTTCCGAATTGGGAAACTTTCCGACTTTTTCGAAATTAAAAAGAAGGATACACGTAAACATACTCGGGAAACATATTTTACGTTGAAAAAAAATACCTCTTAAAAGTATTTAAGCTAACTAAATATCGATAAAAGCCGGAAAAATAAATATCACAAATACGCCTAAAATTTGGGGCGTACAATAATATCTTAAGTGTAATACCCAATAATAATCCTCAATTCGAATACTTCACTTTTATTACCCAAAACAAATTTCAATATTAATTATCCAAAATAAATATTCAATATTATTTACTAATTTAAATGAGAGTTTTAAAGTAGTCTCTTGGTCATATACCCATTTTAATCAGATATCCTAAACAAATACCCAATACTTATTCCCCATTTGTAATTAATTAATTATCCATTTTAGTTACTCGAAACAAATGCTCAATATTAACTACGGTTTTAAAGTAGTAACTTAGTCGGATATCCAAAACAAAATACCCAATATAAGTTTAATTTTGGCTGAATTTGCAATGTAGGCCTTTTACACTATTAATTTTGGATTTAGGGCCTCCCAATTATTCCTTTAAAAAATGGACTCCTATGTTGTAGATAAAATCTGAAAAGTAACAAAAGTGGGTATCCATCTAATTTGATGGGTGACATGTTGAATAGAATAAACAATTCAATCAATTCAGCCCATCTTCTTCCCTATTTATAAGCAAACCCATGTCTCTTCTTCTTCCCTCCCTTTAAACGTAAATGTATTTCTGGGTAATGTATGCAGTTCCCTTCTTCTTCCCTTCAAACGCAGGCTCACTCTTGTTGAGCTTCTTCTTCACCGGAATCTGGCCTGCTTACATATCTCTGTTCTATTTTCTGGGTAAGTAGTGTTTGATCCTATTTCTGGGTAATTTCAAACTTCCTGGGTAATGTATTTGTAGGTAATCTGAAACTTCTCATCTATTTTTTTTGTGAATATAAAACACTGAAACTTCGTGTTCTATTTGTGGGTAAGCAGTGTTTGTTTACATTTCCCTATTCTATTTGTGGGTAAGCAGTGTTTGTTTCTATCCATGAGTTATCTCAAACTTCTTGGGTAATGTATTTTTGGGTAATCTGAAACTTCTCATCTCTTGTTTTTGTAAATCTAAAAGACTCAAACTTCTTGTTCCTAATTTGTTGGTAAGTAGTGTTTGTTTATATTTCCTTGTTCTATTTGTGGGTAAGCATTTTTTTTTTTTAATTTTTGGGTAATCTCAAACTTCTTGGGTAATGTATTTCTGGGTAATCTGAAACTTCCTGGATAATTTATTTCTGGGTAAGCAACGGCAAGAGTTGTGTTTCTATTTCCCTGTTCTATTTGTGGGTAAGCATTGTTTTTTCTATTTTTGGATAATCTCAAACTTTCAGGGTAATGTATTTTTTGGGTAATCTGAAACTTCTCATCTCTTATTTTTGTGAATCTAAAACACTCAAATTTCCTGGGTAATGTCAAACTTCTTGGGTAATCTATTTTTCGGTAAGCAACGGTAAGAGTTAAAAGAAAGATGAGCTCAAAAAGTGAACATCAAATCATCTGAAAAAAAGCTTACAGCACTATTATTTCAATTCTATCAAACAATACCCTACTTTATATTTTTCAGACCTATTTTATGTAGTTAGCTTATTAAAGGCCCATTACACAAAATGCAAATTTTTGGGGTCCTCTTTCTCTAGTTATTTCTTTAATTTTCAATTTTAATGGCACTTAATTTTGAAAAATTAGATTTATTGGAAAGAAATCTTCATGAGATTTTAGAATTAGTTAAGATAATTAATGTAAAATTAGATTAGTAGGTAGGGAAATAGTTTGTATCATTGATACAAAAACGCAAGTTATGAAGTAAAAGTCAGTAATTTATCGGTTGTGCTTCCCTGGAGTTAATTTTTTAACTTCAGGGTGGAGTTCATTAAATCTAAGCCATTGATTGAATTGAAAGGCTGAAATTAAATCTGTTAAATAATGTAAAATCAAAAGATTATTGGATCTTTCATCCCAAAATCACGTAAGTTTCCTTTCTTGCTTCTCCTCTCCTTCAAAACCAAAATTTGTGCTTCTCTTCTTCTTCGACAAAACTGATTATTGGATAGTGTGATTAGGCAACAAATATGAATCGGAAGCTTGCAACTTCGGTAGCCAAGTCCGTGCAACTATACACAACTGTATTCGTGTTTTCATCTCTGTCGAAGGTTGTGTCAAGCTCCTCTTCCTTAGCCGTTTTTGGTTGCTAATATCAAATAGATTACCTCCTACAACTAGAATCTCTAAATCGATTGCTAATCTCATTGACACAAGATGATTTCACAATCGAAAGTTGCATCTGATCGATTGATTCTTACGCTGGCCTAGTAGAACTGTAGAAGCGCGGTGGCGAGCGAAGTTCCAGAAAGTCCGTTCGAGTTTCAATATAGCCTCAATCACGAAGGAAAGAATCATGGTTAAGATTCAAAATCAAGATGAATGAAGCAAGGGAAGTGTGGATTGGGGAAATGGATGGCGATGACCTGTCATCATCATGGCGGGTCATTTTTTTTTTTGTTGGTTAGTGGTTGGGCATCGGCTTCCAATGGGATATAACTTGGCTTGGATGGCTGCTCGATCAGTGCGGTGTAAAGCCTGTTAACAACGATCACGTTATATAGTGTACTTTGAATCTTGAACATATAATGTCCGATCTTTGAATGTTTGTGTTTGAAGATAAGGCTTTCTTTGCATTTGATTGACTTAACTGCATATATGCATCCAATATCTATGTACCCCTATTCCACGCTCATTGTTTGGCCTCCATTAGTTCATGTGTGTATCACTATATAGAGATTTTAAATCCCATGGAGGATGTTTAATGGTTTTCGATTCATTAAATTGACCATTAGATCCGAAAATTTGATTATCATTGAGTATGATGATAGCAGACAGTTCAGAAGACGTTGTTCAGGGCTACAAGGACTTGGCTACCGAAGCTTGCGATTCATCTGTCGCCCAATCGTCACTATCGAATATTCAGTTTTATCGAAGAGGAAGAAGAACAAGAAGCGAAACTCTCTGGTGCCTAATTGGAGTAATTGCACTATCAAATAATCAGTTTTGTCGACGAAGAAGAGAAGCAGGAAAGTTCGGTTTTGAAGGAGAATAGAGGCAAGAAATGAGAATCACGTGATTCTAGGATGAAGTATCCAATGATCTGTTTGTAATTTTACATTATTTAATAGATTTAATTTAAAAGCTTCAATCTCAGCCTTTCAATCCAATCGATGGCTTAGATTTAATGAACTTCACCCTAAAGTTAAAAAATTAACTCCAGGGGAGCACAACCAATGCTCTTAAGTCTTAACTCAATCTAAACATATTTTATTGAAAGATACTTATTTTAGTAATTTGTTGATCATATAAAAATTACCTTTTCGGTCATGATTATTTTCAAATATAAATTTGGATTTACAAATAATTTATTATCCATTAATGATATATTTCTCTATATTATATATATATATATATATATATAGTATTAATTTACTTTATATATTTCAATTTTTTACCTTATTACAATTTTTAATTATTATCCGTGCAAGACACGTGTATCACGCTAGTTAATCTAGGTTCATTTTAAACAAACCCATACATTTCGTTTTAGCATTTTCCCACTTTTGTACCCGAATTGTGAATTAGTATTTAAATACCTCCACACTTGGATCCCGAAAGAGAAACTGAGTTTAATTAGTTTTGCTGTTGAGCCCCAAAACCGAAAAATGAATGGTTTGATTGCGCACCCGAAGTGCGGAAGTGAGTAACTTTTTATGAATAGAATCTATGCGTATGTCTAAAATAACCCATAGTTTATAAGGCGCATGTTTTTTAAATTATTTTAAACCTTTCAAAACTTTTCATTTACTAGGCCCGAAAAGTTATTATAAATATACCTTTGTATGGGTATGGAACTAAGTCGTCGTTTAAATATATATTCATCTAGCATTCCTTGATGCGTTTTTGTGTATTTTTTGATCTTCTTCGGTCTCATGGATGGCATGTCGTCTAGCGTTTTTATTCGCTTTCCATTATCAAAATAATAAATAGAATAGTATTCGCTTTCCATTATCCAAAACAAAATACCCAATAATAATCCTCAATTCGAATACTTCACTTTTATTACTGTAACGCCCCAAAATTTTGGCGCGTTTTCGATATTTATTTTTCCGGCTTTTATCGATATTTTATTAACTTAAATAATTTATATAATTTTTTAGCGTAGTTTTCGGCATAAATTATTTTTTTCCGAGTGTATTTATATTTTGGATACGTATTATTATCATTTGAGAAAATTAGTGTAGGGAAGCCCTTTTTTATCCATGATACAATCTAGGCTCCTCCAATTTTCTCCCTAAAAATAAAACTAAATTAAATTATAAAGAGGCTATTAATATGACTATTTTTTAATTAAGGAGGATAAATAACTATTAAAAATTAGTGCAGGGAAGCGCTTTTTGGGGGACCATTCTAATTAAAAAGATTATCTCCCTTAATTAAGGAGTATAAATAACTATTAAAAATTTAAAAGATAAATTAAATTAAAAAAATAAGTGAATATTAACTGTGGGGGCCACTCTCATTAAAAAGATTCTCTCCCTTAATTAATATGACTATTTTTTCATTAAATAAAAAAAATGAGAGTGGTCCCCACAAATTCTGTACATAATTTTATGTACATAATTTCGCACGCAGATTATGTACATAATTTCGCACGCAGATTATGTACATTATTTCGCACGCAGATTATGTACATTATTTCGCACGCAGATTATGTACATAATTTCGCACGCAGATTATGTACATAAAATTATATAATTAATTTAAATGCCAACAAATAAGCGACTCTTTGAAAAAAAAAGCAATATTAATTAAGGGAGAGAATCTTTTTAATGTTAAAACTAATTACTTAATTGTAGGGACCACTCTCATTTTCCTTTTTTATTTAAAAAAATTAAGGCAGAGAATTTTTTAATTTTCAATTTTAATAGCACTTAATTTTTAAAATTAGATTTATTGGAAAGAGATCTTCATGAGATTTTAGAATTAGTTAAGATAATTAATGCAAAATTAGATTAATAGGTAGAGAAATAGTTTGTATAATTGATACAAAAACGCCTTATTACAGCAATCTTCTCATAAATGGTTCGCATAGTTATACATATAGTTGATAATAGTTACGAAGTAAAAGTCAGTAATTTGTGTAATAACTGTAAACGAAAACAATGAAATAATAAACAAGACATTTGTACATGATGCGTGTATATTCTCTTAAGTCTTAACTCAATCTAAACATATTTTATAACATAAAAGTACAATTGAAAGATACTTATTGTAGTAATTTGTTGATCATAAAAAAATTACTTCTTTTCGGTCTTGATTATTTTCAAATATAAATTTGGATTTACGAATAATTTATTATTTAAACGGTAGTTAATCTAGGTTCATTTTAAACAAACCCATACATTTCGTTTTAGCATTTTCCCACTTTTGTACCCGAATTGTGAAATTAGTATTTAAATACCTCCACACTTGGATCCCGAAAGAGAAACTGAGTTTAATTAGTTTTGCAGTTGAGCCCCAAAACCGAAAAATGAATGGTTTGATTGCGCACCCGAAGTGCGGAAGTGGGTAACTTTTACGAAAAGTTATTTTAAATAGACCTTTGTATGGGTATGGAACTAAGTCGTCGTTTAAATATATATTCAACTAGCATTCCTTGATGTGTTTTTGTGTATTTTTTGATCTTCTTCGGTCTCATGGACGGTATGTTGTCTAGCGTTTCGATTCGCTTTCCATTATCAAAATAATAAATAAAATAGTATTCATTTTGGATTAGATGAAGAAAACTTGTTAAATAAATATATTAAAATAAAATATATTATCCATCACCATGAACCTGCATAATTTAGGGACAAGAAAGAAAAAGAAGATGAATTTTTTTATTCTCTCATAAGTTAAATATTGTTGATTATCTTTGAGAAGCGCATAAAATGGTGCATAATCAAGAAATTAAGCAAGTCGTTAATCAAAAAAACAAACACATTTTTTTGGCAGCTTTTTCTCGCCAAATGTGGGCGTAACACAAACTCCTTTGACATGAGGGCCATACTTGAGACACTTCGCTTTGCATGCTGCGCTTCCTTTGCACGGCCCCGCCGGCACTATCTGTGCTTCCCCTGCACCACAAATCCACAATTGTGCTTCATTCACACAAACATATATATATAAACACGAGAGTTCAACTAATTACGTACCTGAGTTTAGAACGAGAGCAAAACACAAGAATGCCAAGAGTAAACTTGTTCCGATGAACGTAACATTCTTGAAAGCCATCTTTGAAGTTGATTTCCAAATTTCAACTTCTCTTATGCTTTATATATAAACTAAAGACCGGATTGAAAAGAATTTTGTACCTTGACCTTTAATAAGAACATGAATATAACTCACAATATCACAACACATTTATTACCTAAAAGTAAAATTTAATGATGTACAATAATTATGAAAGTTTGTTAAAAAAAACAATGCTAAAATGTGGAAAGTTGCATGAGAAAATAGATAATAGTGTTTTAAAGATACAAATAATAATGGTAAATGAGTAAAACCAATTCTTTTATCAAGGGAAAAATTATATAAAGGGTAAAATTAGAGGAGTCTACAAAATAAAATTCTATAAAAAACCTATTTAACCCAATTCTTTCAATAATAAATGAAAAGTAGATAAAACAATTATAGTTAGTGCTAATGTATATGGTTAAAACCAAATGCTCTTTAATGACAATTACTAATTTTAATTGGGTAAAATGACTAAATAAGTTTTTTACCACTATTACTCTATTAAGGGTACCACTAGCATAAACTCATTTAGTAAGTATACTCATATTTAATCCAATTCGTTTCATCTATGGAGAATTATATATTGGGTAAAATGAGAGGGGTTTACAAACTAGAACCTATTATAATTTAGCCCAATTCTTTCAATTTTTTAATGACAAATAATTGTAAGAATAAAATCTCTTTAATTTAAATTTTAGTTGGTGGTTAAAACGCCTCATCGATAGTTTCACCCTCCCCCTATTACGAGTTGGACTAATTTAATTCCAAGATTTGAATTCGTTTTTTAAATTATCATAATATCTTAAGTGTTATACCCAATAATAATCCTCAATTCTAATACTTCACTTTTATTACCCAAAACAAATATTAATATTAATTATCCAAAATAAATATTTAATATTATTTACTCATTTAAATGAGAGTTGTAAAGTAGTCTCTTGGTCATATACCCATTTTAATCAGATACCCTAAACAAATATCCAATACTTATTCCCCATAATTAATTAAAATTTACCCATTTTTAGTTACTTAAAACAAATGCTCAATATTAATTACGTTTTTAAAGTAGGGGTGTTGTTCAGGTAAGACACATTATTCCGGTAGGGCCATGCGGTTGAACGTAGAGTTGATACGTGTCCGAAACAAAATTTTTGTTTTCTTCTAGAAACAAGTGAAAGTAATAGTTCAAAACTTATTAAGGAATAGTTCATAACTTATAAAAGGATAGTTCATGAATTATAATAGAATAGTTTATAGTGCAAAATTTATAAATGAGTGAAAGTAATAGTTCAAAACTTATTAAGGGATAGTTCTTAACTTATAAAAGGATAGTTCATAGTGCAAAATTTATAAAGGATAGTGCATAACTTATAAAATCATAGTTCGTGAATCATAGTTGAATAGTTCATAACATATAAACGATTAATTTATAAATAATTGATATAATATATTAAAAAGTAATAGTTCATGAATTATATGGGAATAGTTCAAAGTTTATAAGAGAATAGTGCATAAATTATAACATGGTAGTTCAAAAAAATTTTCATTCGTTTTTGAAAAATAAAATTCAATCGTTTCTGAGAAAAAAAAAATTGGACACGTGTCAGCTCTACGTTCAGCCGCACGACCCTACCCGAAATAATGAACCGTACGTGAACATTGTCCTTTAAAGTAGTCCCTTAGTCGGATATCTAAAACAAAATACTTAATAAAAGTTTAATTTTGGATTTTAATGGCACTTAATTTTTATAATTAGATTTATTGGAAAGAGATCTTCATGAGATTTTAGAATTAGTTAAGATAATTAATGCAAAATTAGACTAATAGGTAGGGAAATAGTTTGTATCATTGATACAAAAACGCCTTATTAGAACAATCTTCTCATAAATGGTTCGCTTAGTTATACATATAGTTGATAATAGTTATGAAGTAAAAGTCAGTAACTTGTGTAATAACTGTAAACGAAAACAATCAAATAATAAACAAGACATTTGTACATGATGTTTTGTAACGTATATGTTCTTAAGTCTTAACTCAATCTAAACATATTTTATAACATCAAAGTACAATTGAAAGATACTTATTGTAGTAATTTGTTGATCATATAAAAGTTACTTCTTTTCTTGATTATTTTCAAATATAAATTTGGATTTATAAATAATTTATTATTCATTAATGATATTGAAGAACCGTTAGGTGAATATAAAGGATAAAAGATACTCTAGAAGGGGGGTTGAATAGAGTATGAAAACTTTTCGAAAAAACCTATCTCAAGGCTTTGAAACTTATTTCAAAGGCCTTGATGTCGATCTCAGCTCTTTGTGACACACTTTGATTTCAAGGGCTTTGAAGCTAATTTTAAGGGCCTTGACTTTGTTCACCTGCAAAACAAAGTTAGTCACAATAAAGCAAATAAAGTGCGGAATGTAAAATATCGACACGAGAATATGTTTACGAAGTTCGGCTCAAATAGCCTACTCTCCGTCCCAGGGTATAGCCGGAGGATCTAACTATCTATTATCAATTTCAAAGAGTCCTAGATACAAACTAGAAGAAATCCCCTTCTTCTCTCACTGTAGCCAACGCTACGATCTAGCTTCAACTCTCCACCTTGCTATAATAGCCTAGTTACTTCGCACAGTAACACACACTCTAGTATAACACTTTTTAGATATACCAATGAAGCTCTCCAGTTTTATCTCTTTCTAGGGGATGACGCTTTAAGTAAAATACAAAGAAAAACTGTTTGATCGAATGAAGATGTTTTGGATCGCTTGAAGACTTTTGATGTTTCCGTGTAAGCTTGTCTTTGTTCTTCAATCGACATCTTCATTTACAGACTTCTTTGGAGAGGTCTTCTAGTCATTAGAAAGATGACCGTTGAAGATGATTCTTCTTCTCAATGAAAGTCGCTTCGTGGTTGAGATGAGGTAGACATTGTAGATCTTCTACCGTGTTAATCTCCTCGAAGCACGTTGATCTCTCTTGTCCATAATCTTCTCGTATTTGTTGTGAAGATATTAAATTCCGTTTGAGAGAAGATTTTTGGGCTTTCGGTTTGAGGATCGTTGAAAGATCCTGTTTTGAATCAAATCTTCCTTGGTTGGTTGAGATCTTCTTTTGAACATATCTTCTTGTTGGGCATATCTTCTTAGAAGATCTTCTTTCTTGCTTGGTAGATTTAGTTTGTTGAATTTGAATTCCTTCAGCGTGCTTTGTTCTGATTAGAGATTCAAGAGCCTTGGCGGGTCTTGGCTTCTAATCCCTTGAAATGGCTTTCAAGGCCTCCGTCTTTAATCACTCTAAACACCTTGTCTGTCCTTGCATCCGATTACAAGGCCTTCAAAGGTCCCTTGAAATGCGTTTCAAGACCTGCACACATTCTAAACAAACCACCAAACCAAACCAAGCAACTCGATATATAATCAATAAATTGTTAATGTATAAAAACACTTTATTTGTGTTTAAGTCTTTCATCATCGTCACCTGTACAAATACATAATCAAGGTGGAGTTTCAATCTCCTCCCTTGATGGAAGACAACACAAATATATCGTACTTACATTGTAAAGTTAGCGATGCATATATGAATATCAAACTACTTTAAAATTCAGAATGCAGAAATATCGAAAATGTCGGATCGGATAATTTATTTCTCCCCCTTTGTCTTTCAACAAGGGAGAAAAATAGTTAAAGCAAGGAAGTTTGAAAGTTTACAACCCAGAAAAGTATTTCACAAAATCCACAAAAACAAATCAAGGTCCCACAACCATCAACTCAATTTGAATCCTCCTTGTAAAACCTTTTTTTTTCCTTTGGATGAAGATTTGTGTGGCTCCAATTATTCATTTCAACAGCTAAGCATCATCTCTTTTCCTCAGCTCTTCGTTCCTTAACCACCTCATATTCGATCACTAGCAAAATAGTTGGCTCAACATGAGTCGGATACAGAATAAACTTATTTTGTACACGACGTTTGCAATTCATTAGCACATTTTTCACTTTCTCTTGAGTATGTTGAGCTACATCTTAAGTAATGGGTAGGATCCACCCCATGGTGGTCAGAGTAAGAGCAATCATTTAATACATTTCATTGACCTTAGCATTCATGGTAGATAGTAGTTCATGATTGACATCTAGTGTTCGCTTAGTGTTAAATTGGAAGTCAGACAGTTCACGATTCAGACAGACTAGTTCTTTTTTACAACCATCTAACCTGATTTCAGGAGTAGGAGTAGAAGATGTTAGAGCTTCTTGAGTTGGCAGTGGAATAGCTCCTTTTCCTTTTAAAGTTCATGCTCCTACAAGAGTCTTCTCAATTCCTAGTCATTCTAAGCAGGACTCATCAATCTTCCAAGGAATTGGCTGTCGATCTTCAGATGATGTATCAATTGTGAAATATTCAAAGATCTTAGGCAGTAGATTTCCATAAGGCAAATGGATGGCTCGCTTAGAGTTAACAGAGTGTATCATATGGTTGAGGATGAGATTAGGTACATCAATGTCTAACCCAGACATAATCAGATGAATCAGTTCCAAGGATTGATCAGTCAAAAGCTCTCTTGAGTTTGCGCGAGGAACAACACACCGAACCAGAATGGTAAACATAATTTTAGCGTCTAGGGTTAAGGAAGTATGAGTAAGCGGGCGTGAGGTCGAATTGGGAACTAGAAAATTCTCCTTAGCTAGTCGAACACTTTCTGATCGTGAGGGATGAGTAAAAGAAAAATCTGTAGCTATTCCTAAAATCTCACTCAAATAGAAGAAGTGAGAGAAATTGGGGTACCTTTCATAGAAGATTCAAGGGTGATAACTCATTTGTCCCATTTTGTAATGAGATTAACATAGAACATCCTTGTGAGCCTTGGAAAAGCAAAATCTCCAGGGTTTAAGATTTTCCAGACTGTTGAGCTCTTGAGCCTGTCTATGCAAGGGATCTGAAGAGTTTTGAGAAATGCAGTATCCACCAGATCTCACATACAGAGAGGTCGATTGTGAAAACCATCGAACCAAGATCCCAAGGCTTGAAAGTTGATGAACCAAGATGTGGGAAGACCAACTGTCTGAGAAATTTCCAAATCCTCAGAAAGTGTTTCTTCTTTTACAACAAAGGAGATCTGAACAAATTTCTTTTTGGAAGATGAGGCTTAAGGAGCAAATTTCTTACTTTTGGGAGCCATAGATGATATTGGGAGAGAAACCAAGGGGTTTTTGAAAAGGGTTTCTGTAAAGATGGAAAATGAAAAAGACAGGAGATTTTAGCCTTTTAAAAGAATGAAAATAATGAAAACAAGATCTTGAGAAGATCAAGATCTTTTAAAGAACGAAAATGTTTCCGATAAAATCTCAAAAATTCTTTTTCAAAACTTTGAACCCGGAATAAAAGATTTTAACAACATAAAAACAATTTAATAATTTAAAATATCTAAAAGATATTTATCCTTAAATAGATCTATAGTTTTTTAATTTACCCTTGAGTCTCGTTTCAAGGCCCTTGAATTGCCTTTCAAGGCCCTTGAAAAAGACAAGTGAGCTGCATACAGAAGGAGAAAATAAAATAATTTACTCCCCCTATGTTAATGCTTCCTTATTCAACATACCAAGCTCTAATCTAATAAAATTGAATTGATCTTCGGGTAGGGGCTTGGTAAAGATATCTGCAAGCTGCAAGTTAGTTGATATAAAAGAGATCGAAACATCACCTTTCTCAACATGATCACATATGAAGTGATGCCTTAAATCGATATGCTTAGTCCTTAATGTTGCACATGATTTTTAGTAATTGAAATAGCACTAGTATTATCACATTTAATAGGAATACCTTTCAAATCAAAGCCAAGATCAAGAAGTTGTTGAGTTATCCATAGAATTTGCGCACAACAGGCTCCCGCATCTATATATTCGGCTTCAGCTGTGGATAGGGCGACATAGTTTTGCTTCTTGGAGTGCCAACTGATTATGGATGACCCTAAGAATTAGCAACATCCAGAAGTGCTCTTCCTATCGACCTTATAACCTGCAAAATTTGGATCTGAATAGCCAACAAGGTGAATCGAGCTTTGACATGGGTACCATAACCCTAGATCCTTAGTGCCATTGAGATACCGAAAAATTCTTTTTGTAACACCCCGACTCCGCGAGACTCCGGGCGCTACGGGTTGGGACCTCACAATGGGTCCCGACCCTTAGCTTGACAACAATTTCACCGGATCATTCCAATATGCACAAATAAAGGCAAATATCGAAATAGTTTTAATGCAATGCAACCAATTCGAAAAGAAAGGAACAACTTGGAAACTTAGCCGAGTCCTCAAAACAACACAACTCCAAAACGATATCCGAAACGTACACCATAAAGTATAAACCACAAACTAACACAACAAAAACAAAATCCCAAAAATGTCCCCGTCCTATAATGTACAAAGACCCCGGCAGCCCACTCTTCCACCTCACTCGACGGCATTCCTAACCTGCAAGGCCTCTACACAAGCGGTTTAAAACCGTTAGCTAATATTCCAGGCATTAGAAACAAGGTGATGGCACAAATACACGTAAATAAACAAAACACTCAACATGATCAAAACGCACAAGTCTGGTTTATTATCTTTTGTTTATTAAGTCATATCCCGTTACTAATTCAACTTTCGATTGTGACACGAGAATCACCGCATGATCTCACCTCGGTCCCTACTCACTGTCAAGGAATGACACTGATGCATCTGGTCGTCTACCTGCCCGGGCTAGTCGTCGAGAACCCCCCCAGCTCTCCGCAAGAGCTAGGTAGTGTTGTCATTGTCTGTTATCATACACTTGGGCCAATAATACATTATAAGGTCGTCCTATTTCCGGTTTCATGATTGTTATAATATAAACAATAAACACACACCACCAACACACATCGCAACTAATACGAAGAATACAAGCTAAGTAAGTCCGAAGACTTACCTCGTCTCCACACTCAACTCACAACACTCTCGCTTCCCTTGGGAAGAAGCCCACAACCCGCTCACATGAAGATATATATCAACAACCCACTCACACAAGAAGTCTTAGACTTCTATACAAATGATCTACGCAAGACCATTTGACTCTCAATTATAGGACTGCATCCTAGAATTCCTACACTCATCTCTCACTCAACGCATGAGGAGATCTACCAACAACCCACTCTCTCTCAACACATGATAGAACTCATTACAGCCTATAACCTCTCATGTACATATGCCACAACAAAGGAAGGACAATCTAGTATAGAAGGTCCAACAAGATCAACCAACTCAAAGTCATCAACTACATCGAGCCATAAGGGCTCCTAGGTTCTCAACCACTAGGTGGCATTTACAAGCTACTCTAGGCCATCTTAGGCATGATACTAACATGATACAACTACAAAGCTAAGGAAGGAACGAAGAGGAAGGGAGAAGGCCTACTGGTGAAGAAAACGCAGCCGCGAAACAAACTGGCGCCCTGTCACCGCCCCTGCGCCCACTGGCGCCGCCTGTTCGCCCTAAAACGTGCGTGCAAATAAGTTATAAATTTATAAAAATGAAATTAAGCAAGCGAACCCGCAGTGTACGGATCGGCGTAGTAAAGCAAGAATTCCAGAGTATCGAACTCAGGGATTTGGGGGAACAAATTCAGTTAACAAATTGTCAGGCAAATATCAAAAGCTTTGCAAATAATATTGGGAAAACAACAATTCTAAAGATCCGGATATCAAATTGTGACAATGGATTCAAGATATACTATGGATGTAAGGACAAAGTTGAGGTTGCAAAGGTATAACTAAAGTACGGTAATGTACGGTGAAGTTCCAAAACCTTATATGTCTAACCCAAAGACTCTCTCTATAAAGGTTGTTGAGGGTGTAGTATAGAAAGGATCTAAAGGTAAGAATTAATCTCAAATACCCATACCCAAACCCAAAGAATCAAAGACAAGCCAAAACGGTTAAGGTTGTGACACTCGAAACCGAAATAGAGGATGTTGAGTCTCACTACTACCTAGAAAAGGCAAGCCAAGGCTAGGTTAAAGCTAATCTTTAACTTTGGATTAAAGCAAAAGCAAAGGTCGTAAAACAGGTAAAATTACGGCTAGTTCTTGAGAATCACGGCCGTGGAAACCAAGAACAGCCCGTGATTTAGGGTGTCGACGATGTTTCTCACACTCTCAGGGTTCAATCTGTTTACGATCGATCTATCATTATCTAAGTCACAACTATCAACCCTTCACCTTAGAATTGCTAAAGGGTTTTAGCCAATAATCATCATTGTAAAATCAAATATCAAATATGAAAGGGAGGAAAGGTAAAACCTAAAAATCTCAATAACAAACACAAAACCAATATCAATAAAACTCAAAAGTAACTTGCGTTCAATAGATGTAGGATAAAATAAGAATCTGTCACAAATCTCAAGGAACAAAGAAGAAAGGGATGTCAATCCGCCTTTAAGTGAAACCCTAAAATCTTCCAACTCCACAAATAGGAGAGTGCGTCTTTCTCAAATCTTCCTTCTAAATCCCAGCGTCCAAGTCTTAAAGTTGGGGATTTCTGCTCCCTCTAAGTCTCCCCTTTTGGAAAAATTGGCTCCCTGAGTTCTCTTTTAAGCTCTTGAATGTAGCTCCTATGACTCCTTTGCTCCTTAGCTCCATTTCGATCCAAAATGTGCCATTTTACCTATGATTACAACGAAACTTGGTGTAGACCTCGATTCCCGTAAAGGTAGATGAAACGACAATATAATCACATAATATACATTCAAACATGCAGATTATTGAAGATAAAACGTCTAAACAAGTCCCAAAATATAGACTAAAATACATGCTATCAAAATACCCCATACTTGTCCCTTGCTTGTCCCCAAGCAAGTTCCAAATCTTAAGTACAAGATAGAATGAATTATAAGTCACAAAGATCAATGAAAAGTATTTCAAAACATTTTGGTGGTGAGCTCCACTCATAGATCACTCTAAGATAATGCTTCATGGTGTTTAAAATCAAAATATGATCAAAAAATTTTATAAATATAAGAAAATTGTTCATCTTTGCATAAAATTATAGAATGCATAATAAATCATAATTATCGAAATTAATCATGTATAATCCAGCTTAAACCACGAAGTCAAACAATAAGCTCGAGGTCTCAAGGACTTTTCAAGAGAAGGTCAAGAAACGTGTGAGGGTGGGATGTATATAGGAAATGTGATGCTAGAATTCGGGAAAAGGACCTCCACTTCACTTGCTTTGAATTTCAACATCTTCCACCAATAAGCTTTGCTTATTTACTTTTTACTTTTTGGGATGCATGGACAGAGGTGCACAATAACCGAAGCCTAGGAAATGAACAATCATCAATTTCTCGAGATGCCTCAAACCCTTGATGCACATACCATGACCCGTTAGGAACATCGCTCAATCCGACTTTGGCAAGACACAAACACCCGGCTATGTGAATGGTGCCGAGTTACTCATCATCATGATTGACTTCTCCAAACCTATTTGTTTCTTTCTAACTTTCAGCCAACATCCGAACTTCACTTTTACTTGCTTTTCATTTGCTTGCTTCCAATTTCCCCGATAGCTAAAGGGAGACAAATATGTATATGTGGGGCTAAGCATGATCAAGAAGAAGAAGAGAAGAGAATGAATTGCCTTAATCATCCCAGGAAGAAAGTGATAGAACTCATCATGTGGTGTCAACCTTCAAATTCAACATAATTTGGATAAAAACAAAGTATTAAACATGCCACAAATTTCAAACAAAGCATTTAGCAACTTAAACATATCATAAAACCTTTCAAACATATAACCAATCTGCAAACAAATCATCACTGAGGTCATATCCATATAAGAAGCACAAAAATCGTTTCGAAAACTCTCTAAGTTAAACCGCCTCGGTCGAGATGTTCTAAGTCAACCGAGGTACTTGACCTCGTTTGGCAAGAGTCACCCCAGTCGAGGTCAAATTTTTTTTTTTCTTAACCAGTTTTTGAAGTTTTTCTCAATCAAATAACCTGTATGCATGCATGTAGTCTCAGATAAACACATAGAGCCAAGTAAAGCATAATAAGATCATAAATATCCAAGAGTCATACACATAAGGTCACATAAAATATATCAATACCCCATACTTGGGACACATTGTCCCAATGGGTCAAAATAAGTCTGAAAATAGAGTACTCACCGGACATAAGCTGAGCTGCATAAATAATAAAGAAAAGAAATCCTGCAACCTCTAATCCTGATCTGCTGGTGGTGGTGGTGGATACGGGACGTAAGGATGTTGGGATGGGTCAAAAGGATATCCCATCGTGTGCTGGAACTGCATCTCCATCATCCGGCGCTGGTAGTGCTGGCTCTCCAACATCTGATGTGTCCAACCCTTGATCCCTCGGTGCTAGTCATCAAAATGCTCACGGATATCAACTGTCAGGGCCGCGTAGGCGTCGATCATCTGGTCGGTGAGGTCATCAATCCTCTGATGCGCTACTGAATCTCTGAATCTGCGGCAACGGGATCTGCGCTGGGATGGTGGTGGTGGTGTTGCTGCCTCCTCCTTTGTCTCCTCGTCGTCTAGATCGACGACTGGCACACTGGGACCGGCGGTATCTGTCCCTGTCTCCATGGCAGCACCGCCATCGTCATCCTCATCCTCCTCCTGTACCTGAGCTGTTGCATCTCTAGCATCCTCAATGTAAGGTATCCATGTTGTGGACCAATACCGAGGGTCATAGACTAAGAACTGAGCTGACCACCTAATACCTTGAGGGGCAGTCTTCTCCCAAGGCATCGCCACATACGGCGTAGTGAGTCCACGAGGAACTAGAATCCTCCTGGTGATCATCTCCTGCAGACCTAGCGGCTTGGCAGCCGCAACCAATGTACAAGCGCTCAAATCTAACTCCATCACAGTCGCTATATGAGTCACTAAGCCGCCGCAACAAATATCTCCCTTCCCCTTAGCCTTGATCCGGTGTAGATCCTCAACTAGCATCACCCCAAAATCAGGCACTCCCCCAGTCACCATACAGAATAGGCTCAGAAGCTCCCTTGTCTAATCTTCTGGGGCGTCTCAGTACGAGCCAGAAGTGTCTCACTAAAGATCCGGTGGGCTAATCGGAAAGCAAGGTGGAAGATGATACGATCCCTAGAGTCTCCAGGTCTCCACCTGTTAGCATGCTCAACAACATGAGCAATCAGACCTCAAAACTGTCGAGCTACTACTCGAGAAGGGAAATCAGGAACTGTGGGGGTCGGGAAGCCAAAAATGTCTCTCCACTGGTCCATAGGAACTAAGTAGTTCCAGTTCAGCAGCCGGTACTTGATGGCTCTCTCCTCAAGCAAGTGAGTCACAAAACTCACAAACTCTAAAGTGGGCTCGAGGTAGGTTGGAGCTCTAATCTCCATGAATTGCTCCAGCCCCACCATAGACACCATCCTCCTCAAATCATCAGCTATGTGGAGGCAATCAAAAGCAGAAATATCAAGAAACCATGGCGCAATCACAGGGCGCGTGCAGATGCGGTCGTAGTTAGCCTAGTGACGCTCGTGGATCACCGGAATAGAAGGTCGGGAAGAAGAAGAAGAAGGTGAGGATCTATCCCTCAGAACATACTGGCGATCGGACCTGGAACTCATTTTTTCTTTCTGACAAATCACCCCGGTTGCTTTGACAGATCTCAAGAATCACCTCGGCCGAGGCGCAGGTCGATTGGACCGAGGTAGACCGCTGTTCAATTTCAACTCTCTGAATTCTAGTTCTTTTCCCCCAATTTCACTACAGATTGTTCCTATGGGGTACTTAAGCCTTTTTCAACACAAATCTATGGCAACAAAAGCCACTAAATTCTGAAATTAGTGAAAACAGAGAAGTTAGGGTTTTCGATTTAATTACTCCAAATTCAATTGATTTGAAGCGTTTTTGTTGCAGATTCGTGCTTGCAATCGGTTCCTCTAGCTTTTCCTTGCAGAATCGAAGCAGAAATCGTCGAAAACGAGTGAAATCGGAGAAACAAGGTGGTTATCGCCGCAGTCGAGAGAGAGATGGGAGGGAAAGAGAGAGAAATTGTTCCCCTTTTATACCCCTCGCCGATTCTGCTGTCACCTCGGTCAAGGTGGTCCCGACTGGACCGAGGTGTCTGGACCGAGATGGATCGTTGTCAGCCCTAGTCACCTCGGTTGCTCAAGAATCATCTCGGTCGAGGTACTGTGACAACAACCGAGATGTGTCTCAGTCAACCTTTGTCTTCTCAATTTCTCGAACTTCTGTCCTTCCAGTGTTGCTCCTGAGCTGTAATCCTTCCTTAGAAAGTACTTGGTTTCTGTCTAGGACACCAAAAACAAAGCAAAAGCAAACTATCTAAAGCTAGACTAGAAAAAAGGGACAAGAAAGCAATACCTTGTGTTGCCTCCCAAGAAGCGCTTGATTTAAGGTCGCTAGCTGGACCGTACGGCATCCCTAAATATGATGGAAGGTATCCTCACCCCATACTTCACCTTCATCATGGGGTGAGATAAAGAAGTCTATCAAACATTCCTGCAAATGCAAGTGCTCATCGGGGAATGAATCATATATGGGTGGGTCGTCCTTCTCGCGTGAAGAGGGAGGTAGTCGGCTGAGGTGATCCGCAACAGAATTCTCGGATCCCTACTTATCACGAATCTCTAGGTCAAACTCTTGAAGCAAGAGAATCCATCGAATAAGACGTGGCTTAGCATCCTTCTTAGCAAGTAAGTAACGAATAGCTGCATGGTTAGTGTAAACAATAACTTTCGCTCCAACTAAGTAAGAGCGAAATTTCTCAAAAGCATATACAACCGCCAAAAGCTCTTTTTCGGTGGTGGTGTAGTTTAGTTGGGCTTCATCTAGCGTCTTGCTAGCATAGTAAATGGCGTTGGTCCGGCCATCCTTCTTTTGTCCAAGCACCGCTCCTACTGCCACGTCACTCGCATCACACATGATCTCAAAGGGAAAGGTTCAATCCGGAGGTTGGTTAATGGAAGCGGAGATCAACGCTTCCTTTATCCTGAAAAACGCATCAAGACATTCCTGCGAAAACTCAAAAACAACATCCTTATTCAAGAGTTTAGTTAGTGGTTTAGAAATCTTCGAGAAATCCTTGATGAACCTCCTATAGAAACCTGCATGCCCGAGAAAACTCCGCACAGCCTTAACAGAACAAGGGGAGGAAGTTTCTCAATAGTCTCGACCTTAGCTCGATCGACCTCAATACCTCGGTTGGAAACAAGGTGTCCTAGCACGATGCCTTCATTAACCATAAAATGACACTTCTCCCAATTCAAAACGAGATTGGTATCTTCACATCTTTGTAGCACTAGAGAAAGGTTAGATAGGCAATCATCAAAAGAGGAACCATATACTGAAAAGTCATCCATAAATATCTCCATGATCTTCTCTATGTACTCGGAAAAGATAGCCATCATGCATCGCTGGAAGGTAACGGGTGCATTACATAATCCAAATGGCATCCTCCTATAAGCAAATGTCCTCCATGGGCAAGTGAAGGTGGTCTTCTCTTGATCATCCGGATGGATAGGAATCTGAAAGAAGCCACTATAACCATCTAAATAGCAAAAATGTGAATGTTGGGCTAACCGTTCGAGCATTTGATCGATGAAGGGAAGCGGAAAATAGTCCTTCCGAGTGGCCACATTCAGTTTCCTATAATCGATGCACACCCTCCAGCCCGTAACGGTCCTAGTTGGGATCAACTCGTTGTTCTTATTCGTCACAACGGTCATCCCTCCTTTCTTCGGAACTACATGCTCCGGGCTCACCCACTTGCTATCCGAGATAGGAAATATGATACATGTATCCAACAACTTAAGAATTTCTTTCTTCACAACCTCTTTCATGATTGGATTTAACCATCTTTGAGGTTCCCGTGAAGTCTTATGATCATCCTCCATTAATATTCTATGCATGCAGAAAGAAGGCTTAATACCAATAAGATCATCAATTGTATAATCCAAAGCCTTTTGATGTTTTCTCAGGACATGCATCAGTTTAGATAAATTAGGTTCGGAAAGGGAAGCACTAACAATAACGGGATAAGTAGAATCCGGTCCAAGGAAAACATACCTCAAGTGACTTGGAAGCGGTTTAAGCTCCACAACTGGGGGTGCTTTCTGAGGGGGATCCTTGCTTCCTCCTTCCAGTGGAGTAGATTTAGATCGAAGAACTGGACTTTCAGAAGTCTCAGTTAACATCATCTCGCTTTCGACCTCGGTCGAGGTCGAGAGTGGGTGACCGAGATGTTCTTCAGTTAAGAACACCTCGTTTGGTCCAGAAGGTGCCTTGGTCGAGGTACTGCAACTAGGACCGAAACTGGAGTTTCTCTTCTTCTGGATTAGTCTTTCAATCTTAGCTCCTGGATCTTCTTCCAGTGCCTTTAAGCTCCGTATATCTGCATCACAAGAAGCATCTATACCTTCCTCCATTAAGCTAAAACTAATAACTCTTTCAAGAGGGTCATTAATAAGGATAGAGCTCACCAATTCTCTTGATTCTTCTTCATCATAGATGTTGAAGATATCATCCTCCAACGGCTCTCCTTTCATTACAGCAAGCAATGCAAACTCCACTTGATTACCACCAATGCTGAATTTCAACTTGGCATTCTTACAATTCACATTGCAACCCGAAGTTGCTAGAAATGGTCTCCCGAGAATGATAGGGACGGGATAATCTGCGGTAATATCAAGCACAACAAAGTCTATAGGTAAGTAGAAGTTACATAACTTAACCGGAACATCTTCCAAAATGCCCACGGGATAGGTGATGGAGCGGTCCGCCATGTATAACCTTATCTTCACCGGCTTGGGCTCTCCAAGTCCGATCTTCGCACATAGCTCCAGTGGGATGATGCTCACGCTGGCTCCTAGATCACATAACACTTCGCAAGTAATATCCCCAACTTTAATGGGAATGCAAAATGAGCCGGGATCTCTCAACTTAGGTGGCATCTTCTCCTTCATGATTTGAATGAGCTCCGAGGAT
Source organism: Fagopyrum esculentum (assembly GCA_033239045.1). Taxonomy (NCBI): domain Eukaryota; kingdom Viridiplantae; phylum Streptophyta; class Magnoliopsida; order Caryophyllales; family Polygonaceae; genus Fagopyrum; species Fagopyrum esculentum. The sequence continues at coordinate 108,058,007 of BSUD01000003.1, forward strand.
TTAGATGTCATCCTTAATTCACCAAAGTCTTCCAGATTTTTCTTCCTTGATAGAATCTCTTTTAAGAACTTCCCATAGGCGGGCATCCCTAGAATAGCATCAAGGAAAGGGATGTTAATATGTAATTTATTCATCAAGTCAAGGAACTTATCAAAGTGCTTGTCTAGATGTGCTCTAGCCCTTGACTAGGGGAATGGAAGTGGTGGTTTATATGTAGTAGGTGGGACATAAACTTCAGTTTTGTCCGTTGCTTTCTGAGACTCCACCTCGGATGGTGCCTCGACCGAAGTGTTCTTCGTCTGTACCTGGACCGAGGTGTTCTTCGTCTGTATTGGCATCGACCGAGGCACCGGATCTGCAGTTTTCAGTCCACTTCTCGTCGTTATTACCATGATCCGTCCTTTTGGGTTGCTCTCTGTCTTTGCTGGGAGCTTCCCTGAATTTCTTGGCGCTTCATTCGCCTTATTAAAGAATTGTTGCTCTAAGGCTTTTTGTGCCTTTGAAAATAAAGTCATGGATGTCTCCATAGCGTTGAGCTTGATCAAGATGGCCTCCGGCACTGCATCTTTCTTTTCTAGCTGGGACGAACTTGATCCAGGCTCCTGGCTCTTCAATGGAGTAGAAGAAGAAGAGAAAGTGTTAGAGGAATTATTAGAATTAGAATAAGGGTTACCGGGATTTTGATTGTTGGATCTCCAATTGTTGTTGTTGGAGCCTCTATTGCTGTTGTAGTTGTTGTTCCGGGAACCTTGATTGTTGTTCCTTGAGCCTTGATATCCTCCTTCTTCCTTTCTTGTGTGAGAAACCAAAAGGTCCTTCAATTGCTTCACATCATTCTTGAGGGAGGTGAGTTGATTATCATTTGATGGAGCTTCCTGAAAGTTAACTCTCTTAACTCCATTCTCAGCTCCTTGGTGGGAGTATTTCTCCATGTGCAAAGTTTGTTTCTCAATGAACTCCCAAGTTTCATCTATCGGCATGTCCATGAATGTGCCGGCGGATATTAGTTGAAGGTTGAATTGGGTAGCTCCATCCAATCCCTTGAAATAATTCTCCAACAACTCTATCTTTGTAATCCCATGGTGTGGGCAATCCAAAAGAACATCTTTAAACCTCTCCCATAACTTGGACAAACTCTCCTTGTCCTTCATGATAAATGCATTGATTTTCCCTCTCATCTCAGCGGTTTTGGAGGGGGAAAGAATTTTGTTAAGAACTCCGTCGTTATTTCCTCCCAAGTGTTGATCTTTTCGGGAGGAAGAGACTGATACCAAGTAAGCGCCTTGTCCTTCAAAGAAAAGTAAAAAGGCCTTAGCTTGTAATTATTATTTTCCAGCCTTGAAGGTCTCAAGGTCTCCATCAAAATCTCATAGTTTTATAAATGTTGATGCGGAGACTCCCTCTCTAAACCTCCAAATTGGCATTGGCGGATCATGGATAGAACTTGCGGTCGAAGTTCATAATAATGCTCCGCTGATCACCTAGGTTGACTCCTGGACGCCTCACTTGCTGGTTTGCGTCCATCCTCTGTCCTAGGGTCTGTGGAATACCTGCAAAAAGAACATCTCGGACTGGCATCCGAGGTGGAAGAATCTCGGCCGCGGCAACTAGAGCGTGATCCTGCCTCGGTCGAGGGTCTGGTCGATGCAGAATCTGAGCTCGAAGCTCAGCCATATCTGCTTCAATCTCTGCAACTCTGGTGCGAGTTTGCTCCCTCTCGCGCTGTAGTTCTTCCCTATTGAGGCACAGCGGTTCCATCGCCTCCTTCAATTCGGCCTTAAGATCACGATTGTCTTGGTTGGCATTTTCGCTTCTTTCAAGCGTCTTATGTATGTCTTTTCTGGTTCGGGATCGTAAGTAACGATTTCCTTCCCAGCACGGGTTCTTCGCATAAGCCTAAGAAAAAGAACCTGCGAAAGTCACTCAAGTAGAGTGGTTAGTAGCAACAGGGGCAAATACCCCGAAAGACTACCGCAACCGGCTCGGTCTAGACCAAGTCCCCGGCAACGGCGCCAAAAACTTGTTCGCCCTAAAACGTGCGTGTAAATAAGTTTTAAATTTATAAAACTAAAACTAAGCAAGCGAACCCGCAGTGTACGGATCGGCGTAGTAAAGCAAGAACTCCAGAGTATCGAACTAAGGGATTTGGGGGGAACAAATTCAGTTCACAAATTGTCAGGCAAATATCAAAAGCTTTGCAAATAATATTGGGAAAACAACAATTCTAAAGATCTGGATATCAAATTGTGACAATGGATTCAAGATATACTATGGATGTAAGGACAGAGTTGAGGTTACAAAGGTATAACTAAAGTAAGGTAATGTACGGTGAAGTTCCAAAACCTTATATGTCTAACCCAAAGACTCTCTCTATAAAGGTTGTTGAGGCTGCAGTATAGAAAAGATCTAAAGGTAAGAATTAATCTCAAATATCCATGCCCAAACCCAAGGAATCAAAGACAAGCCAAAACGGTTAAGGTTGTGACACTCGAAACCGAAATAGAGGATCTTGAGTCTCACTACTACCTAGAAAAGGCAAGTCAAGGTTAGGTTAAAGCTAATCTTTAACTTTGGATTAAATAAAAAGCAAAGGTCGTAAAACAGGTTAAATTACGGCTAGTTCTTGAGAATCACGGCCGTGGAAACCAAGAACAGCCCGTGATATAGGGTGTCGACGATGTTTCTCACACTCTCAGGGTCCAATCTATTTATGATCGATCTATCATTATCTAAGCCACAACTATCAACCCTTCACCTTAGAATTGCTAAAAGGTTTTAGCCAATAATCATCATTGTAAAATCAAATATCAAATATGAAAGGGAGGAAAGGTAAAACCTTGAACTCTAAATAACAAACACAAAACCATATCAATAAAACTCAAAAGTAACTTGCGTTCAATAGATGTAGGATAGAATAAGAATCTCTCACAAATCTCAAGGAACAAAGAAAAACGGGATATCAATCCGCCTTCAAGTGAAACCCTAAAATCTTCCAACTCCGCAAATAGAAGAGTGCGTCTTTCCCAAATCTTCCTTCAAAATCCCAGCGACAAAGTCTTAAAGTTGGGGATTTCTGCTCCCTCGAAGTCTCCCCTTTTGGAGAAATTGGCTCCCCGAGTTCTCTGTTAAGCTCCTGAATGTAGCTCATGTGACTCCTTTGCTCCTTAGCTCCATTTCGATCCAAAATGTGCCATTTTACCTACGATTACAACAACACTTGGTGTAGACCTCGATTCACGTAAAGTTAGATGAAACGACAATATAATCACATAATATACATTCAAACGTGCAGATTATTGAAGATAAAACGTCTAAACAAGTCCCAAAATATAGACTATAATACATACTATCACCGCCCCTGTGGCTCACTGCGTCCTGGAGCAGCCCAAAACGGGTCTCCGAGCCGCCCCTGCGGTTGCCTGGATCCGCCCCCACAGTTGTGATGATGCGCCCCCGCGGTCGAACAACAGAGGGTCGTCTTCTTCGTCTTCGACTGTGGACCCTTGGCTCTAATGTCCTTTTCTCCTTGTTGGGTCTTCTCCAAACACCAAGCACTGCTCTTAGGCTCCTCTCCTCGACCTAATCGAGCTAAGAACAAGAACATGCAAAGGATTTAATGAACAAGCTTCTCTCAAGCTTCATCCATGGCTATGGATGGTAGAGGGAAAAAGAAAGGGTAAACAACAAGGATGAAGAAGGGAGGAAGGGGAAGAAGCTTACCACACTGGTTTGGATCCTCTTCTACTGCAGTCCACACATGCAAGATCTCCAAAGAGCAAAGAGGGAAAACAAAGAGAAGAGATGAAGTCGGAGAGAAGATAGCGTGAAATGAAAGCCAAAGGAAAAGAGGGAATCTTTGGCTGCCAAAAGGTGGTAGGGAACCAAGGGGTCAGCTGACCTCTTGTCCCCTCTAGGCACAAGCAACAATGTTCCATGCCAAAAGAGGGAGACCAAGGGGTCGGAACGGAATACAAACTTGTTACTCAGCATCCCGTGCCTGCGGGAAAACAGAGTCGCGTCTGCGGAAAGTTCGAAACCCGCTCACCATCCGGAATAAAATTTCCGGTTGTTACAACTAACCCCACTAAAAACAAGTTTCGTCCCGAAACTTGCTAACGTAACACTCTCGGTCTAAACACGCCTCGTAACCACGTGAAACTCATAAAACGTCAACTACCGGCCCTAATCCAAGTCTACGTATAAAACACATCACATCAAGACCTCGCAAGGTACACACACCCTCATGCGAACTCACATAACACGTCATGACACAAAGCACACAAGAACAAAAAAGGATAGATCTCAGGACCATCTCGACGGTCCTATATGTGTCGCTAAACTAGCATACTACTCGGGGTAACTCCTCCGAGTACTATCCTCGGTCTCCTAGGTAGTCACATAGGTTCCTTGCCTCAACCACTACACTCTCAATACCGGTATATGCTCCAATCAACGGTGTCTTGTACTATGCTCCAACATCTCTTTTGGTGGAAATGCTGACTTATTAGTCATTTCCCCCAGTCATACTCTAGGATCTCACAAGATCCGATACATCGAACTCAACTTCTTTCCCGGGTCTTTCTCAGTATAGTCTTTTCATAATGCTTCTCCTTTGTTCCTCCATATCCAAATAGGCCTTATCTCGGAGGATCACTTGTACACTTCAACTTATCGTTCCCCGAGGTAATCTCGTAAAAGTCGCACCGATGAGTCATTTCCCAGCTCTCAAGAAGTCCTTTGAAATTCCCGCCTTACTCTCCACTCTGCTGTCATCCGGAGTTGGTTACTCCTAAGTGGTGTTACTTTAGGAATCTCTCCATGAATCCGATAATAACCTAACACTTTTTAGAAAAACTTGCAACTTCCAACACGTACTCCGGGGTCGCCATTCTGAGACGACTTGCCGAGTAACTTCCCTCTTTGGTGCATCGGTTCTTCTGGGCCTTTCTCAACAAGATCTTGTAGTCGGTTTCCTTCAAAGGCTCCCACGGTTCAAGGCTCTTCCCCGTGTCATCGTTATGACGCCTTGGGGTCCGAGTTAATTCAAGGTCAGTCTTAGTGTAAAATACTCCTTCCATCGTTATAGACTTCGTGATATCTCGTTTTCTCGTCCAATTACATAACTATCGATACAATCTTTTCTTAGCACTTGGCCGGTGGTCATGGTACCAATGATCTACCCTGATCTGTTTGGGTGATGTCGCTCTCACACGAGTACTGCTCCATCTCATGTTACAAGGTTGATCGTACATCGTCTTTAGAATTCGAGGTTTGCTCAAGTCTTCTGACTCTTGGGCTTTGGTTAGCTCAACTTAACTTCCAACATCCTAACACATTAGGGAAGTTCCTCCCGTTCTTCCTTATTCAGGTGTCACCACTTCGAATAGGTGACGTCCACCCGGCCGTAAGGGTTCAATCTCCATCTTCCATATCCTCCCCGTGCGCTTCAAAATCGACATCCAAGTTCCCGCTTCGGTCTTCTCTTCTTCTTGTTGGTCACCTTATGCACCTCTTGGCATTACAAGACCACTCTCGCCATCGCACCGGCATGCTTTGTCGGAACGCTAGGTGAAATTCTCCATTTCAAAACCTTGGAAATACCTTGCTCGTTTCCCTTCAAGATAACATCTTAAGTTTCAAGCTTGCTGCGTCACTACCCTTAGGTTCCCCGCTTAAAGTTATTGCTAGCATAGCTTCTTCCTGTGAGTCCGAAAAAGCGCCACGTCTCTTCCATTAGTGCTAAAACACCATGCGTCTTCTTTAGATCACGATGGAAGCTATGCTTCCTCTTGCCTTGCCTTGGAAAAGATCACTTCGTCACGATCCTTTGACTGATGTTCCAGAAGTAGATGGAAGTCCCCTTTTTGTCCGTCTCTACGATGTCTTCTTCGTGCAATCGAAGTGAAGGATATGTGAGTCGGCTCCCCAATTACGGTATCCCAAGCAAGTGGCAACCAGCTCTTGGGTATCACTACTCTTACCCTAGTCAGGTAACCCCATACTGAAGGGTCTCCCCTCTATCGTAAGTAAGGTCAATCCTAACGATACAATAGCGACAAAATAAGGGTGCGTAGCACTCGTATAATAAAGCAATTTCCCAACAGAGAAGTCGTGAAACTAAAAGTACCTGGGTCCACCGGCGCCGTTGGATCTATGGCTCTCCTAAGCTCGAAAACCCTAGCATGAGCACCTCTGGCCTCTATGGTGCCTCCACCATGCCCCCTACCTAGGCTCTGACCCGGGGTCAATCCTTGAGAACGAGCCTGACCCTGAAACCTCTGCTGGTGGCTCGACGTCTGGTACTGAGGCGGCCTCTGCCCCCCTCCAGCCACGCTAGCAACTGAAGAACCCTGGTGCAACTGTGCCTTGACCTGACGGCAAAAAGCAGCTCGGTGGCCCACCTGGCCACAAGTGAAACAAGCCGTGGCCGGCTTCCTACATGCATTCCTAAAGTGTCCATACCCTCCACAATTGAAATACTAACACCCCCGATCGGGTATCAGGACGGTAGTTTGAGGACTAGGACGGCTCTGCACCTAGCTCTGCTCACATCCTGAGGCTCCTACTCTTGAACTAGTGGGCTATGTCCTCCATCTCTTATCCGGCCCCTCGGACTGAACAACTCTCATAGGACCCGGGTGGTTCCTCTCGTATGCCGAAGCTCAGTTCTAGTATTCCACCAGGGAGTCACAGCGGAATACCGCTAGGTAAGCTTGGGTGGACTCCCTCAATCTCCATGAAAAGAGATAGACATGTTGGTCCGCTGGAGGTGCAGTGGGACCCAACAAGGCTAACTCAACCCTAAATCGCCTAATGGCCTCAAGGACCGGGATGTCCTCAAATCCCGCCTCCAAGAAGTTCTGGACTCTGTCTCTTCTCAGTAAATCCGGGCAAAAGGTCTCCTCAACAAGGCTCAACAGCTAGTCCATCCCGGTCACACCTCCTCTAACTATCCTCCACCAATACTGGGCCTGATCGTGGAATAGTGTATGGACTACCTCAACCTGCCTCTCCTCCAGGCAACGGATCGCCTCTAAAGCGGACTCTACGTGCCCAATACAATGCTGCACCTGTAGTCCTACTTTCCCGTCAAAGTAGGGTACATGCTGCTGGTTGAAAGCCTTCAACCATGAATCCGGTATAGGAGACATCAGCTCGTCTCTCGCCATAATAACATCCATAACCGGCTCGGGTGCAACTACCGCTGGTGCAACCATCTTTGGTGTAGCTATCTCTGGTGCGGCCCTCACCTGAGTCACCCTCTGCGAGACCTCAGTTGCTCTCATAGGTACGGGTGCAGGTACCGGTGGTGCGGGAGGCGGTGCTCCCATCCTAAACGCCTCCTCGACCTGCCTAACATACTCTCTAAACACCGAAATCCCTATCGACGCTCCATCGGTCTCAGTGGATGGAGGACTATGTGCCCCGGACCTCGCAACGTCCTATCCCTAGCCTTCAGGACCCTACGTCCTTGAGCCGCACCCAACAGGTCTTTGAGCCGCCCCTACAGTGGCCTGGATCCGCCCCCGCGGCTGTGATGATCCGCCCTGCGGTCAAACAGCAGAGGGTCGTCTTCTTCATCTTCGAATGTGGATCCTTGCCTCTAATGTCCTTCTCTCCTTGCTGGGTCTTCTCCAAACACCAAGCATTGCTCTTAGGCTCCTCTCCTCGACCTAATCGAGCTAAGAACAAGAACATGCAAAAGATTTAATGAACAAGCTTCTCTCAAGCTTCATCCATGGCTATGGTTGGAAGAGGGAAAAAGAAAGGGTAAACAACAAGGATGAAGAAGGGAGGAAGGGGGAGAAGCTTACCACACTGGTTTGGATCCTCTTCTACTGTAGTCCACACATGCAAGATCTCCAAAGAGCAAAGAGGGAAAACAAAGAGAAGAGATGAAGTCGGAGAGAAGATAGCGTGAAATGAAAGCCAAAGGAAAAGAGGGAATCTTTGGATGCCAAAAGGTGGGAGGGAACCAAGGGGTCAGCTGACCTCTTATCCCCTCTAGGCACAAGCAACGAGGGTCCACGCCAAAAGAGGGAGGCCAAGGGGTCGGAACGGAATACAAACTTATTACTCAACATCCCGTGCCTGCGGGAAAACTGAGTCGCGTCTACGGAAAGTTCGAAAACCGCTCACCATCCGGAATAAAATTTTCGGTTGTTACACTTTTCACAACTATCAAGTGTGACTCTTTAGGATCAGCTTGAAATCTTGCACACATGCACACGCTAAACATAATGTCTGGTCGACTAGTAGTTAAATACAACAATGAAAAGATCATACCTCGATACTCCTTTATTTGCTTGTGTAACTTGAAGTCCAAGAAAGAAATTTAGCTAACCCATTAAGCTCATTTCAAATTCTTTGCACATGATATCTGAAAATTCCTTGCATAGGGAATCATTAGTAGCACCGAATAATATATCATCAACATAGATTTATACCACTAATATATCGTTGCCTCTGGTTTTGATAAATAAAGTTTTATCAATCAAACCTCTTTTGAAATTGTTTTCAAGGAGATACTTGGACAATCTTTCATACCAAGCTCGAGGGGCTTGATTAAGACCATAAAGAGCTTTGTCCAGTTTAAATACATGATCAGGAAATTCATCATTTTCAAAACTAGGAGGTTGAGCAGCGTAGACTTCTTCTTGTAAGAAGCCATTTAGGAAAACACGTTTTACATCCATTTGAAATAGCTTTATACTCATGAAAGATGCAAATGCAAGTAGCATACGTATGGCTTCTAACCTGGCAACCGGAGCAAAAGTCTCCTCATAATAAATACCTTCTTCTTGGTTATAGCCTTGTGCTACAAGTCGTGCTTTATTTCGAATGACTTTTCCGCTTTCATCCAACTTGTTTCGAAAAACCCATTTCGTGCCAATGACTGATTGATGCTTTGGTCTTGTAGTAAGAGTCGAAACCTTGTTTCTCTGAAACTCATTTAGTTCGTTTTGCATAGGAATGATCCAGTCGGATTCTGGAAGAGCTTGAACATAATTATTTGGCTCAATAAGAGATACGAACGTAGAGAATGCACATAGGTTGTTTACTTTAGATCGAGTTTGAACTACTGTGTTTGGATCCGAGATCACATTCTCTTGTGGATGGTATAAAGAGTGTTGAAACTTCCTTCGTTTGTAAGATGGAACAGATCTTGAAGTTTGAGGTTCATATGCTTGACTAGATTCGGGTACCGTTGGTGTACTGCCCTTGGATCCTATCTCAAGGCCTTGAAGTTGGGTTTCAAGGCCTTGAAACGGAGTTCTGACATCGCAGTTTTCTGTTTCAAGGTATTCAAGATGTGTTTCAAGGTCTTGAGGGTTTTCTTCCGTATCTTGAATCTCTTCTTGCATATTATTTTCTTGATCGTTAGGATCTTCATCTTCATAAGAATTGTGATCTTCTCGTTGATTCAGATTAAGATCTGCAAAACTTTCACTCAAAGTACCATTATTTCTTTCATCAAATATGACATGAATACTTTCCTCAACAATTTTGGTACGTTTGTTATAAACTCGATAAGTTTTGCTATTTGAAGCATATCCAATGAATACAGCTTCATCACTACGTGCATAAAATTTTCCAAGATTATGTTTGCCATTGTTATGAACAAAGCATGTACATCCAAAGGGTTTAAAATATGAAATATCTACCCTTAAATAGTTCATAAGGAGTTTTTTCAAAATGGGGTAAATTAAACATATTTTTAGAATGTAACTAGCAGTGTTTACTGCTTCTGCCCAAAAACTTTTTGGCAAACTATTTCCCAAAAGTATAGTCCTAGACATATCCTCAAGGGTGTGGTTCTTACGTTCCACAACTCCATTCTGGTGAGGCGTTCTAGGAGCTGAAAAATTATGTGAAATACCATATTTCGCACAAAACAAGTCAAACTTTAGTTGATCAAATTCTTTACCATGATCACTTCTTATAGAAACGATTGGTAGGTTTTTCAAAGTTTGTAACTCCTTACACAATTTTGAAAATTCAAACAAAGCTTCAGATTTTTCTCGTAAGAAAGAAATCCATGTGAAACTAGAAAAATCATCCACAATAACAAGGATGTACTGCTTGCCTTTGGGAGATTTGACACGCATAGGTCCACAAAGATCCATATATAAAAGTTCAATGGGTCGAGAAGAACTTACAACTTTCTTAGGTTTGAATGAACTTACAACTCGGGGAGTTACTGGTTAGGACCTCACAATGGGTCCCGACTTTAGTTTGACAACAATTTTACTTGGATCTTACAACAAGGCACAAAAGTATTTAAAACATTTGAAAACTTTAAACAATATATACATGAAGAATATGTATCAGCCTTACAAAGTAAAGGTACCAAAACGACACATATGAAGAACAAAAGACATCCCCGTCCCCAATTAAATGAGTACGTGGACCCGGCTGACCATTCCCTCCGAATCTCTCTACAACTGTATTAACCTGCAAGACATCTACAAGCGGTATAAAACCGTTAGCTAACATTCTATGCATAAGTATAAAGGTAAAAGCACAAACACACAACATACATAATCAACATGCTACACTCAATCATTTTATTATCTTTAATTAGGTGATAGGTCATTACTAATGATACTTATTTTATGACACGAGGGATTCCCAAACCTCGCCCCTGTCCCCGTTTACCAACGCGGAATGGTACTAATACATCTGACAGTCTACCGGACTGGGCTGAGCGCAGGGAACCTCCTAGACTCTCGCAAGAGCTAGGCAGATGATGTCACGACCCGTTATCATACACTTGGGTCAATTACGTAAATAATAAAGTCGGCCTAATCCGGTTTCGTTGTTTATCATAACTAACAAATACCACTCATACACATTACACTCATACAAGAAGCCAGCTAAGTAAGTCCGTGGACTTACCAGAATCAAATCTCGACTCTCTTAATCACCACTCAATCTGTAACTGTATAACTCGGTTGCTTGTCAAACGAGACAAGTGTGTAAGCAAACTTTCTAGGTTATTAGAAGTCTAAGAATTCTAAGATAGTAGATCCTATTAGAACATAATTTAATACAGTACCAATTTATGGTAAAATGACTATTTTACCCTTGGTCCCAAAACTTCCAAAAAATCCATATCATGCCTAAACTCTTATTTGAGACTAAAAAGTCCTATTCTAACTCCTAAAGATGAGTTTGGTTAGAAACTGGCAATTTACACATTTTCCTATTTTCCGAAAGATTGTTAAGGTCCAACTTCAGCTTCAAATATGAAATTCGAATAAATTTTTAAAAATTCCGAAATAACTATCTAGATCATATATGATATCCAATCTACTCATAGGAGAAAGAATTTCTTAAAACTGTTCACCCATCACTTCTACAAAAATCTGTAAAGTTGGCTACAACACTAAAAATGTTCTCATACTTAGTCAAAATTCACTGCTGGAAAAACAGTTCAACTACTCTACTTTGAGGCCCTATAACTTTCAATCCGACCGTTCATTTCTTTTCTAATTTTAACATGGTAAACTACGTATATCCCTCTATGATCTATCAAAAATTCAACGGTGGATCTTCAATGTAACTCCTTAACATTGATCTACAATCTTGACGGTTTTTCAACTCTCAAAACTGAAGAAACACAATTTTATATACAGCAGGTTTGTTTCCATTATTTCTGACACTACAACTCAGCAGCTACTATCCACCTACACCATCCAGGTTCCAGTCCTAAATATAACAACTTATTTCTCAAGTCTTAACCCAGCCATAACTACACAACCGATTATCCAACTACTAGTAGTGCGGAAGTCGCGAGCACTTACCCACGAACCTGCAGTTGTTGAGGAACGTAGTACCCTAGCGCCCTTTACCCCACCTTGGCTGCTGCAACTTTTCCGACAGGACTAGGGTGAAACTGAATGTGTTGCTGTTGGTGTCGATAGTCCCATGACAGAAGGACAATTAGTCATGGCCTTTAGACTAGGCCTAAGTTGAAAGAAAAGGGTCAGCGTAACATAACCTCACCTTACTGTCCTACTCAGTTTTGAAGACGGACGGGGCAGCTGCCTGGTTGGTTCGAGTCTATGGGTCTGAGATAGGGTACTCGAGTCTTCTGCATGTGAATGAAAGCATTCAACATCGAGATCGAACTATGCATAAGGAAGGGGATAGGGGATACTATACTTCAGATTCACTTGTGCAAAAGAGTCGTGTGCAGAAACTGATTCTCCCGGCAGTCTGTACGTGTGCAAAGTTCCTTCCAACTGCTGTGATGAAGGCCAGGCGATATGTCAATGCAGAATAGGATGATAACGGAAGGAAGTTCCTAGTGTAGGGGTGTATGGTTGGTGCTGCAGCAGGCGGGATCCAACTGCAGGCAAGGACCAATTTGGATGCTTAGAAGGTAGAGATGAATTGAGAGAGCCGATTGAAGATCTGCAGCTGTTACGAAGGAAGGTATCAAGGGAGAGCAACGCGATTACATCCGTTAAAATCTGGCGTTCACACGAGGTTGAGAGCAGGCCGACTCCAAGCATCTGTCCTCTTGGGCTGCAAGGATGGGAAGTAGTAGGCCCGTCACGTTCCTGGCTAATGTTGGGCGTCCTGGGCCGATGGGAAAGCAGCTACAGCTGGGCTTCGGCCTGTTGATCAGCAAGGTTGCGCTTCCTGGGCTGGCAAGGAAATGGGGCCAGCTTCTCCTCTTCACTCTGGCTGGGCTGGACATGCTACTGGGCTAGCACACCAACAAGACCACGCAGGCTGCAGTAAGGGACACGCAAGGCTGGGGTCTTTCTTGGGCTGGCTGAAGGTATGGTGGTTTGGGCAGCAACAGGTCCGAGGTGGGCTGGAGCAATAGACAGATGGGCTAAACTGCAGCGACACCAGGCGGGCTAAAGCAAGGAAAAAATGAGGCTGCTGAATTGGTTAAGAGAAGGGGGTTGAGGTTGTCATAACTTGTCATGGCTTTGTCAAGCCCATACATGACCTTGTCAAACGTTTGTCACGATCTCGTCATTCCTTGTCACAGCTTTGTCACAGTCTCGTCTCAAACTTGTCATGATCTCGTCTAAAGTCGTCGTTAAGGATTAATTATAAGAATTAGGGTTTGATATAATCCTATCATTTTATGTGAATTAAATTCTACATAAAATGATAAATAATTATAAAAATTAGGGTTTGATATAATTCTATCATTTTATGTGAATTAAAATCTACATAAAATGATAAAATTTGTGAAGAAAGAAATACTAGATAGATTGGGAACCGTCAACGGCTCGAATTCCGAATTGATTCGGAATTAAACGGAATAAAAAAATTCTGGATATTATAGTGTACAAGCTTTACATAGTTCATCTACCTTGACGTTTAGGTTTGGCAAGCCACATACCAAATCTATTGAAAGTAACTTCTGTATTATGTGCATACTTACGTGACCAAGTCTTCTATGCCAAAGCCTTGGATCATCAGTCAAGGCTTTGAGACATTTTAGCTTAGTTCTTGAAACTTGGTTAGTACTCATAGAATAAACATGTTACATCTAGGAGCAGTAAGCACAATGTCACCCGTCGTTTTGTCTTGAACTTCACATTTTTCTGAATTAAACATAACCTTGTTGCCTTTATCAAATATTTGAGAGATGCTAAGCAGATTATACTTTAAACCGTCAACAAGATATACATCATCAATAAAGTTAGATGAATTATAACATATTTTACCAATGCCAATAATGTCAAACTTTCATTTATCACCAAGCGTAATGGTTCCAGATGATTGCTTCTGTAACACCCCGAATCCGCGGGACTTGTAGTGCTACGGGTTGAGACCTCACAATGGGTCCCGACCCTTAGCCTGATAACAATTTCACCGGATCTTGCAACAAGGCACAAATAAAGGCCAAAACCAAAATACACTTTTATGCAATATGATGAAACCCGAAAACAAAAGAAAGGAAAGACTTCAGCCGTCCTTACAACAACATCAATATAATACAAAAACAAAAACAACACAAGGACTCCAAAACCCAACTCAACCTAAGATGTACGGAACCCCGGCTGCTCTCTCCTCCGGATCACTCGGCCACATCCTATCCTGCACATCAACTACAACAATCGATATAAAACCGTTAGCTCACATTCTAGGCATTATAAAGATAATATGGCACAAACACACACATAAGAATACACAACACACAACATGCTCATATACATACACATCCTGTTCTTATCTTCTCTTTTTAGGTTATTCCAATTCTAATTCCATTCGTTTAAAGTGTGACACGAGAGTCTTATAACTCTCGCCTTTGTCCCCGTGTAACCAAAAGGAGTGTGGCGGAGCTCAACCCGTATACCATGCGGAGTGACGAAGAAGCCCACACGTATACTATATATATATATATATATATATATATATATATATATATATATATATATTCCAATTATAATTTTAACACAATCTTCAATATATTCTTAAGATATCCTTTTCATTATTTTTTAAAATAAATTTTTATCACTTTTAATTATAAAATAATTAGATAATTTATTATTCTAACTTTAACATATAAATATATAGTTCTTATATTAATTAGGAAATAATCACTAACTTAAAAATGTATAAATTTTTATAATATAATTATTATATTTTTTATGGATGTTATTTAAAACTACCAAAGATAATTTTGTAAATGAACTTTTTTAAATATTCTCTACTTTAACATTTATATTTTAATTTTGAAATTTATTTTTGAAAATTTTTTATTTCACTTTTATCAACTTTATTAAATAGTCTACTAAAATTAACTAAGATATATAATATTGTCTAAATTAGTCTATTTTTATTGTTTATCTAAAATTATAATTAATTTAATTATAAGTTTTTAATCACTCTTTTGGTTAGTTAATTAAAACAATTATGTTACATAATTTTTTTAATAAAAATTTTAAAAATTATAAAAGTTAAAATATACCCGTGTCTTGGCACGGGAAATACACTAGTAGAGTTTAAAAAGAAGGGTTTTGAACCCTTTAATGGTGACTGGGAGATGAACGCGCACAAGGAACCTCTCCGGCGGCTTGTTGGCGGCCAGAGGCGGGGGAAAGATGGTGCCTTCTTCCGGTGGCGACGGTGGCTGCTCTCTTGTGTGCAGCGGCGACTTCCTCCGCCGATGGTGCTCACTAGAGCAGGAGGTCTTGCGCAAGTAGGCGGGGAAGAAAGAGGGAAGGAGACGGCGGCAGTTGCGCTGGCGAGCGAGGCAAGGCACGTCGAAGGCGTGGCGTTTCTCCTCCGAAGAGTGGAAATGGGGAGATGCCACATAGAGGGGAAATGGGGAGATGAGAGCAAGGTTGCCTGAAGAGTGAGGAAGAGGGAGATAGGGCACAATAGAGGGCCTTGTGCAGAAGCTATTCAGGGGCTGTAGAAACGAGAGGTCAGGTGAGGTCCAGAGGACGGTTGCAGAGGTCCAAAGCGAGAATGCGTGCACGGCTCTCACCAGCCAGAGAAATCAGAGGATAGAGAGAAAAAGAAAAAGAAAAAGGGAAAAAGGAAATAAAATAAGAAGAAAAGAAAAATTATAAAGGATGGGCTCGATTAAAAACATTCGGAACCGAATTTCCGAGTCGGGAAGATTTTCCGAACCTTTCCGAAAGTAAACCACAAAATAAATATACTGAAAATATAAACAAAATATATAATTGTAAAAATATAGTTTTCGATACATTTGCTCCCGTAAAATATATTCTGGATAATAATTTAATGGTATAAATACGGATAATATATATATATATATATATATATATATCAAAACTCGTAAAATTCAAATTACGACGTGAAAATACTCGGAAAATATATCGAGGCCATTACAATATTTTACAAAATACGGAAAATAAATATTGAAAACGCACCCAATAAACGGGTCGTTACATTAGATCCCTCTAAAAACATGTTTTTTCCCGAAACTTGCTATGCATCGAACTTCTTAGTCCCTAAAGCCGAGGTATGAACTCTCAAACTAAGAAAGCTTAAACCTTCTAATCTAAACACATCATCTACTCAAACTACCACCGCAAGATAAATAGGGTCATATAGCACATTCTCACACAGGACACAAACAACACATAAAATCACACATGCACATAACTCAACCAAGGGAAGAACTAGGTCTAACCCGTCGATTCAATCGATGCTACTAGCTCAGCGTAAACTCAACCAAATATACTATCCTTCGTCTTCTAGTTAGCCTCTTTGGTTCCTCATCTGTCACTAGATCCTCATGCCTGACAATATGTCTGGAGTCATGAACATATTGTCTCGATTGATACACATGAAACACCGGGTGAACACCCTCTACTCTCGGCGGCCACGCCAACCGGTAAACAATTTCCCAACTCGTGCTAAGCTCTCAAAAAGGTATGATATATCGGAACTCAACTTCCTTCTCGGATCTTTCTCAACGCAACATTTCCATTATGTTTCTCTTGCTTGTGTCTAACAAAGAAGATCGAACTTCCAATTTGCACCTTTGGCTTTGGTTCTTGTCAAAGTGAACTTGATGTTACATTTCCTCAATGGTTGTTGCAAGTTCCAAGTAACAAAGGAAGCACGTTACTCCATACTACTTCTATTAACAAGACACGTATGTTATTGCTTTTACATCGCTCTGCAATACTCGATCAAAACCTTGTCTTGAAGAATCACTTATACACTTCAAAACCATCATTTCCTCAAAGCAAATCAAAACGGTTGTACCAATAAATCTCCTCTTTAACTTTCAAAACTCTATTGTCAAATCTTCGTCCAGTTCAGTACTTCATCGTCATCCGTAATAGGTTACCATAATTGGTGTTATACAACTCCTCCCTTCACAAATCTGGTAAAGCTCGACACATCTAAGAAGTAACACCCCAAATCCGCGGGACTCGGGATGCCACAATTGGCTAGGATCTCACAGTGGATCCTGAGCCTAGCGTGACAACAAGTTTACTAGACCGTACAACATGACACTGACAGATATAAAACAAATGCATAAAACAGTATAAACTGTACAACCCAAGAAGGTAAACAACATCATAGAGTTTATAAAACCACATCCTCACACAAGAGGTAACAAAAGATCATCCTCACGCAGAAGGAAAACATAACAACCCCAAAAGACCACAACCATCCTATGCACGAGAGGTCCTCGGCCTGCCACCCTGCCAGATCACTCAGCAGCACGCCTACCCTATAGGGCATCTACAACATGGTATGAAACCATTAGCTAACCGTACATATATAGAGTAATGCATAAGCACAAGCACAATCGTGAAAGATAGACACATCAACATGCTATCATACATTTACCCATTTTATCATCTTTATATAATTGTCATTCACTCAAATCGTGTATATATAGATAGATGAAAAAATCTATATACTATATTAAAGGCAAAGCATTTACTTCAATGTGGTTCATCCTCACTTATAATATGCCACTTGTCATTTTCTTAAAAATTTGTTTTTTTAAAAAAAATTATATATATAGTTACCATATTTAAATTAGTAAATAAAATAATAACGTAATTATTCTATGATAGAACATATATTTATCTACTTACCAAACATGTCTTTTATATATATACACATCTATATACATATATTAAAGACTTTGTGCCACATGTCGTGATCTTATAAACTTCACACCACGTTTCATTTTCTTGCGCGTCTTAATTTTATAATTATAGTAATTAACAAATCAATAAAAAATCATTAATATATATATATATATATATATATATATATATATATATATATATATATATATATATATTGTTTCCAATTATAATTTTAACACAATCATCAATATATTCTTAAGATATCCTTTTTAGTATTTTTTAAAAATAAAATTTTATCACTTTTAATTATAAAATAATTAGATAATTTATTATTCTAACTTTAACATCTTTTTATAATTGCCATTCACTCAAATCCTGTATATATAGATAGATGAAAGTATGCGACACAAGGACCGATACATCCGTGTACCCTATGAGAGTGGATTGCGCCCTTCCTGTATACCAGATGACCTGACACCAAAGAACCTCCCAGACTCCTCGACGGGATGAAATGGAAAGGTTATCACAACCACGCATACAAGACAATCAATAAAATATAGTTCGGTAATATCGACATCTCATGCTATCATAGCAAACATATAACGCACGCACCACTCATGCAAACACCCAATATAAGGATGGTAGCTAAGTAAGTCCTACGGATTTACCTCAACCTCGTACAAAGCTCAACCGCAATCAACCTTTACTCCTGAGAGGGACACTGTCTAATAACAAGGCATAGAGATATATCAATCTCCTATCAATCAAAGGGGTCACACCTAGACCCAAGGGATCCATAGGATCATCCTCAACCTAACCTCACAACCTAATAAACCTCAAATGTCATACAAGGCATAACATGATCATATATCATCCAAACACTCTCATCTAAGCCTAACATGGTACTATACTCTCATACTAGGAAAGGAAGAGGCAAAGTCAATCATAGGCCAGCCTAGAAGCAAGACTCACCTGCAGAACCAAGAGAAAACACCAACTGGTGTAGGTGGCCGCAGGGGCGGCTAGGAGGTGGCGCAGGGGCAGATCTCAGCCGGCACATGGGCGGTCCAGAAGTGGCGCAGGGGCGGCTGGTGTGCACAAGATGCACCTCTGGTTGTCCTTCGCTTCTTCACTCGATCTTCTTCACTCCTTCTTCATCCAACAATCATACCCATACATATACATACATATATACATCAATAGAAGTCATTCAAGGCTTCCACAAGATCAACTTGTGGAACCTAAGCTAGAATGTAAAGAAAGAAGGAAAGAAGGAAAGAAAGAAGAAAGATAGAAAGAGATGGATGAAAGCTCACCAAGCTGACCCTATGAAGATACAGAAACTCTCACCATGACGTCCAAGCTGGCTCAACAAGGCACAACAACATCAACCATCAACAATCAACAATAAAGCCAAGCTCATAAGCTTCCAAACTCACACAAACTCAAACTAAACTCAAGAAGAGATCCAAAGGAAGAAGAGGGGAGGAAGGACGTGAGGAATGAGATGATGGAGCTGGAGAGATGAAGAAACCCCTCATCTGAAGCAATAGGAGGCTTATAAAGGAAGTCAGCCGCAAAGCACGAGTCAAGGTCAACGAAGACGGTTGCAACCACACAGAGCAGCAGGGGCGGACCCTGTGAGGCGTAGGTGCAGCCCAAGCAAACCGTAGGGGTGGCCTCTGGGTCACGCAGGGGCAGTTTAGGCCAAATCTAGGTCCTCAACACTCATCTCAGCAACTCAGTAACTAGGCTCTTACATAAGAAAACTTGTAACTTCTTTCACATCTTTTGGGGTTTGCCATACCGTGACAACTTGTCAAACATTTGCTCTCTTTTTCAAGAGTAGACCCAAAATATCTCCTCCGAGCATTAGTAAGCCCATATGGAGTAACTACAACTCATAGTGGCCCTGGTTGGTCCGGAATGCCGTAATTGCAATATCCGAGTCTCGAATTCTCAAACGGTAACAATCAAATCTTAGTTAATCTTTAGAAGAAACTACCGACCCTTGCAACTGATCGAGTAGGTCCCACATTCGTTGTAAGGAATACTTGTCCTACATTGTCATCTTGCTCAACTTATAGTAATCAATGTACAAATGGAGATAGTCGTCTCTCTCTTCGCATACTGGTGTCCTCTATAATAACTTCAAATCAAGAATTCAAGATATATATCCCAACGTGGACTTCAAATTAAGAGTTCAAGATATATTCCGATATGAACTTCAAATCAAGAGTTCAAGATACACTTCGAACATGAACTTCAATCTTCTTAATGGTAAATCCACCTTCCAATGCATTGGAATCCGTTCTATCTCGGGTTTCAGCTTTTCTTCTCCCATCACATATCGTAAGATATCGACACAATCTTGTCTTGACATTGGTCAAGCGGTCAATCCCGATCTGTTGAGGTGACATCCATCGAACATTTGGTTTAATACTTCTTTACCTGTAATGTTCACCGTCCTCTTTCAAAGATCCTTCATCTCCAGAACTCGGGAGACTTGCTCTAATAATCTTTTTAAGGTTTCACACTTACGTGAAGTCATGAAGGTCCTAACTGCAGGACTTAATCACGCTTTATAATATATTAGTATTACCTTCTTTATATAGTACCTAAGCTTGCATCATTTCTTCGAGTAGGTGTAGAACTTACTCCCTTTTCTTATGTAACGTCCAATCGACCGTAGAGGTTCTATCCTCAATCTTTCATGTACTTCTTGTACATTTCAAATCGACTTCAAACTTCAAAACTTCAGTCTTCCCTTAATATTATTGGCCACCTTATGTATTTATCGGTATTCTATGTACAACTACAATGGAAGCCTTATCTTACGGTTGATCCACTAGCTCCCCTTACCATGATCAAACCTTAAAAGTTGTAACCCGCGGCGCTCCTCCATATGTCAATCTCATGACCTAAGAAGGTCGCGTAAGATTGCTACAATCTCCTCCTCGGAGGTCTTGTTATAACTACTTACTTGAACTCGTTCAACAATATTTGATTTAAGACAAATGCGTGTCCATTGATGTACCTCCTTACTATTGACATTGATCCACCGTGAATACTCCAAGCTCTTGTTCCCGATCCTATATGTTCTCATAGTCTTGTTTACTCTTCCCGTCTACACACATCAATAGACAACCCGCACTTGTGCGTTCTCAGTTGTTACCGATTAACTTGTATCTGAGCTTCTCCGAAGTTAACGGCTTACCCTCCTACCATACTTCCATGCTACCATACTCCTGAAAGGATACCCTCTCGGGGTACTTTGTCTGAACTTTTGTAGCTTATATTACTCTGCTTCAACTCCATTAGCTCTTTCTACGCTCCTCTCTTCCTTTCACTTCTGTAAGATAACCATACCTACCCAACTCTCTCATCTCAAAGGTCCCACCCATATAGGCTTAACCGCTTTTCATAATGTTATGCACATGCACTCCTCAAATATTCTGACATTAATTAGCCTCCACTCGCATCCTTCTTGGTGGATAACTTAAGTTCTTCGATCCAGCTCGTTGTTTCCTCTTTCATCTTCTAAATATCATCCTCCTCACACATTTCCTCCTTCTTAGCGTTGATCAATCTCATCACAATGACGGAAATCGATTGACTCCCACGGTAATTCTACTATGTGAATTTTCACCATGTGATCCTCCTTGTAACTCTCAAACTTCTGAATAAGTCACCCGCTTAAAATCTCTCAAGGATCGTCACTACACCCTCCGGTACCTCCGTAAGCTTAACTTCCGGTTCTCGTCAATCTTTCTAAATTCTTGGACCACTCTTTTCATCTTGACTCCCATAATTAGGAGCGCCTATTGAAAACTCGTCTTACTTAAAACGCCACTTTTATTCTCGAGCGAGAATGTAGTCCTCTTTACTTGATTCGCATCTTTAGTTCATCGACACCGCACTTGGAAAAATCTTACGTTTGTTGTCTCTAGTTGCCTCATTGATGCTCCTTCATTGTTTCCTTGATACCACTCTCATGTCTCCATATCGCTTTTGTATTGGTATAGCCTCCATCTTGGTTTTGCTCGAGTCGACACGAGGTTCCCTTTTATTTGTTTGTCATTTGGTTACGTCATCTCTAGTCTTCTTCTTCGACGTCCTCTTAAAGGAGTCCGGGAAATCACCGGGGTGTTTGTGAAAACTTGATGCTCAACTTGATAACTTGAGCATACTCATCTTCGTATGTATAGTATCCTAAGCCAAAAGGCGTTGTCTAAGGGGGCGATGATAGCTTTCTATCATCTTAGCTATAAGGTCCACTATCACTAATATGATATTATCATATCATACGTTTATATATATATATATATATAAACGTATAAAAAAACCATGCTACTACTAAAAAAAAACCAGCTCATAAACAATTTACAATTCAACATACAAGTATAGTCCAAAACATCCTACGTCCACATATACATATCTACATACATACACACACACACACACACACACACACACACACACACACATATATATATATATATATACAAACATAATATAATAATCAATAACTACGTCGCCGAGATCCGCGGAGGAAGTGGTGGTCCCGTACATTCAACCTCAACTGACTCATGCACATGATTTGAAAACGAAATTCATTTCCTTAAAACTCAGAACCCTTGAGGTTTCTATTTATTTTTATTCGGCCTTTAGAAGATTGTGAGTGCCATTGTTGTCAACCTAGGGCTCTGATATCACTTTTTTAACACCCCGATTCCATGAGACTCAGAGTGCAACGGGTTGAGACCTCACAATGGGTCCCGACCCTTAGCCTGACAACAATTTTACTGGATCTTGCAACAAGGCACAAATAAAGGCCAAAACCGAAATACACTTTTATGCAATATGATGAAACCCGGAAACAAAAGAAAGGAAAGACTTCAGCCATCCTTACAACAACATCAATATAATACAAAAACAACAACAACACAAGAACTCCAAAACCCAACTCAACCTAAGATGTACGGAACCCCGTTGACCACATCTCCGGATCACTCGGCCACATCCTATCCTGTACATCAACTACAACAATCGGTATAAAACCGTTAGCTCCCATTCTAGGCAGTGTAAAGATAATATGGCACAAACACACACATAAGAATACACAACACACAACATGCTCATATACATACACATCCGGTTCTTATTTCTCTTTTTTTTTCAGTTATTCCAATTCTAATTCCATTCGTTTAAAGTGTGACACGAGAGTCTTATAACTCTCGCCTCTGTTCCCGTGTAACCAACAGGAGTGTGGCGGAGCTCAACCCGTATACCATGTGGAGTGGCGAAGAAGCCCGCCCGTATACCATGTATGGCCTGGTCGCAAAGAACCTCCTTGTCTCCCTCGGGAGTTGGGTAGTGATGTCAACGCCCAATAATAATAGTAACAATGGGCCACATGATATATATAGTCAAGTAATCCTAATCCGGGTTCATGATCAAAAGCGATAAAACACACACCACCATAATGTATCCAAATAATGCATAAAAGCGGCTAAGTAAATCCGAGGACTTACCTCGTCTCAAAGTTAGCTAAAAACCGAGCTCACTTCCCGTAGGAATACAACCAAGGTCTGTCCAAGGCAAGGCACGATAATCAACAACCACCCATGGAAGCTAGAAGTCCTTAGACTTCTAATCCTATATACTCTTACAAGATCATACACTCTCATAAACTAGGATACTCTCCTAGCCCTCCTAAACTCACAAGATCTCAATTACAACCACATTCTAGAATACTTCCATCCTAACTCCACAATCTCAACAAACACATATACAGAACCTCAACCAAGCACACATGATAACATACACACTCCAATTCTTAGAACATTCAAACCATCCTCAGATCCTCACCTAAAGATCAAAACTACTACTTGGCATTCACATGGTTATGCTAGATCTAACCTAGTATGATACTACTACGATCATACTAAACAAGGGAGAAGGTACTCACACACGATCCAAGGTGGAAAATGATGTACAGACGTCGAATACGGATTCGTTGGTCTATATCGGCGCTTCCGGACCAAAAACCAAAGCTGAGGAAATTTAGCTTGTATGCTAAATTTGAACGGAATATAACATATAATATTCTAAGTAATATCCCGCTTTGAAACAAGGTTAAAAACCCGCAAAAACATTTTCCGGGGTGATTTATGTAACACCCCGAATTCTCAGAACTCGAGACATTACTGGTTAGGACCTCACAATGGGTCCCGACCTCAGTTTGACAACAATTTTACTAGGATCTTGCAACAAGACACAAATAAGAAAAACTGTAATTCATAAAAAATGTATTTTGAACAAGATGAATGCAACAAAATCTAACAGCCTATAATACTTAAACGACGGAAAAGACTAACTGTCTTAACAAGAGGAAAAGAACAACAAAGCAACAACCCAAACCCCCAATCTAAAGAGTACGGAGACCCGGCTGACCACTACTTCCGGATCACTCAGTTGCTGCTCTAACCTGCGGTAAATCTAGAAACACAACAAACAACCGTTAGCTAGTTATCTAAACATTAGGAGAATAATAATAGCACACACACACATAAAATAATAACACTCATCATACTTTCAAACACTCCATTTATTATCTTCATTTAAGTCATTCACTCTTACTAATGATACTTATTTTGTGACACGAGGGACTCCCAAACCCCGCCTCCGCCCCCGTGTACCCATCAGGAGTGGATCCGATGCATCTCACCGTGTACCTGTATGGTCTGGGTATAGAGAACCTCCCACTCTCCTGGCAAAGCTGGGCAGTGATGTCACGGCCCATTATACATACACTTGGGCCTTAAAACATAAAAACCACGGTCGTCCTAACAAGTTGTTATTTTTATTATAACACACCTTGCACACACACAACCATTATCACCCAACTAATATGCAGAAACCAGCTAAGTTAGTCGTAAGGACTTACCTGAATCAAATAACACTCTATCCAACTCAACTCGGTCCACACTCGTGGTAACTCAAACGCCTGTCAAACAAGACATGTGGATCAAAATCACATCTCCCCAAACTCTTAGAAGTTATAAACTTCTAAGTTGTACAATCTCATGAAGAGAATTTACAAAAAAGTTTCTCTAAGGTTAAAAAGACCATTTTGCTCCTGATCTCGAAACTCCGAGAAGCCTATCATTTAGTTCTAAAATTATATTATAGGACCTATGTCCTAAATCTAATTCTCATAGAAAGATTTAGTGAGGATTTATAAGAGTTACACAAACTTCAAAATTTTCATAAAATTCGTTAAAGTCCGACTTTGGGTTAGGATCCAAGGCTCTAATGAAAGATAAAAATCCCGGAATAAAAAATTCTAAATCTTCTATGATATGTATACTAAACATAGGGCAAGGATCATTCACAAATTCTCACCCAACATTCCTACATAAAATTATAAAGTTGGGGTAAAACTAACATTTCTATACTTAGTCATTTTTCTTCCTCTGTTGTAAAATCAGCCCGACTGGCCTACTTCGGAGCTTTGTAAATTCTAATCCGACAGTTAACTTTCTCCCAAATTTTAATACCATAAACTACATATTTCTATCTAAAATATATCAAAAATTCAACAGTGGATTCTCGATTTAAGATATCGAAACTAGATCCTAAATTCAGCACACCAAGGCTGAAATTTAAGGTGTGCAAGAGGTCTAAACTTCGATTCCTCTTGTCATCATATGTCTCCCTTATTTCTACTTAGAGGTCGTCAGTTTGAAACCTACAGAGCCCAAAAGTGCCTGAACTAATTAACTTATTTGATGTTAATTTTCTCTTACTCCACTGTCCTTAGCTCTTCCTTGTTTACTCGCCTATCTACGCTCTATCCCACTCAGAAACCAACTACAAACACTCTACACATTGGTATGGTACAAGGATGGAAGTTGTAAACACTCACCTACAGCAGTGGGGTCTCGACATGCTGTTACTCTCCCCGAAGAGGGACTTGATTGGAACAACAGCAGGGTTGTACGTCAAAGGAAGGCTGCAACAAATTAGGGGAGGTTGGTTAGGTTAGACGAAGAGAGACGTGAACCAGGCAGGTTGCTTACTCCAATTAAGATCCGTAGCAGATGGGAGCCGAGTACTTCGATGAGACGTGCAACCGGTTGGAGTCCAGACGGCGGTGCAGTCGAGTGCTTGGTGATGGTTCGGTTGTGCATCAGCAAGGTCATCACAACAGTAAACGCTTCAGGAAGGGAGGGGAAAAACTGTACTCACCTGGCCGAGGCGGACGAAGCAGGCTCCGGCGCAGGGAAGACCGTCGGGGAGGGTCGGTGAACGAACGCCTGTTCCTCGGGCTGCAGTTGACTGGGAACGCCGAAGATCGATGTTGTTCTTGTTGCTTGTGCAGAAGGAAGAGGAAGGAGGTGAAACAGCCGCCGGTTGTTGCTGCTAATTAGGTTAGAAAGGATTAGGTTTAGCGTTAATTATAATTAAAGGAAGATTAGTTTAAGATTGGGCTGGGCTGAAAGGTCATTGGGCCGGATCTATTGGACTTGTTCCTCTAGTTAAAAATATGAGCTGAAAGAATAAATCGTTTCACACGGAACCGCTCTTCGGTTTTTAAAATGTACGGAATTATTTACGGGTTACATAAATTATCATTTTATGTGAATCAAGGTAACATAAAATAATAGAATTTAATATCGTTTTATCTTATTTAAGGGAATAAAGGTTGGCGGATCGGAATCCGGTTTGATCCGGTATTAAACGGAGTTTAAATTTTTCGGTTATTACATCAGTGCCCTCTTAAAAGAAGTTTCGTCCCGAAACTTAAAATAATGTAACTAATCATTCGACTTTCTTCGTAAATCTTAGTTTCGTAAAATTTATGTTTTCTATCATGCAATTACTCAATCATCATGCTCAGACACACATCACATAAAACATAATCACTCAATCCAATATATAACATAAACGGTTGAACAACACACATCCGAGTACTAACTTGTCAATACAGAAGTAACATCTAACCCCGCAGAGAACTCGGGATAATTACGTCTAATACTCTCTTCTGTCTCCCAAGTGGCCTCATCAGCTCCTCGTCTAGACCACTGAATCCTCAACATCGGTATCTCCTTGGACCGCAAACGGCTAGTACTGCGCTCCAGGACAACTACTAGGTACTCTACAAATGTATGGTCGGGCTCAACATCAGGTCCTCATGGCTGATGACGTGTCTCGAATCCGGTATGTACTCTCTCAATTGAGATACATGGAAGACTGGATGGACACCCTCTAGTCTCGGCAGTAGTGCTAATCTGTAGGCAACCTCTCCAACTCTCTCCAAGATCTCAAAAGGTCCGACATATCGGGGACTCAGGTTCCCCTTAATGCCGAAACATTTGACTCCTCTCGTCGGTGACACTCTCAACCACACCTGAGCACCCACCCTAAACTCCAAGGGTCGACGCCTTTTATCGGCGTAGAATTTCTGGCGACTCTGAGCTGCTAACATCCGCTCCCGGACTAGGGCAATCCGAGTGATGTCATCCTGTATCTGATCTGGAGCTACTCCATCAGCTCTACTAGGCTCATCTCAGCATAGTGGCGTGCGACATCTCCGCCCATACAAAGCCTCATAAGGGGTCATCCCAATAGACGCGTGCCAACTGTTATTATATGAAAACTCTACCAGTGGAAGATGATCTGGCCATACCTGTCCTTAATCTAGTACACAAGCCCGCAGCATGTCCTCTAATGTCTAGATGGTCCTCTCAGACTGACCGTCGGTTTGTGGGTGGTAGGCGGTGGTAAAGTGGAGACTCGTCCCCAAAGCAGTATGTACCTGTTGGCAAAACCTTGAGGTGAAACGTCCAATCCTGTCGGAGACGATAGTCCTCAGTACTCCATGATATCTCACAATGTTTCTAGTGAACTCCTCAGTTAGACGACTTACTGGCCACGTTTCCTTAATCGGAACGAAACGTGCGGTCTTCGTCAGACGGTCTACCACTACCCAAATAGCATCAAAACCTCTGTAGAGCCTCAACCTTGTGACAAATCCATAGATATATCCTCCCACTTCCACTGTGGTATTGATAGTGGATGGAGCTCTCCTCCGGACCTACGATGCTCAATCTTGACTTGTTGAAAGGTTGCACAATGAGCTACATACCGAGCCACGTCGGGCTTCAAACCACCCCACCAGAAGGACCGTCTCACATCCTTGTACATCTTACTCACTCCAAGATGTACTGAGTATGGGGTAGCATGAGCCTCACCTAGTATCCTCTGTCTCAACTCCCTGTCTGATGGCACACAAACTCGGTCCTGACGTCTCATCACTCCATCAGCACCAATAGTGAATTGTGGGGCCTCATCTCGAGACATCCTGTCCCGGATCCTGGTCAAAGTCGGGCAAGTCTCCTACTTCTGTCGGATCTCATCCCACAGATCAGGAAGTAACTCCAAAGTAGCCAACTAACGAGCTTTATCTGGAGACTGAGTCTCTACCTCTAACCAAGCCAAATCTCTCTGCAATTGCGGCTATACTGTCGACCGACTCTCGTCTTCCTCCGAGGCGTCTTCCGACTCAAAGCGTCAGG
Organism: Fagopyrum esculentum; assembly: GCA_033239045.1. Taxonomy (NCBI): domain Eukaryota; kingdom Viridiplantae; phylum Streptophyta; class Magnoliopsida; order Caryophyllales; family Polygonaceae; genus Fagopyrum; species Fagopyrum esculentum. Next base: position 108,086,160 of record BSUD01000003.1, read on the forward strand.
AACTACATTCACTTTTCCAGGTGGTAGAGAATCTCAAGGTCGGAATCCTTGATCAACTCTAACCACCGCCTTTGGCGGTTATTCAACTTCCGCTGAGTGAATATGTATTTCAGACTCTTATGGTCTATGAAGATCTGACATCTCGCCCCATAGAGATAGTGATGCCAGATCTTAAGAACATGAATTACTGTAGCTAACTCTAGGTCGTGTGTGGGGTAGTTCTCCACCTACGTCTTTAACTACCGAGATGCATAGGCTATGGCCTTACCCCTCTGCATCAAAACCCACCCTAAGCCCAGCTTGGATGTGTCACTGTATACCACAAAGTCATCTGTACCCTTGTATACAAATATCAGGTGCATATGATTTTCTCAAAAATCTAATTCCTCGCATCGCATTTATCATGTTTTCCTTATACTCATGTCGTTTTACCTTCTTTTTAAATCTTTACCACCAGTAGGGTAGTTAAATCCTTTTGAGTTTCCTCGTATACGCCTTACGGACTACGTTGATTGGTCTTATTACTTTCATCAACTATTATGTCATCAGTCCAGCTTTAATTTTTATTGGAGTACCTCCGTTTCTCACTAAACTTTTATATATACACTTTTTGGTAATCATCTTATTGGGGTAATACCGGATCCATATAACAACCTTTAGTCATTCAACTTTACTCCTTCTCATGCCTGCTCTAGCCCACATGTAGATTCCATCTGTAATCACCTCACAACTCGACCACACGTTTTACCAAGGCTTTAAATCATACTCTCTATGTTTGTGCCTCCTCTACAATTCCACTTATTTTGTGTCACATCTTTAATCACACAAGCTTCCTCTGTCAATCTAGACAGTTCGACCCCACCCTTTCTTGGAGGAGCATCATCAGTCCCGCTTGTGTGGAATGCTAAGACCTAGGACATGTCCACAATCATTTGTTTCTTCTTACTCCTCTAGTTCTTCTTACAGGGATCCCTCCATGCTAACTTTGATATGTATATTTCCTTAGTCAGTAGTAAGTAACTACTCACAACAATTCTCTTTACGCCATTACTATCATCAATGGTTATTACCGACCGTCAAGAGCTTCTCTTTAAGTTCTTTATTAGAGTTGTCATATTGGACTCATTCAATCTTATCATCAAGGCTACTAGTACTTGTATTGATTTAACTTCACCATTACCATCGTTGATCTCTGGAAGAAATTCACTAGATGTCGATAAAATTCCTGTATAACCTTGTGGTTAATCTTCTTATTTGTCAACCAACCATCACTAGTTAACCAACACATGTAAATTCTCTGTTGTTACACATTAGTCTGTAGTTGACCTTCTATAAGATCGTACACTTACTTTTCTTCTATCTCTTTTGAGGTTTGATATACGAGGTGAAAATAATTCCCTTCCATTTATACTCCTTTAGCTCCTTCTACAAATTACACTCCTATAAGAGCACTATACTCTTACGAGTCTAGTTGTATTTTCGTCTTCCGTCAACGGGCTTATAAATTCTTCTACGATAACTTGTAGGCATTTCTCCATGATTCTTTTTACCGAGTTATGGTCCACTTGCGGTTCTCTATTATGACCCGCTAGTGTTATTAACTTAAATCCCTTCGTGAGTGAAAAGTTATTAGAGACCCCCTTTTTTCCCAAGACTATTCTCCTACACTCTCCTTCCTAGGTGGGCTGCTGGTACTTCCGCCTGTATAGAAATCCGTTATTTGTTGTATCCCGATCCTTATTGAAATTCTTGTGTGTTCTAGGAGGTCACACCACCCTTGTTGGTGAAATCGGCCTTTCCCTTTCTAGCAACTTGTAAGCTTTCATTTTGCGGCTCTTTAATTCTTCATATCGGGATGGACAATGTATCTTATCTTGACTCATACGCTTATGATTGTCTCGGTTTCCCCTCTTGATTATGGTGGCAAGTAGCTTGTCGAGAGTGATCGTATTCCGTTCTGCTTCTAGCCTCAAGCTTTCACCTTTTGGTCCGTCAGTAAGCTTAGATTCAATGCCTCTTGTCTGGATCGCTACTATATTTCACCTTGACTTTCATACCCATGTGTTTTTTTTGAAAGTATCCGCTTTGTTTGTAACGTTGCTTTACACCACACTTGAAAGAACCTATGGGTCATCTCTTCCAATTTGTATAATTGCCGGCCAGCCAACGGAACTTCTCTCATGTATTTTCTTCATTTCACTCTGTTGAGTTGGCTGTATCTCCTTCTTGCTATTGTCGTTGGCGTTGTCTTTTGGTCTTCACTTTTCCGTCTGAACGTTCCTCAACAAGTTCGAAGGAGTTGTCCGCCGTTCGTCTACCCTAATGCACATAAGATGTGCACACTAATCCTCACGTTGACACCCTTCAAAATCTACTTAGAGGTGTCAATGGGGTGAGAAACTCATTATGTTATCTCCGTTATGGACATAACATAACTATAATTTCTACTAATCTTCGGCATATACTTATCTATATCACATATCTTTATAATCAAGCTAATAAGTCGACATAAAGTAAAAACCTAAAGTTCATACTAAGCATACTGAGATCCGCGGTAGTAGTGGTGGTCAGCCGTACTTTATATCCCCCACCAGACTATATGCATGCATTTGAAAACCGAAAGTCCTTTTTAAAACTCAGATCCCTTTTTGGGTTCTGCTTAAATACTTATTCGGTCTTTCAGAAGATTTCAAGTGGCATTGTTGCCAACCTAGAGCTCTGATACCATGTTGTAACACCCAGAATTCTCAAAACTCGGGACATTACTGGTTAGGACCTCACAATGGGTCCCGACCTCAGTTTAATAACAATTTTACTAGGATCTTGCAACAAGACACAAATAAGAAAAACCGTAATTCATAAAAAATGTATTTTTAATGAATGCAACAAAGTCTAACAGCCTATAATACTTAAACGACAGAAAAGACTAACTGTCTTAACAAGAGGAAAAGAACAACAAAGCAACAACCCAAACCCCCATTCTAAGGAGTATGGAGACCCGGCTGACCACTACTTCCGGATCACTCAGCTGCTGCTCTAACCTGCGGTAAATCTAGGAACACAACAAACAACCGTTAGCTAGTTATCTAAACATTAGGAGAATAATAATAGCACACACACATAAAATAATAACACTCATCATGCTTTCAAACACTCCATTTATTATCATCATTTAAGTCATTCACTCTTACAAATGATACTTATTTTGTGACACAAGGGATTCCCAAACCTCGCCTCCGCCCCCGTGTACCCACCAGGAGTGGATCCGTTGCATCTCACCGTGTACCTGTATGGTCTGGGTATAGAGAACCTCCCAGTCTCTTGGCAGAGCTGGGCAGTGATGTCACGGCCCGTTATACATACACTTGGGCCTTAAAACATAAAAACCACGGTCGTCCTAACAAGTTGTTATTTTTTTTATAACACACCTTGCACACACACAACCATTATCACCCAAATAATATCCAGAAACCAGCTAAGTAAGTCGCAAGGACTTACTTGAATTAAATCACACTCTATCAACCTCAACTCGGTTCATACTCGTGGTAACTCAAATGCCTGTCAAACAAGACATGTGGATCAAAATCACATCTCCCCAAACTCTTAGAAGTTATAAACTTCTAAGTTGTACAATCTCATGAAGAGAATTTACGAAAAATTTTCTTTTAGGTTAAAAAGACCATTTTGCCCCTGATCTCGAAACTCCGAGAAGCCTATCATTTAGTTCTAAAATTATATTATAGGACTTATGTCCTAAATCTAATTCTCATAGAAAGATTTAGTGAGGATTTATAAGAGTTACACACACTTCTAAATTTTAATAAAATTCGTTAAAGTCCGACTTTGGGTTAGGATCCAAGGCTCTAATGAAAGATAAAAATTCCGGAATAAAGAATTCTAAATCTTCTATGATATGTATACTAAACATAGGGCAAGGATCGTTCACAAATTCTCACCCAACATTCCTACATAAAATTATAAATTTGGGGTAAAACTAACATTTCTATACTTAGTCATTTTTCTTCCTCTGTTGTAAAATCAGCCCAACTGGCCTACTTCGGGACTTTGTAAATTCTAATCCGACCGTTAGCTTTCTCCCAAATTTTAATATCGTAAACTACATATTTCTATCTAAAACATATCAAAAATTCAATGGTGGATTCTCGATTTAAGGTATCGAAACTAGATCTTAAAGTCAGCAGACCAATGCTGAAATTTAAGGTGTGCAAGAGGTCTAAACTTCGATTCCTCTTGTCATCATATGTCTCCCTTATTTCTACTTAGAGGTCATCAGTTTGAGCCCAAAAGTGCCTGAACTAATTAACTTATTTGATGTTAATTTTCTCTTACTACACTGTCCTTAGCTCTTCCTTGTTTACTCGCCTATCTACGCTCTATCCCACTCAACAACCAATTGCAAACACTCTACACATTGGTATGGTACAAGGATGGAAGTTGTAAACACTCACCTACAACAGTAGGGTATCGACATGCTGTTACTCTCCCCGAAGAGGGACTCGATTGGAACAACAGCAAGGCTGTACGTCAAAGGAAGGCTGCAACAGATTAGGGGAGGTTGGTTAGGTTAGATGGAGAGAGACGTGAACCAGGCAGGTTGCTTACTCCAATTAAGATCCGTAGCAGATGGGATCCGAGTACTTCGATGACGTGCAACCGGTTGGAGTCCAGACGGCGGTGCAATCGAGTGCCTGGTGATGGTTCGGTTGTGCATCAGTCAGGTCATCACAACAGTAAACGCTTCAGGAAGGGAGGAGAAAAACTGTACTCACCTGGCCGAGGCGGACGAAGAAGGCTCCGGCGCAGGGAAGACCGTCGGGGAGGGTCGGTGAACGAACGCCTGTTACTCGGGCTGTAGTTACCTGGGAACGCCGAAGATCGATGTTGTTCTTGTCGCTTGTGTAGAAGGAAGAGGAAGGAGGTGAAACAGCCGCCGATTGTTGCTGCTAATTAGGGTTGAAAGGATTAGGTTTAGCGTTAATTATAATTAAAGGAAGATTAGTTTAAGATTGGGCTTGGCTGAAAGGTCATTGAGCCGGATCTATTGGGCCTGTTCCTCTAGTTAAAAATATAAGCTGAAAGAATAAATCGTTTCGCACGGAACCGCTCTTCGGTTTTTAAAATGTACGGAATTATTTACGGGTTACATAAATTATCATTTTATGTGAATCAAGGTCACATAAAATAATAGAATTTAATATCGTTTTATCTTATTTAAGGGAAGAAAGGTTGGCGGAACGGAATCCGGTTTGATCCGGTATTAAACGGAGTTTAAATTTTTCGGTTATTACAATTTATACATTTAATAAACATAGGTCAAAGTCCGCAATTAAATATCCGGGCCATAAATATGGAACTCAAGAAACTCGGCCATTTTTCAAAATAAGCTTTATGTCAAATCTATGATTTGGTACCACTCTCTTTCTATAACCTGCGGACAAGCTAAGGTGCAGGGGCGGGGTCCCTAAAAGACTAAGGCTCTTACAACTCGTATGTTGACATGTGACAAAGTTGTCATGCTTCATTTGTATCTATAATATGGTACCACTCTCTTTCTATAACCTCTTTATGCACATACTTTCATGTCTACCTTCTTGGGTGATATAGTTCCCATACAAAATTTCCTATGACTCCGCGTAGCCTATCTCATGTTCGTTCAAACGAAATGCATTTCTCCAACTATTATCGCCTTAGACTCGACACGTCACCCTTCTGTACCCTTGAGCTTCCTGCTCCGTGGGTTAAGGCCCACCACGCTTTCGATGCGCTACTCTGATTATATTGTTGTCACTCATTAATCATAATGGCGTCTTCCGTGAGTTAAAAATAATTGTGACCCACATCTCTTCCGTCAAAACACACTATGAGTCCTATCCGGAAGGAGTAACCAATACCTTCTTTACTTGCCTTTTTCAAAATAAGATAACGATGGGAACGCCCCATCCTTTTACTCTCTTAATTCTTCTGACATGGATTTGTCTTTACTGACTCAAATCAGAGTCTTTTCTTAACCAGTCAGTAGGCAACCTCTAACACGATGCTCTCTATACCGTTAACTTACCTAAGAAGATCGTCGTTGATTACCAAAGGAAATTGCCCAAGGTGTCGGTAAAGTTACTTCATAAATCCTCAGTCACAGTTACCTCTTCCTATTTGTACATAACTTGTCAATACCAAACCAACACCTTCACGTTCCCCGTTGTCATTGGTCAGTCTATATTTGACTTACCTCAAGATCCCGGACTTAATCTTGTCATACTTCTAATGGTATTGAATTTCCTTATGAGCACCACTTACTCGGTTAATCCATTTATACTTCTTTAGCACGTCCTACATTCCACACTTCCGGTTCCTCTGAGAGCTGAATCCATTTCTCGAGTCCGCTTGTGTCATTCGTCTGACATAAATAGTCATTTCAAGTCTTCCACGATAGCTTTTAAGCTTCCTTGCGGTTCCTATGACCTTAATTATCATCCACTGTAGTTTCTCTTGCATGGTTACCCTGGACACTTGAGTTCACCAAGGCCATTCTCACATGTTCTTTCATTAGTGTTGTTTGTAACATTACCCTCATGAACTCCGTTGACTCTGCTACATGGCCTCTACACTTTTGATATTGACGTCGCGATTTCTTTCAAACTTCTTATATACCCGAGGAAGTCAAAACGTCTCCACACTTGTGAAGTCTGCTTTTCACCTTTACACTCAACTGTAAGTCCCATTTTGTGCGCATTTAGATCCTCACATCCGGGTCGACACCCTATCTCTTCTGGTCTCTCATGCTCATAATTGTCTATGGGTCATCCGCCTCAATTGTAATGTCCTTTATTCAGCTTATCGTGGTTGTACTCTACTGTGCTTGATTCTTGTTCTCATATTGTTATCTCTAATCCGCGCGCTTGCCACCCCTTGCATGCTTCTTCTAATTTCGTCTCTCGGCTTCATACGGCCAAGTCCCTTGTATTACCTCCAATCCCTTCCATCTAGCTGACTTGGGAATTTTTTTCTCATCTGATTGTCCTTGTGCTGACAATTATCTCAACATCTTTACTTCTTTGCCCACCCGTTCTTCGGAATATTTGTAGGGGTCACCAGGACATCCGCCAGAGTATAATACTCAATCCAAGGTCTGAGTCCATTGTCTTGTGTTGAAAACTCTTGAAAGTCTACTATTGTTTTCTCATGAGGCAATAATCGCATCATGATATCTCAACTAAGGAGATAGAATATCCTTTAGGATACTAACATACTATCATGTAATCATGAGAACAATCTTAGACCGTCGGATGGTGACTATTAAGGGTCGAGATTTAGTGTAGATATCATAATTAATAATAATTACGAATAATAATTAGGAATAACCAACAATAACTACGAATAATCCACTCAACCAACAATAACTACGAATAATACATTAAACGATATGGTACATTCGTAACAAAACTAATATAATTACGAATCTGTTCTCGTGATTACACGATAAGTCTGTTCTCATATGATCTCCTCTCTCTCTCTCTCTCTCTCTCCCCCCCCCAATGAGTGTGACAATAATATTAGCAACATATATTATCATATAATATATGTAAGTCATAGGTGACTTCTTGAAAAAAGTTATGACTACCTAATGTCATCGGAATATATATCTCTATGTATCGTCTTATAATATTAACAATAATTGCACCTTAGAGTAACTGATACAATTCCTTCAATTCATCACTCTATTTTTTTATGTGAGAAGAGTAGGGTAATCTAGGGGGGAACAAATTTACAACGGATTGTGATGGATGATCTTCCTTATAGCCCAAAGGAGTTGGATCAATAAAAAGTGAACACAAACTAAAATCACTAGAAGATTTCGCTGTTAGAACTTGGATCAACTATACTTGTACGAACACGACCCTCTTTGATGATGAGAGATATAATATCCCTAGTATTAAGCAAAAGTTTCTTAAACTCATTATTGACTACACTGAAAAGGATGAAGGACAGGAACACAAATCATGGTACTAAATATAGCCGGAGACCCCACCGGAGGAAAGAATAACAAAGGGTAATATAGATGTTTCATTTTCATTAGTTTATGTTCTACATGTGATAGGTAAGGTTGCATATACTCTTGCAAGACACAATTTTGTCTTTACAATGAGTTTGAGCAAAAGTTTGAGGGATCTCTTTCTCAACATGTAACGGATCTCGTTTTGCCAAATCATGTTGGTTCTTTTAAAAATGAAAAGACATGTATTATTAAATAATAAAAATAAAAATTTATTATTTGCAGTTTGAAAAATTATTAGTCAACATAAATCGGATGATCTCCTACCATTTAAAGTCCAGTAAAATGCAACGGTCCAAATACACAAAGAGAAAATTCATTACACCCGATCTATAAGGCGCGTCCATTCACTCGCGATCCCGGCCCCACCAAAATCCAATTCAACAAGCAAACCCCAAATACCCCTCCTTACGACGTCGTTTGGAATTTGCCCAATCACCAGACTCGAAACTCCCTAAACAAAAAGTGGCCTTCCCTCTAAAAAACCTTCCCCGTTCATCTTCTGCAACTCATTCGTCCTCTCCAATGGCGAGGTGGACACTCATTCCTCCAAAGCTCCACTATTTCAAGCACATCAACTTATACCAATCCATCGCCATCCTCGCTCTCTGCTCTATCTCCTTCTTCCTCGGATCTTTCCACCGCTCTTCCCTCCCTCTCTCCACCGTCAACCAATCCTCCTCCGCCTGCTCCGTCGTCTCCAATTCCGGAACTCTAGACTTCTCCCCGCACCACACCTCCGATGACTTAAACTCCTCATCAACTACCGTTTCACCGATCGTGAATCGCTTTCCGTCATGTCATTCTAATCTATCTGAATACACTCCTTGTCACGACGTCAACCGATCGCTCCAATTTCCACGCGATCGGCTCATCTACAGGTTTTCTTTTCTCTTCAATTTCCTATTTTTTGTTTCCTTTTACGCGAGATTTTCTCCGTATTATAATAAATTGCTTCTTAATTGCGGTAGGGAGAGGCATTGTCCGAAGAAATCGGAGTTGTTAAAGTGCCGAATTCCGGCTCCGTTTGCCTATACGACGCCGTTTCGTTGGCCACAGAGCCGAGATATGGTCTGGTACGCTAATGTCCCTCACAAGTGGCTCACGATTGAGAAAGCCGGTCAGAATTGGGTCCGGTTTGAGGGAGATCGGTTCACCTTCCCCGGCGGTGGCACCATGTTTCCTCGTGGAGCCAACGCCTACATCGACGAGATCGGCCGGATAGTTAACCTCCGGGATGGTTCGGTCCGGACCGCCATTGATACTGGATGTGGGGTAAGTTTGTCTTTCCTGCTTCTTGCGGTTCTTCATCTGTTTCTTGATTTAGTTTGGATTTCAGCTTTCTTTTTAGTTGACATTTTGGGTCCATCTGTTTAGTCACCGTAGTTTGTTGCGTTGGTGGGGCTGAGTTTGAAGGTTGATACATGATTGTTCTTTCATATCTTTGTGTTTTGTTCTTGTTCTGTTGGCTGATCCCGTAAGCATAAGAAAATAACTGTGTGTAGCTTTTGTTGTCATACCCACCCCAGTCGTCTTCTTCTCCAGCGGAGACAAAATCTAATGTTCTATAACATCAAAATTATTAAAATATGATGGCCCACTGATTGAAATTTTTTACTGCTAATCAATTAAATAATTGTAATCGTGTAAATATTATATGTAATACTGATTTTGTCATGAAACCTACGATTTGATACAATTTTATACATTTTATTTTTTTAGAGTATTTATAATGTTAAGAATATATCCTTTTTTTAGTGAAATATATGTTTATCAGAAATCAAGGCAATTGAACTATAACCTCAACAACAGTATACATACGTGTATTCATGACAAAACCCTAATCGAGTCCTAATATATGACTCAATGACAATTCAATATGTCCTCTGGTGGCCATCCATTTTATACATTTACGATGGGTGAATAATTAATAAAAATTTGCTTAAAATAGATTCTGAAACCATCATCTTAATAGGGTCCTAATGGATGCATCTTTTAGGGTGATTTTTTTTAGAAAAAAAGCCAAATAGTTGTAACCACACTTATGATGTGTTTTTACGCTGTTCAGTTTTTTTTTTTTTTTTTAAAAATGTACATGCTATGTGTAAATTGTAAAACATGCTTAAAATAGATTTTGAAACCATATCTAAAAATACATGCTACGTGTGAAATATGTAAATTGAAAGGTAGGACTCCCATTTTTTTTTTCATTTTCCAGAAGTAAAAGCAAGAAGAGGGGTGTGATTTGCGGGTATATAGTGAAAAGCAAGTAGGTCTTAATCGGGGTTGTGGCTTGAAATGAAGGTCTTAATTAATGTTTAGCAATTGAGGATATAATTAAAATGATAAAAATAGGCTCAGTAGTACATCTAGCCAGGTGGTTACTGATTAGAGAGCTTGTCCACTGTAAAATATTGAATGAAAATACAGCTGGAGGCTGGAAATTTATCCCAAACAAGAAGTTGATAAAGAGCAGGTCTGTGTTATTTATGAGATATTATTGGTTTCGAATGTGAAGGTCTTAACTGGGGAGTGCTAGTGCTGGTAGCTGTACGGTAATTAGTATGTGTTTTATAAGTCTATTTAATAATAATAACAAATTGACATGGGATCAACCAACTCTCAAGTTACAACCATGTGTGTGTTGCTTCTTATGCAAACTTTTAAATAGTGCTTGGCATTCTTATATTATTTATGTCTAATCCGTCAGTAATCATCATTATGTCAATTCAATTGTTTAACAAACCAACCATTACCAAAAGGTCAGTATGCACAGCTGCTTCCAAATCTGCTGTTTCCAGATTTCTGAATTTCTGCTTGTTGGAATTTTCAACTGTAACTAGAATGAATAAAGTAGCAATTGATCTTCGATATCCATTTACTACGTATACGAGTACTGAAATCTCCTAGACCAATTCAGTAGAGTCTCCTTTGATATGGATGCATATATCTAGTTGTTACTATAGGATGTAGTTTATTTGTCATAGCTTTTCCTAGGATTCTAGTTTTTACGTTTCCCTTGGAAAAGGGTCTGTGCTGAGACATGTGACTAGAACGGAACATCTTGGTGTCTCGTAACAATATTCCTGCTACATTTGGATCGTGATTGTGTGAATTATGACAGTAAGAAATAGGAGCAACTAGTTATGAGACACAAACAGTCGAAGTAGCAAATTCTTAGAGTTTGCAGTTGAAAAAGATTTGATAAATGCCATATTTTTGCAGGTTGCAAGCTGGGGAGCTTACCTTCTGTCGCGGGATATCTTGCCACTCTCATTCGCACCCAAAGACTCGCACGACGCACAAGTGCAGTTTGCTCTTGAGCGGGGCGTCCCAGCACTAATAGGAATTCTTGCTTCCAAGCGTCTTCCTTATCCTTCAAGAGCCTTCGACATGGCACATTGCTCCCGCTGCCTCATTCCATGGGCCCAATCTGGTGAGCCTAAATCCTCTGATAATTTCTAGTACTGTCGTGACTTTGTACAACGTTTTGTGAAACCAACCTAAGTATGTTGTTGGCTTGAGCAGGTGGACTTTACTTGATTGAGGTGGACAGGATTCTACGGCCTGGAGGCTTTTGGGTCCTCTCGGGGCCACCCATCAACTGGGAGAACCACTGGAAAGGTTGGAACAGAACTGCTAAAGATTTGAAAGCGGAGCAGTTGAAAATAGAGGAGGTTGCAAAGGGTCTGTGCTGGAAGAAACTAAAGCAGGTGGGTGATATTGCAGTCTGGCAGAAGCCTACAAATCACGTCAACTGCAAGAAGATTAAGAAGGTTTTGAAGTCCCTGCCAAGCCTTTGTGAGAATCAGAATCCTGATGAAGCATGGTAATGTCATAGATCCGGAATGCAACTTTACATCTGCTTTTCATAAGCGAGAACACACTGAATCATTAACTTAAAATTTGTAGGGAAACCGATATGGAGAAATGCCTGACGCGTCTTCCTGAGGTTTCCAAAATATCGGAGGTAGCTGGTGGGGCGATATCCAAGTGGCCGCAGAGGTTGAACACAGTGCCTCCAAGGATTGAAAGTGGAAGCTTGGAAGGAATCAGCCCGGATATGTTTAGAGAGGATGTGGAGACATGGAAAAAGAGGATATCCTACTACAAGAGCCTGAACAATGAGCTGGGACAGCCAGGGAGGTATCGAAACCTCCTTGATATGAATGCCTACTTGGGTGGTTTTGCATCTGCGTTAGTTGGTGATCCCGTCTGGGTCATGAATGTGGTCCCAGTTGAGGCCAAAGTGGACACCCTCGGAGCCATATATGAGCGTGGTTTGATGGGCACCTACCAGAACTGGTATTTGTTTTTGTTTTTTTTGTGGTAAGTAAAGTTAGTCTTCGAGAAGTAGTGAGTAAATTAATTATCTGGTGTATTGGTAGGTGTGAGGCAATGTCTACCTATCCAAGAACATATGACTTCATTCACGCTGATTCAGTATTCAGCCTGTACGAGGGCAGCAGGTGCGAGGTAGAAGACATTCTGCTTGAGATGGACAGGGTCCTAAGGCCAGGAGGGAGCGTGATTATTGTGGACGATGTTGATATGGTGGTGAAGATGAAACGCTACACTGAAGAGATCCAATGGGAGAGCCGAATATTTGACCATGAGAAGGGGCCGCATCACAGGGAGAAGATCCTTGTTGCTGTGAAGCAGTACTGGACAGCACACAAGACGACATCTTCATAGGAACTACTTAAATCAACATTTACACCTAGCTGGAGATATTTTGATAATTGATTCTTCGATGTGAGAGTATTAGTTGTTTCTAACGCCCTGGTCTTTGGGGGTTGGTATAGGTGGCCATAGATTCATACAAGTATACAGCAGTGGAGATGCTCAAATGGCAAAATTCTTTGTCCTCTTTGATTTTTCAGACGCATTGCAAAACCCAAATGAATAGAACCAGCAGTAGACAACCGAACATATCATTTTGCTGAAGCAACCAACTCACTATTCGGACTGTAGGTGTAAGAATGCTTTGTATGGAGCGATACATATATAACATTTAGTTGAGTAAGCTGTTTTGTATTTCGTAAAAGAAATAAAATATGCTTTTTTATTTTACCAACTTGTGCGTGAATTGAGTTGTGTCTTTCAATTTGCGTAACTAAAAAATCATAATAATCGTGCAGAAAATGGAATACTTTGTGAAATAGTGAGTGGTTTGTGTTTACGAAGTCCTGATCTTAAAGTACAAAGAAACTAGTGTTATCCGAAGTTGCAAGCAAATTGCGTTTTTGGAGTGTGTAGTAGCTACATGGGCTTTGAGTAGTAGCTATTGCGTCGTGTGTAACCTGCTTTCGACGAGCATAGCTTCACAACGCGCGTGGATTAGGCTCTCGTGTCCAAAGCTCTTTGTATGTCAAGGTTGAGTTGAGGCAACACATATGGCATTAGGGTGTCATCTCGAGATCCTTTCGCAACGTGTTGGCTGAGCCAAGACACCACATAATTAAGATGATGTGTATTATCTCTGATTGCATCAAGACGGATTTGGCCATCGCGTACGGAGGTAGGATGACGTTCCAAGAGCTTTAAATAGCCTAGACATCACGTATATAAGACTGTCATTTCATAACTTCGTGAAGGCTGGAAACAAAGTTTTACATTACGTAACATGTATTATAACACGAAACAGGTGTAAGCCAACGTGGTAACTATGAGACTATGAATAAATTCCCCGTAGGGTTTCCATTGACTGATGGATATATTTACAACAAACGTATCTACAATATTTACGTAGTGCATCCTCTATTTACACATAATTGCATATTGGTACGGGACCTGAACTCGAAGCTACGATCAGAAACTGGAGGAGGCATTACAGTAAAATTTTGTCAAGAAAACCCTTTGTAAAAATATCTACACACTGAAAAACCGAAGGTACGTGAAGGACTCGAACGTGACCGCGGGCAACCTTATCTTGGGCGAAGTGAATGTCAATCTCAATATGCTTGATACGTTGGTGTCAAACTGGATTGCTGGCAAGGCAAGTAGCAGAGATGTTGTCGGTGTAGACAATGGATGCCTTGGGAAGCAGACAATGAAGCTCGAGTAGAAGATTTCGAAGCCAAGAGCACTCAGAAACAACATTGGCAACTCCTCTATATTCTGTCTCTGCACTAGATCGAGAGACGACAGACTGACGCTTTGCAGGCCATGAGATTAGTGTGTCATTGAAGAAGACATAGTAAGTTGTGGTGGATCGACGAGTATCAGGGCAATCGGCCCAGTCTGCATCTGTGTAGGCAATGAGGTCAAGTTTTGTGATGGAGAAATAGTGATACCTAACGATGAAGAGCTTGAGATGTAACGGATGATACGCTTAAGGGAAACAAAGTGAGCTTCCTTGAGATCATGCATAAATAGGCACACTTGTTGTATGGCATAACTGATGTCAGGGCGATTGAAAGTCAAGTATTGAAGGGCCCCAGCTAAACTCCGGTAGAGGGTCGGATCACTAATAGCCGGAGTAGAGGAGGCGCTTAGCTTTATAGACGTCTCAGCAGATGTTGTAGATGGTTTGCAGTTGGTCATTTTTCCCCATTCAACAATTTCAGGAGCATATTTTTCTTGGGGAAGGAACAGTCCGGACGAAGTTCGACGAACAAAGATGCCCAGAACAAGCTGTAAGAATGATGTCATCGACATATAGGAGCAGATAAGCAATCTCTGAACCTTGGCAATAAATAAATAGGGACGAGCCACTCTTACTACCGACAAAGCCGATACGACCGAGGAAGCCAGCAAAGCGTTGAAACCAAGCGCGGGGTGCCTGTTTGAGACCGTAGACAGATTTCTGCAAGAGGCAGACATGGTTAGGGTGAGTTGTATCACGGAAACTTGGAGGATGAAACTTATAAACCGTTCCGTCCAAATGACCGTGGAGGAAAGTATTCTGAACTTCAAGTTGGTGGATAGACCAAGAACGAGACACAACAATATTGAGGACCATCTTGATAGTCGCCGGTTTGACCACCGGGCTAAATGTTTCATCACAATCAACGCCAATCTGCTGAGAACATCCGTTAGTTACGAAACGGGCTTGGTACCTCTCAAGGGAACCATTAGACCTGTACTTGTGCTTAAAAATCCACATGCATCACACAATGTTAACATCAAGAGGACGAGGAACCAAAACCCAAGTCTTATTCCGCATAAGGGCTCGATATTCATCGAGCATGGCAGCGGTCTAACACGGATCTTGTAGATCTACGTTGTGGTATTGTGGGAGTGATGATATGGAGCGGGATAGAGGGGCGGTGATGACCGATAAATCAAATATCGGTTTGGGATTGACGATTCCAAATTGACTCCGAGTTTGTGGCGTGTTGGTAGGACAAATAGGCATATTTAATATGTGAGGGGATGAGGAGGGGTGATGCGATAATTGATGTGGGAGAAGAATTGGGCTGGGATGTATCGTAGGTTGGGGGGAAGCAGGACTGGTCATCGTAGGTTGGCCTGGGACATCAGAGGGTGGGGACTGGAGTGGGCCAGGTGGACGAATAGGGCTAGGAGGACTGAGTGGGCCAGGATGAAAAGATGGGCCGGCAGTTGTGTGATCATGCGACGCGGGTGGAAGGAGGGCAGCAAGGGATGGGCCACGGGCATGGTGGGCTGAATTTGGGCTTGACGCTGAAGGTGATCTGCCGAGGGGTAAAGCACGAAGATGAGCTTGGGTGTAGGGGGAGATTCCATCGTCGGTGAGAGAGTCATAGTGGTCTGGGAGACGGTATTCCGGGAAGCGAACGGAAAGCTAGACTCATCAAAAGTGACATGACGAGAAAGAATTATTTTATTTGTACCTAGCTCTATGAATTTGTAACCTCGATGATGGGAGGGATATCCTAGAAAGATACATAGGGAGGTACGAGGTTGAAGTTTATGAGAAATGGTAGCACTTTGGTTAGGGTTGCAAAGGCAACCGAAGACTCTAAGATGATCAAGGAGAATTGATTAAATATTTTATGGACAACGGTGATATTCAAGTTTCTATTTGTAGTGATATTTGGACCGACGGTTTTCAAAAAAATTCATATATGGGTATTACTTATTATTTTGTTGATAAATTTTGGATTTTAAACAAAAGAGTTTTAGCATTAAGAGTTTCAACAAACAACACACCGCCCAAAACATTGCCCGCTTGATTGCAAATGTTTTGGAAGAATATAGATTAGTTTCATGAGTTTTTTCATTCGGTTTTGACAACGCCTCCGCTAACACGGCTTCCACTAGAGATTTAACCAACTATTGTAAGCCAACGATTGGAGGTAAATTTTTTCACATTAGGTGTGCCGCTCATATTTTAAACTTGTGTGTTCAAGACGGTTCAGCATACGTTGGAGATTTAGTACAACCTATTCAAAAAATTCTTAATGAACTTTGGTTTAAAAAAAGTGTACGTACTAAATGGTATGCATATTGTAAACAAAATGGCGTTTATCCTAAAAAATTTCCAAAAGATGTTTGTACAAGATGGAATTCTACTTACAAAATGATTTACGAATCATATGAATATCGAGAACTTTTAAGTGGTTTTGCCGCACAACATATTGACGGTAATTTTGTTTTCGGTGATTCTTGAATTTTAGCAAAAGATGTTATGGAGGTTTTTAAATATTTTTATGATGCTACTAACACTTTTAGTTATGTTTATACACCAACTTCAAATATATTTTGTTATGTAGCAATTAATATTGCATTTGCAATTCAACAAGGTCTTTTAATTGAAAATATTTCACAAGCTATTTTTTCAATGCGAACTAAATGGTTAGATTATTATACAACCATTCCCAATGTTTTTCTTGTTGCATTTGTGTTAGACCCTAGACGTAAAATGGATGGTTTAAAACAATATTTAGAAAGTTATTATGAATTTTTAGGTTTAGAACAACATCCCGATTGTCATGTTTCTACCATAATTGCTAAAGTTTGAAAATTATTTGATGAATTATTGGTTCAATATCGTGTTTCCGATCAAGGTCAATCTTCTCAACCCCCTCGTCCTTCATCTTCAAGTTCATCTAAATTTAAATTAATTGCTAGAGATTTGTTTGGCCCGAAAAAGGCAAAAACCACGTCGAGTTCCCATTCGGAACTCGACGAATATCTAACCATTTCTTTTGAGTTTGCCATTGATGAAGAAGAAGAGGATTTCAACATATTAGAATGATGGAGCCGACCGGAGAGAATGAGGTTCCCTACCCTCTTAAGGATCGCGGCACAAATTCTCGCCGTTCCCGCCTCAACGGTAGCGGTTGAGCAAACCTCTAGCTAGAGTGGAAAGGTGCTCGATCCGACGAGATCAAACATGTTGCCCGAGACGTTGGAGGCACAAGTCCTCCTAGCCGATTGGAGGAAAGCGGAAATGCGAACACAAAAAAACAACCTCTCGGCGGAGGAAGGCGACAAAGATGACGACGAGCGACAACAAACGCCATCGGATGTATCGGTGGGAGAGTCCGACTAAGGTAAGGGCCAATCGGGGATATAAACAAAGGTAAGAGAACTATGTGGGCTTTGATTCCTCCTCCCCGAGAGGATACGTAGGCAACCGGAATTCCGGTTCAACCCCAATTCTTCCCTTTTTTTTTTTTTTTTTTTTTTAAGTTTACGACTTAAACTTAAAAAGAACAAAATAAACTAATAAAAAGAGGACTTAAACTTAAAAAAATTGGACTTAAATTGTAAGTCCAATTTTTTAAGTTTAAGTCCTCTTTTTATTAGTTTATTTTCTTTTTTTTATGTTTAAGTCCAATTTTTTATTAGTTTATTTTCTTCTTCTTTTTTAAGTTTAAGTCCAATTTTTCTCTTTTATTTATTTTCTTATTTTTTTAAGTTAATTCCATTGTTTTTAATTTTTTTTAAGGTGAGGTGGTCGACCCGTCGACCCGCCGGGTCTGACCCGTGACCCGGCGGGTTGCCGACCCGGCGGGTCGGCCATATATACGGGTCCGGGTCACCCTCCCCGGACCCCTGACCCATGGACATACTTATTCTAGGGATTAAAACATCTAGTTGTGGTTCCGACTCAAGATCTCAAAAGATAATGCGGTCAAAGCTGAGGGTTGCAAAGAAAAGGTGTTTCTAAAGTGGGAATAGATCACCGGGTAAGTCTCACTACTCACTATCCCAAACCAAAGCTCCTATCACCGGGTAAGTCTCAAGGTACTAAGGAAAGGAACTATAATCTCAAACCAACACACCACCCAAGGTAATAGAATCAACCTTTACCGGGTAAGTCTCAAGCTAACTCAAAAAGATGGGATGAAGGCACACTCATACCCCAATAAAGGATAAACCTTTATTACCTACACTCATGATCTTAGGTAAACAAACAAAGGAATCACCGGGTAAGTCTCATCCTAGGCTTGCATTGAACCAAGAAAGGTATAATAAGAATAGGATTTGGCAAACTTAAACACTTAACTTCAGATAAGGTTCAGGAAAGGTCACCTCGTTTAGTCAGATTCCACCCCGGCCGAGATGTTCAACGACTGAGTGAGGTGTTTTAGGGTTAAGGTTAAAGACTCGAGCTTTCAGGGTCCTGCTGGGATTAAGATCATTCTATCATCGTCTTCCCCACAACTTTCAGCCAATCACCCTAGAATCGCATAAGAAACTTGGCCAACAATCATCATGATAACAATAATCAAATTTATGGAAAATGAATCAATATTCAAACACGGAAACCTTAAGAAAAAGGTCTCAGTAACTGAATCAAATAACAAACAAACTGCGTTCCTCAAATCACAAATCAACAAAGACAATAAAACCAAAAGACAGTCTAAGAAAGTCTTACAAACTCCTTCAAAAGCAACTCAACTATGATTCCTTCCTTCCTTGAACTTCAATCCTTCAATACTTCCTTCAACTCTTCCTTCAAATCCTCCAGAAAATCCCTCAATTTCTGGATGCTCCAAGCATGTGATCCGTAGATTTCAGGATGGCTGAATTGTGGAAAATCCAACACTTTATATAGGAGAATTATCTTCCAAAGATAATAATATCTTAAAAAGATAATTTCCTATAAAATATATCTCTATCTCTTAAAATAAATCAGCCAAAAATAATATCTTCCTTCCAGAAACAAAAGATCTCAGCCAAAAATAAAGATCTCGCCGGCGACAGGGTGTTCACCTCGGTCGGGACACTCCTCAAGATCACCTCGGTCGAGGTGGTACTGTAGCTGACCGAGGTGAAATTCAACTGAATGTGAAATCTCTCGAATCTGGTCCAAAGTAAATCTTCTTAATCATTTCCATGCTTCCTGAGGTCTTCCTTGAGCTCCAGAATGTAGCTCCAATGACTCCTTAGCTCCCTTAGCTCCATTCCGATGCAAAACATACGATTTTACCTACAATTACAACGAAACTAGGTGTAGACCTCGATTCCCGCAAATGTAGACAAAATAACAATATAATCACATAATATACATCCATACATGCAGATTACTGAAGATAAAATGTCTAAACTAGCCCCCAAAAATAGACTATAATACATGCTATCAGCGACATTTTGCCGTCAGGGCAAGGCGTCATCACAGCAGGGTTCTTCCCCTGCACGTGCAGCAGGAGGTGGGCAGAGACTGGCTCAGCATCAAGTGCAGAGACAATAGAGAGTCCCAAAGATACCTGCTACTCAGGGTTCAGCTCCAGGACCGAGTAGAGGTAGAGGTAGAGATGCCGGTACTAGTGATGCCCGAGGAGCTCGAGGCCGCGTTTTTTAGCTGAGGAGTGCTGAGGAGCTGCCAACACCAATTGCTACAAGTACCATTCTGTTACATGGTTTAATTGTTAGAGTTTTATTTGATACGGGTGCTACACATTCCTTTATTTCTGCTGCATGTGTTGAGCGTTTGAGTTTATCTACCATAGAAGGGACCCCTTTTACCATAGGGTTACCTGATGATAGTCGGGTCCGAGGTACCCGTGAGATACGTAGTAGTCCCCTTCGTTTAGGGACGCGGGTGTTGCTCGTTTACTTCTTAGTCATGCCTTTGATGCATGAAGAAGTCATTTTAGGTATGGATTGGATGCGTAGACACCGTGCGGTGTTAGATGTGGGTAAGTGAATTGTTACAGTCTCTATCGACATGGGTCCAATAGAGGTCTTCCGGGGTTGGGACCTTGGGAAGATGGGATCTGTTATTAGTATTATACGAGTAGTGAGACTGATAGCACAAAGATGTGATGCCTTATGGTGTTATGCCATGAAGGAAGGAGATAGCCCATCTTTGAAGGACATACTAGTGGTATGCGAGTTTACAAACGTGTTTGTAGAGCCGTCCAGTTTTCTGCCTCAGAGGAGTGTGGACTTCGGCATCGAGTTGGAGCTTGGCACGAGACCCATCTCGAAGGCCCCATATCATATGACGCCTATCAAGATGTTGGAGCTGTAGAAGCAACTCGAGGAATTGGCGAAGAAGGGCTTTATTTGCCCTGGAGTATTACCATGGGGTGCACCTGTCCTCTTCGTACGGAAGAAGGATGGATCGTTGAGATTGTGTATAGATTACAGAGAGCTGAACAAGGTGACTATCAAGAACAGTTATCCATTGCCTTGTATTGATGATCTACTTGATCAGCTTTAGGGAGCGACAATTTTCTCCCGGATTGACTTGCGTTCAAGATATCACCAACTGAGGGTGAGAGATCATGACGTTCATAGGACGACATTTCGTACCCGTTATGGACACTACGAGTTTGTAGTGATGCCATTTGGGCTGACGAATGCCCATACAGTTTTCATGGAGTTGATGAACAATATCTTCATCGACTTCCTGGATCAGTTTGTGGTGGTCTTCATTGATGACATTCTGGTATACTCTCGTAGTAGAGAGGAGCATGCCGGAAATTTGAGGACGGTTTTGCAGATTCTGAGAGATAGAGAGCTGTATGCTAAGCTCTCTAAGTGAGAGGAGCATGCCGGAAATTTGGACACATCGTCTCCGCCGACGGGATCATGGTTGACCCGGCGAAGATTGAGTCTGTTTCTGCATGGACGACACCAACGAACGTCAAGGAAGTGCGTAGCTTTCTTGGCCTAGCCGGTTATTACAGACGATTTGTGGAGGGATATTCTGTGATTGCCCGTCCACTGACAAGTCTTCTGAGGAAGACTACCAGATTTGTATGGACCAACTAGTGTGCTTAGAGTTTTGAGGAGTTGAAGAGAGGCGTTTGATTTCCGCTCCTGTCCTGGCACAACTAGTGGGTTCTGATGATTTTGTGGTCTATAGTGATGCATCCAAGCTAGGCTTGGGATGTGTGTTGATACAGAGAGGTAGAGTGATTGAATATGCGTCTCGACATCTAAAGACGTATGAGGAGAACTACCCGACTCACGATCTAGAGTTGGCAGCGGTAGTTCATGCTTTGAAGATCTGGAGCATTACATGTATGGAGCCTAATAGGTGATGAAATCACTATCATTTAAGATAGTTTTTAGAGTCTTTTTATTGCATTTGTGTCGGTTTATGCTACTAACTCCTTGGTCCAGAAGAAGAAGACTAAAAGAAGATAAGGAAGGAGTTATAAGCACTTAGGAGTGAAGATCGTTCACGAAGCAAAGCTTCTGTTGCCTCACCGCCCCAGCGGAGCCTTGTCACCGCCCCTGCGGGTGATGCCTTACACCGAAGCGCTCCTTGCGCCTTCGCCAACGCCGGCCATGAAGTGTGTCACCACCCCTACGCCACTCGTTAGCACCCCTGCGGTGACTTGCCTTGAAGAAACGAAGACCAGCCCCCCTACGCCTTCCACTACGCCCCTGCCTGCGCCTCAACCTAGGAGCTGGAAGACGAAGAGGCTGTGTCACCGCCCCTGCGTTGACATAGGGATGCCCCGGTGGCTTGGCATCAAAAACGTCAGGAAGTTGAAGGGTCAGACGTTTGAAGAGCATTAAAGATCCGCCCCTGCAGAATTGCCTAGCCGCCCCTGTGGCCATGAAGAAGATCAAGCGCTTTTGCCTTCACTGCTCCTGCGGAACTGAAGGCCGCCCCTGCGGTTCAACAATAGAAGCTTTACTCCGGCTGTTTACACCACCTTTATGGCATTAAAGGTGACTGTTTTGGGCCGGCCATTTACTCATATTTAGTGTCTTTTGTAGTATAAATAGTCTTTGGTTGATTGCTAGAATCATCCATCTTGTTAGCCAACAAATTATCCACTTCGATTATCTTGCTACCTTTGTAATGAGTTGCTAACTCCCTTGCTACATTGGGTTGGTTTGAAGCTGCGTTGTTACTTTGGTTGTAAGTTTTCTTCAATATAGGTTTTTATTCAGTAATGCTTTGTGTTTCCTTGATCTCCATTGTCTAATTGCATGTTTTACTATTACTTGAGATTGATCACCTTAGGTTCTAAAGTGCATGCAAATAACAAGGATTAATAGGTTCCGGGTTCGGGTCTTTAATCTAGTAGTAACTTTAAGTAATAACGGGTTGTAATTACTTAAAGAAAAGGAACACAAATATAAAGATAATTTTAACGGTTTTAATCTTTTCTTTATATCCCTCAATCTTTGTTTGAAAGCTAACTTGTTATTTGTTCTTGTATGTTGACGGAACACTAACCTGTTAAGTTGTGTTGATGCTGGTTGGCTCAACACATATATATGATTGAGACGGGAGATTACTTGAAAACTTGTAAAAGGAACTCACCAATGTAGCAATTGAATGCTTAGAATCAACCTAGTGTAGATTCACCCATCATTTGTCTCACTTGTCGTATTGATCGTTTTCATAAGTTTTTGTGTGCATCAATTCAACCAAACCCCCCCCCTTTTGTTACTTATTACTATAATCGATAATTGCATCTAATAAAACACCTTAACTCTCTTGGGTTCGACCCTTACTTAATCACTATACTTGTTTAAGTGCTAAGTCAGGATTTACTTTTGATTGGGTATAGACAACCATAGAAATAGCTTCAGTCAGCGCCACATGTCAGATCTTCACAGACCATAAGAGTCTGAAGTACATTTTCACGCAGCGAGAATTGAATAACCACCAGCGTCGATGGCTTGAGTTGATTAAGGACTTTGACCTTGAGATTTTGTATCATCTTGGCAAGGCGAATGTGGTAGCTGACGCCTTGAGCCGGAAGACGCCTTGAGAGAAGGCGATTGCCAAATTGACAGTACAACCTCAGCTTCAGAGGGATTTAGCTTGGCTAGATATGGACATCCAGTTTCCTGATGAGGATGCCTAGTTGTTTGCTTTAGAGGATCTATCTGGTCTGTTGGATGAGATCTGTTCGCCTCTAAGCGTGCGTGCAAATAAGTTTTAATTATAAAACTAAAACAAAAGCAAGCGAACCCGTAGTGTACGGATCGGCGTAGTTAAGCAAGTATTCCAGAGTATCAAACTCAGGGATTTGGTTAAACAAAATCAGTTTCAAGTAATCAAGCAATCAAAAGTGTAGAAGCTTTGCAAATAATTGGGAAAACAACAACCCTAAAAGATCCAGGTATCTAATTGTGGCAATCGATTCAAGATATACTATAGATGTAAGGACAGAGTTGAGACTTGCAAAGGTATAACTAAAGTAAGATAATGTCCGGTGAAGTACCAAAACCTTATATATCTAACCCAAAAACACTCTCTATAAAGGTTGTTGAGGTTGCAATATAGAAATGATCTAAAGGTAAGAATTAATCTCAAATACCCATGCCCAAACCCAAGGAATCAAAGATAAACTAAAACGGTTAAGGTTGTGACACTCGAAACCGAAATAGAGGATGTTGAGTCTCACTACTACCTAGAAAAGGCAAGCCAAGACTCTAACTTTGAATTAAAGCAAAAGCAAAAGTTCATAAACCAAGGAAAATCATGGCTAGATATTGAGAACCACGGCCGTAGAACTCAAGAACAGACCGTGATTTAGGGTGTCGACGATATTTCTCACACTCTCAGGGTCCAATCAAATTACGATCGATCTATTATCATCTAAGCCACAACTATCAACCCTTCACCTTATAATTGCTAAAGGGTTTTAGCCAACAATCATCATTATGATACCAATAATCAAATTAAGAAAAATGAAAGATGAAAACCCTCGAAAACTCAATAATAACTCAAAGTCAATCTCGAAATCCGAACACAAGGTAGTATGTTTCTGAATTCAGATTAGTAGGAATAGAAATCCTCACAATGATCTTAAGAAGTCACAAAGAACGGGATGTCAATCCGTTCTCCAATGAAAACTCTAGAATATCCCGAAACTACACAATCTTCGAAATCACGTCCTTCACGAATTTCCAATCCTCAAGGTAGAAATGAAACCCTAAGGCCGTCTCCAAAACTCTAAGCGAACTTGTAAGCGGGGGATCCCGAAAACTCCTTTTTCAAGACTTTATATAGGGAGAAATAGGGTTACGAGAAAGCCGAATGACGTGGCTGACGTGGCAATAATGACACGTCACAAAATCACCAAAATCACGGTCATGAACAACTTTCCACGACCGTGGTTTAGAGCGTGGAACTCAATTACGGCACCAATATGATTTCCACGGCCGTGGTTTTGGCCGTGTAACTTTCTGTTGTGCTCCAAACTCACTTCCACGATCATGTTGCCAAATCCACGGTCGTGGTTTAGAGCGCGATTCTTCCAATTCCTTTTCTACGACCGTAATTCAGGGCGTGGTTCTCCAAACTCCTTGTTTTAGCCTTTGTTTTGTGACACTCTTCATTCATGCTCCTCCCTTAGCCTCTCCAATGCATCTCCTTGCTATCAAGCATGATCAAACACTCTTTTCCTTCCACATTTTGCTCCAATCCAAGTCTTTATTCACCTAAAAACAAAACAAAGCTAGTGTAGATCTCAATATCGACAAAGTGGATGAACTAGCTCACAATTGCTTCAAACTCATATCTATGTACACATAAAAGAGGGAAAAACAACTATAACAAGTGCCTAAAATATAGTCATATTTCACGCTAACAAAATACCCCATACTTGTCTCTTGCTTGTCCCCAAGCAAGGTTTTCAAAAGCTTAGAACATAAGGTAGAATGAAATATGAATGCAAAACAAAGCAAAACAATCTTTTTGGTTAATGTGCTTCTAGTCAATAGATCATCCTCAAACCTTGCTTCATTCATCCTTGAAAACATTTATACACATAAACCAAAGTATGCAAACCAAAGAACCTTCATAAATTGCAAATACTTCAAGACAAACATCATAACCTTGAAGCATTGTCAAAATCAAGCATGTGAAACTTCAATTTAGATCAACAAGTCAAATAACACCCTTATGATCTCAAGGTCTTTCAAATAAGGCCAAGAATGCGGAAAAGGTGGGAAACTTGTAAAGGAATGTGGTGTATGAATCCGGGAAGAAGGGACAACACAAACTCTTTTCTTTTCATCATTTGAACTAACCACCAACTTAGAGCTTTGCTCTAGACTTTTGGACTTAATTTTTCGACTTTACTTTTGGAGTTATGGACAACGGTGCACAATAAACGAAGCCTAGGAGATTGGCGTTTCTCAATGTCGAGATGCCTCAAACCCTTGATGCACATACCATAATCCGTTAGGAATATCGCTTAATCCGACTTTGGCAAGACACAAACACCCGGCTATGTGAATGGTGCCGAGTTACTCATTGTCATGATTAACTTCCCCAAACCTATATTTTCCTACACTTTGAATTCAAACTATTGCTTTCATGGCCCTCCCACATCAAACGTGCCAAAATAAACTCTTCCTAATTCCCGGATAGGTAAAGGAGGCAATTATTTTCATTGAGGGGCTAAATGATCAAAGAAAGAAGTAAGAAAATCAAAGTGCCTTAATCATTTCATAAAGAGGTATAAGAACTTATATTTGTGATTTCAACCTTTGTTTCTCAAAATGATTTAGATAAAGACATTCACATTATGAAACTTGCAAGAAAGGATAAACAACATACTCAACCTCTTCACAATTCATAATTCAATTTAAGCATACAATTGTCATCAAAAATTCATTCCACAAGTAGTTTTTATCATAGAAATCATCTCTAATCTTAGAAGCACAAAATCTTTTCAAAACTTCAAATTTTTATGGGTTTTTCAAAGCCTTTTTCATGCAATGCAATAATGAAACGTGTGACAATGAAAGGAAACATGCAAGTGTTCGTAGTCATGCAAAGCAAAGTGAGTAGAGTTATTACAAACGATAGTCACACCCCACCCCATACTTGAAACATACATTGTCCTCAATGTTCAAAAGAAATAAAGAAAGAAAAGAAAAGCAAAAGGAACTCACTAATGGCGGTGTGATGGCTCAAACCGCCGGTCAATCAACATCATTACTGTGGAGGAGGCGGTGGTGGACATGGAAAGAAATCCGAGCTAAAAGGCCGCCCAAACTGCTGGCAATAGACGTCCCTCAAGATACGGTCATTCTCCTTGCTCCGTGTGTCATGAGTCTCCTGTTGGATCTCTAGATCTCCCACTCTCCTGGAAAGATCGGTGGCCCATCCCGGAAGCTGCGAGTACCAATCCGGCGGCTGTCCATACCATGCTGGAGCATCCTGAGGAGGAGGAGTCGGTGCCACCGGTGCCTGCTCATACCATGGAGGAGGAGCTCCCATCCATGATGGTTGCGCTCCATACCATGTGGGTGGAGTCTCTATCCAAGTAGGCCTCTCACTCACACTAGCCCTGCGTGAAGAAGAGGAACCAGAAGGTCTAGAGGGTCGGGAAGATCGTCTAGGTGGGTCCGGGAAGGCGGCCGGCTGGTCCGGAAATGTACCAAAATCATGCTCAGGACCTCCTACATCATGATCATCTCCTCCTCCCATCTCCTCATCATCGTCCCCAGCTGAGACCTCATCCGGTACATAAGGAGGAGTTACAAGTCTATTGGCACGCATGGCCGCAAAGGTTGCCTTCCAATTGTGGTGGCCTAGCATAATGGAGTACTCGGGAAGCCATGGGATACCTCTACCACCTCTATCCTCCCATGGCATGACTGTGGTAGGTGGAGCTTGGTGGCGGGGAAAGATAATACCTCTAGTCATAAGCCCGTTGAGACCCAAAGGTCTTGCCGTTATCCTAGTACAAGCGGAGTAGTCTATCCCCAATTGATTGGCTATATGAGTCACCATATCCCCATAACCAATGTTCCTGGCTTTCTTGTTCTTCAATTTACTCATGGTGGAGGCAAGGAGGGTGGCACAATCGGCGGGTCTACCGGTAAGCATGCAATAGAGAGGAATAACTCATCGGTTTTTATCTTTTGAGGGGTCTCGATCCTAGGGAAAAGACACTCCGAAAGGACCCTATGAGCTATCTTCAAGGCTAAGTGATAGATGAGCTTAGCATTGGTGTCGGCCGGTTGCCAACGATCCTCACTAGCATATATCATGGCAATCTCCTCCCAAAAATCCTTAGCATACACCCCACTAGGAAGCCTACCATTGAAGCTCTCATGGAGCCCAAAGAATGCTCCAAACTGAACGATGTAGAACTCATAGTTCTCCTCCATCAACCTAAAAGAGACCATGCGGTTCACATGGCTATGCTCAAAGGAAGTCACAAACTCCCTTGTTATCTCCTCATAAGCATCCTCTCTAATAGTGGAGAAGACGATCAATCCAGCTCTATCCAAGAGCCATGTCAAGTCGTTCACAACATTGAGCGGCTGAAGCTCCTCTAGGAGAAGGTATCTAGGTCCTATGATTGGCCTCTTCTCAATCCTTTCTAAGGCTCCTAGGTAATCTTCATGGATAGTTGGGATTCTAGGAGGTGGTGGTGATGGTAGTTCACTAGGGGGAGGTTGGGAAGAGGATGAACTATGATCTTTCCTCTTCTTGTTCCTGCTAGAATTTCTCCTAAACATTTTTCTCAATCGAGAGTGAAAATCACAGTCTGTTCTTGGTAAACCACGGCCGTGGAACGTATAGAGACCGTGGTTTTGGTATGTTTTTCTCAAATCACCACAATTTCACACCAAACTCAGCAATCACTGTCCTAGACTAATTCCAATTCCAATTTCATTCAGTTCTCCTAAATTCTTGCGAAGAAATTGAACCAAAATGACAAAGTAGAGGAAAGGGAGAAAAACCTAGGGTTTGGATCTTTCAAATCCAAATTCCTTCTCGAACGTGGATTGTTCACTCCGTTTGTTGCTTGGATCTTGTAGATGATCGAAAATGCTCCACTTTAGGCTCAAGAACCAATCGAATCGGACTCCGAACGAAGAATCACGGGTTGAGGAAGGTAGTCGGCGATTCTGGGCATGGTTTTGGGCGTGGATTTGGGTTTTTATTGTGTTTTTTGTGAAGGAATGTGGTTTATATAGTGGCCGTAAAATTTTTGAAAATCACGGTCACTCGGGGCATTCCACGGCCGTGGAAATGTACGGAACCCGTGGTTTGATGAATTTTTGCCATATTTTGAAGAATTACGGCCACCTGTTACTTTCACGACCGTGGTTTAGGGTGTGGAAGTCTCTGTTGTGTGCCAAAATCCAAGTTTTGTCAATTCCTTCCAACTTTTACTTCTTTCCTTTTCCCATTCCTTATTCCTACATCCAAAAACATAACATACCCGGAGGTATCGAGGGAAAAACAAAGCAAAAACAACTAAACTAAACTACTCTAAGAAAGAAAAACAAAAACGTAAATGCAATACCTTGGGTTGCCTCCCAAGAAGCGTTTGTTTTAGGTCCGTAGCTAGATCATTCCTGTGTTTATTCGAGGACAATCGGAGCGATTTCCTCAACGGGGAGCTCCGGTGAATACTTCTTAAGACGTTGGCCATTCACCTTGAAACTTCCTCTCTTTTCACCCCATACTTCAACTGCACCATGGGGAAAAACACGTTTGATTAGATAAGGTCCAGTCCAACTAGAATTAAGCTTACCTGGAAAGAGACGAAGTCTTGAATTGAAGAGGAGAACTTGATCTCCTTCTTTAAGATCCTTTGTAATGATATGCTTATCATGCCAACGCTTTGCCCTTTCTTTGTAAATCTTGGCGTTTTCATAGGCGTTCAAGCGGAGTTCTTCAAGCTCATTAAGGTCCAAGAGGCGCTTCTCGCCCGCTTCCTTCATGCCGACATTAAACCACTTCACAGCCCAATACGCCTTATGTTCTAGCTCAACCGGGAGATGACAAGACTTTCCATACACAAGGTTGTATGGTGTTGTACCTATGGGAGTCTTGTATGCAGTCCTATATGCCCATAATGCATCATCCAGTTTCAAAGACCAATCCTTCCTTGTCTTTGAAACCGTCTTCTCAATGATGCCCTTGATCTCTCTATTCGAAATTTCCACTTGTCCACTTGTTTGTGGATGGTAGGGAGTGGCGATCTTGTGAGTCACCCCATACTTAGCTAGTAGAGCTTTGAATCGTCGGGCAATGAAGTGTGAACCTCCATCACTAATGATGGTCCGTGGTGTCCCAAACCTTGGGAAAATAGTTCTATTAAAGAACTTAACAATAACCATGACATCATTAGTTGGAGAGGCAATAACTTCAACCCATCTCGAAACATAATCTACAGCTAGAAGTATGTATTGGTTTCCACAAGATGATGGGAATGGTCCCATGAAGTCTACTCCCCAAACGTCAAATATTTCCACCTCCTGAATGTTGTTGAGGGGAATCTCGTTTCTCCTAGAGATATTTCCTGTACTTTGACAAGCATCGAAACAAGAAACAAAGGTTTGCACATCCTTAAATAAAGTAGGCCAAAAGAATCCAGATTGCAATACCTTAACTCTAGTTTTATTGGAACTAGCATTTCCTCCACAAGGTAGTGAATGACAATGACGAATGACACTTTGCATTTCGTCTTCCGGCACACATCTCCTAATGATACCGTCGGGACCTCTATTGAAGAGTAGAGGTTCATTCCAAAAGTATTGCCGGACATCCTTAAAGAACTTCTTTTGTGTGTAGGATAATCCGGGAGGTATTTCCTGACAAACCAAGTAATTTGCAAAATCAGCAAACCAAGGTTCGTTACATCTAGATATCTTGTCGATGCACTCCTCTATGATGTGTAAGTTCTTATCCGGGAAGGAGTCATCTCTAGGTAAATCATCGTCTTCAATGTGTGGTAGACGACTCAAATGACCCGCAATAGAATTTTCCGATCCTTTCTTGTCACGGATCTCTAGATCGAATTCTTATAGGAGAAGAATCCATCTAATCAACCTCGGTTCCGCGTCCTTCTTGGCGAGTAAATACCGGATCGCTGAATGTTCCGTGTATACAATCACCTTTGCACCTACAAGTTAAGAACGAAACTTTTCAAAGGCATATACAATAGCTAAGAATTCTTTCTTAGTTGTGGCGTAGTTGAGCTGCGCTTCATCTAGCGTCTTGCTAGCATAATAGATAGCATGAGTTCGGCCTTCTTTCTTTTGTCCTAGCACAACCCCAACAGCTATGTCACTTGCATCACACATAACCTCGAACGGAAGATTCCAGTCCGGAGGTTGGATAATCGGGGCTGAAATGAGATCTTCCCGGATCTTGTAGAAGGCATCTAAACAATCCTCCGAAAAATCAAAAACTGCATCCTTCATCAATAGATTAGTTAGCGGTTTCGATATCTTAGAAAAGTCCTTGATGAATCGTCTATAAAATCCAGCATGTCCTAGGAAACTTCTTATCCCCTTCACCGAAAATGGAGGAGGAAGTTTCTCTATGGTCTCTATCTTAGCCTTGTCTACCTCAATCCCTCTACTAGAGATTAAGTGTCCTAACACAATGCCTTTCTTAAACATGAATTGACACTTCTCCCAATTAAGAATTTTTTTAGTGTCTTCACACCTTTGCAATACAAGAGAGAGGTTAGAAAGACAATTATCGAATGAGGAACCATAAACAGAAAAATCGTCCATAAAAACCTCCATTATTTCCTCAATGTACTCCGAGAAGATGGCAATCATGCACCTTTGAAAGGTGGCTGGGGCGTTGCAAAGCCCGAACAACATCCTTCTATATGCAAACGTACCCCATGGGCACGTGAATGTGCTCTTGATCGTCCGGATGGATCGGAATCTGGAAGAAACCACTATAACCATCAAGATAGCAAAAATAGGAGTGTTGTGCTAACCTCTCAAGTATTTGATCAATGAATAGTAGCGGGAAGTGATCCTTCCTAGTTGCATTGTTCAGCTTGCGATAATCAATGCACATTCTCCATCCCGTCATGGTTCTTGTAGGAATGAGCTCATTGTTTTTATTGGTGATGACCGTCATTCCTCCTTTTGTCGGTACAAATTGAACGGGGCTCACCCACTTGCTATCGGAGATAGGATAGATGATACCTATGTCAAGTAACTTAAGAATTTCCTTCTTAACAACCTCCTTCATGATCGGATTTAACCGTCTTTGAGGTTGTCGCGAAGGCTTAAAATCTTCCTCCATTATAATCTGGTGCATGCATAATGATGGTTTAGTTCCTACAAGATCCTCTATGGTATAACCTAAGGCTTTCCTATGTTTCCTTAGAATAGCCATTAGTTTCTCATGTTCATCTTCACTTATTTCGGAACTAACAATTACGGGAAAAGTAGAATTAGTTCCAAGAAATGCATACCGAAGATGTGTAGGAAATGGCTTCAATTCCATAGCTATTGATGCTTTTAATGAGTCTTGAGATGTTTCCGACGCTTCCTTAGAAGTCTCTAAGGGTGTAGGAGTGATGGAAGAAGACTCAAGAGTATTTGTGGAAAGAACGGAATTGTTCTCAGAAATACCCAAAATTACGGCACCACTGTTACTTCCACGGCCGTGGTTTAGGGCGTGGTTCTCAATTCCGGCACCAATATGAATTCCATGGCCGTGGTTTTGGCCGTGTAACTTACTGGTGCTCTCAAAATGGCTGGTTACGGTCATCATGGGTGAAACCACGACCGTGGAATAGCACGACTAACCGTGATTCCTCACGTTTTCTGACCCATCGTAAAGGTTTTCAAACCCTTCCTCTTGCACTTCCTTTAGCTCTTCCAAGGCTTCAATCTCATCATTGCAATCCTTTTCTTCTCCCTTTTCCATGATGCTCATGGTTATGACCTTTTGCAATGGATCCTTGAATAGAATCGAGCTCACTTCTTCTCTAGATGCTTCCTCGTCATAGATATTGAACATGTCCTCTCCAAGAGCTGGCTCTTTCACCAAAGTTAAGAGAACAAACTCAACCTTCTCTTCTCCTATATCGAAGGCTAGTCTAGAATTCTTGCAATCCACCATACAACCGGATGTTGAAAGAAACGGTCTTTCGAGTATGATCGGAACCGGACAATCTGCAGGAATGTCAAGCACAACAAAATCAATTGTAATGTAAAACTTACCGAGCTTGACTGTGACGTCTTCAATGATACCGACAGGACGAGTTATGGATCGATCCGCCATGTATAACGTCATCTTCACCGGTTTAGGTTCACCTAAACCGATCTTCCTACACAAGGTAAGCGGGATGATGCTTATGCTTGCTCCCAAGTCACAAAGGGCGTCACATGTGCTTCTCCTACTCCAATTGGAATGCAAAATGACCCCGGATCTCTCAGCTTTGGGGGCATCTTTCCAGTCATTGTTTTGATGAGCTCCGAAGATTCCGAACTCATCTTGACTTCTCCAAAGTCTTCTAGCTTCCTCTTGATAGAGAGGAGCTCTTTCAAGAACTTCCCGTAAGCGGGCATACCTACAATTGCATTAATGAAAGGTATATTAATATGCAGTTTGCTCATGAGTTCAATGAACTTACCGAATTATTTATTGATAGCATGAATTATTGTCTATATTTTGGGACCTTTTAGACGTTTTATCTTCAATAATCTGCATGTTTGAATGTATATTATGTGACTATATTGTCGTTTCATCTACCTTTACGGGAATCGAGGTCTACACCAAGTTTCGTTGTAATCGTAGGTAAAATGGCACGTTTTGCATCAACATGGAGCTAAAGGAGCTAAGGAGTCATTGGAGCTACATTCAGGAGCTTAAGGAAGAACCTAGGAAGCATAAAATTGAATTAAAGATTTACTTTGGACCAGATTTAAGAGATTTCACCTTCAGCTGAAAGTCATCTCGGTTGACAACAGAGTCACCTCGACCGAGGTGATCTAGAGGAGCACCCCGACCGTGGCGAACACTCTGACGCGGCGAGATATATTTTATTTGGCTGAGATCTTTTATTTTTGGAAGGAGAGATCTTATATTTTTGGACTGGATTTCTGGAAGGAAGATAATATATTATAGGGATCTATTTATGAGATATGGATATATTTTATTAGAAAATTATCTTTTTAAGATATTTTATCTTTGGAAGATAATTCTCCTATATGAAGGGTTGGATTTTCCACAAGTTCAAGCATGCTTAGAGGCTGAGAGCATCCAACAATTAGGAAGGATTTTTGGAAGCTTGAAGGAAGGAAGGAAGATTGAAGATCAATCTAGGAAGGATTTATAGCTTATTATAGCTTTTGTGAAGGGTTTTTTAAGACTTTCTTAGATTCCCTTCTTGTTGATTTGTCTTTTTGGATTTGTGATTCAAGGAACGCTTATTTGTTTGATATTTGATTCAGTTATTGAAGCCTTGTTCTTAAGGTTTTCGTGTTCAAATATTCATTCTCTTCCCATATATTTGATTATTGCTTTCATGATGATGAGTGACTAATTTCTTTGTGCGATTCTAGGGTGATTGGCTGAAGGTTGTGGGAAAAACAATGATAGAATAATCTTAAATTCCAGTAGGACCCTGAAAGCTTGAGTCTTTATCCTTAACCCTAGAACATCTCGTTCAGTCGATGAACATCTCGGCCGGGGTGGAATTTGACTGACCGAGGTGACTTATCTGATCCGAAACTGAGAGTTAAGTGTTAGAGTTGCCAAATCCTATTCTTATTACACCTTTCCTGGTTCAAAGCAAGCTTAGGATGAGACTTACCCTGTAATTCCTTTGTTTGTTTA
The DNA here is from genome assembly GCA_033239045.1 of Fagopyrum esculentum. Classification (NCBI taxonomy): domain Eukaryota; kingdom Viridiplantae; phylum Streptophyta; class Magnoliopsida; order Caryophyllales; family Polygonaceae; genus Fagopyrum; species Fagopyrum esculentum. The sequence goes on from BSUD01000003.1 coordinate 108,120,164, forward strand.
CCCAAGATCATAAGTGTAGGTAATAAAGGTTTATCCTTTATTGGGGTTTGAGTGTGCCTTCATCCCATCTTTGTGAGTTAGCCTGAGACTTACCCGGTAAAGGTTGATTCTATTCCCTTAGTTGGTTTGTTAGTTTGAGATTATAGTTCCTTTCCTTAGTACCTTGAGACTTACCCGGTGATAAGTTCTTTGACTTGGGATTGTGAGTAGTGGGACTTACCCGGTAATCTATTCCACTTTAGAAACACCTTCCCTTTGCAAAATCTCAGCTTTGTCCGCTTATCTTTAGATCTTGAGTTGGAACCATAACTGGATGCTTTAATCCCTAGAATTTGCATACTTTCTTAATTGACTATATTATCATCTTTGATTGCTTTAATTGCTTTTGTGGTTAGTTGTAATATTAACAACCTATACTTTTGTTTTGTTTCACCTAAGTCCCTGAAATCGACACCCCGGAATTCTTTCTTTTAATACGATTGACCCGTACACCGCGGGTTCGCATCCTTGTTTTAAGCATACATCTTGGGTTATAAATTTTAAGCTTGCACACACCATTTGGAGTGAACAAGTTTTTGGCGCCGTTGCCGGGGACTTGGTCTAGACCGAGCCGGTTGCGGTTGTCTTTCGGGGCTGTTGCCCCTGTTATTACTAACCACTCTACTTGAGTGACTTTCGCAGGTTCTTTTTCTTTGGTTTACGCGAAGAACCTGTACTGGGAAGGAAATCGTTCCGTACGATCCCGAACCAGAAAAGACATATAAGAGACGATTGAAAGAAGCGAAAATGGCCAACCAAGACAATCGCGATCTTGAGGCCGAATTGAAGGAGGCTATGGAACAACTGCACCTCAATAGGGAAGAATTGCAGCGCGAAAGGGAGGAAAATTGCACCCGAGCTGCAGAGATTGAAGCAGATATGGCTGAGTTACGAGCTCAGATTCTGCATCGACTAGATCCTCGACCGAGGTAGGACCCCGCTCCAGTTGCCCCGGCCGAGATACTTCCACCTCGGATGTCAGTCCGAGATGTTCTTTTTGTAAGTATTCCACAAACCCTAGGGCAGAGGATGGACCCAAACCAGCATGTGAGGCGTCCAGGAGTCAACCTAGGAGATCCAACGGAGCATGATTATGAACTTCGACCGCAAATTCTTTCCATGATTCACCAATGCCAATTCGGAGGTCTAGAAAGGGAGTCCCCACATCAACATCTACAAAACTATGAGATCTTGATGGAGACCTTGAAACCTTCAAGAGTGGAAAATAATAATTACAAGTTAAGGCCTTTTTACTTTTCTTTGAAGGAAAGGGCACTTACTTGGTACCAATCTCTTCCTCCCGGAAAGATCAATACTTGGGAGGAGATGACGACGGAGTTCTTGACGAAATTCTTCCCCCCTCTCCAAAACTGCCAAAATGAGGGGGATGATCAACGCATTCATCATGAAGGACAAGGAGAGTTTGTCCAAGTCATGGGAGAGATTTAAAGATATTATTTTGGGTTGCCCACTTCATGGGATTCCAAAGATAGAGTTGTTGGAGATTTACTTCAAGGGATTGGACGGAGCTACCCAATTCAGCCTTCAACTACTATCCGCCGGCACATTCATGGACATGCCGATTGATGAAGCTTGGGAATTCATTGAAAAACAAGCTTTGCACATGGAGAAGTACTCGCACCAAGGAGCTGAAAATGGAGCTAAGAGAGTTAATTTCCAAGAAGCTCCATCAAATGATAATCAACTTACCTCCCTCAAGAATGATGTGAATCAATTGAAGGAACTTTTGGTTGCTCACACCAAGAAAGAAGAGGAAGGATATCAAGGCTCAAGGAACAACAATAGTTACCGGAACAACAACAACGGTTCCCAGAACAACAACTACAACAACAATAGAGGATCCAGCAACAATAATTGGAGGCCAAACAATCAAAATTCGGGTAACTCTTACTCTAACTCCAATTCGAACAACTCTTCTAACCCTTTCCTTTCTTCTTCTTCTTCTACTCCATTAAAGAGCCAGGAGCCTGGATCAAGCTCGTCCCAGCCATAAATGAAAGATGCAGTGCTGGAGGCTATCTTGATCAAGCTCAATGCTATGGAGACGTCCATGACTTCATTTTCGAAGGCACAAATAGCCTTAGAACAACAATTCTTTAATAAGGCGAATGAAGCGCCAAGAGATTCAGGGAAGCTTCCAGCAAGGACAAAGAGCAAACCTAAAGGACAAATCATGGCAATAACGACGAGAAGTGGACTGAAAACTGGAGATCTAGTGCCTCGATCGATGCCAGTAAAGAACACCTCTTTCCAGGTACAGACGAAGAACACTTCGGCCGAGATACCAACCGAGGTGGAGCCACAAAAAGAGTCGGACAAAACTGAAGTTTATGTACCACCTCCTGCATATAAACCACCACTTCCGTTCCCCTAGTCAAGGGCCAAAGCACATCTAGACAAGCACTTTGGTAAGTTCCTTGACTTGATGAATAAACTACATATTAACATCTCTTTCCTTGATGCTATTCTAGGGATGCCCGCATATGGGAAGTTCTTAAAAGTGATTCTATCAAAGAAGAGGAAGCTGGAAGACTTTGGTGAAGTAAGGATGACATCTAAATCCTCCGAGCTCATTCAAATCATGAAGGAGAAGATGCCACCCAAGTTAAGGGATCCCGACTCATTTTGCATTCCCATTCAAGCTAAGGATGTCACTTTTGAGGCGTTGTGTGATCTACGTGCCAGCGTGAGCATCATCCCGCTGGAGCTATATGCGAGGATCGGACTTGGAGAGCCCAAGTCGGTGAAGATACGGTTGTACATGGCGGACCGCTCCATTACCCATCCCGTGGGCATTTTGGAAGACGTCCCGGTTAAGTTAGGTAACTTTTATTTACCTATAGACTTATGCGAAGAACCCGTACTGGGAAGGAAATCGTTCCTTACGATCCCGAACCAGAAAAGACATATAAGAGACGCTTGAAAGAAGAGAAAATGGTCAACCAAGACAATCGCGATCTTGAGGCAGAATTGAAGGAGGCAATGGAACAACTGCGCCTCAATAGGGAAGAACTGCAGCGCGAAAGGGAGGAAAATCGCACCCGAGCTGCAGAGATTGAAGCAGATATGGCTGAGTTACGAGCTCAGATTCTGCATCGACCAGATCCTCGACCGAGGCAGGACCCTGCTCCAGTTGCCCCGGACGAGATACTTCCACCTCGGATGCAAGTCCGAGATGCTCTTTTTGCAAGTATTCCACAAACCCTAAGGCAGAGGATGGACCCAAACCAGCAAGTGAGGCGTCCAGGAGTCAACCTAGGAGATCCAACGGAGCATGATTATGAACTTCGGCCGCAAATTCTTTCCATGATTCGCCAATGCTAATTCGGAGGTCTAGAAAGGGAGTCCCCACATCAACATCTACAAAACTATGAGATCTTGATGGAGACCTTGAAACCTTCAAGAGTGGAAAACAATAATTACAAGTTAAGGCCTTTTTACTTTTCTTTGAAGGACAGGGCACTTACTTGGTACCAATCTCTTCCTCCCGGAAATATCAATACTTGGGAGGAGATGACGTCGGAGTTCTTGACGAAATTCTTCCCCCCCCCCTCCAAAACTGCCGAAATGAGAGGGAAGATCAACGCATTCATCATGAAGGACAAGGAGAGTTTGTCCAAGTCATGGGAGAGATTTAAAGATGTTCTTTTGGATTGCCCACTTCATGGGATTCCAAAGATAGAGTTGTTGGAGATTTACTTCAAGGAATTGGACAGAGCTACCCAATTCAGCCTTCAACTACTATCTGCCGGAACATTCATGGACATGCCGATTGATGAAGCTTGGGAATTCATTGAAAAACAAGCTTTGCACATGGAGAAGTACTTGCACCAAGGAGCTGAAAATGGAGCTAAGAGAGTTAATTTCCAAGAAGCTCCATCAAATGATAATCAACTTACCTCCCTCAAGAATGATGTGAATCAATTGAAGGAATTTTGGTTGTTCACACCAAGAAAGAAGAGGAAGGATATCAAGGCTCAAGGAACAACAATGGTTACCGGAACAACAACAACGGTTCCCAGAACAACAACTACAACAACAATAGAGGATCCAGCAACAATAATTGGAGGCCAAACAATCAAAATTCGGGTAACTCTTACTCTAACTCCAATTCGAACAACTCTTCTAACCCTTTCCTTTCTTCTTCTTCTTCTACTCCATTAAAGAGCCAGGAGCCTGGATCAAGCTCGTCCCAGCCATAAAAGAAAGATGCAGTGCTGAAGGCTATCTTGATCAAGCTCAATGCTATGGAGACGTCCATGACTTCTTTTTCGAAGGCACAAAAAGCCTTAGAACAACAATTCTTTAATAAGGCGAATGAAGCGCCAAGATATTCAGGGAAGTTTCAAGCAAGGGCAGAGAGCAAACTTAAAGGACAGATCATGGCAATAACGACGAGAAGTGGACTGAAAACTAGAGATCTAGTGTCTCGATCGATGCCAGTAGAGAACACCTCATTCCAGGTACATACGAAGAACACTTCGGCCGAGATACCAACTGAGGTGGAGCCACATAAAGAGTCGGACAAAACTAAAGTTTATGTCCCACCTCCTGCATATAAACCACCACTTCCATTCCCCCAGTCAAGGGCCAGAGCACATCTAGACAAGCACTTTGGTAAGTTCCTTGACTTGATGAATAAACTACATATTAACATCCATTTCTTTGATGCTATTCTAGGGATGCCCGCATATGGGAAGTTCTTAAAAGTGATTCTATCAAGGAAGAGGAAGCTGGAAGACTTTGGTGAAGTAAGGATGACATCTAAATCCTCCGAGCTCATTTAAATCATGAAGGAGAAGATGCCACCCAAGTTAAGGGATCCCGACTCATTTTGCATTCCCATTCAAGTTGGGGATGTCACTTGTGAGGCGTTGTGTGATCTAGGTGCCAGCGTGAGCATCATCCCGCTGGAGCTATATGCGAGGATCGGACTTGGAGAGCCCAAGCCGGTGAAGATACGATTGTACATGGCGGACCGATCCATTACCCATCCCGTGGGCATTTTGGAAGACGTCCCGGTTAAGTTAGGTAACTTTTATTTACCTATAGACTTTATTGTGCTTGACATTCCCGCAGATTATCCTGTTCCTATCATCCTCGGGAGACCATTTCTAGTAACTTCGGGTTGCAATGTGGATTGTAAGAACGCCAAGTTGAAATTCAACATTGGCGGTGATCAAGTTGAGTTTGCATTGCTTACGGCAATGAAAGGAGAGCCGCTGGGAGACGATATCTTCAATATCTATGATGAAGAAGAATCAAGAGAATTGGTGAGCTCTATCCTTATTAATGATCCACTTGAGAGAGTTATTAGTTTTAGCTTAATGAAGGAAGGTATAGATGTTTCTTGTGATGCAGATATACGGAGCTTGAAGGCATTGAAAGAAGATCCAGGAGCTAAGATTAAGAAGCTAAACCAGGAAAAGAAAATCTCCATTTTCGGTCCCAGTTGCAGTACCTCGACCGAGGTACTTTCTTGACCAAGCAAGGTGTTCTTGACTAAAGAACATCTCGGTCACCCTCTCTGGGCCTCGACCGAGGTCGCAAGCGAGATGATGTCAACTGAGAATAACAAACTTCTTACTCCCTTTTCTGAAATTCATCCACAGTTGGTGGAACACTTTCTCCACCAAACATCTGATAATAAAGGGCCTTGGTATGCTGACATTGTTAATTATCTTGTTTGTCAGGAAATACCACCCAGATTGACGTACGTTCGAAGGAAGAAATTCTTTAAAGATGTGTGCCATTACTATTGGGATGAACCTCAACTATTTCAGAGAGGTCCGGATGGGATGCTTCGAAGATACATTCTGGAAGATGAAGTTACTAGTGTCATACGGCATTGCCACTCGCTTCCTTGTGGAGGGCATGCTAGCGCTCACAAAACATGCGCCAAGGTATTGCGTTCCGGTTTCTTTTGACCTACATATTTAAGGATGTGCAAGTATTTGTTGTTTCTTGTGATGCATGCCAAAGAACAGAGAACTTATCTAGGAGGAACGAGATGCCACTCAATAACATACAGGAGGTTGAGATCTTTGATGTATGGGGGGTTGATTTCATGGGACCTTTCCCATCATCCGGAGGAAACCTCTACATTATCCTAGTTATCGCCTACATCTCTAGATGGGTGGAAGCCATTGCCTCCCCACTAATGACGCCATGGTGGTTGTGAAGTTCTTTAATAGGACTATTTTTCCACGTTTTGGGACTCCACGCATCATCATCAGTGACGGAGGGACACATTTCATCAACTGGAAGTTTAAGGCACTTCTATCAAAGTATGGGGTAACCCACAAGGTAGCAACCCCTTATCACCCTCAAACTAGTGGACAAGTCGAGATCTCAAATAGAGAAATTAAAGCAATCTTAGACAAGACCGTCTCTAGGACGAGGAAGGATTGGGCCATGAAGTTGGACGACGTTCTTTGGGCTTACAGGACCACATTCAAGACTCCCATTGGTACCACCCCTTATAATTTGGTATATGGGAAGTCTTGCCATTTTCCCGTTGAGCTGGAACACAAAGCGTATTTGGAAATCAAATGGTTGAACTTCGACATCAAGGAAGCCGGTGAGAAGCAGCTATTGGATATCAATGAGCTGGTGGAGTTGCGTTTGAACGCTTATGAGAATGACAAGATCTACAAGGAAAGGACAAAGAAATGGCATGACAAGCGCATCATCCCTAAGGAGTTCAAAGAAGGAGATTTAGTTCTACTCTTCAACTCCCGCCTCCGCCTCTTTCCAGGTAAGTTAAAGTCTAGATGGACAGGAACTTATGTTGTGAAACATGTTTTCCCTTATGGTGCAGTCGAGATCTGGGGAGAAACAAGTGGAAGATTCAAGGTCAATGGTCATAGACTTAAAAAATACAAACCGGAAGTCCCGGTTGAGGAGATTGCATCACTATACCTTGTTTAGAGACACCGTACGGTCCAGCTAGCGACCTTAAACCAAGCGCTTCTTGGGAGGCAACCCAAGGTATTGCTTTCTTTTTCCTTTTCTAGTCTAGCTTTAGATAGTTTGTTTTTTCTTTGCTTTGCTTCATTTTTGGCACCCTAGACAGAAAACAGGTAATCTCTAAGGAAGGAATACAACCCAGGAGCAACACTGGAAGGATAGAAGTTCGAAGAAATTGAGAAGACGGAGTTTGACTGAGACACATCTCGGTTGCTCTCACAACACCTCGACCGAGATGATTCTTGAGCAACCGAGGCGACTAGGGCTGACAACATTCCACCTCGGTCTAGACACCTCGGTCCAGTCGGGACCACCTCGACCGAGGTGACAGTAGATTCAGTGATGGGTATAAAAGGGGGAACGGTTTCTCTCTCTTCCATTCCTCACCTTCTCAACCGCGGCGCTAATCTCACCTCGCTTCTTCGATTCTCACTCGTTTTCGACGATTTTTGCTCCGGTTCTGAGAGGAAAGGCAAGAGGAACGAAATGCAAGCAAGAAACTGCAACAAAAACGCCTCGAATTCACCAAATCTGGGGTAACAAAACCGAAAACCCTAACTTCTCGTCTTTTACTGATTTTGGAAGAAATTGGCCTTGGTTGCCAATTATTTTTGTTGGAAAAGGATTAAGTATCCCTTAGGAACAATCTGTAGTGATATTGGGGGAAAAGAACTGAATTCCAGAGAGTTGAAATCGAATAGCTTCGCACCTCGGTCCATTCGACATGCGCATCGGCCGAGGTGATTCTTGAGAATTGTCAAGGCAACCGAGGTGGTCTGATAGAGAAAAAAAATGAGTTCTAGGTCTGATAGATAACTTGTTTTGAGGGATGGATCTTCCCCTTCTCCTTCTTCTTCTCTACCTTCTGTACCGGTGATACACGAGCATCACCAGGCCGACTACGACCGCATCTGTACGCGCCCTGTTGTTGGGCCGAGGTTTTTGGACATCTCCGCCTTTGATTGTTTACATGTTGCGGAGGATTTGAGACAGATGGTGTCGATGGTAGGACTGGAACAGTTTATGGAGATCAGAGCTCTGGCCTACCTCGAGCCCACACTAGAGTTTGTGAGCTCTGTGACTCACCTGCCTGCAAAGCAATCCATCAAGTACCGGTTGCTGAACTGGAATTATCTAGTACCGATGGACCAGTGGAGAGAGGTCTTCGGCTTCCCGACACCAACAGTTACTGATTTCCCCTCTCGAGCTGTAGCTCGCCAGTTCTGGGGACAGATAACTCACGTAGTTGAGCATGCTGATAGGTGGAGACTTGGAGACTCCAGGGAGTGGATCATCTTCCACCTCGCTTTCAGACTCGCCCATAGGATATTCAGCGAGACACTTTTGGCGAGTATTGAGACGCCCCAGAAGGTTAGACAGGGGGAGCTTTTGAGTTTGTTTTGCATGGTGACTGGGGGTGTGCCTGATTTTGGTGCCTTGCTAGCTAAGGATATGCACCGGATCAAGGCAAAGGGGAGAGGAGACATCTGCTGTGGAGGTCTAGTGACCCATATAGCTACAGTGATGGGATTGGATCTGAGTGCATGTACACTAGTGGCGGCTGCCAAGCCACTAGGGCTGCAAGAGATGATCACTAGGAGGATTCTAGTTACTCGTGGACTTACTACGCCATATGTGGCGATGCCTTGGGAGCAGACTGCCCCTCAGGGTATTAGGTGGTCATCCTAGTTTTCGGTCTATGACCCTCAGTATTGGTCCACTACATGGATGCCATACATTGAGGATGCTAGAGACGCAACAGCTCCGACACAGGAGGATGAGGATGAGGAGGACGATGGCGGTGCCGCTATGGAGACAGGGACAGACACAACCGGTCCCAGCGTACTAGTCATCGATCTGGACGACGAGGAGACCGAGGAGGAGGCAGCTGCACCACCATCATGTCCTGCTAGGTGCAGAGTCCGTAGACAGCGGGATCCCGTAGCTCACAGACGGATAGACGAGCTGACGGATCAGATGATCGACTCTTACGCCGCTCTATCCTTAGATATGTTGGAGATGAGGGAGAGCCAACACTACCAGCGCCAGATGTTGGAGATACAGTTCAAGCACACTATGGGCTACCCCTTTGTTCCATCCCAGTACCCATACGTGCCATATCCACCACCACCACCAGCAGATCAAGACTAGAGCTTGTAGGGATTTCTTTTTATTTATTTATTATGCAGCTCAGCTTATGTCCGGTGAGTACGCTTCTTCTAGGCTTATTTTGACCCATTGGGACAATGTGTCCCAAGTATGGGGTATTTGGATGTATGATTTGACATTATGTGTATGCTTGTATGACTATATTCGGATATTATTGTTTTATCTTGCTCTATGTATTTATCTGAGACTACATGCATACATACAGGTTAATTGATTGAGAAAAACGTCAAAAACTGGTTAAGAAAAAATTTTATGACCTCGACCGAAGTGATTCTGACCAATCGAGGTGTAGCACCTCGGTTGACTTAGAACATCTCGACCGAGGAGTTTAACTAGAATAGTTTTCAAAACGATTTTGTGCTTCTTATCTGGATATGACCTCAGTGAAGATCTTGTTTGCAGACGAGTTTTGAAATCTTTATATGTTTGAAAGGTTTTATGATATGTTTAAGTTGCTAAGTGCTTGTGTGAAATTTTGGCATGTTTAATACTTTGTATTTATCAAAATTATGTTGAATTTGAAGGTTGACACCACATGATGAGTTCTCTCACTCTCTTCCTAGAAAGACAAAGGCAATTCATTCTCTTCTCTTCTTCTTCTTGATCATGCTTAACCCCTCATATACATATTTGCCTCCTTTTACCTATCCGGGAATTTGGAAGCAAGCAAGTGAAAAGCAAGTGAAAGAAAAGTTGAGATGTTGGCTGAAAGTTAGAAAGAAACAAAAAGGTTTAGGGAAGTCAATCATGATGATGAGTAACTCGACACCATTCACATAGCCGGGTGTTTGTGTCTTGCCAAAGTTGGATTGGGCGATATTCCTAACGGGTCATGGTATGTGCATCAAGGGTTTGAGGCATCTCGAGAAATTGGTGATTGCTGATTTCCTAGGCTTCGGTTATTGTGCACCTCTATCCATGCATCCCAAAAAGTAAAAAAGTAAAAATAAGCAAAGCTTATTGGTGGAAGATGTTGAAGTTCAAAAGCAAGTGAAGTAAGATCTTTTTCCCGGATTCTAGCACCACATTCCCTATATACATCCCACCCTCACACGTTTCTTGACCTTCTTTTGAAAAGACCTTGAGGCCTCGAGCTTGTTGATTGACTTGGTGGTTTAAACTGGATTATACATGATTAATTTTGATAATTATTATTTATTATGCATTCTATGATTTTATGCAAAGATGAACAACTTTCTTATATTTATAAAATGTTTTGATTTTTAAATTCCATGAAGCATTCTCTTAGAGTGATCTATGAGTGGAGCACACCACTAAAAATGTTTTGAAATAATTTCCATTGATCTTAATGACTTATAATCCATTCTATCTCGTGCTTAAGATTTGGAACTTGCTTGGGGACAAGCAAGGGACAAGTATGAGGTATTTTGATAGCATGAATTATATTCTATAATTTGGGACCTGATTAGACGTTTTATCTTCAATAATCTTCATGCTTGAATGTATATTATGTGATTATATTGTTGTTTCATCTACCTTTACGGGAATCGAGGTAAAATGGCACATTTTGCATCAAAATGCAGCTAAAGGAGCTAAGGAGTCATTGAAGCTACATTCAGGAGCTTAAGGAAGAACCCTGGAAGCATGGAATTGAATTAAAGATTTACTTTGGACCAGATTTAAGAGATTTCACCTTCAGCTGAAAGTCATCTCGGTTGACAACAGAGTCACCTCGACCGAGGTGATCTAGAGGAGCGCCCCGACCAAGGCAAACACTCTGACGCGGCGAGATATATTATATTTGGCTGAGATCTTTTATTTTTGGAAGGAGAGATCTTATATTTTTGGGCTGGATTTCTGAAGGAAGATAATATATTTTAGGGATCTATTTATGAGATATGGATATATTTTATTAGGAAATTATCTTTTTAAGATATTTTATCTTTGGAAGATAATTCTCCTATATAAAGGGTTGGATTTTCCACAAGTTCAAGCATGCTTACAGGCTGAGAGCATCCAACAGTTAGGAAGGATTTTTGGAAGCTTGAAGGAAGGAAGGAAGATTGAAGATCAATCTAGGAAGGATTGATAGCTTATTATAGCTTTTGTGAAGGGTTTTGTAAGACTTTCTTAGATTCCCTTCTTGTTGATTTGTCTTTTTGGATTTGTGATCATAGGAACGCTTATTTGTTTGATATTTGATTCAGTTATTGAAGCCTTATTCTTAAGGTTTTCGTGTTCAAATATTCATTCTCTTCCCATATATTTGATTATTGCTTTCATGATGACGAGTGACTAATTTCTTTGCGCGATTCTAGGGTGATCGGCTGAAGGTTGTGGGAAAAACAATGATAGAATAAACTTAAATTCCAGTAGGACCCTGAAAGCTCGAGTCTTTATCCTTAACCCTAGAACATCTCGTTCAGTCGATGAACATCTCGGCCGGGGTGGAATTTGACTGACCCAGGTGACTTATCTAATCCGAAACTGAGAGTTAAGTGTTAAAGTTGCCAAATCCTATTCTTATTACACCTTTCCTGGTTCAATGCAAGCTTAGGATGAGACTTACCTGGTAATTCCTTTGTTTGTTTACCCAAGATCATAAGTGTAGGTAATAAAGGTTTATCCTTTATTGGGGTTTGAGTGTGCCTTCATCCCATCTTTGTGAGTTAGCCTGAGACTTACCCGGTAAAGGTTGATTCTACCCTTAGTTGGTTTGTTGGTTTGAGATTATAGTTCCTTTCCTTAGTACCTTGAGACTTACCCGGTAATAGGTTCTTTGACTTGGGATTGTGAGTAGTGAGACTTACATGGTAATCTATTCCACTTTAGAAACACCTTCCCTTTGCAAAATATCAGCTTTGTCCGCTTATCTTGAGATCTTGAGTTGGAACCACAACTGGATGCTTTAATCCCTAGAATTTGGAGATAAGATATATTTTATTAGGAAATTATCTTTTTAAAGATATTATTATCTTTGGAAGATAATTCTCCTATATAAAGGGTTGGGTTTTCCACAAATTGGAGGATCCGATATACCATTCGATCTTTGAAGAAGCTGCAGTTAGGAAGGATTTTTGGAGGTTTGAAGGAAGATTAAGGAAGGAAGTTCATAGCTTGTGATAGCTTGTAAGGGGATTTGTAAGATTTTCTTAGATTCCGTTTTGTTTGTTGTCTTTTGTTGGATTTGTGATCCAAAGAACGCTGATTTGTTTGATATTTGATTCAGTCATTGAAGCCTAGTTCTTAAGGTTTTTGTGTTCAAATATTCATTCCCTTCTCAATTATTTGATTATTGCTTTCATGACGATGAGTGGCTAATTTCCTTGTGCGATTCTAGGGTGATTGGCTGAAAGTTGTGGGAAAGACAATGACTGAATAATCTTAATCCCATTAGGACCCTGAAAGCTCGAGTCTTTAACCTTAACCCAAGAATACCTCGTTCAGTCGATGAACATCTCGGCCGGGGTGGAACTTGATTGACCGAGGTGACCTTTTCTGATCCGTAACTGAGAGTTAAGTGTTAGAGTTTGCCAAATCCTATTCTTATTACACCTTTCCTGGTTCAATGCAAGACTAGGATGAGACTTACCCGGTGATTCCTTTGTTTGTTTACCCATGATCATAAGTGTAGGTAATAAAGATTTATCCTTTATTAGGGATTGAGTGTGCCTTCATCCCATCTTTGTGAGTTAGCCTGAGACTTACCCGGTAAAGGTTGATTCTACCCCTAGTTGGTTTGTTGGTTTGAGATTATAGTTCCTTTCCTTAGTACCTTGAGACTTACCCGGTGATAGGTTCTTTGACTTGGGATTGTGAGTAGTGAGACTTACATGGTAATCTATTCCACTTTAGAAACACCTTCCCTTTGCAAAATATCAGCTTTGTCCGCTTATCTTGAGATCTTGAGTTGGAACCACAACTGGATGCTTTAATCCCTAGAATTTGCATATTTCCTTAATTCACTATATTATCATCTTTGATTGCTTTAATTGCTTTTGTGGTTAGTTGTAATATTAACAACAGTTACGTCTAGGAATTGATGCGCAAAAGTCTTAAATTTATAACTCAATATATTTCTCCTAACTCCTAGCGAACCCGCAGTGTACGGGACGTTTTGTAGTAGGGATAGTATTCCGAGGTCGAACACAAAGACTGAGGTGAAATTGAATCGATTAGTGACTAAGGATAGTGTTGATCTAGGCTAAGAAAAGAGAAAGAAACAAATAAATGAAAATATCAATGTTTTTGGATTGGTTTTATGTGGGGATCAATCAAGGATCACAATGATGCAATATGGCAAAACAAACTAAGGAATCAAGCTAAAACACAAATAAACAAACAAACACGAAATATGTGATCAAAGAGAGAAAAGCGGATTCTAGGGGTTGGAAATTCCGGTTATGGCATAGGACTCAAGCTTCTAATCAACCTTGGATAAACTATAGTATGTTGGGAAGGAATGTTTCTCAAGTGGGGTCAATTACTGGGTAAGTCTCATGATCCACTAATCCTGCTCCTAAGGTCCTATCACCGGGTAACTCTCTAGGAGCCTAAGGTAGGGATATCTACACAAACCGGATGGTTATCTAGGGATCTAACCTCTCCTTACCGGGTAAGTCTCGGGAAGGCAAGTCCTAAACATCTATCCTAGCACATTCAGTCCAATAGCGGCTTGTGAGGCTCACTACTACCTAGAATTGGTCGTCTTCGGTATCTAAGAGCAAGAATCACCGGGTAGGTCTCTTCTAACACTTAGTTGCTAACACTAGGTCACCCTAGGATAGATTTAGCTCAACAAACACTAGGATTTCAACAATCTAACATTCTAGCACTTAGATTCATCAAAACAAGTGAGTTAGTCAGAACCACGGGTTGTTCATCCCATTCCACGGCCGTGTAAGGCAAGAACAAACCGTGGTTTCCAACAACAGCCCGGTTCAAGCAAATGAATCAACCAAAGGTACATCTAAGTCCACTCTATCATTGTCCAAGCCATAACCATCATTTCCTTACCCTAGAATCACATCTATCTAGCCAACAACATGCATTTAAATAATAAAACTCAACAAGCATACATTCATGGCTTCCATAGCAAGTAAATGAAGTGAAATAGAGATGAACAAGTAGAACAAAGAAAATCAAGTTGAATGTATGATAAGAAGGACTTACAACCCTTCAAAAGAAGGTTCAATCTCGTTCCTTACCAAACCGAGCAAATCGTCTTCACAAATCTAACTCAAAACTATGAAAAACTAAGAATGGTGTGTTCTTCTCTTCTTCTCCAATGGAACCTTTTCTTCTCCTCCAAGAGTAGCTCCAATCCAATATTCCAATGAGAGAATAAGTGTTGTTGAGAATGTGGGAGAGAATGGAGTGATGGGGTCTGTCCCTAACAGCCTGCAAGACCACCTTATATCCTCAACAAATTGCAAGAGTCGGCCATGAAGATCTTGGGACAGTTGTCACAGCTGTCTGGGGAAAACCACGGCCTATTTTCACGCTTGTGGAAGTCCCAGTGGCCGTGGTTTTGGTGCCTCAGCTTGTTTTGGATCATCAAGCCTCAATTTGGTGCATGGCATGCACCAACAAGGTCCCATGTGCCCCCTTAGCTCCTAGTTTGCTTCCCAATGAGTCCGAAGGTGTGTCATCTCGAGGAACGATCCTCATATGTATTGATTAAGCTCCTAAAACTCCCAAAATACCTACAAAGCATGCAAAAGTCCGTGTAGACGTCTATCTTGATAAAATACATGAATTGAGTGCAAATCGTTACGACTAGTGCAAACCATGCATGAATGAGCGGAAAAACTATCTAAATGAGTGCCTAAACCTAAGTCATAAATCGTGTTATCAAAAATACCCCGTACTTAAGGTTTGCTCGTCCCCCAGCAAGTTCCCAACAATAGACTAAGAGATGACATGATTTATGCATGCATAAAAACAACAAAATCTTTTTGGAGTTGTGCTTCTAATATTGGATGACCTTCATAGTCATGTTTCATGGCAATGGACAAGAGATCATGCATGAAATAAATGAAGGCACGGTAAGACAATTGTACTTAACTCGAATGCATGCATGAAAGGTAAAGATGAAGAAGCCAAGATGATCATGAGTATATCCAATCTAGATCACTAAGTCTTACACACATGCAAATAGGTCACAAGGACTTAGGAAAGAAGAGGCTAAGAAACGTTGTGATTGGGTGGGGATTTTTTCTAGGTCATGTGATGCTAATCCGGGAATGGAACTAACTCCACAATTTCATTTTTGATCAATTTCCCACAAGTGTATATTTTCTCCTTCTTTTCTTTCTTTTCTTTTCTTTTTCTTTCACTTATTTTTGAGACAATGGAATTGGTGTACAAAAGCCGAAACCTTGGTGATTAGCGGGCCTCGGTTTTTTTTATTTTTTGAGGTGCTCCACACCGGGCACACATACCAAAACTCGTTAGGACTATCGGTTTATTTGACTTTGGCAAGACACAAACACCCGATTATGTGAATGGTGCCGAGTTACTCGTCATTTAAACCAACGTCCCCAAACCTATATTTTTGTCTACACTTTCACAACAATTTCAGCACTTCATTCACAATATTCATTCATCAACAACTTCACCCCACACTTGCTTTTCACACACATCAACACACTAGCATGCTCCTATTCCTAGATGGGTCAAAAGAGGTCAAATTTTTCATTAATTGAGGTGCTCAAGCAACATGATCAAGATGAGAAGTAGAGGAAAATGAATTGCCTTAGTCATTCCTAAATGATGTGCAAGAACTAGCATGCAATTTCGACTTTCAATCCTCAATCCAATCAAGGCAAGCATCATCATCACAAATCATTCATGGGATTCAAGATAAGTACTTCAAGTCCACATATGCATTCATCTATTCAACACACAAGGCCATCCATAGCCAATTCACAAGACAATTTCATCATAAGGGTCATTCCCAAGCTTAGAAGCACTAAATTTTTTTTTAAATTTTCTGATTTTTTTTTGGATTTTTCGAACTATGTATGTAAAATGCAAGACATAATGAAACATGTGATTAAAAGAAACTATCCTAGATGCTAATCATGCAAGTGATCATGAAAAACCCACCCCATACTTAGAAACACATTGTCCCCAATGTGCAATTCATGTAAAGAGGAGTGAAAGAGGGTTCTCACAATGTAAAATGGTTTGTTTTGGTATTTGGGATCTCTCAAGTGGAGTGATGGCGGATGATCCTATCAACGATGGTAGAGAGCTCATGATGTTCGTTATGGCGTCGGGATCCGCGCTAGGCACCGCTAGCCATCCAAGTCTCATGTCCGCTCCACCCATAAATTATGAGGGACTCATCATCATCATCCACATGTCATGCAAGGCTTCCATGCTACTCGGATTCTCGCACACAAACTCCAAACACACAAAAACACACAAAAACAGAAAAATTCAAAACCAAAACAAAACGAAAAGGGAAAGATATCTACCAATGGGTTGCCTCCCATCAAGCGCTTCTTTAAGGTCATTAGCTTGACCAAATTCGGGGGCGTCTCACTCTAGGTGAAGTGGGGCAATCATATCCACCGGAGCTCCCGGGATATACTTCTTCAACCGATGCCCATTCACCTTAAAATCTCCACAATGCTCCCCTCCTATCTCAACCGCTCCATGGGGAAAGATCTTCTTCACCACGTAAGGACCCGTCCATCTTGACTTTAGCTTTCCGGGGAAGAGCCGCAGCCTTGAGTTGAAGAGAAGGACAAGGTCGCCTTCACTCAATTCTTTCGGGATGAGACGCTTATCATGCCAACGTTTGGTCCTTTCTTTGTAGATCAGGGCGTTTTTATAGGCATCCAACCGGATCTCCTTAAGAGCATTCATATCCAGCAACCTCTTCTCACCGGCCTCCTTGAGGTCAAAATTCAACCACGTTATAGCCCAATATGCTCTATGCTCCATCTCTACCGGAAGGTGGCAAGACTTGCCATAGACTAGCTTGTAAGGAGTGGTGTCAATCGGTGTCTTGAAAGCGGTTCTATAAGCCCACAAAGCATCATCGAGCTTCATAGTCCAATCCTTTCTCGTCCTAGAAACAGTCTTCTCAAGAATTCCCTTTATCTCCCGGTTGGAGATCTCCACTTGGCCACTAGTTTGGGGATGGTAAGGTATTGTCACCTTATGAGTTACCCCATACTTAGCCAAAAGTGTCCCGAAGTTCCTATTAGTGAAGTGCTTCCCTCCATCACTTATGATCACCCTTGGTGTTCCAAACCTAGGGAAGATCACTCGGTTGAAGAACCGCACCACAACCTTTGCATCATTTGTAGGAGAGGCGATTGCCTCCACCCATCTCGAGACATAGTCCACCGCCAAGAGGATGTAGAGGTTTCCACATGATGAGGGGAATGGTCCCATGAAGTCCACACCCCACAAGGGCATCTCATTCCTCCTTGAGATGTTTCCCGTTGTTCGCCCTAGAGGTTTTTGCAAATAAACTTTAAATTTATAAAACTAGAATCAAGCAGCGAACCCGCAGTGTACGGATCGACGTAGCTAAGCAAGAATTCCAGAGTATCGAACACAGGGATTTGGGTGGGAACAAATTCAGTTATAGATTGTCAAGCGAGTAAATATGGGAGTTTTGCAAATATTGGGAAAACAACAATCCTAAAGATCCAGGTATCTAGTTGTGCAATAGATTCAAGATATACTAATGATATAAAGACAGAGTTGAGATATGCAAAGGTATACTAATGTAAGGTAATCGTACGGTGAAGTTCCAAAAACCTTATATGACTCACCAAAAAGGCACTCTCTATACAGGTTGTTGAGGCTCAATATAGAAAGATTCTAAAGATGAGAATTAGTGTCAAATACCCAAACTTGTAACCTAAAGATCAAGACTAACTTAACCGATTGAGGTTGTTGAGGCTCACAATCGAGGTAGAGGTTGTTGAGGCTCACTACCACCTAGAAAAGACAAGTCTAAACTAAGTTAAAGCAAATCTTTAACTTTGGATTAAAGTAAAAGCAGGCTCGTAAACTAGAGGGAAATTACGGTTGGATCTTGAGATTCCACGGTCGTGGAACTCAAGAACAACCCGTAATTTAGGGTTTGTCGACGATTCTCTCTAACTCTCAGGGTCTAATCTGTTTACGATCGATCTATCATCACCTATGCCACAACTATCAACCCTTCACCTTAGAATTGTTAAGAGTTTTTAGCCAATAACAGTCATTTTGATTTTAATTCAAGAATTAAAGGGTAAAAGATGAAAACTTTCAAGAACTATCAATAATCTTCAAACAAATCTCAAGATCACAATCAAGAACAAGTGTTTATCAAAAGATTCAAAACAGAGTAAACAATCAGAACCTTAGGAAAGAAGAGAAACGGGATGTCAGTCCGTTTCCGAATCAAACCTAAACAAGAAGAGAGATCTTCTTGCAAAATCTTCAAAGAACTTCGATCTTCCACAAATCCGAAGATCACAACAGCAATCTCCACCAAAAGTGCGAGATTAGGGCAGTTCTCCGATGCGAACTTCGATCTCCAATGAGATCTCCAAGGCTTCCAAACTAGGGCTTAAACGATCTTTGCAAGCGTATGCGAAGATTGTAAGCAGGCTCGCAAGAATGTAAGCGATGATGCAAGAACGCTAAGCAGCCATGACGGAATCTCCTTTCTTCCGTCTTTTTATAATGTAGGGCAAAGTGTCGGCCCGGCCCAATCTTCAAAAGATTGTGGCTTCGAAGTGTGGCGAAAAGATTCGCCAAGATCACGGTCGTGGAAGATTCCACGACCGTAATTCTAGGGCGTGGAAACAAATACGGTTTGTTCCACGACCTTAATATCCTCTGGAATGAACATCGATTTCTGAATATGAATCCACGGCCGTAATTCTGAACGTGATTTGGATTCCGGCCGTATTTTAGGGCGTAATTTAGGGCAAGAACGTGATTCTTCCCTAGCCTCGTGCATTCCTCAAGCTAAAGCTCCAAATTGCTTCCAAAGAATGTCCTCAATCTATGGACAACTCAATCAACTCTTCTTTTGCTCGATTCCGTCCGGAAATAGCTCCAAATTACCTATAATCAACATAGGACTAGTGTAGACATCCATATCGACAATATAGGTAATACTAGCTCATATATGCTCAAACTTCAATCAAAGACTATCAATATGAATCAAATACGATTAGAAAACGTGCCTAAAATATCACAATATTTCATGCTAACACCCGTCCTTTGGCAAGCATCACAAGCTACCACAAAATGCTGCACATCCTTGAACAAACTCGGCCAAAAGAAACCGGATTGCAACACCTTTGCACATGTCTTGTGTGAGCTAGCATGGCCTCCACATGGCAAGGAGTGACAATGGCGGATCACACTCTCCACCTCATCCTCCATTATGCATCTTCTAAAAACTCCATCCGGCCCTCTTTTGAACAAAAGCGGCTCACTCCAATAGTAATGCCTCACATCCTTGAAGAACTTTTTCCGCTGGGCATATGACAAACCGGGAGGCACTTCCTCGCACACAAGATAGTTCACAATGTCGGCATATCATGGCTCACTTCCTCTAGATACTTGAAATAAACACTCCTCCATCATTTGCAACTGCTCATCCCGGAATGAGTCATCAATCGGGATATCGTCTCTTCCAATCTCTAATGGAGGTAGTCTACTAAGGTGGTCCGCCACAGAATTTTTGGACCCCTTCTTGTCCCGGATTTCCAAATCAAACTCTTGAAGAAGAAGGATCCACCGAATCAAACGAGGTTTGGCATCCTTCTTAGTAAGGAGGTAACGGATCGCGGCATGATCCATATACACGATGACCTTCGCTCCAACAAGATACGAGCGGAACTTCTCAAATGCATACACAACCGCTAGCAACTCCTTCTTGGTGGTAGCATAATTGAGTTGGGCATCATCTAGCGTCTTGCTAGCATAATAGATAGCATGTGTAAGCCCATCTTTCCTTTGTCCCAATACAGCCCCAACGGCTACATCACTCGCGTCACACATGATCTCAAACGGTAGACTCCAATCCGGCGGTTGCATGATGGGTGCGGAGATCAAAGCATTCTTCAACCTACAAAAAGCCTCAAGGCAATCCTTGGAGAAAACAAACTCAACATCTTTCATTAGTAGGTTAGTAAGAGGCTTAGAAATCTTAGAGAAATCTTTAATGAATCTCCGGTAAAAACCGGCATGCCCTAGAAAACTCCTTACCCCCTTAACCGAGGTAGGTGGTGGCAACTTCTCTATCGTCTCTATCTTAGCCCTATCAACCTCAATGCCACGGTTGGACACCAAGTGTCCCAACACAATGCCTTCACTTACCATGAAGTGGCATTTTTCCCAATTTAAGACAAGGTTTGTCTCCTTACCATCAAAAGAAGATCCATAAACAGAAAAGTCATCCATAAACACTTCCATGATGTTTTCAATATACTCGGAAAAGATAGCCATCATACATCTTTGAAAGGTGGCGGGTGCATTACACAACCCAAATGGCATTCTCCTATATGCAAATGTACCCCAATGACATGTGAATGTAGTTTTCTCTTGGTCATCGGGGTGAATAGGGATTTGGAAGAATCCACTATAACCATCTAAATAGCAAAAATGTTTATGTTGAGCTAATCTCTCTAGCATTTGGTCAATAAAGGAAAGAGGGAAATGATATTTCCTAGAGGCCACATTTAGTTTCCTATAGTCTATACACATCCTCCATCCCGTAACCGTCCTAGTTGGGATTAATTCATTATTCTCATTAGTCACTACGGTCATCCCACCCTTCTTAGGAACCATATGCACGGGACTAACCCATTTACTATCCGAAATTGGGAAAATGATTCCCGCATCTAACAATTTAAGGATCTCTTTCTTCACTACTTCTTTCATGATAGGGTTTAGTCTTCTTTGAGGTTCAATTGAAGGTTTATGATTGTCTTCCATTAAGATCTTATGCATGCACAAATAAGGTTTAATGCCAACTAAATCATCAATGGTATAGCCAATGGCTTTCCTATGCAATCTAAACTCATGCAACAATCTATTCAACTCATCATCATTCAAGCATGCATTCACAATAACTGGATATGTAGAATTCTCACCAAGGAAATCATACCTCAAATGAGAGGGGAGGGGTTTAAGTTTAAGTTTAGGAGGACCTTTATCGAGTGGAGACGATCCGTATAACGTTGGTTGAGATGAATCCAAAGCCATGGAAGACTCCTCAAGGCTCCTTGAAGCTTGATAATCAACTAAGGCAGTTTCTGGAGAAACCACGGGCAAAATTACGGGCTCTGGCACAACCACGGCCGTGGAACTTGCAAAGCTAGAACTTCGGAGCACTCCAGTAGGTTCCACGGGTAAAACCACGGGCGTGGTTCTTCCCCCTAGGCCGTGGTTCACACAGCAATTCAGCACACCTTCGTGTACTTCAAATTCAGCTCTTGTCTCCTTTTCCAATGCATCCAAGGCCTTGATTTCTTCATTGCAAGCCTCCTCAACTCCTTCCTCCATCAAACTCAAGCTAAGAATCTTCTCCAAGGGGTCCTTGATCAAGATCGAGCTCACAACTTCTCTAGACTCCTCTTGCTCGACAATGTTGAACACATCTTCACCAAGGGCTGGCCCTTTCATCATTGTGGATAGTTTGAACTTAATATTCTCTTCTCCAATGTTGAAGGAGAGAATTCCATTTTTGCAATCTACCAAACATCCGGAAGTAGCCAAGAAAGGTCTCCCCAAGATGATAGGAACCGGATAGTCCGCCGGGATGTCCGAAACTACGAAGTCTATTGACACATAGAACTTCCCTAGTTGCACGGGTATGTCCTCCAAAATTCCAACGGGGTGAGTGATTGAACGGTCTGCTGGCTTTGGCTCTCCTAGCCCAACCTTGTTGCAAAGTGCAAGCGGTATGATGCTTACACTTGCCCCAAGATCACATAGGGCTTCATACTTCACTTCTCCCACTCCAATTGGCACACAAAAAGATCCCGGATCTCTTAGCTTAGGAGGCATTTCCTCCTTCATAGTTTGAGTCAACTCCGAGGACCTCTTCGTCATCCTCACTTCCCCATACTCTTCCAACTTCCTTTTGTTGGAGATTATCTCCTTCAAGAACTTGCCATATGCCGGCATACCAAGAATAGCATCCATGAACGAAATGTTAATATGCAATTTAGACATAAGTTCAAGGAATTTACCGAAGTGCTTGTCCAAGCGAGCTCTTGCTCGTGATTGTGGGAACGGTAGTGGTGGCTTGTATGGAGGTGGTGCCACATATATTGGCTCATCTTCCTTGTATTTTCCTCCTTCTTCTTGCAAGGTCTCTTCCTCTACCACTACTTGCTTCCCCTTGTCATTTCCCTTAGGTAAGGGATCCTTCATGCTCAACCCACTTCTTGTTGTGATGGCCAACACTTGGCCTCTCGGGTAATCTTCGGTTCTTCCGGGAAGATTTCCCGGATCTCTATGAGCTTCACCCGCCTTTTGGAACACTTGTGCTTCCAACACCTTTTGAGCTGTAGAAATGGAAGTCACCGTGCTCTCAAGACCACTCAACCTTCCAAGCAATTGCTCAAACATCATCTCGGTTCTATCCTTTGGAGGTTGAGTAAATCCGGGTGGAGGTTCTTGTGATGCCTTTGGTGGTGGAGCTGCGCTTGTGGAAGCGGGAGGGTTCAAGGCACCATCCGGGTTAGAATAGGAAAACCCGGGATGGTTGTGATTAGGCCGGTAATTGTTGAATTGCCGGTTGTTGTGGAAGTTCCTTGGGCCTTGATAGTTGTTGTAGTTTCCCCTTCCCATATAGTTCACATCCTTCTCCTTGGAAGACAAGTTTGCTTGCATTTGCACTTGAGGGGTTGCTTGATTCTTCAAAGTTGTAGCACACAACTCCCTCAAAGATTTCAGCTCATTGTTGATTGCATCAAGCTTGAAGTTACTCATGGTGACTTCACTCACCTCATATGCTCCCGCTTTCCTCCCATCACTGTTCCTATGGGAGTACTTCTCAATCACCAAAGCTTGTTTCTCTACAAACTCCCAAGCTTCATCCACATTCTTTCCTATGAAAGTCCCACCGGAAAGAGATTGAAGCTTGAATTGGCTATCTTCATCAAGTCCCTTGAAGTAGATCTCCAAAAGCTCTATTTTCGGTATACCATGGTGCGGACAATCTAGGAGAAGGTCTTTGAACCTCTCCCAAGACTTGAATAAGCTTTCTCTATCCTTCATCACGAAGGCATTGATCTTCCCTCTTAATTCGGTAGTCTTGGAAGGTGGGAAGAACTTTGTCAAAAACTCGGTTGTCATCTCCTCCCAAATACTCACTCGCCCTTGTGGAATAGATTGATACCAAGCCTAGACTTTATCCTTAAGTGAGAAGGAGAAAGCCCTAAGCTTATGGTTGTTGCTCTTCAATCTAGGCGGTCTTAGAGTCTCCATCAAGATCTCATAGTTCATCAAGTGTTGATGAGGAGACTCTCCTTCCATCCCTCCAAATTGATTATGCCGGATCATTTGTAGAACTTGAGGGCGGAGCTCGTAATCATGGGCTGCGGGATCTCCTAAGTTCACACCCGGACGGTGTGCTCTTTGTGCCGGATCCATACGTTGCCCTAACGTTTGTGGCTCTTCAATAGCAATGGGCACAACCCGAATATTGACCGCCGGCTGCGGTTGTGGTGGAGGTGGAGGTTGTCGACGATTAAGCTGTCTTTGCACAAGAGCTTGCCTAATCTCTTCAATCTCCCTCCTAGTTGCTTCTTGCCTCTCATTGGCAAGTCTCATTTCATTCTCTAAGGCTTCATCCCTTAGCCTAATTTGCTCTAAAGCTTCATCCAACTCAGCTTGGAGATCTCTTCCAGCCATCTCTTTTCCCTTTCTAATGCTCTTGGATCTAGATCTAAGGGTTTTCTCCGGTTCGGGATCGAATGGAGCTAAATCCTTGCCACAAGATCTTCGCATACACCTAAAGAGTGAGAGATGTCCTGAAAAGCAAAGACACAAACCAAACGAGATCAAAAGCAACAAGAAAGACCTACACTATAAACAATCACAAACTACGACTCAATCTTAACCTAGTCCCCGGCAACGGCGCCAAAAACTTGTTACGTCTAGGAATTGATGCGCAAAAGTCTTAAATTTATAACTCAATATATTTCTCCTAACTCCTAGCGAACCCGCAGTGTACGGGACGTTTTGTAGTAGGGATAGTATTCCGAGGTCGAACACAAAGACTGAGGTGAAATTGAATCGATTAGTGACTAAGGATAGTGTTGATCTAGGCTAAGAAAAGAGAAAGAAACAAATAAATGAAAATATCAATGTTTTTGGATTGGTTTTATGTGGGGATCAATCAAGGATCACAATGATGCAATATGGCAAAACAAACTAAGGAATCAAGCTAAAACACAAATAAACAAACAAACATGAAATATGTGATCAAAGAGAGAAAAGCGGATTCTAGGGGTTGGAAATTCCGGTTATGGCATAGGACTCAAGCTTCTAATCAACCTTGGATAAACTATAGTATGTTGGGAAGGAATGTTTCTCAAGTGGGGTCAATTACTGGGTAAGTCTCATGATCCACTAATCCTGCTCCTAAGGTCCTATCACCGGGTAACTCTCTAGGAGCCTAAGGTAGGGATATCTACACAAACCGGATGGTTATCTAGGGATCTAACCTCTCCTTACCGGGTAAGTCTCGGGAAGGCAAGTCCTAAACATCTATCCTAGCACATTCAGTCCAATAGCGGCTTGTGAGGCTCACTACTACCTAGAATTGGTCGTCTTCGGTATCTATGAGCAAGAATCACCGGGTAGGTCTCTTCTAACACTTAGTTGCTAACACTAGGTCACCCTAGGATAGATTTAGCTCAACAAACACTAGGATTTCAACAATCTAACATTCTAGCACTTAGATTCATCAAAACAAGTGAGTTAGTCAGAACCACGGGTTGTTCATCCCATTCCACGGCCGTGTAAGGCAAGAACAAACCGTGGTTTCCAACAACAGCCCGGTTCAAGCAAATGAATCAACCAAAGGTACATCTAAGTCCACTCTATCATTGTCCAAGCCATAACCATCATTTCCTTACCCTAGAATCACATCTATCTAGCCAACAACATGCATTTAAATAATCAAACTCAACAAGCATACATTCATGGCTTCCATAGCAAGTAAATGAAGTGAAATAGAGATGAACAAGTAGAACAAAGAAAATCAAGTTGAATGTATGATAAGAAGGACTTACAACCCTTCAAAAGAAGGTTCAATCTCGTTCCTTACCAAACCGAGCAAATCGTCTTCACAAATCTCACTCAAAACTATGAAAAACTAAGAATGGTGTGTTCTTCTCTTCTTCTCCAATGGAACCTTTTCTTCTCCTCCAAGAGTAGCTCCAATCCAATCTTACAATGAGAGAATAAGTGTTGTTGAGAATGTGGGAGAGAATGGAGTGATGGGGTCTGTCCCTAACAGCCTGCAAGACCACCTTATATCCTCAACAAATTGCAAGAGTCGGCCATGAAGATCTTGGGACAGTTGTCACAGCTGTCTGGGGAAAACCACGGCCTATTTTCACGCTTGTGGAAGTCCCAGTGGCCGTGGTTTTGGTGCCTCAGCTTGTTTTGGATCATCAAGCCTCAATTTGGTGCATGGCATGCACCAACAAGGTCTCATGTGACGCCCTTAGCTCCTAGCTTGCTTCCTAATGAATCCGAAGGTGTGTCATCTCGAGGAACGATCCTTAAATGTATCGATTAAGCTCCTAAAGCTCCCAAAATACCTACAAAGCATGCAAAAGTCCGTGTAGACGTCTATCTCGACAAAATACATGAATTGAGTGCAAATCGTTACGAACTAGTGCAAACCATGCATGAATGAGCGGAAAAACTATCTAAATGAGTGCCTAAACCTAAGTCATAAATCGTGTTATCAACAACCTATATTTGCTTTGTTTCACCTAAGTCCTTGAGATCGACACCCCGGAATTCTTGCTTTTACTACGATTGACCCGTACACTGCGGGTTCGCATCCTTGTTTTAAGCATACATCTTGGGTTATAAATTTAAAGCTTGGACACACCATTTGGAACGAACATAGGTTGAGATGATTCCAAAGCTATGGAAGACTCTGCAAGGCTCCTTGATGCTTGATCAACCACTAAGGTACTTTCTGGAGAAACCACAGGCAAAATCACGGTCTCTAGTATAACCACAGCCGTGGAACTTGCTAAACTAGAACTTTTGAGCATTCTAGAGAGTTCCACGGGACAAATCACGGCCGTGGTTGTTGGTGACAGACCGTGATTCCTACAGTGATTCAGCATGACTTCGTGCTCTTCAATTTCAGCACTTGTCTCCTTTTCTAATGCATCCAAAGCCTTGATTTCTTCATTGCAATCATCCTCAACTCCTTCCTCCATCAAACTTAAGCTAAGAACCTTCTCCAAGGGGTCCTTGATCAAGCTCGAGCTCACAACTTCTCTACATTCCTCTTGCTCGACAATGTTGAACACATCTTCACCAAGGGCTGACTCCTTCATCATTGTGGATAATTTGAACTTAATATTCTCTTATCCAATGTTGAAGGAGAGAATTCTATTTTTTCAATCCACCAAACATCCGGATGTAGCTAAGAAAGGCCTTCCCAAAATGATAGGAACCGGATAGTCCGCCGGGATGTCCAAAACAACGAAGTCTATTGGCACATAGAACTTCCTGAGTTGCACCGGTATGTCCTCCAAGATTCCAACGGGGTGAGTGATTGAATGGTCCGCCATGTAAAGGGTCATCTTCACCGGTTTCGGCTCTCGTAGCCTAACCTTGTTGCAAAGTGCAAGCGGGATGATGCTTACACTTGCTCCAAGATCACAAAGGGCTTCATACTTCACTTCTCCCACTCCAATCGGCAAACAAAAAGATCCCGGATCTCTTAGCTTAGGAGGCATCTCCTCCCTCATGGTTTTAATCAATTCCGAGGACCTCTTTGTCATTCTAGCATCCATGAACGGAATGTTAATATGTAATTTAGACATAAGTTCAAGGAATTTACCGAAATGTTTGTCCAAGAGAGCTCTTTCTCGTGATTGTGGGAATGGTAGTAGTGGCTTGTATGGAGGCGGTGCCACATATGTTGGCTCATCATCCTTGCTCTTTCCTCCTTCTTTTTGCAATGTCTCTTCTTCTATCACCACTTGTTTTCCCTTATCATTTCCCTTAGGTAAGGGGTCCTTCATGCTCAGCCCACTCCTTGTTGTGATGGCCAACACTTGGCCTCTTGGGTTATCCTCCGTTCTTCCGGGAAGCTTGCCCGGATATCTATGAGCTTCACCCGCCTTTTGGAACACTTGTGCTTCTAGCACCTTTTGAACTTTAGAAATGGAAGTCCCCATGCTCTCAAGTCCACTCAACCTTCCAAGCAATTGCTCAAACATCATCTCGGTTCTATCCTTTGAGGGTTGAGTAAATCCGGGTGGAGGCTCTTGTGAAGCCTTAAGTGGTGGTGTTGCGCTTGTGGAAGCGGGACGGTTCAAGGCTCCATCCGGGTTAGAATAGGAAAACCCGGGATGGTTGTGAATAGGCCGGTAATTGTTGAATGGCCGGCTATTGTTGTTAAAGTTCCTTGGGCCTTGATAGTTGTTTTAATTGCCCCTTCCCATGTAGTTCACATCTTCCTCCTTGGAAGACAAGTTTGCTTGCACTTGCACTTGAGGGCTAGCTTGACTCTTCAAGGTTGTAGCACACAACTTCTTCAAAGACTTAAGCTCATTGTTGATTGCATCGAGCTTGTAGTTGCTCATGGTGACTTCACTCACTTCATAAACTCCCGGTTTTCTCCCATCGATCTTCGTATGGGTGTACTTCTCTATCACCAAGGCTTGCTTCTCTAAAAACTCCCAAGCCTCATCCACATTCTTCTCCATAAATGTTCCACCGGAAAGCGATTGAAGCTTGAATTGGCTATCTTCATCAAGTCCCTTGAAGTAGATCTCCAAAAGCTCTATTTTTGGTATACCATGGTGTGGAAAATCTAGTAGGAGGTCTTTGAACCTCTCCCAAGACTTGAATAGGCTTTCTCTATCCTTCATCATGAAGGCATTGATCTTCCCTCTTAGCTCGGTTGTCTTGGAAGGTGGGAAGAACTTAGTCAAGAACTCGGTTGTCATCTCCTCCCAAGTACTCACACGCCCTAGTGGAATCGATTGGTACCAAGCCAAGGCTTTATCCTTATGTGAGAAGGAAATATCCCTAGGCTTATGGTTGTTGTTCTCCAACCAAGGCGGCCTTAGAGTCTCCATCAAGATCTCATAGTTCATCAAGTGTTGATGAGGAGACTCTCCTTCCATCCCTCCAAATCGATTATGCCGGATCATTTGTAGAACTTGAGGGCGGAGCTCATAATCATGGGCTGTGGGATCTCCTAAGTTCACACCCGGACGGTGCACTCTTTGGGCCAGATCCATACGTTGCCCTAACATTTGTGGCTGCTCAATCATAATCGGCTCAAACCGAATATTCACCGCCGGCTGCGGTGATGGTGGTGGAGGAGGTTGTTGACGATTAAGCTCTCTTTGCACAAGAGCTTGCCTAATCTCTTCAATTTCCCTCCTAGTTGCTTCTTGCCTCTCATTGGCAAGTCTCCTTTCATTCTCCAAGAGCTCATCCCTCATCGTAATTTTCTCTAAAGCCTCATCCAACTCAGCTTGAATATCTCTTGCGGCCATCTCTTTATTCTTCTTAATGCTCTTAGATCTAGCTTTAAGGGTATTCTTCGGTTCGGGATCGAATGGAGCTAAATCCTTGCCACGAGATCTTCGCATGCACTTAAAGAATGAGAGATGTCCTGAAAATGCAAAGACACAAACCAAACAAGATCAAAAGCAACAAGAAAGACCTACACTATACACAATCACAAAAATGACTCAATCTAGACCTAGTCCCCAGCAACGGCGCCAAAAACTTGTTACGCTAGGTTTGTAGCACGCAAAAGTCTTAAATTTGTAACTCGATATATTTTTCCTAACTCCTAGCGAACGCACAGTTTATGGGTCGTTTTGTAATAAGGATAGTATTCCGAGGTAGAACACAAAGACTAAGGTGAAATTGAATCGAATAGTGACTAAGGATAGTGTTGATCTAGGCTAAGAAAAGAGAAAGAAATAAAGAAATGAAAATCTCAATGTTTTTGGAATGGTTTTGTGGTGATCAATAAAGGATCACAAATCATGCAAGATTAACAAACAACTAAACTAGCGACACAAATAAACAAACACAAACACGAGATAGATAATCAAAGAGAGAAAAGCGGATTCTAGGGGTTAGAAATTCCGGTTATGGCATTGGACTCAAGCTTCTAATTATTCCTTGGATCAACTATGGTATGTTGGGAAATGGTGTTTCTTAAATGGAACCAATCACCGGGTAGGTCTCATGATCCACTAATCCCGCAACTAAGGTCCTATTACCGGGTAAGTCTCTAGGAACCTAAGGTTGGGAAATCTACACAAACCGGATTGCTATCTAAAGATCTAACCTCTCCTTACCGGGTAAGTCTTGGGAAGGCAAGTCCTAAATATCAATCCTAGCGCACTCAATCCGATAGCGGCTTATGAGGCTCACTACTACCTAGAGTTCATCATCTTTAGTACTTAAGATCGGCAATCACCGGGTAGGTCTCTTTCCTTACTTAGATTGCTAGCATTAGGTCACCCTAGGCTATATTAAGCTTAACAAACACTAGGATTTCAACAATCTAACATCCTAACATGAAGATTTATCAATACAAGTAAGTCAGACAAAATCACGGGTGGTTCATCCACTTCCACGGCCATGGTCTTGCAAGAACAAACCGTGATTTACAACAGTAGCTAGGTTCGAGCAAACAAATCATCCAAAGGTACGTTTAAGTCTATCCTATCATAGTCCAAGCCATAACCATCATTTCCTTACCCTAGAATCGAATCTATTTAGCCAACAACATGCATCTTAACAATCAAACTTAACAAGCATACATTCATGGCTTCCAAACCAAGATAATGAAATGAAAGAGAGATAAATCAAGTAAAACAAGAAAACAAGCTAAATAAATGTTGAGAAAGACTTACAACCCTTAAAAAGAAGGTTCGAATCGTTTCTTACAACCCTAGCAAATGTCTTCAACAAAACACACTCAAAACTCTCAAAAACTATGAAAACTATGAAACTAGTGTGCTTCCTCTCCTTCTCCAAATGAGAGTGTTTCTTTTCTTCCAAGAGTAGCTCCAATTCAAATGTTCCAATGAGAAAATGTGGGAGAGGGTGTGTGTGGAGAGGTCCCCTCTAAAATCAGCCTGCAAGAGTACTTTTAGCCTTCCCCATTTGCAAGAGTCGGTTATGGAGATCGTGGGACAGCTGTCCCAGTTGTCCAGAAGGAATCACGGTCCATTCCATGGCCGTGGAAGTGCCAGGGACCGTGGTTCTGGTGTTTCAGCCCTCTTTTGATCGTTGAGTCATGAGTTGGTGCAAGGCATGCACCAACATGGCCCTATGTGTTCTCCTTAGCTCCTAGCTTGCTTCCTATTGAGCACGGAAATGTGTCATTACGAGGAACGATCCCCGGATGTATTGATTAAGCTCCAAAGGCTCCCAAAATACCTACAAAACATGCAAAATTCCGTGTAGACGTCTATCTCGACAACATACATGAATTAAGTGCAAATTGTCACGAACTAATGTCAAACTATGCATGAATAGCGGGAAAAACTATCTAAATTGAATGCCTAAACTAACGTCATAAATCGTGTTATCACATATCAATATAAGTCTATATACTAACTCACCTAACATTCAAAGTTGCAGAGATCCACGGAGAACGATGGTGGTCTGACGTACTACTAACCCACAACCCGACTATGCACGTGTGTAAAAACAGAAATCCGTTTTGAAAATCTTAGACCCCTTTCGGGTTCTAGTTATCTTATACATTCGGTCGTTTAGAAGATTTCAAGTGCCATTGTTGCCAATCTCGCTCTCATACCATGTTGTAACACCCCAAATTCTCAGAACTCGGGAAGTTACTGGTTAGGACCGCACAATGGGTCCCGACCTTGGTTTAACAACAATTTTACTAAGATCTTACAACAAAGCACAAATGTATTTAAAACAATTTCAAAACATAATATTCTATTGTATGAATGTACACATGTGACAGCCTTACAAAACATGTATATATATATATATAGATAGTGACTCACATGTAAACAGCCTTTATAGTGTTCAATGAGAACGAATTATATCCGTTGGATCGTTATAATGGATGGCTGTGATTAAGCGAAAGTTTAATGAAAAAAAAATAAAAATAAAAATTTTAACCTTATTTTTGGAAGTAATAAGCGCGTGATAAACAAACCTCCCATAACTACCCAATATCAAAATTCCCTAAAATAAGATCCCTAAATCTTTTTAGGGTTATTTGTGTATTCCGCTTCTTTCTCCCGTGTTGTTCGTACTCAAGCATGTCATCGGTGCCGTCCTCTTCTTCCGGTATTCGATGCCGTTTGTGGAGCAGGTGTTGTTTTCCCCCTCCATTCTACAGTAGGTATTGTGTTCGCCGGTGCCGTGTTCTTCCTCCTAATCAAAATTTCACCATCGTCTTCTTCATCTACAGACATTCGAGTCCGACTACTGTATTATTTGGCTCGCCTTTCCCTGCCGTCACTCGAGGTAATGTTGATGTTGATGAACTTTTTGTTTCATTGATTCCGATTAGGTTTTTACGGTTTAAAGTAACGAAACCCCTAAATTTGTTACAGTATCGTCGTCTTCTACTTCTTCTTCCGGTATTCGGCGCCATTGGACTCGTCGGTGAAAGTTTAATCAAACTCCATTCTGTATTCGGTCCTGTGCGCCGGTATTCGGCGCCATTGGACTCGTCGGTGAAAGTTTAATCAAACTCCATTCTGTATTCGGTCTTGTGTGCGCCGGTATTCGGCGCCATTGGACTCATCGGTGAAAGTTTAATCAAAATCCATTTTGTATTTGGTCCTGTGTGCGCCGGTATTCGGCGTTCTGCCTCTTAATCTCCTTTTCATTGTCGATTGCTACACAAAATAGGGTATCCTTCGACTAGCCGCAACCCTCCGTCACACGAGGTATTGTTGATATCAAATTAATTTTCTGGTTCATTGATTCCGATTATGGTTTTCGGATTTTTGTTGTTGATTTTGAAGATTTGTTGCCGATTTTGGGTTGGTTGTCCATTTTTGTTGAATGTTCGTCATGCCTTGTCGAATGCGAGTTATGCTGCAGACAGTATACACTTGCCTGTTCATATATGATTGGTGTTAATGGCTATTAGTTTTTATATTCGGTACGAAACTAGACAAATTGCTAAAAGAAACTCTATTTCTTTCTAATTTTTGCTTATACTATAACTGATCATGGATGAATGTTGCCAATTGAATGACTATTATAAAGTACTTGATGAATCATAGTCGATGGAAGCAGTGACTACAAAACTAATGTGCAAATTCGTGTTGAGCAGTAATGAGACATTGGCTATGCTTATGATATATTCATGATTATGATGAACTATATTCGTTATTGTTTGATTGTTGTGTTCAGAAAACATGAAGCTATCAAACAAGAAAGAACATATTAGAATTGGGAAAAGGAAGGCCGTTTCAGTTAAAGAATCGTCTGATGAGCCAGAAGATGAGATTATTGTGAGGAATTCAAGATCAAAAAGAAAACACGATAGACCTGCACTTTCGGATGGAAGCGATGATGACTTCGTAGACCTTGTTCCACGTAGACAAGACCGTTTGGATATTTTAAGTGCTGTATGTTAAAGAGCACAACCTTTTAATCGCGTATGTAGGGATTAATGTGTTTGACACTCCTGTCTTTATTAATGTCAAATCTCTATGCTACAATGTTAATACTCTTTTGATATGTTGTTTCGGACAACACTTTTGCTACAGTTAGTATAACACATCAAGCATTGGAAGACGATATTTATCTAGTACGCAAACATTGTTTACCATGCATAATATGATGGGTTATTAAGTGTACTCATTACCGAATATGAAAGATATAATTTCAGAATATAGATGGCATAGTTAATGAATACTTCATATATTAAGTGTTGTATGTTAAAGAGCACCGATAACCATACATAGGGAGACGAACTTTATCTTGTATGCAAACAACGATAACCATACAAAAATATGATAGATTAATTAGTGTTCTTTTCATCGAATATAAACGATATAAGTATGGAATATGAAGAATATAGTTGCCGAATATATTCGATATAAATTCTGGATATTGTAAAGTTAGTTAACCGGCTTCAGATAAACGAACTAAGTGCATTTGATCGAGGAAATATAACGAGTAACCGGCTTCGTTACCAAGCGGTACTAATTCAAGGAACTACCTAAAATAGTGGAAGAAGATTTTGTTATCCATATCAATTAATATCAATTAATTTGAAGATTTGTTATTTGTAACTACCTAAAATAGTGGAAGAAGATTTTATTGGGAATTATTAAAAATATAAAAAATTACCTTAATTGAGAGAGTGTATTACACATTCCAATCAAGAGAGTGGTTTGTATTTTTTATAGAATATTTAGGTAAAATTTCAGCCTTTGAATTAATCAGATCAAGGGCTACTATTCGTTCTCATTGAACACTATAAGGGTTGTTTACATGGGAGCCAAACTCTATATATATATATATATATATATATATATATATATATATATATATATATATATATATATATATATATATATATAAGATGCATGCCGAAAGGAAGACTCCCCCGTCCCCATCTAATGAGTACGTGGACCCGGCTGACCATCTGTCCCGGATCTCTCTGCAACTGTTTATCTGTACAAAATCTACAACACGGATAAACCGTTAGCTAACAATCTCAATATAAGTAGAATAAAGATATCACAAGCACACCCAAGATAACACAAAACAAGCATCATGTTGGCACACAAACCAGTTATTATCTAGTAGTTAAGTGATTCACCTTATTCCATTTTACAGTTGTGGCACGAGAAATCTTAAGAGTTCTCGCCTCCGTTCCTTATCCAACCTGGTGTAGGTCTAGCTTACCTCTGCTGGTAGCATCACTACAAACCAAGTGTGGACTAATCCCTAAAGAAACCCCCAACGCCCGCAGGCTAACTGAGCAGAATGCCACCGCCCGTTACTTTTAGACCAATGTATAGGTCGGTAGATAATTACTACTAAGTACAACTATAAACACATCATTCACACACCACTATCATAATTCACACTCATATCTAGAAGCTAACCAAGGAATATAACCAAATCAAATCGGCACAACAATACTGCATCACAAGCAGTTTTCTCAACAATTCAGCACCACCTATAAACTGTTCAAGGTCTCTACTTTGGGACACCATAACTCTTAAACTGTAACTTGGATTTTTCTCAAATTTCAGTATGATCTACTATATTATACCAACTATATCATGTCTGAAATTCAAGTCCAACAGAAGTCAATAACGCATCCAAATCTATTCCACAAAACTGCATCCCAAGCAGTTTTTCTCAAACTCAGCACACTTAGAAAACTGCATGAGGAGCCAACTTTGGACAACCATATATCCTAAACTATAACTCAGAATACTCTCAAATTTCAGTATCTTACACTATATATTACCAACTGTAACATATCCGAAATTCAGCAACAAAGGAGAAGTCTAACTTACCCAAATCTGGACCCGAAGTTGACTGTTTGTCACTTGCAAAAACTCAGAAAACGCCTCAGCTCTTCAAGCTATCTTCCGAGGTTGTTAGGGACGGATTGAAGACACAAAGGGTTCTCACATAAGCATATATATATATTAAGGATTGATCAAAGAGAAGGACTAAGGAAGTATGGATATGGATCTTACTCGATTCCATGACTCGAAGGGTGAAGGAAGTAGCACCAACTGTTGTTGTTGTTCGCAAGGCTGAGAAGATCGATGTCTAGATAGAAACAGGAGCGTCTACACTTGTTGTTGGCTCGAAGGGAAGAAGTCCGTCCTAAGGATGCCGTTGCTGATTGAATCGCACACTCGATGAGAAGGAGGCCGAATGCCTGCTCGTAGCCATGGCCTCTCGATCCAACACTGGTGTCGACTACAGAGGAGAACGCGAGTCTGTTGGGGCTCCGATCTAGTTCCAATTTATGCACTGCCTGGCTGAAGGAAAGGCTCGTTTGTGCGAGGGATGGCACACCGACATTGATGTGGTTGCAGATGTGTGTAGAAGGACAAGGGCGGCAACCTGTTGCTCGGGTTCCATTTGTCCGTTGGTTTGAGACGAAGATAGACTCCGCTTGGAGATCGAAGAGAAGAGTGATGCGCCTGTTGGGAGATCGACGAGGAGAGAGAGAGCTTTGCCGGCGACTGTCCACTATAGAAGAGTTGGTGGCTGCATGGAGGACGGAGGAGATGTACGGCTCACCCGCACTGCCCTGCGTGTGCGAGGAAGACAAGGCTGTCGTTATTTTTTTGTGCCGCAGCAAGACTGTTGTTTACGTGAAGGTGGGAAGGCTGCTTGGGTTGGCCTTGTCTTTGGGCTAGAGTGATCTAGTCAAAATTGGCCCGGATGCCCTTGTCATGACTTAGTCATGGGTTTGTCCATTGGGTCAAATACAATAAGGCTTGCAAGAGTGTTTTAAGAATGATTTTATATGATTTACCTTCACATAAAATCATAGAAGTTGGTAAAAGAATATTTTATGTGATTAACTCTTCACATAAAATGACAAGATTTATGTTGACTCGGGATTTACCGGAAGTTAAATTTCCGGGTATTATAATTAAGATGTTGGGTAAACTGTATTTTCAAGAAGTTATATCCAATCTATGTTAATTGAGTATATCTTGAGACCAAACTCTATATAGTTTTTGTGTTGTTCAAAAGGCTTTGGATGACTAAAACAAATGATGTAGATGCAATACCCCCTTCAGTTCAGCAAGTCTGTGTTCAACAACAACCAACTCTGCATCCATCTCAGAAAGAAGCTCTTCAGTTTTCTTAATTTCATCCTCTGCCCGACTTTGTAAGATGGACAAAGCTTCCTGAAATTTATGTTCAAATTTATCAAAGAAAAATACCTTATGTAAAATATTAGTTGGTGCACGTATAAGTAGATTATTTTCGCCACTGTGAAAAAGAATAATTTAAAGGTTAGATCAAAGCATCCAATCCAAAACATGCGTGTGTCATTAAATAAAATATTACAAGCTCTTTACTAATATTGAAGAATTAGCTAATGGTGAATTCTTCTTATCATCCCCATATGAGTGACAATCATTCAGCCATATATTGTCATTAAGATCATCTGAACTCGCAACAAATCAAAACCAAATTTGAAAATCATGTAAGGAACATGAGCGTAAAATATAAATAAACAAACAATCAATCATCAACTAATAAAACACCTATACAGATCATGAAAATCAAAAAGTGTAAACCATATTCAAGCAATATCAATATAATCAATCTCATTTCCATGGTTTCAATAATTGGTGTGGAGTTAAGATTTAAATCCTAAATTTGCATTCCAATATAAAAACGAAGATTCTAAATGTAATTCATCTTTTTCTTCAATACTGCTAAATTACATTAGTTTTCCATGCCCATGATAAGGACAAACAAGGTCCGATGCAATTCATCATTTAACTGCAAAGAGTACTTAAACTTCTTCATAAGCAGCAATGCCCTACTCTCACATAATTTCGCAGCATTTATAAGAAAGAACCATTTGAGCTAGTTTTGGGTCTAACTTATCTTTCCGGTTCTTCTTCCCCTTCTTTGATACGATATTAGCAAACGGGGACTGCAAATATTTTATAAACATTAGAACATGAATGTCACCGATACAAGTACAATAGACAAGTGTAAAGTAGACCACCTTGGTAACTATCAATTGCCACAAGTGAGTAGGCCGTGATACCAGCCCTTCCAGCCATTGCCCATTATCCACCAGTATATACAAGTGTTTGGAAGCAGAAATTTAGGGTTGTAGAGTATAATCGGTTCTTCTTATGAAGAACACTCAATTGAAATAGAGAATAGTAGAGAGATGATGCATACCTCACCGTCGGTGACCTTGTCGGAAAACGGAGCCAATTTCCCCACCGCCCTTCTCTAGTCTCGTGGCGAAAATGGAGGACCCTCCTCGTTCTCTTTTATTGAGACTAGTTAAACAATTACACTCCTATCTGCATCCATTATCTACTTATCTCCTTATGGAGATCTTCAACCAGTGAAAAGCATAGGTAGTATGTGATACAAATTTTAGGGCACCATTACTTCGGGTTCCTACTCAATTTCTATCTGCATTAAGATCCTGACTACAATCAACCTGACTCGGTATTTGTTATGTGTCCTGAAAATAGCATCTCTTAATACAGATAGAAATCAAGCAAGAAATGGTTTCAATTTACATGATCCTCAATTGGCTTGTAGCATTCTCTGTACACTGTTTAGTATGGTGGCCTTCCTTTTCCAGGATTCTCTTTTGGCTGTATTATATGAAGCCTGAAACGTCATCTTGGTATTAATATATCGAAGTGTATTAGGTGTAAGCATGTCCACGGGTCGGACCCGCCGGGTCATGGGTCCGGGGAGGGTGACCCGGACCCGGACCCGTGTATCTGGCCGACCCGCCGGGTCAGACCTAGCGG
Source organism: Fagopyrum esculentum (assembly GCA_033239045.1). Classification (NCBI taxonomy): domain Eukaryota; kingdom Viridiplantae; phylum Streptophyta; class Magnoliopsida; order Caryophyllales; family Polygonaceae; genus Fagopyrum; species Fagopyrum esculentum. The sequence continues at coordinate 108,158,056 of BSUD01000003.1, forward strand.
GTCACGGGTTGGACACCTCACTATTAAAAAAAAATAATAAAAAATAATGGAAATAAACTTTAAAAAATAAGAAAATAAATAGAAGATAAAAATTGGACTTAAACTTAAAAAAGAAGAAGAAAATAAACTAATAAAAAATAGGACTTAAACAAGTTTAAGTCCAATTTTTTTAAGTTTAAGTCCTTTTTTTATTAGTTTATTTTCTTCTTTTTTAAGTTTAAGTCTTAAACTTTAAAAAAAAAAGGAAGAATTGGGCTTGAACCGGAATCCCGGTTGCCTACGTATCCTCTCGGGGAGGAGGAATCAAAGCACACGTAGTTCTCTTACCTTTGTTTATATCCCCGATTGGCCCTTACCTTAGTCGGACTCTCCCGCCGATACATCTGATGGCGTTTGTTGTCGCTCGTCGTCATCTTCGTCGCCTTCCTCCGCCGAGAGGTTGTTCTTTTGTGTTCGCATTTCCGATTTCCTCCAATCGGCTAGGAGGACTTGTGCCTCCAACGTCTCGGGCAACATGTTTGATCTCGTCGGATCGAGCACCTTTCCACTCCGGCTAAAGGTTTGCTCAACCGCTACCGTTGAGGCGGGAACGGCGAGAATTTGTGCCGCGATCCTTGAGAGGGTAGGGAACCTCATTCTCTCCGGTCGGCTCCACCATTCTAATATGTTGAAATCCTCCTCTTCTTCATCATTGGCAAACTCAAAAGAAATGGTTAGATATTCGTCGAGTTCCGAGTTGGAACTCGACGTGGTTTTTTCCCTTTTCGGGCCAAACAAATATCTAGCAATTGATTTGAATTTAGATGAACTTGAAGATGAAGGACGAGTAGGGGGTTGAGAAGATTGACCTCGATCGAAAACACGATATTGAACCAATAATTCATCAATTAATTTTCTAACATTAGCAATTATGGTAGAAATATGACAATCGGGATGTTGTTCTAAACCTAAAAATTCATAATAACTTTCTAAAAATTGTTTTAAACCATCCATTTTACGTCTTGGGTCTAACACAAATGCAACAAGAAAAACATCGGGGATTGTTGTATAATAATCTAACCATTTACTTCGCATTGAATAAATAGCTTTTGAAATATTTTCAATTAAAAGACCTTGTTGAATTGCAAATGCAATATTAATTGCTACATAACAAAATATGTTTGAAGTTGGTGTATAAACATAACTAAAAGTGTTAGTAGCATCATAAAAATATTTAAAAACCTCCATTACATATTTTGCTAAAATCCAAGATTCACTGAAAACAAAATTACCGTCAATATGTTGTGCGGCAAAACCACTTAAAAGTTCTCGATATTCATATGATTCGTAAATCATTTTGTAAGTAAAGTTCCATCTTGTACAAACATCTTTTGGAAAATTTTCAGGATAAACGCCATTTTGTTTACAATATGCATACCATTTAGTACGTACACTTTTTTTAGACCAAAGTTCATTAAGAATATTTCGAATAGGTTGTACTAAATTTCTAACGTATGCTAAACCGTCTTGAACACACAAGTTTAAAATATGAGCGGCACACCTAATGTGAAAAAATTTACCTCCAATCGTCGGCTTACAATAGTTGGTTAAATCTCTAATGGAAGCAGTGTTAGCAGAGGCGTTGTCAAAACCGATTGAAAAAACTCGTGAAACTAATCTATATTCTTCCAAAACATTTGCAATCAAAGGGGCAATGTTTTGGGCGGTATGTTGTTCGTTGAAAACTCGTAATGCTAAAACTCTTTTGTTTAAAATCCAAAATTTATCAACAAAATGACAAGTAATACCCATATATGAATTTTTTTGAAAACCGTCGGTCCAAATATCACTACAAATAGAAATTTGAATATCACCGTTGTCCATAAAATATTTAATCAATTCTTCTTTACGAATTTTATATTTATGCATCATTTTTCTTTTAGCGGTTTGGCGAGAAATCGGTTTATATGCGGGTTGAGCATGATTTTGCATCCAATTATTAAAACCAACATTTTGTGCAAAACTAAATGCTAAAGAATCTACGGCCAATATTTCCGAAAATGCATTCATAGAAGAAGAATGATCATATGTAAATAGAGAAGGAGGTTGGTTAGAAGTAGATGCGTACCCGGTAAGTTGTGTTTGCCCTCGTGCTAATCCCATTTTCTCGGGATGCTTGTTCCAGATATGCCTCTTGTAGTTCCCGTAGCCTTCTCCCTTTTTGTGCTTGTATTGTGCCGCACAAAAATTGCATTTGGCATAGAAAACTCCGTTGGCATCGGGAGCACCTTTTGTAAACCAAAATCGGAAGACCGCCGTCGTTAGTTGAGTGTTGTTTAACGGAGGCTCCTCCGGCTCCGGCTCCTCCGTGAATTGGGTCTCGGATCCTTGGGTGTTGGGGAAAGTAGGTGATTCCTTGATATCCTCCTCCTCCTCGAAGATCTCGTGATCTCCACTTAATAAGTGTCGCCATAAATCCGAACCGGTTGGAGGACCGCTAACGGAATGCCGTCCTCGAATAAAACCTTCGCCGGATGAAGGACCGGCACCGCTAACGGAACGTCTTCCTCGGCTAGACATTTTTTTTTTGAATAATAGAATGTAGTAGTAAGAGTGGTAAAATGAAAAAATAAGAGAATGAGAATATGAGATTAGGAGAGTAATTGAATGTAAGAGTTAGAAATTATAGAGAGATTGAGAGAGTGAATAGATGATTGAATGATGAGAATTGGTGTGAGATGATATGAATTGAGTTTGGGGTATTTATAGAATTGTTTTTAGGTTAGATTTATTAAATTATATTGTTTTGTTTTTTTTTGAATTTGTAGCTGTTACGGGTCACGGGTAAGGATCTGACGACTCTTACCCGTACCCGCGACCCGGGGGAACCCGTACCCGCCGGGTCACGGGTGACCCGTGACCCGTGGACATGCTTAATTAGGTGTGTTAAGTTTCAGGTCATAGGGTTTTTTTTAATTGTTTTTATTGAGGTTATAAAATGGAAGGTGTTTAGTTATCGGAACTCGTATTCGCACGGTTCAGGATTTAGGTATTGCACGACTCATTCGCAAAGCGTGACCGTGGTCTCATGTTCACGCTTTGCGAATGAGTGAAAAGGTCACGCATTCGCAATGCGTGACCTTTTATGCCCTAAAAGCGCTTACGGAATGAGATCCCGTAAGCGCTCTCATTCAAAAAAAAATTGGAAGCAGCGATGAAGCGACGAAGAAGACGATAAGCCGAATCAAGAGTTTGTCCACCATTTCACACAAAATCAGCAATGGATAAAGACGGTAACGGAGGAAGACCATTTCAAAAGCAGAAACTGTAATAACTGAAAATTTTAATTTCCGTTTAATACCCGATCAAACCGGATTCCGATCCGCCAACCTTATCTTTAAATAAATAAATAAAAATAAATAAATAAATAAAAGAAAATGATATTAAATTCTATCATTTTATGTGACCTTGATTCACATAAAATGATAACGTATATAATTCCGTAAATAGTTCCGTAAATAATTCCCGTACATTTCAATGATTCCGTACGAGTTTTTTTTTATGTTTTACTTCAACTTTTGTATAACTGGGGAGCAGGCCCAATAGATCCGGCCCACTTAGCTTTCAGCCAGCCCACAATGTAACTTAACCCTATTGCTGAAAATTTAACCTAATTATCTTTTAACCTAATTATCTTTAACCTAATCTAATCAACTCTAATCTAACCCTACCTACCGCAGCTTGGCTTCACGCTTCTGAAGAGAACGATTCTTCCGCCGTGTCTGCGCAACCCCACCTCCGGAGCGGATACACCGCTGGGACGCCACCACACCTTTGCCGGGAACCAGAAGCCTCACTCGCCGCCGCGCTGGACAATCTCGGACCTGCCGCCGCTGCTGCTTTGCTTTCTCTCGTACCTCACGATGCCAGCCTTCTGTACGCGTCGTCTTAGCCAGGACCGCACCCAACCGGCTGCAACAGCGACCGCGCCGACCTGCTGCACACGCCGCTGGATCTCCTGCGCCCTGCACTGCATTCGGACCTGCTGCAGCTTCGACCCACTGGACCCCCATCGAAACCACGCCGGAAAGAAAGTCTTCTCCAGCCTGCAGTGAGTTAGAATCCGGCCTTATCTAGAGCTGGCTCTTCGTTGGGAGATTGACAGCAAACCGAGTCATCCCTGCTGCGGGTCAGTGTTTATCTAACGTCTAAGCCTAATACCTTTGTGCGGTATAGGGTGTATGTTGTAGTTGTTGAGTAAGGGATGAGAGCAGTATATAGGGTAGTTAGACGAGACATAGAGAACGCTATTGAAGTTCAGTATAAGAGAGAATTGAACATAAAATGGTTCAATAGGGTTCATGTATAATATGTTATGTGAGATTCGAACTGGAGAATCGAAGTTAGGACCTCCTGCACACTTTATGTTACAGCCTTGGCCTACTGACTTTAGGATCTAGTTTCGATACCTTAGAATGAACATCCACCGTTGAATTTTTAATATGTTGTAGATTGCAATACGTAGTTTAATGTGTTAAAATTTGAGAGAAAGTTAACGGTCGGATTGGGATTTACGAGGTCCTAAAGTAGGACAGTTGGGCTGTTTTTACAGCAAGGGAAAATTGACTAAGTATGAAAATTTTCAGCTTCCATTCCCACTTTGGAGATTTATGGGGGAATTATGGTTAAGTATTTTTGAGAGACCTTTACCCCTATGTTTAGTATGCATATCATAGAGGAGCTAGGAATTTATTTTGGAATTTTTATAACCTTATCCCAACGGCGCTTATGAACCCAAAATCAGGCTTTAACGACTATGGTATAAATTAAGAATGTTGGATAACTCTTATAAAACCTTTATAAATCCTTACCAAACTTTTCAATGAGAACTAGATTACGGACATAGGTTCTACAAGAAAATATTAGAACTAAATGATTGACTTTGAGAATTTTCGGCACTAAGGGTAACATGGTCTTTTACCGTAAGAGAACTTTTTCCGTAATTCCTTCGCATGAGGTTGGACATCTGGATGTAATTTTGATCCGCATGCCTTATTTGACAGGCGTTTGAGTTACCACGGGTTCGAACCGAGTTGAGATTTGAGATAACGATTTTGATCAAGGTAAGTCCTTGCGACTTACTTAGCCGGTTTCTGGATGTTAGTTGAATGATGATGGTGGTGTGTGCGATGTGTGTTTATAATAACAACTTGTTAGGACGACCGTTGTTATTATGTGTTAAGGCCCAAGTGTATGTATAACGGGCCGTGACATCACTGCCCAGCTCTGACAGGAGACTGGGAGGTTCTCTATACCCAGACCATACAGGTACAGGGTGAGATGCATCGGATCCACTCCTGATGGGTACACGGGGGCGGAGGCGAGGTTTGGGAATTCCTCGTGTCACAAAATAAGTATCATTAGAGTGAATGACTTAAATGAAGATAATAAATGGATTGTTTGAAAGCATGTTGAGTGTTTATCATTTTTATGTGTGTGTGTGCTGTTATTATTCTTCTAATGTTTAGATAACTAGCTAATGGTTGTTTTGTTATGTTTTTAGTTTTACTGCAGGTTAGAGCATCAGCTGAGTGATCCGGAAGTAGTGGTCAGCCGGGTCTCCGTACTCCTTAGATTGGGGTTGGGATGTTTCCTGTGTTGTTCTTTCATCTTGTTAAGACAGTTGGTCTGTTTCGATGTTTAAGTACTGTAGGCTGTTAGACGTTGTTGCATTCATTCCTATAAAAATACTACCTTATGAATTTCGGTTTTATTATTTGTGTCTTGTTGCAAGATCCTAGTAATATTGTTGTCAAACTGAGGTCGGGACCCATTGTGAGGTCCTAACCAGTAATATCCCGGGTTCCGAGAATCCGGGGTGTTACAACATGGTATCAGAGCTCTAGGTTGGCAACAATGGCACTTGAAATCTTCTGAAAGACCGAATAAGTACTTGACCAGAACCCGAAAAGGGATCTGAGTTTTAAAAAGAATTTTTAGTTTTTAAATGCATGCATATTCTGGTTGGGAATAGAAAAGTACGGCTGACCACCACTACTACCGCGGATCTCAGTTTGCTTAGTATGGACTTTAGGTTTTACTGTAGTTGGACTTTTAGCTTGTTTATAAGATATGTTATATAGATAGGTATATGCCGAAGATTAGTAGAAATTGTAGTTATGTTATGTCCTTAACGGAGATTACATAATGAGTTTCTCACCCCTTGGACACATCTAAGTAGTTTTGAAGGGTGTCAACGTGAGGATTAGTATGCACATCTGATGTGCATTGGGGTAGACGAACGACGGACAACTCCTTCGAACTTGTTGAGGAACGTCGAGACGGCAAAGTGAAGACTCAAAGACAACACCAACTACGATGACAAGAAGAGAATTCCGAATCAACTCAACGGGATCAAATGAAGGATATACAAGAGAGTAGTTCCGGAGGAGCAAGTGATGATCGCCAACTGGGGAATTGAGAAAGACAACGGAGAGGCTCTTTCAAGTTGTGTAAAGTGACTTCACAAACAAAGAGGATGACGTCAAAAATTTGCCATGGACATGAAAGTCAAAAGGAAGATATGGTAGCGATCAAGAAAAGGAACATAAAATTTAAGCTCACTGACAGACTAGGAAGTGAAAGTTGATGCCAAAAGCAAGGCGAAATATGATCACTCTCAACAAACTAATTGCCACCACAATCTAGATTGATAACCGAGACAGTCAAAAGTATGGAAGTCAACACGAGATACATTATCTATCCAAATAGAAAGAATTAAAGAGCTGCAACTTGGAAGCTTACGCATTGCCAAAAAGGAAAAGGTGGATTTCACCAACGTAGAAGTGGAGTGATCTCGTAGAACACAGGAGAAATTTGACATAGACCGGGATACAACAATAACCAGCTTCTGTAAAGGTAGCATTACAAGCAACACCCAAGGAAAAAGAGTGTGTGAGAAGAGTATTGGTGAACCCGAAGGACCCCAATAACTTCTCATTCAAAAGGAATTTAAGCTAACAACACTACAAGTTCATAATAGAGAACCGCAAGTAGACGATAACTCAGATAAGAGAATCGCAGAGATGTACCTGCGAGCTACCCTAGAAGGATTGAGAAGTCTGTTGATGGAAGAAGAATGATACAACTGGACTCGTAAGAGTATAACAATCTTACAAAAGTGTAGATTGTAGGAGGAGCTAAAGAAGAATAAACAGAGAGACTGAAAGAGATATATTTCACCAAGTATATCAAGCCTCAAAAGAGATGGAAGAAAAGTAAGTCCATGATGTTGTAGAAGGTCAACTACATTCTACTTGGACAACTTAAAAGTTGCATGTGCGGGTTAACTAGTGATGGTTAATTAACCGATAAGAAGAATAACCACAAGGTTATAAAAGAATTTTATCGACATCTAGTGAATTTCTTTTAGAGATCAACGACGATAATTGTGAAATAAATCAATACAAGTACTAGTAGCCTTGATGGTAACATTGAATGAGTCCAATATGAAAACTCTGATAAGGAAATTAAAGAGAAGCTCTTGACGGTCGGTAATGACCATTGATGACAGTAATGGTGTAAAGAGAATTGTTGCGGGTAGTTGCTTAATACTGATTAAGGAGAGATACATATCAAAGTTAGTATGGAGGGATCCGTGTAAGAAGAACTAGAAGACTAAGAGGGAGTAGATGATTGTGAACATGCCCTATGTCTTAGCATTCCACACAAGTCGGACTGATGGTGCTACTCCGAGAAAAAGACGGGTCAGACTGTCTAGATTGACAGCAAAAACCCTTGTGATTGAAGATGTGACACAAAATAATTGACATTTCAGAGGCGGTACAAACAGAGAGAGTATGATTTAAAGCCTTGGTGAAATGTGTGGTCGAGTTGTGAGGCGATTGCAGATAGAATCTACAGGTCGACTAAAACAGACATGAGAAGGAGAAAAAGTTAAAGACTGTTATTTAAGGAGAAATGGAGGTACTCCATGGAAAATTCAGCTGGACTGATTACCTAAGAGTTGATGAAAGTAATAAGACCAATCAACGCAGTTGTAAAGTGTGTACGAGAAAACTCAAAGGGGTTTAACTATCTTACGGGTTGTAAATATCAAAGAAGGTAAAGCGACATGAGTATAAGGAAGACATAATAAATGCGATGCGAGAAATGTGATTGGTGAGAAAATCATATGCACCTAATGTGTTGTATACAAATGGTACCATTGGATGTTTAATAACAATCATACCAACGGACTGAGGACACTATGATGGACTTAGTGTAAACCAAGTGTATAACTTATCCAGTGAGAAGGAAAGTCATGTATCAAAATTGCAGGTTATGATAAATTGTAAATAAAGTTTTGAGATGAGGATGTCCTTAGGAAATCTATGCAAGAGTACAAAATAACTGAAGTTCCAACACATAATGTGTAGTAATGATCAACAGACAGTTAGAGACCAATGCAGAGAAGAAGAACGTATAAGATGAGTTACTTAGTAGAAGAATTCACAAGACGAGCTTGAGAGACCAAAAGAGATAAAATGTCGACCTAGATATGAGGATCTAAGGTATATGGAATGGATACCTACAAGGAGTATAGAAGCAAGATGTAGACTATACAAGTGTGAAGAGGTTTTGACCTCCTCAAAGATATAGAAATTTGAAAGAAATCGCAATGCCGGTGCAAAGAGTGAAACCTTGTAGCGGAAAGAACGGAGTTGCATGAAGGCAATATTGCCGGTAACACCAGCGAAGGAATGTATATAGGATAACGGCCTTGGTAGACTCGAAAATCCAAGGTAACCCCAATTATCGCGGGACCTAAGTCATCAACACCGACGGTCCATGCAAGGGGAACTGCAAGCTGATGATAATTAAAGTCACCAGAACTACAAAGACACTTATCAGCCATCGTTGAAGACTTGTAATGACTATTTATGTCAGGATGAATGACCCAGTTGGGCTCGAAAAGTAGAGTTAGCCTAAAGAAACAGAAGTGTGGAAGATAAAACGAATTAACGAAGCATGAAAGGATTAATCGGGCAGATGATGCTCACCAAGAATTTAACGCCAGTATAGGTATGAAAAGAGTAAGTCCGGGATATTGAGGTAAGTCAATTATAGACGGACCAACGTCAGCTGAGGATGGGTTGGTGTTGGTTGGTATTGACGAGTAGGTACCGTTAAGAAGAGACATTAGTGACTACAGATTTAAGAGATAACCTTACCAACGACTTGGAGGAATCCCCAAGTGGGCAACGACAACTTTCTGGGGTGATCTAAAGATATAGAGGGAATCGGTTAGAGGTTGCTTACTAGTTGGTTAAGAACAGTCTACGGGTGAGTAAGAGAGTAAAGATCTGTTTGAGGAAGATCTTGATAGTAGTAGAAGAAAAGTATAGGCGGGAGTTGGGTAAATCATGTCGACCCTTAGAAAGACGCAATTGTGACTAATGGGTGTTACACCAAAAGCGTGGTAGACCCATAAACCACAGATGAAGAAAATCAATGTTAGGTTAACTATGATGTCAATAAGGAATTAACGATCTATATAAAAAAAAAAAAAAAAAAA